>OY284496.1:14873825-15491149 GCA_958336395.1 Ctenicera cuprea | reverse complement strand
GGGTAACAACAAGACCTTTTTTATACTGTCGCGGTAGCGTCGTGCTTAAGCAGCTGTCTTCATGCAGAAAATCCTAGGTAGGACACATTTTTTTTAAATTTATGTTGTTATTTGTTTAATTTTCACTCCAGTTCTACAATCAAATAATGAAAATAACACAATTTGTATTGTAAATTGTAAAAAAACACATTCGTATTCAGTTATAAGAAAATAAAAACACTTCAAAAATTAAATAACAAAAAAATTAAAGAAAAAACCCTTGTCGTACCCAGGATTAGAAACCGGGTCTTCTGCTTAAGAGACAGCCTCAAGTACGACCCTACCAAGACATTAGAAAGTGTCGTTACTTTGGGATTAAAAGGACATGTTTAGAATTAATTAATATTTATTTAAATTTTTGCTTAATTGTAAATGTTGAGAAATTATTGAATAATTATTTTTCAGGTCTATATCAAAGAAAGATAAGAAACTAAACACGAAATAACCAGGGTAATTTAATTGCACGATTTAAATAATTGAATTTAAATTATAACGTAAATTAAGGTGATGTTCGTATTCCAGTTAACGACGAAATTAATAATTATATAATAAAACATGTGGAGATGGGCATAATCGAATGATTTTCATAATCGCATGATTGCCATTCGAATGAAGTTGATAATCTAAGGATTCGCTTGGATAAAATCATTTGTATGTTCTATGTGGTAAGAAGTAGTAAAAACACTCTCCGGTTGCTTATCGAACGCTCCTACGAAGGAATTTTCATAACGAGTACTCTGTAGCTTCTTTGGCTGTTAATTCTTTTGCCAATCTATTTTCCGGTCATTCAATATCTTCTTCACGTTCCCGAAGAGCAGCTATTGCAGGCAGTTTTGTTGTTTGGTTTTCTGTAGTTTTTTGCCAAACTTTTCTTAATTTTCTCTTCTCTGCAATTGCTTTTTTACTTGCCCAGGGCACGGTTCTCCCTTAAATTCTTTACCAGGCGGAAGTGATGCTTTGTATTTTGCATTCTGTGGAGTACATGTTAACTGTTCTACAGCGTCGTCTAGCTCTAAGTCTGCTTTTGAAGGCCAGCTCATTAATAAGTATTTTACGGAAAGCATCCCAATCGTACGCTGTTGGCTGCAGGTGGATGGGCTGTAGATAGATGTTTCACTTTGTTGTTCTGGATTGCCTCTTCCACGTGGACTCGTGTGTCTAGATCTCCATTGCTGGTGCTTGGTGTTACTGTCGACTCCAGCAACGAATCGGAGTTTTAATGTCTGGTAAAAGCCGGCAAACTTTTAATTATCGTTTCTAGTGGACAGTGTATGGCTGTTATAGCAATTGGACCTGTCTATTCTTCTACAAAAACAGTGGATTTTAAAGGTGTTCTTGCTGGAATATTGGTAATTTGTAGTGGCTGATTACACTTCTAATAATGAGAACAGAGTCGTCATCCGCAGTACCATCTAGATGGTTAGCTGTGTATATGGTGTATTTTGCAATTTGCCAGAAGATAATTCCAGTAAAATGAGTTTCTTAAATAAGTATAATGTCAATATTATTATGAAAGATGAAGTACTTTAAGTACGCCGTTGGCGTTGCGGGCTATTTACAGCATTGAAGCCATTCTGCGCCCTGGCTACGAGTTTAGCCAAACGATTAGATCACGAATTTGTCTGACAGCCGAGTAATTATATTTTCAAATTTAAGCATTACTCTTCTTAAATACCCTAAATTACTCGATTGCGCGTGTGTAGTGTGATTAGTAACTGTGCTATAGCTTGGGTACTCCCTTGCACTACTTACGTAAGAGAACCCTCAATTTTCGTTAGAACCTGCTGGCGATAAATTGGGTTGTTTGTTATATTAATTGTTTCGGCTTCAAGGGCGTAAACTTCAGTAGCGGGATGGTTGCCGTTGCGAAGAACATATCTAGCAGCGGGTTTTCTGTTTGTACCTGCAGCCTTTAGTAAAAGTTTTTTTCCAAACCTTACCCAGCGAAGATGTCGTTGACAAAAAGCTCTGGTATGCTCATACGTTGGGCACCTATGCATTGCGGTAAGTCTCAAAGTGAATTATCGGATACTATAGAGCTTTAATGTTAAATTCATTATTCTGCCTGGGAGCTAGGTCAATGTAGAACATTAATAGTGGTTTTTTAGTGACTTGATGTTTAATATTTAAGATATTTAACCCAATGAAAAGAATTTTCATTTTCATCATCATTACTTTTAACTTAAGGAGTTTCTGCACTTTCCTCCCTTGATGTCTGAAAGCGATTGTGTACCGTTGGTTTTTAAGCGATGTCAGTTATTGTTTTTTGTCATAGCATAGCCTGTTTAAACGTGTTGGAGGAAGGAAGTTGATGTAAACAGAGTAATAGATGGCATTGGTCGATTAGAGTATTGTATGATAAGAAATTTAAGAAGATGTGGTCAATCTGTAGATCAAAGCAGCAATACCGTATAATTGGGTATATTTTAAAGAAAAGAAAGAAAAAGAAAGAAAGACACGAAAGGGGAAACGCGTTTGGTGCAAGTGAATGACTACCACGAGCATAAATAGAAATTTGCGACTTCATGATTTAGGATCAAGAAAACTAAATCTTATCAAGGCAGAGGCCGCGAATAATCTTATAATTTTCAATTTAAAATTTTTCTTATAACTTGATGATATTTTGTTTTAAAGTATTATGAAAGATATACACGTATTTTTTAGTTTACAGTATACGATTTACTGACGTATTTTTTTCAGTTAGTTAATCTAACGCCCTTCAGTCGAAAGCTTTCCGGTTTTATTTTTAACAATAGCCTCTTCGTTATAAACTGATTAAATTTGAAAGTACGAATAATACTCGGAAGGAACTGTCTGTAGAAAAGTAAATTCGGGGAAATTCCTTTCCCGGTTTCGACACTGAAATTGATTGCGCTTTACCTCTATTTGACAAAGTGCAACAAATTAATTTTCCTCCAAAAGGGCTCAGTTTTTTCAGCGAAGGTCGGTAAATTTCGGATCGAATCGGCGTGGGCGCTAGTGATACCAGGCGTCGCAATGCCAGTCCGTAATCGGCATCGGCTTATTAAAGACGCGTGCCGTGGTTGAGATACTAGAAAAATACAACCGAACGTACGTCTGGGACTAATGTTAAACATATATTTTTTAAATAATTTAGATAGACATCAGAGCATTCCAAAGCAAACTGAACCGTATTAAGTGATTTTTAACAAAATACAATTTCTATAATTTCTATTATATTCTTTTAAATCTGAGTTGATACTTAAAACGTGTGTTGATTTTTTTGTGAAATGTTATAACTTGTGTTTGTTTGTGTGTGGCTGTGTGTAAAGTGCTTAAAAAAAATTCCCCCTTGGTACTGTAACGTGGTCTAAAATCATACAGGTAAATATAATTTATATGTAAATACTCAGGATTTTCTGATTAATTTAGTTAATTATCTATTACCGCCAACAATTGTGGTTACATTTCTATTTAAACTCAATGTACATGCGATATATCCAACAAATATTTAAATTCATTCTCGCACAGGGTGTTAATTTCCGGGTTCTAACTAGTTTATGCGACATAATAAATAAATCAAAACCGACTACTTATACACGCTCGTTTTCTTAAAAATATGTTATTGTGCGTTATCTATATCAAGAGTTATCATTTGAACGTTATAGACAATACACTCTTTCTTAACGAATGTTTCAGATAAAAGCTCGAACTGAACTGAAAATAAATATCCTGGTTCGGTAACAGTTCAGCTGAGATAAATTTCCCCTTTTTTTCCACGTCAGTAGTTGTTGCTGGTTTAGTAAAACTATAGAAAAGTTGATTGTTGTTGATTTCTGTTAACGGCCACTTTAGCTTATAATGTTATTTCTTCATATTTGTGTCAACTATTATTTCTTTTTGTCTCATCTTCTTGAAATTGAACGAAATTGATCGTCCGTGAGCTTCCCAAAAAAGTGGCAAATAACGATGTTTTCTTTGCACTTCTGTCACTTATCACATTTTATCATCCTTTACTGTATAAGGTTCGATTTTATAAATTTCCGTAATTCTCTTTTATTTGAGCAATATCGGTTTTCTGGATCTACAATATTTTAAGCAGTTCAGCCTTCACATGCGAACAAAGTTTTTGAATACGTACAACGATTTCAGTTCTCAATTGAGGTAATTAAGCCATGTTCCATTTCTAAATAATTACAGCCAGTAGAGTTTATCAACCGATTTAGTTTACTGTTGACCCTACGTCTCGTTTTTTCTTGATTTAGTTGTCAACTTATTCAACGATAGTCACAATATATCGTTATTTATTAAATTTTAGTCAATACTTGGAGAATGTAAGCTACAATCAAATAACGATTTCGTTTCATGAACACGAACTAGCGCTTCTGCGACCATCTACGATACAATAAATGCTTACCGTTACATACCTTTAAATGAAACGGAATTATGTAGAGTCGAATTCTAACGAGAAACGTTTTATATACTGAAATACAGAAATACGCCAATAAGTAACGTGCGATTTAAAATGCATTAAAACGAGTGCCGTGACTAAATATAATTTGGCCGGTATTGCAACAACTGAAAAGTGCCTTTGTGTAAAACTTTAAAAACGCAAAATCATGCATTTAATAATGCAGGAATGATAAAAATCTGTACGACATTGAATTTTTTAGGTGTTTTTGATTATTTTACTTTGCTTTGTTGTTGGTTTCTTTCCTTTTCGTAATCAGTTCCTAAAGATGATTCTAAACCAACTCAAGACTGTTAGGTACTGGTCAGAACTGCTTACTTTAAATAAGGGTTAGTTAATAATGACGAGTAGCACAACCATACTTATCGATTCAATTTTCTTTCTAATAGTTATAATGTTACTGCATGTAGTACCATACAGGTAGGTGATATATCAGACCATATTTACTGGTTTGTGAAATTAAAACTAATTTTTAACATACATGCCTAAATTTAGTCATTTATAGATGCTTTCGTAATTTAAATCTAAATTTGTTTCTACGTGATCAACAGGCTGCTTCGTGGGGTGCGTCATTCGTGAACTGGATATCGATTTAAAGATTACTTTATTTATAACATTGTCTTATAAGTATTTTATAAACATGCTCCGATTAGACAGGTTAGGAAGTTAAACCCGAGAGCTCCTTCGTTGACTGATAATCTAAAAATTATAATAAAAAAACGTAATTCCGTGTAAAAAAAATAAGTCTTCCAAGGGTCCCGATAACTGGACTAGATATAAAAATCTTAGAAACTTTACTGTGGCGAGTATCAGGAGAGAAAAAAGTGCCTGTCTAAACACACTAGTTAGAAATAAAGATGTACGAAAAGTATGGTCCCCCCCTCCCACAACTTGTCTAATACAGAGGAAATTCATAATTATTTTGCTTCATTTTTACAAGCTCCCTCTCATAATTGCGATGAATTAGTTAACCATATTCAGTCTCAGTCATATCCAATAAATAATAATTTTGATTTTGGTTTAGCCACCGTTGGTCAAGTTCATGAGGTTCTTTAAAGTATAAAATCAAACGCTTACGGTGCGCATAATCTGTTCTTGTATTAACAAATATATAACGCACTTAGTCAATTGTTGTACTGTAAATTACGTTCCTAAATAATGGAAGGAGAATACTTCGCGCACCTTACCCAAGATTATTACACCTGAAACGTGTTCGAATTTACGATTAATCAGTTTTTTGCTTATAATGTCTAGTTTTCGAAAACATTTTGTATAATCAAATGTTTTCTTGTCATACCTGAGTTTCAGGCAGGTTTTGGAGGGGGGGGCTACTGCTGCTGCTACAGCATTGTTCTTGGTTGCAGATAACGTCATCTCTGCCGTGAATAACGGCATGGTGTGCTTGTGCTTTTGGATTTTTTAAACCATTTGATACTGTAAATCATTGGCTTATTTGTACAAAATTAGACTATTATGGTTTTCAGAATCCGTTAGTAAAACTTATGAATCGTATCTAAGTAATAAATTGCTGAAAGTTTGCATAAACAGTTGTTTCTCGTCTACTGCGCACATTTCGTCCGGTGTGCCACAGGGCTCAATCTTAGAGCCTCTCTTATTCATTGCATATACGGTATATTAAAATCCATGAGACATTGGCGCATACAAGCTTATGCTGATGATATTCAATTATAATTTCTCTACTACTTTCATAGAGTCAATTTTCGCAGCAAAGCACTTCTGATTATACCTCAGCACTCTACTGTACTCTTTAAACGGAGCTTTACGTATAATGCAGTCTTCTTCTCATTCTTTAGCAAATCCCTTGTGCCCAGAGAACGTAAGAGATGCAGTCAAGTTTTATAATTCTTTAAATAATGATAGTACAACACTTGAATAACATAAATTATTAAGTAAGTCTTAAGCTCAACTTGCTCAACCAATAAATAAGTTAAATTTTCTTTCTGTTGCTAAGTCTTGTCTACTGGATGAACTTGCAAACTCGCCAATATTTGAATGCATTTTTTTTAATTTACAATTTTCTTAGCTAGACTTTGCCTGGTACTTTACCTTATAAAGTTACATATTTTTCTTTGCTTGTATCTACAATCTAGTGAATTAATAAAGACAATTTATTATTATAATGTTAATATTATTAATTATTTGATCCCAGTTCGTATAGTACAAGTTCCGCATGTACGTGATATAGCCATGGTATTGCATGTTTGTTCACGTTAGCAGCATTTCTTGTAAATATGAAAGGGCTTACTCATTCTGGGGTATAATTGCTAAAGTGTTGTAATCGCTTTGCTTCAAAGCTTTCATGAAAAATATTTAGAAGAGTGCTGCGGCATAAATGCATAGTTTACTGTCATTACAGTTCGTTTTAAAAATTATTACGCAGACAGAGCCATTATATTCGTCCTACTAAGAGTTTAATGCGTATAGCGTTGTCGTTCAGTGTTACAATCATCTGAGGGCTTTTTATTCTCTGGCGTGTTCTGAATTAAAATTTTCCTTAAAATTCTTCTTTCCTTATTCTCGCTACTTTGAAGCTTTAAGAAGCAGCGGCTTTCACTTTTAAATCGTAACAGAAACCAGGAAGCGCGTGTAGCTTCAATGCTTTTATAGCACATCCGAGAAGAATTTTCTGCTGTCACTTCTACGGAAGCTGCGAGTTTGAGGTTTTGCTTGTGGCAAGCTGGGTTTTAAAATGGTATTTGTGTATAACGGAAATCTATTATGGCTATTAATATCTTGCGGCATTAATGTCTATCTGTAATTCTCCATTAAATTAATAGCCACAATTATCGAAAGAAAAGGCGAAGTAGGCGCAATCAAAATATGATATTCTAATGAAGTACTACTTATAAATAACAATTTTTATTTACTAAAGTTGCAATATTTCAGCCATTACTAAACTGAATGTACTGTGCGAAAATAATTTATTGGACACCTATCAAAGGTTTCCAGTTAAAGCATAACGCTTGTTTTTGTTTCTTTTCGTTATTAATACTTTTTGTTATGATACTGAATTTTCGAAAGTTTTGGTGTAGCAAAAACTGAATAACTGACGTGAATTACGGCTGTCATGGCAACCACGCACTCCTTGGAGAACACAGACGACCAAAGTAGATAGTATAGTGAACATCTTGAATTGATTGTGTGGTAGGCACGTGGGAAAACATTATTAATAAATGTTTAACTATTTAAAATTATTAGTTTATTAATAAAATAAAACACTTGGTAATTGTTTCACAACTTGAAACAATTACCAAGTGTTTTATTAACCGACTTCAAAAAAGGAGGAGGTTCTCAATTCGTCTGTATATATATATATATATATTTTTTTTTATGTATGTTCGGGCATAACTTTTTTGTTTATGAACCGATTTTAATGATTCTTTTTGCGCTGGGTTCAGTATAGTTCCAAGGTGGTCCCATTTTAATTTCATTGGTATTGGACCTTGAACTTCGAAGATACACCAGGGAACTCCTCAAAATCTATTTTTTTCTAAGCGTTTCCGTCTTTCATCTTCCGTTTCAAGTAGCTGTTGTTTCCTCATTCGAGAAGCATCCTTACTAGGTCTACCCATCACTAAAAATTGTAAAATAATTAACTTAAAAAAAACCGACTTCAAATAAAAACACAAAAGTAACATAAGTTAACTAAAAAGCAAAAAATAAATGTTTTTTATACAACAATTTAATACTTATTTGTTGTTCCGTTTAATGTAATTAAAAAATTATTGTTTATTATATAATTATTAATTGTTTTATAATTTTGCAGTCGGTGCCAAGTAAAACATAAAAATTATATACCTTGCTACAATAACAAATTAAATTCGAATTTTTATGTTTTACTTGGCACCGACTTAAAAATTATAAAACAATTAATAATTATATAATAAACAATAATTTCTTAATTACATTAAACGGAACAACAAATAAGTATTAAATTGTTGTATAAAAAAAGTTTATTTTGATAATATACTATTAATTTTAAACAGTTAAATATTTAGTATAGTAAACAATAGTATAATAACGAATTTGAATATAGTCGGAGTAAAAATGTGATCTGCTACATTTTGCAAACGCACTAATGACATTGGAAATATTTAGTTATTACGCCTGAAGTGGTGTTTTATCGAAAATTAAAGTACGATTTTTCTTAATATTCCTAACGCAATAAGAAGTATGTTTACTGGAAAACATGTTCCTTATCTAAATGTGCAAAATAGACTCCTTTTTTGCTACATCCTATTTGCAAAACAACTTTTCCACTCTTACTACTGCACCTGCTGAAATTGTTAAACAGAACATTCTAATATGGTGTGATTGTTGTTTATATTTTCAATGTTATTGGAGCAAATTTGTGTACTAGAAGTTAATGTGTTCCTTTTATAAATGTAAAAATAATTGATTTTGGCGACATGTGGTTGGTGAATAATTTGTCCATCCCTTTGTTGCACCTGAACCTGTTTGCCAATTACGGCATTGTTATTATAAAATTGAGGTTAGTTTCACAATGACCTTGGCCGAAATTAACAGTTGATGAGTTTAGATAAAGAATAATATATCTAACAAATAGTTTATCCAACCAATAGGAATTGTGTGGTACATAAACCAATAGTTGCAAAGAAACTTGTGTTTTGCCTACTTTTAACCTCGGTTACCACTGCTAATACTTCTTTTTCTAATTTTTTCCATAGTGATGTTCTGTACTTGCCTTTAATTTATGATGCCAGCGAAACGAGATAAATTTTGAGTCTGAGGGGATAGTTACATACTAATTTTTACGGTTATTTTACGAGGTAGTTGACGCCAAAACCCGAAATTACGCGGCGACGCCACGGCGAATTTCCTACATACAGTTCTTATTAAACTTATTGTTTAAATTTTTTAACAGTGAAGTATTTTTCTGTATAGAGATTAAAAACAGATGCTCAGAATGTTACTTTAGACTTAAAATTCTAATTTGGTGAAGATCGGCATTTTGAATACATACGGTACAACAAAGGCGCTTTATAGTGCATGTTTATTCGAAAATAAAATACCTGCTGATCTGAGTGCAAAATAATATTCTTAGCATCTATTTCAAATCAATTTTCGTTATATCTCTACAAAAAAATAACGCTTTGATTATGTTGATTTTTAGAAAATGTTTTATGATTAGTACTATTTGTTTTGATGATTTTTATTTTTTAACGTTTGTTTTGAGATTTTTCGCTCTCACAGTTTCTAAATATTTCTTGACATAATTTATGTTTTACCAGTTAAATTGTTTATGCTTCGAAGCGTAGTTCAGCGTGTAAATTATGTAGATTTAGTTTCCCCTTACCTTTGCTTTTACTTTACAACACTCGATAATTGAACGCTCTAACTTTATAAGTAAAGACGCAAGACAATTGATTTGTTTCCTAATCTTGTAAAATAGGGTACCTAAACTTCTTCTGCCTCCGGCGTTATAGTTTCTGATTTTAGCGTTACAAATATTAAATTGGTAAAATAAATTAGAGATGTTTGTACGTTACCACATAAGAGTGACTGTATTGGGATGTTGGTGGGACGGCCGCGGACGTATGCTTACTTCTATGGGGCGCCAAGTGTAAAGTGAAAATTTGCTGTGCATTTTACGGTATTTAAAGCAATTTGTCCCAATATTTATTATATATACACACATTTAGCTAAATGCTTTTTATTTTAATAAATCATTCTAGATCTAAATAAATTTTTAAAGATTTGGTTTAAATATTCCAACATTTAATAAAACATTAGAGATTTAAATAAATCCTAAAACATTTTATTTTAAAGCTTCAAATATTTAGTAAACCTTTATGTATTTAGCCAAATCTGTACCTATTTGATTTAAATCTTTCAATATTTAATAAATATTTGCAGATTTAAATAAATTTTTACCGATATAAATAAATCCTTACAGATTTAAATAAATGTTTCAATATTTAATTCTAAGCTGCCACATTTAATGTTAACTTGTCATATTTATTTTACCTTGGTGAGCCCAGCGGACTTAGGACACCAAGACCGTTTACACCGGTAGTAAGGCGCAAGGCAGGGTCATGGGGGTTCGACGCTTAAACAAAACAGACTGAATACAGACATAATAAATTATGCAATGTTTATGTTGTTAAATATGTTGTTATTTATGATTGAACTAACATTAATTATACAAATTTTTGAAATACGGAGAACGTGTTCATAATTGTTGAACGTTACCACCAGTGTAAACGGTCTTGTTATGCTATATAGGCTGGGTCTACCAAGGTCAAATAAATATAACAAGTTAACATTAAATGTTGAAATATTTATTTAAATCTGTAAGGATTTATTTATATCGGTAAAGATTTATTTAAATCTGCGGATATTTATTAAATATTGAAAGATTTAAAACAAATATGTGCAGATTTGGTTAAATACACAAAGGTTTACTAAATATTTGAAAATTTAAAATAAATGTTTTAAGATTTATTTAAATCTCTAATGCTTTATTAAATGTTGGAACATTTAAACCAAATGTATAAGGATTTATTTAAATCTAGAATAATTTATTAAAATAAAAAGCATTTAGATAAATGTGTGTATATATAATAAATATTGGGACAAATTGCCTTAAATGCCGTGAAATGCACAGCAAATTTTCACTTTACATTCGGCGGCCCATAACCTTCGGCGATAGGCGTAAGCAAAAACATTGCGTGGGGTCGGCGCTGTAATGGCTATTTCGGTAATTTCAATTTAGTACGTCCACCTATCATTGGAGAGGTTCAAGATCTCTTTAATTGGGACCAAGGACGAGTCATTGAGTTTTCACTAGCCAGGGTGCCAACATCTGATCGGTAGCGCGTAAATAAATATGACTGCGCAATAAATATGCCTGTGTCCAGTCTCTGCGTTTGGGTGATCGTTCGAGTTATAAATTTGCTTAAGCAACGAACTGGGTGGTTGGAGGCCATTGGTATAGGCAGGTAAAAGTGAAATTGAGGAAGGAGTGGCGTAGCTGCTGAAATTCGGGACCTCGGCTCTAGTAGTGTAGTTTTACTTTAGCTGCTTACGCCTATAGTCAAAGTGTTGACGTCGTTGAGGTACCGCCCATAAAGATCAGATCGGCTACTATCTAGATCAAAGTGGTGCGTAGTTGACCAGTACTGCGATTGCGAGTAGCTTACACTGGGTAGGCACGTTTGGTTGTTGTTCTGAAAAGTTTTACCGGCGATCAAGAACAAAAAAGAGTCCCAAAACAGTCCTGCGAAGATAACGCGGCCCTCGGAACGTAAATCTTGTACTGCTAAACAACAATTCACCATTTAACACCGATAAATTAAATACTGAATCAGATGAGCTATTACGAAAATTGCGCTCGATAAGTGATTTTTATGACGTTACTTAATTAAAACATAAAAATTTTCGCACAAGTGTAAAAGTAAAACACAAAAATAAATCCTGTACAATGAACACATGTGGTGGTAAACATAATCAAAAAGTATTGTTGGTCCTTGATAGCTACGGACGTTATCTAAATCCTCTGTTAAAGGAATCTCTTTGGACTAAATTTATAATCTAAAGTTTTATAAAACTTTGAGCCAATTTTATCCAAATTACGGAAAGTATTCCAAATCTTGCAACTAACCAGAACACTTAAATTATAGTTATAGCGCGTTTTAATGATTTTTCATGTAATAAAACGATAAATGAAAGAGCAGTTGGAGTTCAGTTGCTTAAATAATGCTATATTCTGTTGCGAACCGATATGACAAGACTCAAACTCTGAAATTTTAAAATATTAGACTTTGTGGGTATATAAAAAGAATTCAATCGTTTGTACCTTATCCGCCTTCTTTGATTGATTTAAACATGCAAGTTTCGTCTAAGTTTTGTATAAGACATGGGTAACATTTTGGCTGTAGTGGAAAGCGCTGTATTGCAAATAAAGACCGCAGGGAAAACCGTGTCAGTCAGTCTTTTTCCGTAGTATCAGGTGCACTAGGTATTAGCGCACGATTTCAGTGATTCTTTATGTAGCTAGAGCAAATCAGGTGCATTAGTGTTGGTGTGTTTCCAGAAACCGCCAAACCTCAGTTAAGTGCTACACAGAAACACCTTATTCCGTGACAGGTACAAGGGTGCTGTTGTGCAAGATGCGACAGAGCTAAGTAGCAGATAATAAGTAAAATACCTAGTGGAGAATACGTCAGAATAGGCTTAGATATTAAACCATCAGAGAACAATAGTAAATAATTAAAAAGTAGATATGGTTAGTCTATTGAAGCAATAGGTTAAGTGTTAGAATCTATTTTCGAATTAACCCGGCTAAACAGACTACAGACTGCTTGACAGTTCTGGGAGCCTATTCTCGACTCGTGCGTCAAATGTTTCGTATACTTATATGACGCCATTGCATATAAAATCAAATGCAACGGCGTCGTTTACGTATACGGAAAATTTGATGCACAAGTCGAAAATAGAGTCTCTAATTTTAACTTGAAAGTCACGCAGCGCCGATTTTATCCAAGCCAGAGATTCTTATTGGTAGATCAGAGGAGTGTCGACAAACACTTAATTTTGATCTCATTTTACATTTCCAACGGTGTACATAAATCATACATACTCGGCAGTCGATCAGAAACGGTTATGACCAATGATATAATACACTAACCGCCACAATTAATGTATTTCTTTTATTGCTGTAAAGTACTAACACAAGAAGCACACTTGTAACATTTTTGTTCTCGTATTTAATTTTGCAATTAATGTCTCCGGCCAAAGATCAAATAATGGTTAAAAGTACTAAAATTAATAATTATTATATGCTTTAAATATTTATGGAGAAGTAAGCGTTTCACGTTTTGGTTTTGAAGCTTACGGACTAATGTCTAAAGCAAAGACTACACAGATAATCTATGTAGGTATTTATTTGAGTAGTTAATTTTTAAGGTTGCAAGTTGCGTGCTAAGTTAGGGTGCTGCCTAACATTTAGTGGTGTAACTTATGCGTATGTTTATGTTTATGTAATATTAATGAACTTACGTTGTATCTAAAGCGCAGAACACTGTATGTTATGTTGTATTATCTTAATCAAGTTGGTACTGCCATTTAAGATTAATGTCTGATGTTTATCAGACGACATTAGCAGAAAGTGCAACACCAGGAAAGTATATTTATCAGAAAACTAACAGGAATCAAGAGAAACAGAAAACATACGGCAGGCCATGGAACAGGAAATAGTATTCACTGACTGACTGCCAGTCACATTAGGAAAACTTAAGTGGGGCATATCCAAACAAAGAATAGGCAAGAAGCTAGCAAGAAAAATAGAAAGAATCTCGGCAAGGATTGAAGAATCGGACCAAGAAACATTGGAAGAGAAACAAGAACTACAGGGTTTTAATTAATTAAGTATCCGCGTAAATTTTAAAAAGTTTATTGGTTATTAAAAAATTAAGATATTTGCAATTTGTAATCTAGGACACTAGAAATATGTGACATAAGCATATGTGCAACGTTGACATCAAAGTTTATTAGCTTTATTTGCATAATTGCATAGCTGTGTCGGCTACGGACACAAGACACCTATTGATGCGTAGTTTAGTAATTGTCCGTTGTTGCAGCAGCGATATGCATTGCAGACAGGCTAACACTGATCAACTTCCCACCCAATGGCATGGAATAGGTCTGTCGTAATCTAGGATCAACCTCTGATTCACCTTCATGTTAAATGATGATGATGAAATTAAGTTAACCATGTCATTTTGTTTTTTGTGGGCTTTAATATTGTATACTGTTCGCATACCGCGTGATACCTAGATATATCAAAGCTTTTGTTTTTTATATACAGCGAAAAAATACGTGCTTAGCCGGCGTGGTACAGGAAAAGAACGAATTGACTGTGGGTACCTGCTATAAAAAATGAATTTTATACAAGGTTTCCAAAAGAAAAAAGGGGCCTATCTCGCAGAATTACCATCTGGCTGTATACAGCCGTTATTAGTCCTATGCTATGCTACAAAGCACTAATCTGGTGGCCTACAGTCGGACAGGTTACAACTGCAACCAAACTGGGACCATGTCTCACATAAGCAACGTCTTGCCTGTCTTAGTATTGCAGGGGCTATTTGTTCAACCCCTACGACAGCTCTTGAGGCGATGCTATGTATACCCCAACTTAATCTGGCAGTGGAGGAGGCAGCTACAAGGAATGTCTTGAGGTTACGCCTTAAGGTTATGGTACACACCCGCATCCTCGATGAGGCAGTTTGAAAGATTCCTCTTATTTGTGCGGTGGTCGACTGCCTTCCTCCTCAGTATACGTTTACTCGACACTGCAATGTACATGTGAACGCTGGCGCAACCCACCATTCGGATATATCCATCTTTCCTAATGGATCCAAAACCGGCGTCGGAGATTTCTACGACGATCAAAACTTTCGGCAATGTATGCCGTTAGGTAAACTCACCACCGTCTTCTCAGCGGAGGTAGGGTAGATAATGCATGGTGCAAGTGCAGTTCTTAAACAACAATTCCAGCACCAACGTATTGTTATCTTCAGCGATAGTAGAACTGCCTTATTAGCCCTTAGTAATTATAAAATTACCTTAGGTGTAGTATTTCACTGCTACGAACCTCTCCAACATACCTCCAGAAACAATGGTTTTTCACTGGTTTGCGTAAAAGGACATGATGGTAATCGAGGTAATGAGGAAGCTGGCGAGGTCGCAAGACTGGCTTTCGAACTTCCTTGGGGTCTGGAATCAGTAACCCCCATTTCCCTGACGATATTCAGCACAATCCTACATCAAGAAACTTTAAACAGAGATCTAGAAGAAAAAAAGGCAAAACGGAAAACAAAAGAAAAGAGGTGCTATAATTAATCCTGATATGGTTTTGCTAGTAATTTTTAGAATATTTTGTAAAGTTACAGTTTTTCAACAGACACATCTTGGATTTACAATTATACCATATGATGCTATCGCAGTAAAAGATTATAGTGTAAAAATTTAATACGTTTAAAGTTGCCGAGTATGAGTTGTAGGGTTTTGAAATATTAAAAACAGTGTACTGAAAAGTTTACCCCAGTTATTGTTCACGTTCTTTCCCTAGAATTTTTAAATATTAATGCTAATATATTTTTAGAGGGGTTAAAAGTTATAATTCTTTAAGCAAAGATATTAAAGATTGTCATACTATAAGAACATTTAAGCTAAAGTTAAGGAATTACTTAAAAATTGCAGAGTAGATAAATAGATAAATATAGTTAATACTAGTTAAGTTGTAGTAATAGGTATTAGTCAATTATTTTTGTATTGTAGAAACCTAAGCATATGTAAACATTAGCGTTTTAAGCTAAATAAAAGGAGTATTATAATATATCGGTAATCACAAACGGCCAAAGTCACTAAATTTGAATGTCATACATCTTTTAACGCCAACCCCCAAGAATCTTTGTCTAAGGTAGACTAGACTGTACCTAATACATTAGAAGAAGTTATCCTAACACGGAAATGTGTGGAAGAGGTTAATGTGGTTGGTCGAGAAGACCGCAACACAACACATAGCAAAAGTAAGTTTGTTAGTCTAAATTATAAATCTCACATGAATTCAATCATGTCCAGTTAAAAAAACTAAAATATTTTCATAAAAATTCAAAAAGCGTTGAACATGAGTAATAACAAGAATAAAACAACGTGAATAACCTGATCATCATAAACAGAGCCTATAGAGATAATCCGAATCAAAATATATCCATGTTATGACACCCTTAACCAAAAGGTATATTACATTTTTACTTGCTGGCGTCTGCTTTACATTGGAATTTTATACATAGTTTTAATTTAAAAATTAATGAAAAGTTCAATATGTTTTTAACCAATTCCAGGAATCTTACGATGAGATATCAAAGTAGAGCAATGATAACTTCTTTACTGATACTCTCAGGTAAACGAGGGAAATGTTACATTTTTAAAATGATATTTATGGCTGCACTGGTTTGGAGCAGATTTTTGCAAATGATTAGTTAATTAAATTTCTTCATTGTTTTGTAAAAACCACATGGAAAATCATAAACAACATAAGTAATTCTCTCATTTCCAGAAAATAAGTCAATTCTAACACTTCCAGAGAACAAGTCGATAATGATATACATAAATAATAGCGTTGCTATTAACATGATTAATACCTTACCTAAAAACGCTAATGCTAACCGTATTGACTATCTAAATAATATATTCGTAAAGATTTATTTTCAAACCAGTAGAAATTATAGATATTATTATTAACTTAAACAGACAGTTGTTACAAATTTAAATTTTTTATTTAATGTTATCTTACTTAAAAGTATTATAGCAATCCTATTTGTATCCATTTTATAAGATTTATAATAATGTAAGTCTAGGTGTAACGAACTTTTGGGTCGCAACCAATGTGGGTTTCAAAAAGGAAACATCACCGGGGTCGAGACGTTTTATTCATCTAAACAAAACTGGGCAGGCAAAGTGGAGGGTCGCCACTAAAATTTTGGCGTCCACTAAATCAGCAAAAATATTCAAACAGCAATTAACGTGTTTTTGCTTCAGAAATTTAAAATACGAATTCGCCGCGGCAACAATAGCTGGCTTCAAATTCAGTTCAAGTTTTGAATGTAAAATTCAGTATGCGTTGAGATTTCTTAAAGCACGTACAACCCAGCACCTTTTATTAATATACAATAAAAATCAAGGTCAAAATCAACTTAAACTAAATATTTTATGTACAAGAAATAAACAGCAATTCCGGGTATGATTGGATTCTCTGCGGTATTACAGGTTTAGACACAGATGGATGTAGATTCCCTGGTTTTCATGATAAATTGAGAATTAACAAAATCCAGTTAATATATTTTTGTGTAATTAGTTAACCTCCGAGATTTTAAACGATAGAAATGGTTAAGGTAAGCAAAACTGTATTTTAACCAACTTTAACCACCCAATAATACGTAGTTCTATTATGCATTTAAATGATAAGGCCATCTTTTAAGTTTATACAGTATTGTCTGGATTTCAATTAACATATGACGTTGTGGGGCGTTTACCTTAATTTTAATATTCTCGTTTTGTTAAAAAAGATCGATGCTCTAAAGAGCTCGCTTTCTGGTCGAAATTGAATTAAACGTTAAATACTTCTTAGTTTTACTAAACTAGCTTTGTTTTCTTAATCCCAAAACCGGAAGCAAGTTTAATAAAACCAGGAAGGCGAATAGACCTTTGCAATTGTTTTACAAGTTTGTATAAACATTTAAATTTTAAATGAATATTTCCGGAACTTTAAATATAAATTAAAATTGATTGCTACGGGGTTTAAACTTTAATTCTGAGTTTATTTGCCTATTTTATGAATTGCAATCTCTATGGTTTATCAAACTCGGTCTTTGATTTCTGAATAATATTACAAACGAACTATAAACGTCCAATTTTTAAATTTTGTAATAAAATCAGCAAAGGCGGTCGGTAAAATTTGATCTCGGTGAAATATTGCAGACGAACTATGGTCGCTTTGTTATTCAAATTTGCAATATATTCAGTTTGAGTGGGCGGTAAAGTCTAACTTTCAGTTTGAATTAAGATTTAAAGTCCTTGACGAATTCTCCAGAATCATTACAAATGAACTTTGATTTCTCCGATGCTCAAGTTTGCTTTAAGACAGGAGCAGGAGAGGTAGTGATTTATTTAAAACTCACGTGTAGAATTTTTTATCTTTTTACTGGGAAGCGCTTGTTAATTGAAAAATTGCCAGAGAGAGAGATAGACTTAACAAACTAGTTTTGAGGTAAATTTTCAGGTTACTGAACTGACCAAAAATAGTTTTAACGGCCGAAAAAGTTCGTTATAAGGTAGTATTAGATCTTATTGAGAAAACGCTCAGTTCATTTGAAAATAAGGAATATTCGTTTGCAAAATTTTGTAGCCTCAGCAAGACGTTCGTCTGGGTACGGCATGCCCTAAACCGAATATTGCTTACGGGCTTTAGAGGGAGATGCCAATGAAGCTGGTCATGCGATGACATTTTCTGTGTTTTGTGAAAAAAGAAAATTGATTTTTTGATATTTTGGAAAAATATTTCCTGGCATTAACAAAAAGAAAAACGAAAAAAACAATTCTTCCGCCAAAATCTGAGTGGGAGAAAATTTATTAAAATTAATTAACCCCCCTAGAAATTGCTGCACCTACAATTTAAGATGTGAATTTAACTTAATATATTAAATACAGAGGTATAATTTTTAATTTTTAATCAGTTTTTAAGCGATATTTTAAAAATTTCCAAAATGTTGAAATAACTTCTACTTTACAGTTTTCATGTGCTTAAAATTCTTGTTCGTGGTAATATTGTGTTCCTCTAGACCTACTACAATATCAAATTTGATCCCGATCTATTAACTTTTTTATTCTTTTCTATCAAATTTTGTTTTCAAATTTAGAAATTTGTTTTCCGGTAAAAAACCTACCAAAAAAACATGTCCTACTTTTGCTTTTGGTTTAGGATTTTTTAAAAGCTTACTTTGTCGATGTATATTTGATATATTCCCACATTCAGAAGGTTATCGAAATCGGCATATCCGCTCAGACGATACGCAGGGGTGAACTGACCATTGGCAGAAGTGGGCAAAGTCTCACCGGGCCCACAGAATATATTAAGAAATTATACGTAGTGTATCGAAAACAGCACATTAACTCTGCAGAGCGTTACAGAGCAGGTCGAAATATATAAGAAAGGAAGATTAAAATTTAATTTGGGGCCCGGTTTAGAAAATATGGGGGTCCTAAGAACCTTTTTAAGTATGGTTTATTTTGCAATACGGAACGAGTGTTCATACCAGATGCATTCCAGAGGTCTTATCAGTTTAATAAACTGTTGTTAAAATATTGTACTGTTCTAAATAATTAACTTTTAATTTTCGATGATATTCTAAAATTACACAAAAAGACATCAGTGGATGTGGCAACATTCTTTCTATTTATCTATTTTGAATGCGAATTAAGCTCAAGATTCCATTTGCCAAACCAGCATTGACCTTGCAAATAAGGATGACTCTCGCGAAGAACCAGCAGAAGAAGTCGAGAAAGGCTGTAAGAAACAATGTAACAGATGCATGGCTTATTATAGCTTTTCGTATTTTTTATAATCTGCAGTCAGCAACATTTACATTTAGTTATGAATACATATTCAGCGTTAGTTGCACCGAAGTTTACTGTGAGAGAGCCTTTTATATATACATCAGCACTGCGGGCCAATGAAGCCCATGGTCCTATTCACTCCAGGTTTGGCTTATTGCTATGTACCGGAAGGTAGTGGGGTCCATTGGGCCTTTAACCACTACGCCCCCTCAGCTTACGCCAAACCATTGGCATCACATCACATCACCAAGTCCTATCGTGCCTTTCCCTTCCCAGTCCGCCCCTGACGATACGAGGCGTACATACACACCCACACATACATTTTAACACCATTTTTCAAAGTCCTGTAACATATATTTTCGTCAAAATCTCGATTTCGGAAATGTTCATTAAATCAGTAAAACCCTATACTGAAAAGGAAAGTATAGAGAAGTTAGTTGTAATTTGCTGAAATTAATCAAAACACAAGTTGTACGCTTTAATGGTAAAATACCATATAAAAATAACATTACAACATGAGTTCCTCAGGTTCATTCCTGGGACCTGCATTACTTCTTTATCAGCAAGGGGCGTAGTCGAATCCATACCATTTGCGGACGATACTTTATATAATGAAGGATCCAATTTAGCTTTAGTTCTCTCGAAGGGTCAAGCCGCATTGGGGAACGCTAAGCGGTGGTTCGCATTAAATCAGTTAAACCTAAATGACGATAAAACTCAGAAATTGTTATTTTCATTAAAATATATCGACAATAAAAATAGTATTGATGATGTAAATTTTTTGGACTTTACCCTTGCGAAGAAACTTGGAACAAATATAAATGCGTTATATTGTGGAAGCTAATGTAATAAGCGGCTTAATTGAAAATTGAACTGAGGTGATGAGGTCGTGCTGTTCCTGTTCCTGCTCCTGTCAAACTAGTTACTTCTCTAATTATTTCTAATTAATTAGTTTCCTCAAAATAACTAATGATGGTATTTAGGACAAAGCTACGGAAACGAAATATATTCCTGGTAGCACTGCATCATAGTTAGTTAGTCTTCAAGGGAAAATATTAACGTTTGCAGCAGTATTTAATGTAAATTCCTCTCTCTTTATGCATGTGATGATTTTAATGATTATAAAGTACACGAGAGTAAATAAACCAATAAATCACCTAGCGCGTGTTGACATTTAATTACGGCAGTTGCTTTCTCGTCAAGCTTCTAAGGGAGATGCGCATATTTACGTTCATGTAATAATATGACATCTTACTCCTAATGGAGCGCAAATGGTTCACTAACCAAGCATTTCCTGTTGACGGTTACAGCTTAATTTACGAAGTAGACTCGAGTGCAAAATATTTCGAAATGTTAGTTCAGGAAAGATAATATATCAAAAATGAAATAATGGTGTCTGTGAACTAAACCAAATTAAACAATTTTTTTTAGACAGCCGAACTTGAAAATTTATGTTTCCTTGCGGCTTATTAAGCAAACCCAATAGAATTGGGAAATAAATTTGTGAAGTGCTGAATACAAGGTAGACCTACAGTTCCCGCTAAAACAGCTTCCTTCGAAGCGACTTTTTCTGAAAAATTTAAATTTCAAATTGGAACGCCGACTTCAGTCATAAGCTGGACAAGATCATTTACATACAGCAAAATGTATGAGGTACGG
Source organism: Ctenicera cuprea (assembly GCA_958336395.1). NCBI lineage: Eukaryota > Metazoa > Arthropoda > Insecta > Coleoptera > Elateridae > Ctenicera > Ctenicera cuprea. Next base: position 15,469,860 of record OY284496.1, on the reverse strand, counting down.
GTAACTGTAAAATCTTTGTAACTTAAAAGTGAATATAAGAAAACTAAAACCGTCTACTAACGCTTATTAACTTATACTGTCAGATTTTTCGAGAAGCGGTAAATAACGAACTAACAAAATATTTTGTGAGAGTACAACAGTTATTCCTAACTTTTGCAGTGGAACCTTCAATTTCTTGTAACAGTAAAAATTGATATACGTTAAATTATATTATAATTGGAATTTAGATGTTTCAACGTTGAAAAATATTTGTTGTTAGAAGTATTTCCACTCCTTGAACACTGTGTTCAGCCCCGTAACCATCTACATGCGTCTTCGAGAATTTTGTATCTGCGTTTTGTATTTTGTTTAAAAAGGCTGTTTAAATTTTTTTTTCTTAAATGAAAGCACAGTTTCTTTTAAACTTTACGGAAACTAACAGAACCTGGGAGTTTTTTCTTTTAAAATAATAACAAATAAGTTATTTTGAGCTGTAAGGCATGTATTTAATGCGTACACAGTGGCGTAACTGCTTTAATGCAGCCAATGCAATTGCGTTGGGGCCTGTGATTGGGGGGGGGGGGTCCAAATTCATAGTATACAGGGTTTTTCAGTAAAGTTTAACTATTTACAAAATGCATGAAATTTTATTTTTACAGATTTGATGTCCTCGGGATAATTTGACTAAGAATTTAAACTGCATTATTGTTATTAGCTATTATTACCGCCGTTTGGCGAAAAAGATTTTATTTTTATATTTTAAAAATTAAGCAAAAATCTAAATAAATATTAATAAATTGTCATTAAATATCATCCTAATTCGAGAGTAACAATAATACATTGTAATGTCTCCGCGGTAGCGACATGCTTAAAGCCGCTGTCTTTCATGCAGAAAACCTCGGGTTCTAATCCTAGGCAGAACAAACTTTTAATTAAAATGCACGTCTTGAAATTATTATTATTATTTACATATTTTAATTTGCATTTTTTTAATTTTAAATGTATTATTATGTTATGATTTAATTCCAGTAAACGGCACTAATAACAGCTAATAACAATAATACAGTTTAAATTCTTAACTAAAGTACCCTGGGGACATAAAATCTAGAAAACTATAATTTCTCCTGCACTTTGCATATAATCCAAAATTCAACTTTCCTGAGAAACCTTGTATATTTGTTGTAATAATACGAGCAAATGTATATAATAAAAGACAATTATAATTTTTTCTTTGAAATTAGTGAGTGCGCTAAACAAATTTAACATTTAACATTAGTACTACAATCTAAGACTACATATATATTATGTAATATACTCAAAAGTATCGCTAATATAATATGCAGTTTTGTTTTGCTATTTGGTAGCAATAATGCATATTGATTAATTTCGGGGGGGGGGGGCAAAAAGGAAAACCCTTATAAGTGCGCTACTGAAACAACCAACACACTGCATTTAGTATAAGGGACTCCTGCATAAGTAAATATATCTTACAGAATAAACTTTAGCTTTAAATTATATTACTAATATTGAATGTTAAATTTGTTTAATGCACTCACTAATTTAAAAATTAAAAAATATTTAAAATTTTTCTTCTATTGAATAATTAAGCCCATTCTAATTACATTTGCTTTTATTATTATACAAGAAAAACTTGGAACTAGACCCCAATACTGTTTGGCGCAGTAACTCTATTGTGCACGCATAAAGTACATGTGTTACAGCTCGAAACAGCTTATTTATTAATTTTCTTTAATATATTAAAAAAGGTGGAGTAGTTCACGGGTTCGGCGTGTTTAATTTAAATGAAACAATTATTTCAAATCTTCCAATATGTAATAAATCTTAATCTGTTTACATAAACGAAACTCTTTGGTTTCGTTTCTCGCATTAGCTCATAGCTGGTCAGTAAGCGTACCTAAATGTCAGTTAAAAATAAAGTGTTTTTACATTTTAAAAAATCTTTCTTCATTAAACATATAGCAAGCAATCAGAAATGTACTTTACCAATACGTTCTCTTTAAAAGGGTATTTCCAAAAATGCTACACGTTTATTAAACAAATTAACAAACGCGTCTAAGATATACAAAATGTCAGTCAACTATATAATATTATAACTATAACCCATACTTCTGCTAATATTATTTCTTACCTATAATAGACAAACCAAAATGTATCAATTCAAACATGCAAAATTTTTTAAATTTCGTCAGAAAAAATTGAGGATATATTAGTGTTTATTTGCTCCGACGACGTCGACCTTTATAGTTATTGTTATTTGGAACGTCCATTTTATACACTACAAAGCATTTCTGTCTTGTCTAAAGGTACATTTTATTACAACTTAAGCGTTTATCGTTGGTAAACCACAAATCACCAAATTACAGCAAGAGCGGTGGCAGCAGTTGTAAATAATTGGCGTAAACAATCTATAAACTAAGTGGAGTTGTCGCCGTGGTATTATGGTGAGACAGTCTTGCAGTCTCACAACTTGCTTACGGAGGTTATATCTCTGTAACAAAACGTTTCCAATCCGATTTCATATAGGAACTTTTTACATCTGTCCGACAACTTAGGATTTTGTTTGTGGGAAAACTTTTGTAATATATCTTAACGACCAAAAATTAATGTCCTTTTATACAGAAGGTCTGCGAGACAAAAAAATACTCCTGTGTCAATTTATATTCAGCTATCAATCTAAAATTATTATTTAGAACTTTTGCAACATTACGCATACATCTTTGAATTAAACCTGTTTTAATAAAATCCGAATTAAATTAAGAGAGAACGTTAATTTACGTAAAATGAAAGAGCATGCAAAGTTCTTTTGTTAACCCAAAATTTAATAAAAGGAATATGCGAGTAAGACTAATTTAGTTAACTTTGTTATTGCTCATACTCCGCTCTTTGCATTTAATTCAGATATGATTGGTGTTGGAAATTGTTTAAGCTCCTGTGCTGCTATTTCATTTAATTTATTTTTTTAAGCTTATGTTTTTAAAGTGTTAATTAATTAAAAATGTTTGTAATTTGCGTGCTGCAAGAAAGCCACTCAGTATATTACAAACCTTTAAAATATGCTATATAAAACATACACGCGGAATGATGAACTCAAAGCGAAAATACCAGTTAAAATTAAAAGTTTACTTTAGGTGGCTACGATTCATTCGGTAATTTTGATAACAAAAAAAGTTATAAAATGCAATTTTAGATATAACGAATTTTATGAAACTTTGAAACTGCTTTGAACTACGACCTTTATTTTGTGAACCTATGGCTTAATATTGACAAAAATGTCTTTTAAAAAATTAACATTGCGCAAATAGCAAAAGTTGATTGTTTTAACAATCCATCAACTTACGCAGTATTAAAACAGACTTTGAATATTACCTGAAGGAATTCAATCCAATGTTTTCAAACTTGAACTGAAAAACTCTAATTGTAAATTATTTTTTAAAACTCCTTGTTCCAACAATAACAACAACAACAACTACAACAACAAAAAACGGGAATATATCACAATTATACATAGTTTATAGTCTAAACACTCAACGCTTTTAATATATAGATTACTAAGGCTGGGATTGTGAGGTAAATACCTGTTTGTGTACGGCACAGGTCCCTAAGCGTGAATATTTCTATTGTCCGTTTTGTAAAATGTTCTTTAATCTGAACCAAATATATTTTTTAAATATTTAACTATTAAAAATTAATAGTTTATTAATAAAATAAAACACTTGGTGATTGTTTCACAATTTGTTGGTTTTTATTTACTCGACTCGAGTTTCAACCATCACGGTTATCGTCAGGAGTTTACAATACAACTAAAACTAAAAACCTAAAGATGTACAATACTATCCAATCTGTAGTCCCCGCCCCGAGTTTAAGTGTTAACACGTGTTTTTATGCTTTGTATACTGTAGGTCCAGGAGGGGTGAATTACCTAAATCGGTGTGGTCGTTTACTATATTTTTATTATTATTTTTTGCCTTTTTAATTTCTAAATTTTCCAATTTATTTAAACGGTTGCCCTTGTTTTCTACGTGTAAAATTTTTGTATCTGTGTGTTTGAAAAATGATTGTTTGTAATACAATGTTGGGAGATGCCGGTTGATTTATGATTGCATTTAATTGATCTGATATGTTCTTTAATTCTTGTATTAAAACTGCGGCCAGTTTGTCCTATATATATTGCATCACAATTAGAACAGTCTATTTGATAGATACCATTTTTTGATTATTTTTCTATTGTGTCTTTATTGTTTACTAGATGTTTATGGAGTTTGTTCGGATTGTGCATAGCTACGTTAATATTTAATTTTTTGAGCCTGTTAGAAACTTTATAGCTAACTCTAGCTATATAATTGGTTTTTGACCATATTGTTTTTTCAATTGTTGGCTTTTGTCCGTTGTACAAAAGATGTCTTACATTTTCTTTTTGTTTTTTCTTTAAAATGTTATCTACAAATTGCTATGTGTATCCGTTTTTTAGGGCTATTAATTTAATTGTGCTAAGTTCTTTATTGAAATTTTTGGCAGACACTGGGATATGAATGGCTCTGTGTATTATACTATTAAAAGCTGCTTTTTTAATTGAGATTGGTTGTTTAGAATTTGAATATATGACCATATCCGTACTTGTGGGTTTTCTGAAAATATTGTACTCTAAATTGTTCCCTACTCTTTTTATGCTTAGATCTAAAAAGTTTGTGAACTTGATATTATTATGAATTTAATTAATGTTATCTAAAAATTGTTGTATTTGTTTGTCTGTACCTAACCACAAGAAAAATATCATCTACATATCTAATCCAAATTTTGACATTGTTACTAAAATTGTTGTTTGAATTGAAAACTTTTTCTTCAAAATTAGCCATAAAAATTTCTGCTAGTAGTGCTGAAAGTGGGGATCCCATAGTTTTATGGCTAATTTTGAAGAAAAAGTTTTCAATTCAAACATCAATTTTTGTAACAATGTCAAAATCTGGATTAGATATGTAGATGATATTTTTTGCTTGTGGTTAGGTACAGACAGACAAATACAACAATCTTTAGATAACATTAATAAAATTCATAATAATATTAAATTCACAATGAAACCGAAAAGGACAATGCCCTAAACTTTTTAGATCTAAGCATAAAAAAGCATAAAAAGAGTAGGGAACAATTTAGAGTACAATATTTTCAGAAAACCCACAAGTACAGAGATGGTCATACATTTAAATTCTAAACAACCAATCAAAATTAAAAAAGCAGCTTTCAATAGTATGATACACAGAGCCATTCACATCCCACTGTCTACCGAAAATTTCAATAAACAACTTAGCACAATTAAATTTATAGCCCTAAAAAACGGATACACGGAGCAATTTGTAGATAACATTTTAAAGAAAAAACAAAAAGAAAATGTAAAACATTTTTTGTACAACGGACAAAAGACAACAATTGAAAAAACAATATGGTCAAAAACCAATTATATAGCTGGAGTTATAAAGTTTCTAACAGGCTCAAAAAATTTAATATTAACGTAGCTATGTACAATCCGAACAAACTCCATAAACATCTAGTAAACAATAAAGACCCAATAGAAAAATATTCAAAAAATGGTATCTATCAAATAGACTGTTCTAATTGTGATGCAATATATATAGGACAAACTGGCCGCAGTTTTAATACAAGAATTAAAGAACACATCAGATCAAATAAATACAATCATAAATCAACCGGCATCTCCCAACATTGTATTACAAACAATAATTTTTTCAAACACACAGATACAAAAATTTTACATGTAGAAAACAGGGGCAACCGTTTAAATAAATTGGAAAATTTAGAAATAAAAAAGGCAATAAACCGATTTAGGTAATTCACCCCTCCTGGACCTGCAGTATACAAAGCATAAAAACACGAGTGTACACTTAAAATCGGCGACGACAGAATGAGTAGTATTGTACATCTGTAGGTTTTTAGTTTTAGTTGTGTTTGTAAACTCCTGACGATGACCGTGATGGTTGAAACTCGAGTCGAGTAAATAAAAACCAACAAATTGTGAAACAATTACCAAGCGTTTTATTTTATTAATAAACTATTAATTTTTAATAGTTAAATATTTATTAATAATGTTTCACCATGTGCCTACCACACAATCAATTCAAAATATCAAATATATTTTTGCCTAAAATGTCTATTTTGGGTATTTTTGAATTATTCTGCCTATTTCTAGGTTTTAATGACTACAATTGAGGTTGTCACGCCTAATGTTTCGTGCTGTACTTACTTGTGTACTATTTTTTTTAGTATTTTTTGTTAAAGTATAAAATCATTCAAGTTGCTATTTGCATAGAAATTAAGTAAATCTTTTGTGTATAGACCCCCGATTTCGCGGTCTGTGAAGCAGGTCGTTTTATCAGAACAACATTTTTGTTAGAAGCTTAGAATATAAAATATATTTTATTGACCATTGCCGCTAGCGAAGCACTAAATTTTAAATACATTCTCTAAAGCCGTAAGATGTTTTTCACTTTATAAAATTTAATAAATTCTTCTAGTTTTAGTTTAATTTTGTATCATATTTTTTTAGATAAAACGTTTGTGACCTATATCTGGACTATATTTTTCTAAAATATAACTTTTGGTTCTTAAAATGAAAGTTTTTGCCTTACTATTTCTAATAATAATTATAGTGCCTAACAATCCCAGCCCTACTTATTATTCAAAAATGAGTTGTCAGATCGCTATGAATTTTAGTGATGGTAATAGCACTAGGCAAACCCAATGTGCAGTTTTTAAAACTTACGAGATTAAAAAAAATTTGCACAGAAACTATAGCCACACCAGTCTTTTTAAATTTTGTAGATGCATATAGCTAGGAATAATAGGTACAATTTTGTACGTCTCTCAGTCACTAATTTTTCTAGGAACCCTATGAATTTTTGATAATCGTAAATTCATACCTTATTTATTATTGAACGCGGGACGATAAAAAGTTCTGTTCAGCCTAAACTGCTCATGAGTGATACGAACTATGAAACAAATAAATAATGACGTGCTGTTATCAACAACCAATAACGTGCCACTGCTTAATTGAACACGTAAATATGAGTTTTTTTAAAAACTTTAAAAGACATTTGTAATTTTCTTCTCAATTTTAATTTGAGCTATGTTTTTTTTGTTATTTATCATGGATTGATTTTCAGAACTTCATCGAACACTTAAGTTTAAGTATGAAAGTTTTTCTTTCTATCATTATCAGATTTTTCAACACTTGAATAACTTCAAATATGTTGGTTGAATCGAAAAATCGCACAGGAACTTATCGTTCAGTTTTTTCGTAGAATACCGCCCCACAGACCGCGTTCGCGAGTTTCGGAACACCCTGTATATTCTAAGATGAATGAGACACGCTAGGAAAGAAGAAGTTCTAACTCTTTTACAGTTACTATAAAATGAGAATACCAACTTTATGGCACGTAATGAGTCATTACTCACCTACCGCTTAGACTAAAAACACCTCTAGGAACGCCAGTGTAGTAAGTAAGTCCTAATAAAAGCGAATGATTGTACCATATAGCTTAAAGTTTTATTAGAGGGATAAAGACAAAAAAAATTTTTAATTTTCTCCAAAAAGGATAGTTAGAGATTCATATACGCTTCTATAGGTTATAAGAAATGACACCAAAACTTTCAATAAATGCTGGGTACATGCATAAATAAATGTGTAACGAAGTCGTAACTTAAAATATTCATGTTTATTGAACTACCTAATAATTTAGAGGGTATATGTTGAACATCAACATTAATATGTGATAACCAAAAATACCACTTAGGATGTGCTGTGGGGTTTATTAATTTATTTTCTTTTGTTTTATTTATTAGGTGTACATGAAACATAAGAACTGCTAAAAACATAAACTTGACATATTATTACCACCTAAAGTATTGCCATATTGCTTTTCAGGCTATAGACTGGAAGGACGTTCAGTTTAAGCCTGATTTATTGAAATCATAAGGCAATTTGTAGCTACGGTTTTGTTTGCTTTGTCCAGGGTTTAAGAAAATTAGGAAAGTATACGTTGAGGGCAAAAAGGCTTGCTTACGAATTACAACATTTGGAAGAGGCGACAATCTAATCATTTTTTTGCCGATAATTTGAAAGTAGTTGTAGTAAAATTTTGGAATTTTATATGCGGGCACAACCCACTAAATTTTGTATTTTTGAATGAAGTAGTGAACCAAAGGTGTTTCATGGGGGGGGGGGGTTGTGTAATAATTATTTCTAAATATTTTTAATGTCTACACTTTCTTAATAATTGTATTAAAAATTCTATCCCTGATACTAAAACATACAAAAAACTGCTCTTGCTAAAAGTCGCTAAATCTAGTAGTTTCCGAGTTGGCATATGATCTGAGTGTCACCTAAAGGAGCGCAAATAGTTTGTATATAGTTTGAGGGGCAGGTTCCACCCATAAAGGCATTTAAAAAAATTCTGCTAAACATAGCTCCAGAAACATTTCCTCTGTCAATACAGTAAGGAAACATTCTCGGATCTGCAGTTATCGATACTTTTTTATTGCTTTTTTTTTGTGTAAAACTTACCACCCAATTTTGTACATACTGTTTGCACATCTTGATGAAACGCTCAGATTTTATAGCACCTCGATGATCACACCATCGTTGGATTTAGCGTGGTTCAACAAAGTACCTATTTTGGGTATATAGACAAAGATTTTTAAACCAGCAAACCTAAATGACCCCCCTCGTTGGGCACACATCTGGCTCACTTATATAACAAAAAATTAAAATAGAAATGCAAATTTTAATGCAAATACTGCGATAGTATTGGCAAAAAGTGATTAGATTGTTCTGTGTTTGGGAGGCTCTAACTTCCTAAGGAAGCGTATACGGGCCCATGTTAACACAAGCTTTTTTTTTATTAGTTTGATGTGTAGAACCCAACCTTAAAGTTAGCTGTTATTCTTTCTTTATTACAAATATGAAAATAGGAATTTATATTGCTTATTATGCAATAAGTCAACTTAAATTTTATCAGGTAAGATATCACCCGTATATTTGCTATATAAAATTGTTGCCTTCAATAGGCTAGCCAACAAATATCTCGTACGCGTCCAAGATCTCAATAAAAAAACACGAAAACTTGAAAAGCTTATTATTGGTAGGTTACCTGGAAATTAAACCGATTCTTTAAGTTAGGCGATAGTTCTGAGGGGAAGAGCTAAAAATGAGCAAATGATTTCGCCTGGATTTTTCAATAGTTTAGGAACTGTTACTCATATTTATAAAAGCATCAAAGTTATAAGCGCCGCGCCGACTCTGTCATCTCAGTACACTTACAACTCTACCGAGAATGACCGCACATAGGAAACATTGCTATACAGTAGCTAAATAATTTTCTAATTTTTAGTGAGAAAAGAAATGAATTAAAATTTTTTTTTGTGAAAAGATTCTTCGTCATTAAGGGAGGAAAGAGAAAATTTTTCAGCCATAAAATAAGTGGGAGGGAAGAAATTACCCCCACCCCTAAATATTGTTGTACCTAAAAATCAAGTTGTAAAGTTTATTCTATTATCACTCATGAACAACTTAGCATAAACAGAATTTATCATTCCCCCTTTATTAACTAAAGGGGTAGGAGTTTTCGATTTTCAAAAATTCATAGAAGGTGCCACAGAGAAATTAGCGGACACAAGCCAAATTATTGATTATCTACAGCTCTATTAGCCTACAAAATTAATAAAATACCACGTTGTCCGTTTTTGAGTAATATTTTTTTTAATTTTAAACTTATTTTTCAGTTTATAGTTTTTATCTTTATGAAAATGATTTTGCATGCTAACATTGTGTTTCTATAGAGCTATTACAAGAAAAAATTTGATCCAGATGTGTTTAACTCAGTCTTGAGTAATAGGTAAAGCATTAAAGTAATAATTTTCAAAAAATCACAGCTGCCGCCATTTTAAAGCTAGAAAATTCGGAGAAAAAGCTTGAATTTGCTCTAAGGTCTTCTATAAGATTTCGTTCAGATTTAAAAAAACACGTTTCTAAAGAAAATGCTACTAAACAACTAATTTTTACTTCCGGTTTTGGATCTTTTATAAGCTTATATTTCCGATAAGATGCATTTTTGATACGCCCCCAAATTCCAAAGCTCGTTGAAATCGGACCACCTACACACGCACGCACTCACGCATGTACGCACGCACCACGTACTAAATTTGATCCCGATATGCCAACTCTATAAGTCGCTAAAATAAAAATTTTCAAAAAATTGTAGCGGCCGCCATTTAAAGCTTGAAAGTTTGCAAAACAATCATTAGATTTTCTCTGACGTCCTGTATAGGGCTGGGCGTTATGAAAATTTAATATCGATTATCGATAATGAAATTATATCGATAATATCGATATATCGATAATATCGATATTATCGATATTATTGATATTATCGGTATTATCGATATTATCGATATAATTTCATTATCGATAATCGATATTAAATTTTTAGTATTGGCCAGTTCTAAACACAACACATCTTTTTCTTTCTTTACATCCAAACAACTTCTAACATTTTCAAATAATCGTAAAACATTTACTGCTGATCAAAAGAGGTCAGGGTAAAATGGTCGTTTATCCCTGTCTACAGATTCTATTGGTAGTGAACGAATTATTATTTTTGCTTACCGAATAGGTCCCAACGAAACCAAGAATTTCAAGGATTTCAGCAATGACTGCACCAACAACAAACACACTAGTTCATTTTTAAAATCACCACGAATTAATCAGAACTGTATAATTTAAAGTTAGAAAACACCCCCACATTAAGCAAACACACGTACCTTTATAACATTCATTAATAAGAAATCGGAACTTTACGTTCATTTTTATTTGTCACGAAAATAGTCGAATGCAGTAATTGAATGCACACCTGTTACCACATTTCGTCTTATCGTAAACAAATCTTATCAAGTGCTATTAGAGATTGGACATCAAATAATTGTTTAGTAGAGATGTGCTCGTAGAAAATTGTGTTTAATACAGGGTGAGCTAATAATTTAAAACAGCGATTCTAACACGTACTAACTTCAACAAAGGTAACAATTATTACGGTGGTGTCTTCGATATTATCGATATTATCGATATTTTCGATATTATCGATATTATCAATATCGATATCGATATTATCGATATTATCGATATTATCGATATTATCGATATTATCGATATTATCGATATTATCGATATTATCGATATTATCGATATTATCGTTATTATCGATATTATCGATATTATCGATATTATCGATATTATCTATATTATCGATATTATCGATATTATCGATATTATCGATATTATCGATATTATCGATATTATCGATATTATCGATATTATCGATATTATCGATATTATCGATATTATCGATATTATCGATTATATCAAAGACACCACCGTAATAATTGTTACCTTTGTTAAAGTTAGTACGTGTTAGAATCGCTGTTTTAAATTATTAGTTCACCCTGTATTAAATACAATTTTCTGCGGGCACATCTCTACTAAACAATTATTTGATGTCCAATCTCTAATAGCACTTGATAAGAGTTGTTTACGACAAATGAAAAAGCGAAATAACAGGTGTGCATTCAATTACTGCATTCGACTATTTTCGAGACAAATAAACATGAGCGTAAAGTTCCGATTTCTTACTAATGAATGTTATAATAAAGGTACGTGTGTTTGCTTAATGTCGGGGTGTTTTCTAATTTTAAATAATACAGTTCCGATTAATTCGTGGTGATTTAAAAAATAAACTAGTGTGTTTGTTGTTAGTGCAATCATTGCTGAGATCCTTGAAATTGTTGGATTCGTTGGGACCTTTTTGGTAAGCAAAAATAATAATTCGTTCACTACCAATAGAATCTGCACACGGGTATAAACGACCATTTTACTCTGACCTCTTTTGATCAGCAGTAAATGTTTTACGATTATTTGAAAATGTTAGAAGTTGTTTGGATGTAAAGAAAGAAAAAGATGTGCTCTGTTTAGGGCTGGGCGATATTGAATATTTAATATCGAATATCGATAATGAAATTATATCGATAATATCGATAATACTGATAATATCAATAATATCGAAAATGTTACCAAAAAACACGTTTAACTTCCGCTTCCGGTTTCGGATTTTTATGAAAAGCTTATTTTATCGGTAAATTTTTGATATACCTGCACATTCCAAAATTCATCAAAAATTGATTACTCGTTCAAGAGTTATTATGCACAGCACACATCCCCACCCACTCATCCACCCACAGACAGACATTTTTTTAAAACCACTTTTTTGGGCTCCTGGAGGTCTAAAACATGCATTTCGTCAGAATCTTGATTTTGAAAATGTTCATGGAATTAATATTTCGCTGTATTGAAAGTATAGGAAAGCTAAAAGTTATAGGCATATAATTTGTCAAGGTCTTTATATTAAATATTGTAAATTATCTTATTTCACATAGCATTTTCGCCGCAACATTTCGAAGTATTCTCACAAGAGTTGGTTTTTAAATTAAATAAACTACTTGTCTATTTTTAACACTTTGATCAAAATTATTAACTAATAAAATAACAAAAATTGTAAAACTGCCAGTCGGTTGCTCTACGTACACTTCCAAGAGGTTAACGAAGCATTTGTTGCATTGTTGATTATTATTTTCTGTGTGCTTTTTTTTGCAATCATCCCTCTTTCCCACCACTGTTTGATTAACCTTTTTTTTCTTGTCTTTGATGTCAAGAAATCAAATTTTTTCTCAAGAAAAACGTAAATAAATGGGCATCTGCTACCCCTATAGGTATAACAAGCGCTTTGTTGATACATTAGGTGAGGGAGTACTGGAACGACTGACTTTATGCAGTAGCTCGCTCTTAGATTGCATCTTATAAATAGCTATACTTACCTACGTAAAACAATTTTGATGCCATTAACGCTAACTATTTTTAAAGGACGAGAAAATCGAAGCTTTGCCAGTTTTTTCGTGTAAGGGATTATTCTAAAGGATTTTTTTTAACAACAACTTTTACTTTATGCCAGAGAGAGGCCTGTTAGAAATGCAGCGCGTTTTAAGAAATATTACAAAAGAATAAAAACGTACCTGCCGCATAATAATAGTATGCAGCTTTTTAGCTTTTAAGGGGGCTGTTATCGCACCGTAAGTACACGCGTCTGGTTTAACAATTGATATACGTTTCTGTCAAACGGTTTGTCAATGCGTACTTTAAATTAAACGCTAAACGGCGGTACAGACACATGAAAGCACCGTTTTAAGTTGCTTCAACTGTTTAAGTTTAATAATTATTTTGTAGCTCTGATCCGGCCCGTTTCACATGATGGTCAGTCTTGATGGTCAGTCTTGACGATCAGAACCATCATGCGCATCAATTTTACATGGTGCGGAGCGGTCAGTTTACAATTTATCAGCAAGGCGGTAGACAGAAGGCTATTGCCGCTATTTATTTGATTAGGTTAATAAACCGCAGACAACAACAGAAAAGAACCTTTTAATACCTTTTAGGATAATGCGTTATGTTTACTTTAAAGTTTTATAACACGACATGAACAAAGAGACCAACATTTAACAAACAGAAAATTATACTTGGATAATTTTTGAGTACAGTAAATAAATCACAAAGTTAATTCGCATAAACCAAACACACGTCCTCTAAGGGATCAACGCACGTACACTACGTAATTTGGTGAGCAGCAGCGACTTTTTAGGTCGTGTGTCTAGCGGGCATCGGGCAGGTCTTGCGGCTTCTATCTAGACTTGTGGTGCTCTGGAACGAGCTGGAGGTGTTGCAGGGTTCGGAGAAGGAGCAGAGTTATTTATTTTGCAGCTATGGAAAGAGCTACTTGTAGTAGGACTTTGTCCGTGAAGGACTGCTATCTTAGCGCTTGATCTACCAGCAGCCGTGATTTTTAGTAGTTTAAGTTTATAGAGCGCTTTCGATTCTGAAAACCAAGTGGGACCATTAGCTAGCGCTCGATCATGCCAATACAACAAACGTTTGCAGATCTTAATATATTTTAAAGCGAAACTCGTCGTTGCCTAGCGATCATACATTTGCAAACGTGACGACTCTAGCAGGAAACAAAAGTCGCCTGTTGCTTAGCGCCGTACAAAGCAGACACATTTGCATGTTTGCTGTTGCTTTTGTATTAAATAATTTTTAATTGGACATGGAAGAATAAGCGTTAAAGATGGTCAAGGGCAGAGTTTATTGATCATGTCAATGTCTATGGCAGCCAGTGCTTCGTATGCCTTTTTTTATATCTTATTTTTGTAACTTTCTTTAGAAGAATTCCAAATGGATTACCGTAATTAAAATTTCGGTATCGATAAGGAAGTTGTTGTCCCTGTTATTAGTCATAAGCTTACGAATTTTAACAAATTTTGTTGGTGAGTCATAAAATGTGCGTGCTCTGTTGCAACGCTGCAGAGTTGTCTGAAACAGACCGTCAGGATACATGTGAAATAGCTCATAACTAGAGTTGGGCAAATGCATATTCGCATCTTTTTTCCTATTGATCATAAAATGTTATTTTTTCGTATATACACGTTTCGTGATGTTTAGAGTCATAAGAAGTAAATTTTATTTTGCATATTTGGCATATATTACAACTTTACGGCATACGGCATATATAAGTGCATATTTTAGCTTTTAATGGCATGAAAATGCATATTCTAGCAAAAAAAAATAAAATTTCAAATAAATTATCAAATAAAATATTCGTAGTTCTTAGAAGAAATTGCACAATTTCTTCTAGTGAAACCACATGAACCCTAGACTTGCACTTTCTAAATTTCCAAGTAGGTGTAGAGGAAATAAAGGATTAACTGACAAAGGTTGTATTATTTGGGTAGGTCTTATTCCTTAGGTACAAATTTCTTTGAAAATAATATTTGGAAATTTTTCTTATACTTATTCTTAGAAATAGTTATTTATAATTTTAGTGCTTGACTAGTTCATTTGTTGCCTTGACAGAGAGCTGTAAAGTGTAATTGTCCAGTCTATACCCTGAAAATGCCTAAAGTTGCTAGTTCAAAAAACGATTTATTTAAGAAGTGGTTGAAGCCATGTTTTAAATACGATGGAAGTGTTGTGTAGTGCGTCATTTGTGAAAAAGAGGTATTTATCCGTTTATTTTAATTTTGAATTAAAAAAAAACTGTTTACTCTGTTTAAAGTTAAAAAACTTTACTAATTTGTTATTTTATTTTGTAAATAAGCATAAAATTTAAGAATAAAATTGAAAGTTTTTTTTGTGATATTGCAAAGGATAGGGCACATTCAATTATTTTCCTTTGTGTAAGCTGTAGTAAATTGTACTTAAATATTGTTTTTACAGATAAACGTTAATAAAAAGTTTCAACTTTATCAGCACGTAGCCATCGGTCCGCATCAAAAAAGAAAAAATAATACAAACGAGCCAAAACAACAATTATTGCTGAACTGCTTAAATAAGAATGTCAACAATTTCAACGATGATTTGTGTAGAATGATGGTTTCATGCAACATTACATTAAATAACATGGACGCTCCCGAATTTAGAAATTTCTTAGAAAAATATACAAAACAAAACGTCGTTTCCCGGAGAACAGCTTCCAGAACGTGCATTCCAAAATTATACGAAAAAAATCTTCAAAAAAAATAAGAAACGTTGTTTCGAATAATTGTATTTGGTTTAGTGTTGACGAAACCACCGATGCTAAAGGAAGATATATAGCGAATTTTATTGTAGGTGTTTTAAACAGCAGTCCTTCTTCCAGTCATTTAATTGCTGTTAAACAACTAGAAAAAACCAACAATTTGACAATTTCACGTTTTGTCAATGAAACCCTTTCGTTACTTTATTTGCCAAATCAAATACCACCAGAAAGGATTTTATACATGGTGACTGATGGTGCCGCATACATGGTAACAGCAGGTCAAAATTTAAAAATCTTTTTCCCAAATTTAATTCATGTAACTTGTTTGGCCCATGCGATGAATAGGGTGGCCGAAGTGGTTAGAACTGAGTTTCCTTTAGTCAATAAAGTAATTAATAACGGAAAAAAGGTATTTTTAAACTCACCACTTCGCGTCGAAGTTTACAAAGACTTGCTTAAAGATGTGCCCTTACCTCCACAACCAATTCTCACCAGGTGGGGAACGTGTATAGAAGCCGCTCTATTTTATTGTGAAAATTACAGTGAATTTAAAAATGTTGTTAACACCTTTGGTTCAACTTCTGCTCAGTCTATAGCAGATTGTCAAGATATTTTAAAGTGTCCGGAATTGCAACCTCAGTTGTCCTACATAAAGGCTCATTTTTCGAAAATTCCAAGCATCATTAATAAATTAAAAACACAAACCTGCTTCTCACTGAATCTTTAGAATTAATCGAAAAATTTCATTCAATTTTGAATAAAAATAAAATATGCAAAAAAGTTAGCAGCAAAATGGACGATTTAATTCAGAAAAACAGCGGACTTTCAACTCTGAATTCCATAAAAAATATTTTAAATGGAGATTTCTTAAGCAATGGCCACAATGACGAATGTTTTGCAGTTAAAAATTCACATTTATTTAAATATTGTCCAGTAACTTCTTGTGATGCAGAAAGAAGTTTTTCCAGCTACAAAAATATATTGGAAGATAAGCGGCAAAATTTTCTCGTTGACACCATTGAAAAGCACATGATTATTTATTGTAATAAATAGGTTGCGTTATTTATTGATTTTACTTCTACTTGTATTTTTGTATATGCAAAATAAAAAATGCAGTTTTAACTGAAAATAATAATGCGTTTCTATATTATGTAAGCCCTTTTGATTTTTTGAATGTTGAGTGTTTGTAACTAAAAATAATGAAAATCATTAATTGTATTTATCTTTTTCTTTCAACGAAAAATTATATTTGATGCAAAGCGTGCTTTAACTCATATAATAATTACTAGTATTAAACTGCAGATTCAAATAAACATCAGATTTTCATATTAGGCACTAAATAAACATACTAATTTTTTTTAGTGCATATCGCAAAAGGTTAGCATATTCTTGCATATATTGAAGGTTTTATGCGGCATATTTTAGTGCATATATTGACGGTTTTATGCGACATATGTTGGTGCATATATGCACTATCTTTATAGCATATTTGCCCAACTCTACTCATAACGGTAATGGTTTCCACGCATACTGACGGTTCGTTGTTTGGAAGGGCTATATTGACGGCTTTGCTGACAAGATCTACGAACGGATCGTTTGGATTGCATATGAAATAGTCTATTTAGAACGAAGGTACTAGCTCATTAAGACTGACCATCAGTCGCATGCGAAACGGGCCTAACGAAAATAAAGAGTTAATCAATGTATAGAACTATTGGATGGTGTTACAGTACAGTATCTATTACAGAATTACAATGGAGTATCTTCCTAACCAATAAATTAAAACTTCTGCAAGCGTGATAAGTATTGTAGAACAATTGGTATGCGTTGGATCACTAATGTATTGTCTTAAATTAAAGCAGATGATTTTAAAGCTTATAGTAGTGCTAATTTAAAAAAAATAGTATTAGCTTAAATATTTTCCTAAAAATACAGTACAATAATAACTAAAGGGTATTTTAATGTATTCGGTGAAAGTTCTGGCACAGCTAATGTTTGTTCTAAGTACGGGCACTTAATTCCAAAAAAGAGCAAAAATATGCTTTCCTACTAAAACAAGAACAAATTTAAGCTTTAATTAAACCCAGTGCAGAAACTAAATATCTAATCTAGCCGTGCTGTTGAAACTACATCTGATAGAGTAGCGAATGTTTGGTAATTATACAATTTACTCTTCTTAGGGGCTCCAATTCCCCCGCCAGATTGAAATCAGCCACCAATCCAACCACTATCATCACCACCACAAAGCAACCCTCATCAATACTTATCGTTCCTTCTACTAAATTGCTAGGTACAGACCTCGGTAACAAAACAAGGATTGTTTCAGCAAAAACGGCTTGCTCATTGTTCGAAACGAAAGGACGGTTTGCCTTAACATTAGACCGCATTAATATGCGCAAATGGTGGAGTGCAAAATTCCCTCGGGAAGAAATCCGTATTTCAAGATCAAGAACATTATACATTTAAATATAGACATTTCGTTCTGTAGAAATATTTCCCAATCTTCCTCCAAAATCTTTTCATTTTATGCTCTTTTAATTTAAAATTTACTACATTCATTAAAATTTTGGTTTCATATTTTTACAATCTTAAGCGGTTTCGCGTTGTTTTGAAAAAGTGAATTTTTATTAACAATTATGGTTTAATGCGTAAAGGAGTTTTTAATGATTACGATTGGTAACGCCATGTCCGTGTTTAGTTGTTTAGGCGGGGATTTATGTAAACTTACAATTGTGAATATATGCATGGATTTATGTACCGTAATTGTATTAAATATGCACTTATGCGTTTAGAAGATAAAATCTAGCGGAAATATGCATTTAACAATTTTATAGCTTTTTTAAATAAATACTGCTAATACTTCTGCATAAATAAAAAAAATACAATTTATATTTTAAAGTTCCTGTCAATATCACAAGATGTAAGCAGTGCATATTTAAATTTACTTAAGTCTACTAAAAATTAGTTTTGCAATTCGTGCAGCAAATGATCTTGCACATTTAACACATTTTTGATATTTTTAAGTAATTTAAAACCTATGTTTTTCTTTATAATACAAATAAATGTTTGTTTTATAATTAATTCCTTAATTGCTTGAATTTAAATATATAATTTTATTAAATGCCACGTCATCTATTAATTTACTATTTTTATCGTTGAGGGTTCCTTCGTTTTTAAGTGTAGTTATGCATTTTGCTATACATAAAATAGTTATAGCTTACTTTTCTATTAGTTCGGAAATGTGTATTTATCGCACTGACAACAAACAAATACATACCAGACGAATTCGACTATTAATTGACTGCAGGCTCGACTAGGTTCCGTTTGTTATTAAAAACGCGTTTACTCTAAAACTGCTTACTACAAATTATAAATGCTTTTCTAGAAACTTTACTTTTAGTGACGCCTTCTTTAACACATTTTACTGTTTCAGACAGCTTAGATATTTACTATCTTTGGGGGTTTCGATATTTAAGTTTAAATCAGATATGTATTAATTAAGTCATTAAATTTTTGACTAAATAAGAGTAAATTTAATTTAGGAATTATATGCAAATGTCGAACAAGCTGTTTTAGAGCGTTTTAATTACTTCTATAAACATTTTGTAAATCTTCGTTAAGGCACTTTCCTGAAAACGAAGACAAGTGGTAAGTTTTATAAGTTTTTTCCAGCTTGTGTTAAAGGACTGTAAGCAGCTTATTAACTTTATTGTAAATAAAACAATTTTTCACTTCGGCAGTTTTTTTATTTTAGCCTTATGCGTATTTCAACGTGTTTACACGTCATTATTAAAGGCAAGATTAAAAGTAAACAGTTATTGGTCTTGCTATAGGAACAATAAATCTTTGTAACTTGATCTTGGTTTTCTATATCTGAGTCCAGATGACTTGATTTCTCATTCTAAAACGTCCAATATCATCCAATTAAATTAAATTAATAAACTGCAGCAAATAACAGAAGAAAGATCTATATGGGTACATCCTATTGCTATAGAAAGATTTTAACACCTTTTAGGGTAATGCGTGTATGTTTATTTCACAGTTAAGGTTTTATAACAGGATGTGAACAATTAGATCAACGTTTAACAAATAGTACATTAAACGAACGAAAAATTATTCATGGATAATTGTTAAGTACTGTAAGTAAATCACTCAGTTAATGTACACAAACGAAACACAAGTCCTCTAGGGGACCAACGCACGTACACTACCTAATTGGTTGGGCAGCACATGCGTTGTATGTGGCTAGCGTGCGTCGGACAAAAAGCTGGTAGGTCTTGCGACATTTATCTAGGGTTGCGGTGCTCTGGAAAGAGCTAGCGGTGTTTCGGGGTTTGGGAAATGTCCGGGGTGATTATTTCCGCAGCTCTGGAAGGCGCTGGGTGCAGTAGGGCTTTGTCTGTGTGAAAGAGTTAGCTTGCGGTCGATTCAGCGGAAGTGTTTTAATCGTTTTAGTTTTTAGGGCGCCTTCGATTTTGAAAACCAAGTGAAACTGTTAGCTTGTGCTGGATCGAACAGCAGATATTTTAACTAGTTTTAGTTGTTGGGCCGTAAGGTGGGCTGCGTTTTGATCCTGAAAATGAACTGACTCTCTGTTAAAAATGCGGTGCTTTTATACTTTTTTTTAACACCATCGCGTCATCGCATAGCAAAATATAGCAGCAAAGGAAAGTCTCCTGTGGTTTAGTTTTACATGTCAATAGAAACAAACGTTTACAGGCGAAGCGATCTTAATATTTTCCATGGTAAAAGCCGTCGTTGCCTAGAAATAAAACATTTGCAGACGTGGCGACTGCAGCAAGGAATAGAAGTCGCCTGTTGCTTAGTGAGTACAAATCAGACAGACCTACATCTATGCTGTCACTTTTGTATTAAACTATTTTGAGCATGGATGAATGTGTGTTAAAGATTGCCAAGGGGAGAAAATATGAATCATGTCAATGTGTATGGCAGCCGCTTCTTCGCATGCCTTATTTTTCAGGTCCCTATTTTGTAACCTACTTGTCGCACTTGCGAAGAACCCCAAATTGATTCGCTTTTGCATCGGCGTAATTAAGGTTGCGGTGTCGATGAGACAATTGTCCGTATTATTATTCTTAATATCATGAATTTCAACAAATTTTGTTGCCGAATCATAAAATGCCCGTGCACCGTTGCAACACTGCAAATTTGTGTGGGACAGACCGTCAGGATACATGTAAAATAGCTCATAAAGATAATGCTTTCTATAAATATCGATGGTACGTCGCGTCGTACGGAATGCTATCCTGACTGCTCTGCCGCCAGGATCTACGGATGGATCGTGCGGATTGCATATAATAGTCGATTTAGAACAATGATACTCGGAGCCTCTAAATACCCTGTCGACGATGTAACCACTCTCTCTTACCACTGTGGAAGCGGTGTAAATTATTGTCTGGGAGAAAATTTGTTGTAACCACTTTCCCTAAAAATTGTCGAAACGTTTGCTTTTTTTCGGCTGTAAAAAAATTTAGCAGACCAATAATGTTTATTTGCGGCAAAGCATCTTTCACAGTCTAAAGTAGATTCATGTTCAAGATAGAGCGCGCGTAAACGTATATAATCATGATCTTGAATGTAAATATTCATTACCATGACTTTTCCCTGCTCATATTATAACTATTTTGAATTTTAGAAAATATATTTAATAAAATAAAATCAATAATTTTTTAGACATACAATGTACTTGTATTGCAAAAACTGAAAATTTTTGAAAATAATTGGGTCGCTTCCTGGCGTTTTGTTTAGCCTTGTAACTCTGTAATGAGCAAATAAAAAAAGAGGACTTAGAGGCACATAATTGCACGGTAAAGATATTAAAGGAAAAAATGCTCGCTTTTTCTGAGAACCTTGTAATTTTTGTCTTCAGAGTTTTGTATGCTAATCTTGGACCAAGATTAAAAGTGCCGTAATTCTTTTCTTATAATACCGGATTAGTTCGGTACTTAGAGTCTCTCTACTTAAACGCTGCTCGCAAAGAAATTTCAAAACTAAAATAAGAAAAGAGTGTTCAACACGTTTTGCAGCTCTAGAAAACCTCGCAGATAATCCAATTTCACGATAAACTTCTCAACAACGGCAAATTGGAATTAGCATACGTCCTTGTACAAGCGAAAGTAACTTCATTAGTCCACTTTTTTGCATTTCTTAAAAAGTCGGGCGAAGGTAATTAGCCGCCACTGCATAATGTCAAATTGATTGATTACAAAAAAATTTCTTCGAAGATTTTCTTTCACAATTTTCATTCGACGTAGCGTTGCGCCTGATGCAACGACGTTAACACTTTGCTAGGAAATGTCGATTTTGAAAGTTTGCATATATGTGTCTGGAAGGCCATTTATCATGTCTCATGGCCTACTTTGGAAGAATTTTAAAACATATATAAAGGTTGTCTTACCGAAACACAATATTTCAACGCCGGCTTGACGTTTGGGGTAGATCTTAGATTAAGCTAGATGTATGTCTCTGGTTCCCCGTTTTGCTTCTATGATGATCGATGAAAGTTCACGAAGGACAACATTCGCCACCGACTACTTCCGTATACTGCGTATTGAAAGCTAAGTTGGGACTCAAAAGATTTATTTTTTAGTGGAGCAACGTCAATTAATATCTCTCTACAAATAAAGTTATTCTTTTGATAAATATACTTTTTTGATTAATCTTGTATTAAAAGAAAAACTAATACATCAAATAAATCTATGTTAATGTATTTTAGACTCTGATTAGTGAGATATTACAAAAAAAATTTTTTGATAAGTAACTATCTTGTATTAGGAGAAAATGAATAATAAGTCTAATACATCGGTGTGTTTGTCTAGTTTGGGGATAAGCATTCTGTGAAATTTCTAAATAAATTTTATTTGTTGAGCAGTGATTTGCAAAATCAAGTAAATTACAATAAAATATTACTATACTTCGAGTTCTAACTACAACAGTTAGTATAAAATCAAAATACGTATAATGTGTTCTTTTAGGTAATTAAGTAGTGTACGACTCTATATATTAATAATAAAAATATACAGGGTGGTAATGAATTGTAGGGACAAACTTCTAGGGCTTCCAAAACACAACAAAGCAAACAACTTCTGTTAATAAATGTGTGGTCAAAAGTGTATCCTTTAGAAAATAGAGCCTCTTAAAGATTCTCTAAGTAGTACCTAAAAATAGGCAACCCAAATTGCATTTTCAATTATTTTGCACAAGTCACACGGAATTTTGAAAAAAAACGATCTAGACATACATGCATTCAAATAACGTTAATTTTGACACAATTCGATATTTTTGTGATATTTTTTGAATTTTCTTGCATTCGTTTCTTTCTGTGCCTTTTATAATTCGTTTTTTTCGTTCTGTGATTTTTTTGATAACTATTTTCTTCGTTATTTTCTTTCTGTGTTTCGTATTTTTGTGTTATGGCGAATTATACTTTTGCCGAACAGCATGACATGATGTTCATGTATGGAGCTGCTTGGGGTAACGCACGCGAAGCTGCTCGCCTGTACCAAGAACAAATTTCGAATAGGAATTATCCATCGCACAAGGCCTTTAGTGTAGTTTCACGTCGGCTGCGGGAGGAAGGTACATTCGTTGTCAACAGACACAACTGTGGAGCTACCAGAACAAGGCGAACGGTGGATTTTAAGGAAGAAGTTTTGGAGGGAGTGGCTGAAAATCCTTCTACTAGTTCAAGAGCTATCGCTCATGAAATGGGAAATGTTTCAGTATGGGAGGTACTACATGAGCAGCAGCTACATCCGTACTATCCACAGAAGGTACAAGCCATGGTTCAAGCAAATTTTCCCAGAAGGGTAGAATTTTGAGAGGAATTTCTGCGGCGGTGTAATGAGGATCCAGAATTCCGAGTAAACGTTCTGTTTAGTGACGAGTCATCTTTTACGAAAGAAGGAATATTCAACAGTACACAAACAGCTACATTTGGGACGATGAAAATACCCATGCTGTGGTTCAAAAAGGATACCAGCAAAGATTTTCAGTGAACATTTGGGCCGGGATTGTTGGCGATAGACTCATTGGACCATATCTGCTACCCCAAATGTTAACAGGAGCAATTTATTTAAATTTCTTGCGCCATGTTATGCCTGAACTTTTGGAAGATGTTCCACTTCAAATGTGGCTGCAGCACGATGGTGCACCTGCTCATTTTTCGGCGGAAGTCAGGGAATTTTTAAATAACACTTTTCCCAACAGATGGATAGGACGAGGAGGGCATCTGGCATGGCCTCCACGTTCTCCTGATTTGACCCCACTTGATTTCTTTTTGTGGGGTCATGTTAAAACGTTAGTGTATGCTACCCCAGTTGAAACTGTAGAAGAACTTACGGCGCTTATTCTTTCTGCATGTGAAGAAGTTCAACAGACTCCTGGAACGGTGCGCAGGAATTTACTTCGTAGATGTGCTTCGTGTGTAGAAGCTGTGGGGGGGGGGCACATTTTGAACATTTGCTATAATTTTGTTAATTTTTAAATTAGTTATTGTAAATTTTTCAAATAGTTGATCTTTGCTTTGTAACTTTGGTTTTTTCTATTGCTTAGTTTTAAAACATTTTGTTAATTAATTTATTTTAAATTTAATTTGAAGTTGAAAAGTGGAAAAGAGGGCTTTATTTATCCTGTATTAATTTCCGTCGTTATGGAAACAAATAGTAGGTAGTAAATTGAGTTGCCTACATTTAGGCGCTTCTTAAATAATCTTTGAGAAGCTCTATCCCTGAAAGGAAACACTTTTGACCACACATTTATTAACAAAAGTTGTTTGCCTTGTTGTGTTTTGCAAGCCCTAGAAGTTTGTCCCTACAATTCATTAACACCCTGTATAGGTGTGCTATTCCTTTCTTTCTCCACAATTTGTGGCTGACGAGTTTTGTGGTGGGTTTATGGTGTTTCCTAATCCCTTTACCTTTTTCTTGCATAAACGCGACCGCAATACATAACAATTACTTTGTTGTGACATTACGCGAGAGAACGGCATGTCGATTGCTCGAAGCATCTGATCTTATGTACAGTACTTAGATCTTAGATGACATACTGTACATATGCTTACATGCTACAGTATATTCTTGAAAACAAAAAACTAAAAACTGTTAATTAAATTATTTTTAACGAAAATGTTTATGGAAGTGTTCAGACAAAGTGCTTTATATTGTTTTTCAAGTGAAATCAAGTGGAACCCTCTAAATCTTTCTTCATAGGTAAGGTACAAAACGCCAAGCAGACATTTTTTAGTATGTCGGTGCACTTTCTCCAGTAGTTTAATGTCCATTGTCATACTGGGGCACCAAATTGAAGCAGCAAATTTTAGGTAAGGTCTAATACAGGTGATGTAGTAAAGCTTTTCTGAAAAGATATAATGCTGAACTGTTCTTTGCAAAAGTGTTAACATGAACAGACCAAGTTACAAGCAGTGAGGTAGCCATCAATTGTATCAAAGGAGGGCTACAATATTATTCTGCTGCAGATTATTCAGATATATTAAATTGCGAAAGTAGTAACCTAGAAATAACCTGCCTCATTACGGTGCCTTTCGCTACAAAGACTAATATTAAGCTACCAAAGAACAGTTTATTTAAAGTTATTATGTAGGACAAGTGGAACTGGTTATGTTCTGATTTTGCAATTTGTCGTCGATAAGTAGGCACTTGAACACACAATCAATAAAATGTGTAAGTAATCAAGTAAGTTCCAAGGGGGATTTAGCCTGGTAGTACCCCCTTGTCTACGCTACTGCTCCCAAGTCTAACTGGGATGGTGTCCGCAAAATATCCCTAGAACAAACAGTCCTGAAAAAATCTCTGAAAAAAAATACCTGGGTCAAGAACAATCGGAAAAATAATTTCTTGTAAAAAACGGTAATAACATCTACAGGCAAAAACAGCCCCTGGAAAAAACATTCTCTAGAAAAAGCATCGCCGGTAAAAACATTATTGGAAAAAACATATCCGGAAAAAACCGACCCGATAGCAAACACTTTTGCAAACAGGTAACAAGCCATCAAAAAGGTTTACAGTTGAAGTTGGCTATATGAACGAAAAAAGTGTCTTCACTTTGTTTGTACAATCTATTTGGCAATTATGGAAGAGAAATAGACATACGATGTAAGTTGAGACATGAAAAATGTTTCCAGATGCCACTTTAGCTAGAAATGTTTTTGATCGCATGTTAAAAAGCATCCTCCACAAAAAAAACGTGGCTTTTGCTATGTCTAGTTTTACTTCGCACCGCCCCTATTAAAATTATATTTTTAGCTCAATTGAAACCGAGTTACCTCTACGAAGAGTACTAAATGTTATAAAATGTAAAATACCAGCCTACTGCGATTAATTTTGTTTGGCAAAAATACAAAAATAGCATTAGCGAATGTTTTACTGGAAAACTAATTCTATAATCTTGTTTAATGTGCCATTAAACAAAATTATATAAAATAGGATTAATTTGAAAGTTATATACAACCAATGAAAATTATTGCCTAAAAACCTACTCATAACATCAAATGTGCCATGAAAAACTAATAAAACAATTGCTTTTAGTATTAAAAAGTTAATTCCATTTATAATTGACAATTATATAAACACAGCTAATAATATCAGATAATTTTTTCTAAAGAATTTCATCTGCTTACAAAATTTTATTAATTACATTTGATAGGCCCTAAACATAATTATGTCCTTTTTTATAAGTTCGAACTTTACTTGGTTGAAGTTTATTTTACTTTAAAGTAAATAAAACAATTCTTAACTTCAACAAGTTTTTTATTTTAGCCCTATACGTATTTCGACATGTTGACATGTCATTTTCAGAAGCAAGCTTAAGAGTAAACAGTTGGTGTTGCTATAAGAACAATAAATCTTCATAACTTGATCTTGGTTTTTTATATCTGCCTGCAGATAACTTGATTTCTCATTCCGAAAGTCCAATAACGGTGACTTAAAGAGCTCAATTTGCTCAATCATTAATGGTACAGATTTTAAATGTTGGATATACTAGAAGCATTTGAAATTCATCCAACATTTAAAAACTGTACCTTCAATGAATGAACAAATTGAGCTCTTAAATTCACCGGCATTAGACGTTTTGGGATGAGAAATCAAGTCATCTGGACGCAGATATAGAAAACCAAGATCACGTTATGAATTTATTGTTCCTATAGCAACACCAACTGTTTACTCTTAAGCTTGCTTATGAAAATCACATGTCAACATCATCGACATGCCGCTCCTGTTTCATACGCGACTGCTATTAAGTTTTTATTTGATCGCTTTTTACAATACTACGAGACACATTTGCTGTAAGTTTTGCATGTCGATATAGCTTACATATAAATAAGATATTATAAAAAAAGGCGTAGGATGTAGCCCGGGGTTTCACTAGCCTATATTAGTAAATCCGGAATTGTCGTAAATCTACATGATGACGAGCCATGCTCTTACATCTTGGCACGGCTTATTTATTATTATGTTTGTTGTTTTAACGCAAATGCTTATGAAACAGTCGCCAAGGGCCTAGCCCAGGGTTCAGCCAGTTATTGATTAAAGCTGAACCTTAATGAAAAATTTATATTTTGATGTAACCCTCGAGTATGTGCTCTTCAAACTTTAACCTTTCATCTTTTTCATTTGCTTATTTCTGATTTTGAAATTACGGTTTAATTTTAATAACCGTAGTACTTTTCAAAGAAAATTCAAAACTTTTCTTTCTTGGACAGTTATTTCAGCGTAGGGTTAAAAAGAAATACCAAAATAAAATGAGAAACTTTTAAACCCACACTTTTTAAAGTTGATCATTAACCTAAGAGCTTTAAGAAATTTTAGTATTTCTATTTAAATAAACTGTATTTTTTACTAAAAATCTAACATTGCGCATAAGTGTATTAAAGTTTTTGATCAGTAAATGTTCTTCTTAAAACTTTTATAACTCGTTTAACGGTATAAACTTCTCGCCGTGTGAGGATAGAATCTGGCCATTACCCTTAAAAAGATTTAACGCTAAATAAATTTCTCCCAATCGGCTTAATTCGTGTTACGATAGTAAGAGGATCAAGTTGAGTGAGTTTCGGTAAACAGACAAGTTACGCAAGCTAAACCTTTAAATAATAGAAGAGCAAGACTTAAATACCCTGGGAATTGAAAGCGGACAGGAGAATAGATTAATGTATGAAATCAAATCGTGAATTTGTTTAGTAAGATTGGCAAACTTTGTAAAACGTTATTTGTGACACATCCGGAAAACCCCCTACAAATGTTAATTTAACTTACAACGTCAATTTTTTTGTTTAATAATTGTTTGTGTTTTGCATTAAATATGGTTAGTCAAGGTTACAAATTACGCTATGACAAAATAAACCCTGGAAAATGATTTTCTATTTGTTATACTCGGTTCCGACAATTGTTGCTCGTGACAAATGACGTTATAAGGTGATGCAGCGTGCAGAAAGACTATTGCAGGCAAGGTTATAGACTGCTACTATTATTATCGTACATTATACGCGGTTTGGAACTTTCTCCAAGATACGACCATTAATATGTCAGTGAGGCCGCCATTCTGGCAGTAATGACTTTTATCACCGTTAGTAGAACTATAACGATCTAAATTCTTGCTATGAAAATTACATTAGGGAACTATAAGCATTCTATCGCGTATGCCACTTTAACTTGCGGTAGCTCAAATATTTTAGAAGTTTCAAACATGCTCTCATCTGTTCTTAACAGACCTCGTTAGTGAACCAAAGATCAGACTACAACAGATCCTTCCTACTCAAAGCAGGAATTCGAATACTTCAGTCTTAGTCAATTCTTGTAAGGGTAATGTTCAAATAAGAAGAACAGAATCTATACAGGCATACCTGAAACTTTTCATTATTACACCTGTGTTTCCTTGCAAATTAAACAACAGCTTACACGGATACCGAGCTTGTATAGATTTTAAATGCGATGAGAGAATATAATGAATTAATGAGATACAACTTGTCTCTGCATGAGCAACCTGTTATAATTTTGCATGCACATGTTACTCAAATTATACCTTTATGGTAATGGTTCAAAGATATTTTATTGTATGTAGGGCTGGGACAAAAATCGATAGCAAAATTGACAATCAATTGAATATATTTTTATTTCAAACTTACGATATTACAATGTATTTTCTGCGCATAATCGATTTTAATTTCGCATTTGATGCTATTGCTGTACACCGTTTTAAGCACTCACTCCGCGCCTCCCCTATCGTATTGTATACAAAAAGTACAAACTGTTATCTATATCTACAATACATTAAATCTAAAACTATTTAAACTTTACGAGACGACGGCCACTGGCGCATTGCTCCTACATTTCGACACAGCTTATTTATTATTTTGTAAGCATTATTTGAAATAAATGTTTATATCACGTACGGCGACGTTACACTTGATGTTAACGTTTTTGTAGGACGTAGCTCACGGGTTCAGCTAGCTATCACTTACTTTCAGTACACACTTATTTCTTAATAATAAAATGTTTTGAACTACTAAACTTAATTTTTGCAACATGTTAGTAAATTACAATAGTTTATTTTTGACTTCTGCCTTAAATTATGGAACCATTTTAATAAATACTAGCGGAACCCGTGGATCGTAGCCCAGTTTTATAAATTTTATAGAAATTGCTTTAATTCTATGTAAATAAATTTTGAAAAAATTTGTTCGCCAAAATCTTATTCTACTATTAATCATAAGCACTTGAGCCCTAACAGAAATTTTTAATCGTCCTCTGCTTACTAAAGAGAGGGGTATGAATTTACGTACATCAAAAATTCATAATAGAGGTTACAGAGAAATTAGTGGATTCATGGACTAGGACGCGAAGCAAATAGTAGCTTATCTCCAGCTCTATAAAATTAAAAGTTTACGAAAATCGTGTGGCTAGTTTTTGAACAATATTTGTTTGGTAATGTCCACACTCTGAAAATATTCTCACTTTAACAGTTTTCATTTGTAAAAACAATCTTTTGTACAGTAACATTGTCTTTCTCTGGGGCTGTTGTAATACCAAAATTAAACCCGATCCGTCAACTTGTTTTTGAGTAAATAATAAGCGTTAAAACCGAAAATTTGCAAACACCGTAACTATTTATAAAGCTAGAATGGGTAGAAAAAACTTTAGATGAGTCTCAACGCCCTCTATCATATTCTGTTCTTACATTTATGAAATCCTGTTTGTGACAAAAATGCTACCAAAAAACTTGTCTAATTTTCATATTTTTTGATTTGCCTAGGTACAACTTTTTGTTGTACTTGGGTATACCAAATTTCATTAAAATCGGTGTAATAGATCCTGAGATTTCGCGTTACACACACGTCAAATGCACATTCAAACAGTATTTTTTTAAATCTACTGTTTTGTGTTCCTGGAGAGCCAAAACATGTATTTCCTTCAAAATGTCATATTCGAACATTTTGGAAGTATGGGAAAGTAGACAAGCGTATGGATTCAGCTAGTTATTTTTAAATGAGCGCTACTAATTTACACCCAGCGAACATAAATGTTACGGTTACTTTAGTTCTTAAAGGATTGTGAAATGCGTAACGTATATTTGTTTATTTTGTAAAATGTTTTAGTTGTGGCGGTTCCCCTGCAGCATTTTAATAATAAAAGTGGCAAGCAGCCCCAGTGATGAAATTGGTTTGTCTGTTATTGAAAGTATTTCTATAAAATATGCTGTGTGGGATGCCATGTCGGCGGGATAAATGCACATTTCCGTCCCGCTAGAAACATAAATAACTAAAATATACCAACAGAAATGACAGCATACGTAAAAACTGAAAACAATCAATAAACTGAGCCAACATGCAAGCGGCTGCATTTGTTTTATAGTAATTAATCGTTCCGATATGTAAGATTTAATCGTCATCTATAGCTATACTTCGTATAGCAAGGAAAGTAAAAATAATAAACGAGACGAAACAGAAATACTATGAACATGAAAAATAGTTTCCGAGTGCCGTATTACTTACATTTGGATTGCAATACTGGCGGCTCCTAAACATTTACTACTGGAGGCCGGAGGGTGAAACAAATTTAAAACAAAAAATCGTACATTTTAATTAACAGTTCCATAAAAAAATTCATATTTAAATTAAATTTAAACATTAAAAAGTTCTTCCCACTGAAATACATTATACTTTTAACACGGGTCGTTGTCTTGTTTAAGCTAAATCAGGGTTATACGACATATAAACACGCGACACATAATCATAGGACATTTAAACACATAGACATTTAAACACTGAGGCACATAATCACATGGACATATAAACACACTGCCGTATAAACACATTGTGTTTGAATTCTTAGATGACTGCAGTAAAAAAGTATAAAAAAATATTGCAAATGAAGCTTTATTGCAATCTAGTTTCTAGAAACATCTTAAACACTTTGTTTAATTCAAAATCAAAAACAGACAATGAACTAAAATCAGGCATTTACAAATTAAATTGTTCGCATTGTAATTCGGTCAGACAATTAGAAATTTTGATATTAGGTATAAAGAATACGTACGTTGTTACAAATACAAATACCCACATAAATCCGATTACGCTAAACACTTACTAGAACACAATCATTCAATGACATCTAATAACACTATAAAATGTTTACACTTTTGTGATGATAAACGTAAATTAGATATACTAAAAGCTTTTGAAATTCACAAACATTTAAAAACCGTACTAACTGTTTACTTCCTAATATAACCTTTGACAATGGAATATCATCATCATCATTAGCTCATTCCATCCATCGTCGGACGTAAGCCTCCCCTAACGTTTTCCATTGTTTTCTGTCGTTAGTCTTCTGTAACCAATCATAACTAGCTATTCTTTTTATATCATCCGTCCATCTTGTTAGCGGTCTGCCTCTACTCCTTTTATTTTCCCGGGGTCTCCACTCTATTATTCGACGTGTCCATCTATTGTCTTTTGTTCTTCCAATGTGTCCAGCCCAATTCCATTTTCGTGTGCATATACGTTGTATGACATCTGTTACTTTTGACTTTCTTCGAATTTCCATATTGGGTATGTGATCCTGTAGTGTTATATTTAACATTCGTCTCTCCATTGCTCTTTGAGCTTTTTGTAGCCTATCTATGATGCTCTTATTGAACGACGATGTTTCTGTTCCGTATGTCATAACCGGTAATACATACTGGTCAAAGGTTCTTGCTTTTATTGTGTTTGGTAAATTAGATCTTAATACATTTTGTAATTTGCCAAACGCTGACCAGGCCAGTGAGATTCTTCTATCTAGATCCGCCTTTAAGTTGTTCTTGGATAGCTCGATTTTTTGTCCTAGATATATATATGATTCAACTTTTTTAATCTTTTCATCTTGTATTGTTATTTGTTGGTCTTGATTCTGCTCTGCTGTTTCGTTTGTAAGGTATTTTGTTTTGCTTAAGTTCATCTTGAGTCCTATCTTCTTTGATTTCTCATTCAATTCATTGAGCATTTCGTGCAGTTCCTCTCTGTTATTTGCTATTAAGACTATATCGTCGGCGAATCTTAGATGGTTTAATTGCTCGCCGTCTATAGTAATGCCTTTTGTTTCCCACTCTATTTCTTTAAAAACATCTTCCAATGCTGCGGTGAAAAGTTTTGGAGAAATCGAATCACCTTGTCGTACTCCCCTCTGTATTTTAATTTTATTTGTTTTTGTTTGTGTCGTTACTTGCATTGTAGCATTTTTGTATATGTATTGGATTAAACTTGTATATCTGTTATCTATTCTGCTGTTGCTTAGGGCGTTTAATACTGCCCATGTTTCTACGGAATCGAATGCTTTCTCGTAGTCAATGACTGCCATCCATAAGGGCACATTATACTCGTTTGTTTTCTCTATCAATGTATTCATTGTTTGAAGGTGGTCTAAGGTGCTGAATCCCTTCCTAAATCCAGCCTGTTCACGGGGTTGGTAACTGTCAAGTTTGTTTACGAGTCTTTGTGTTATAATTTTTGTGAATATCTTGTATAGAACCGATAACAGACTAATGGGTCTATAGTTTGATAGTTTGTGCTTGTTTCCCTTTTTAAATATAAGTACTACTAATGCATTTAACCAGTCATCTGGGATTTTACATTCTGACAGGCATTTGTTATAGAGCTTCTTTAGTTGATTTACAATGGTTTTTCCCCCATACTTTATCATTTCTACTATTATGTTGTCTTCGCCTGGAGCTTTTTTATTATGCATGTTTTTAATAGCAAATTTTATTTCCTCAGTTGTGATTTCTGGGATTTCTTCTGACCCTACGTTTCTTACTATAGTTCTTTGCTCTTCCCTTTTTCCTCTTGTTGGTTGTACTTTTGTTTCATATAATGATTGGTAATATTTTTCTACAGTTTTTTTTATTTCCGAAGTATGTGTTATTTCCTTGTTTTTGTCATCTATTAGTTTTATTATTTGATTTCTTCCTTCGGTAATTTTCCTCATGGTGTCTTTTAAGCTTTTCCCTTCTTCTAATGTTTCTTTCATTTTTGAGTTTTTGTATTCTCTTAGATCGGCTCTTATTTTCTTTTTGATCGTTTTGTTTAATTCCACCATTTCTATTCTGTTATTTGTTTGACGGCTTTGTAGTTGTCGTCTCTTTTCTATCAGGTTTTGTGTGGCTTTACTTAATTTTTCATTTTTATATTTGCTCTTGGTGGCTACTTTCTGTGACGCATTTAATAAACAATGAACTATTTTCGTGTTTAGAGTGTTTAGTTCTAATTCTTCTGCTTGTGGGATTTCTTCTTCTGCTATTATTTGTTGGTATTCGGTATTCTTTAGTTTAAGTTGTTCGGAATCTATTTGCACTTTTTTGTTGTCTATCATTTGCTTTCTTTCTTTTCTTGCGTTTATAATTACCTTTGCTCTTACCATTCGGTGATCACTTCCAACATTTATTGCGTTTAATACCGTAGTGTCTTTTATTATGTTTTTATCATTACTTATGATATAGTCAATCTCGTTTTTAACTGTTCCGTCTGGACTACACCATGTCCATCTTCTACTTTCGGCCTTCTTAAAGAAAGAATTCATTATATATAGGTTGTTCTCTTTCGCATAGTTTATTAGTTGACTTCCTCTGGGGTTTCTAGTTCCTAATCCGTATGGCCCCACCTCATTTTCATCTTCATCTTCAATCTTTCTTCCTTTTTTACCCACTTTGGCATTAAAATCGCCCATTAGTAACGTGTATCTTGTCTTATTACTCTTAATTGCTTTGTTCACGTCTTCATATAGTTGCTCAACTTCCTCATCCTCACATACTGATGTTGGTGCATACACTTGTATTATTTTACATTTGAGCCTGCTGTTTATTTTTATATCTACCGAAATTACTCTATCCGATATCGCTTTGAATTGTGTAATGGAATATAAACATGCCGAAATACGTATAAGGTTAAAATAAATAAATATTGTTAAAGTAGTTAAGTATTTTACATACAGATAATCATTAAATATGGACTTTAACGAAGTAAAGCTGAAATTTATAAATTAAGTTAAGATTCTTAACGTTAAAGATCATATTTAGTGGATGTACAAATTACGTGCAGAATGTGTGTCTATATGTCCATGTGATTATGTGCCTCAGTGTTTAAATGTCTATGTGTTTAAATGTCTGTGTGATTAATTGTCGGCGTGTTTAACTGTCCGTGATTAAATGTCCTATGATTATGTGTCGCGTGTTTATGTGTCCGGACACCTAAGTCGGTTGCTCCACAATATATTATTAAACAAATAAAAAAAATAAAGCACTTGCCACTTCGCACGCTGTTATACTTTCACCCATATTCTTTTTTTTTTCTATCATCAGATTGATTAATTTTTAATTTAGGATGGGGTGGATCTATATTTTTTATTTGAAGCTCCACCTCGTAAGTAAACTACTACTACTCTGTTTTTAAACGCAAAATATTATTTACGGAATTTATTTTTCGGATACTTTAAAGCATGACCTAGTAAAAGTAACACAAACGGAAAGTAGGTACAACTACTAAACTTAAAACTGTTGAGAAATTTTACAGCGCGGATTGAGGCCAAATTATACGCGACCTTGGCTTCTCGTGAAGAGGTTTGTGTATACAAAAACATAGACATTGTGGTAAGAACCTAAATAAAACTGCAGAATAAAACAGGCTGGCGCTAAACAAATAATAAAATATAATAACTTCCTTTATTGCTAATCAGATTGCTTAGGTAAAAAAAGCGCAAAAGCCTACATAGCGGGGGATTTTGTATGTTTTATTTTGTTTTCTCACGTACACGCAGCCTTCTTATAAGACAATGTTTCCTGTACTGGTAGAACTATAGCGTTTTTTTTAAGAATCATGAGGCCGTGCGTGAGCACGACTCCATGATTCCCATCTCACCCCCTTACCCGGGCTTAGCGCACTTAGGCGCTATACACCGGTCTAAGATACCACACCCCTGAAAGACATGCAACCCAACATACACACCACACACACCATCCATGGACCCGCCGGATTTAACTTATTCAGAAAATTTTCCGACGGGCAGAGGACTCGAACCTACTGCCGTTGAGAGTCTAGTTTCAAAGCCTGGGACTTTAACCACTAGACCATCCGCTGGCCCAAATATAGCGTAGAATTCTGTATAAAAACATTAATTTCCTGTAGTAAAACTTGAACAGTATTATACGTTTTAGCAAAATAGAGTATTTTATAAGTACGACTGGGAATATTTATTGATATATCGATAATATCGATATTATCAATAATATCGAACAGCGATCATTTAAAAACAATTATCGATATATGAGCTTGCTCAATAAAAAAAGACGCGTTTAATGCTTTTAAATATTTATTGTAATCAATTCTCAATTAAAACGTTCAATACAACTAATTCCAATGCGTCACCAACAAGAGCTTAACATTGAATGCCCCGCTTGGTTTTCTTAAAACCAAGGGGTAGATTAGGTCACAGGTCATCAAAGCACATGTCCGGGCTGGCGGCTGGCAAGAAATTCGATGCGGTGTAGGGTAATAAAGCTGAGGAAAGATGGAAATGCTCACAGATATATCGACAATATAGAAAATCGAAATATAATAGTGACAATCAGAAAAAAATTAATTCAAGAAATATTGTAGTTATTAGACATACATTAAATTAATTATTGTAATTGACGCAACTATTGCAACAACTAAACATATCAACTCATATTGATTTGCAACTTACATCTCCGACTCTACTTTCAAACAGAATTCCCTTGTTCTTACACGGTGTATATACAATTTAAAAAAAATTACCAAAAGAAAATCGTGGTAATACATTTATAATATCGATATTATGGATAATATATCGAAATTACGGTGAATAATGTTGGTATTATCGTTAATAGAACGATATTATCGTTATTATCATTATATTGATACTAGTGATATTATTGATATTATATCGGTATTATCGATATTGTCGATATATCGATATAATCGATATCAATTCATTATCAATATTTGATATTAAATTTTTAATTTGCGTGTTTGCTAGAGAGGACGTCGCCCACGTCGCCTCCCACTGGAAAGGAAAGAAATTAATTTAATTTCTCTGATTTACCATATAGGTACTGAGTTCTTGATTTGGAGTAACTTAAATGCGAGACACTGGCTATAAACGTGCTTTCGATATCTTATTTTGTTAACCAACGCCATTCACTATCTAGAGGGCGAACACAAATGTGAAATGACAAAAGACTTTACAAAAATGATGTTTGGTAATTTTGTTTTGGTAACATTAACATGATGCTGGTATGGCAAAAATAATATATCTCTTGTTAAAACTTGGGCAGCGGTTCTCTTCTCGAACATTCTGGATTTAGGAATTATTGTAATGTAATGGAAGGGATGAAGCAACTTATAGATTTTCGCTAAAATAGGTTTTAATCCGAATATATTTTCTAAGAATTTTCAGCTATATTAGTTCAAATAATTGCGCAGTAGATTTACATATCACCGATTTTGACTTATTTTCCTTAATTACATTGACTAATTATTTTAATGTAATGCTTTTGCTACTCGAAG
This sequence comes from Ctenicera cuprea, assembly GCA_958336395.1. Lineage (NCBI taxonomy): Eukaryota > Metazoa > Arthropoda > Insecta > Coleoptera > Elateridae > Ctenicera > Ctenicera cuprea. Next base: position 15,433,089 of record OY284496.1, on the reverse strand, counting down.
TGCAGGAACAAGACGTATTAGACTTTCTGATGTAAACAAAGTGTTTGAATTTCACACTCCAGATTATTTATTGTCCATCATACAAACTCTGATAAATCACGAAAACATAATTAGGTACTGAACACGAAAACACGACATTAAAACGAAACACTGTTAGTCTATGGTAGAGGCGGAAGTTTAGGCGTTACCGAATCACGTTGCTATATTGATAAAGTTATGTCCAGTTTATCAGATAATAAAGTAGCTATAACATTTAGTTTATATCTCCTATTTATTTACAAAATGTTGTGATTGCATATAATTAATTACAAATGTAAAGTAACAAGAACCGACAAGTACGTGGATGTGAAGTGTCTCATACCGTGATTGTACTGATTCATAATTTAAGAATTTATTGCACTTACACATACGAAATTTCTTTAAAAACTTTGGATTTCTGACGTTATGGAACTGGCCACCTCCCCTATTAATGTTCTTGATTAAGGTCAATTTCGTAAGAAAGTTACGTAACCAACGAATGAGTTATATGATAAAGATTGGGAATGTTGATAAATTATCTACTTTTTCAAGCGTGACGCACGAATTTTACGAGTTCGTTAAAGTAATCTATCTATATATTAAATCGGTAACTGTCTCACCATAAAATGTCGACGGTCTCTTGCATCTCTGCAAATTTTATCGGTAATAAATTGCATAAATGTCCAGCTTATTGGCAGTGTTTTGTACTTAAAATAAGAATCATATTTCACACATAAAAGATAATATACAAGAATGTAAACGTGTGTTTGACGATGTTAGGGCAATGTTTGCAAATGAGAACACTTCACTGATTCTACTATTTAGAGCCATAACAAACGTTAGAATGAAATAAAAGTAACTAACTGAATCCGCGACCTTTGCCTAGCGCTGTCGGCGCGCCATATTTCACTCGTGAAGGACGTTATTCAAGAACATTTGTCTATCTTATTGGTTATTGCCTAAGATGAACATATTACAAAACATTACGTAACACCAATAACCTCTAAATGCCAAAACGGAAATAGCCAAAACGATACATTAATAGCATGCGATAAAAACCATAGTTCCTGCTTTTGTGGGTTTTTTTCGGTTTATGTTGAAAACGAACCTGAAAATGTTCCCTCAACAAAACCATTGGGAAAACTTAGATGGAGAATACACCCACTGAAACCGTCTGAAAAAAGGCTAAGACAAAAACAACCCCAGCAAAATTATTTTCCGGAGAAAACAACCACCAAAGAAATTCTCTTAACAGGGGCAGGTGTATTTTCATGCAGGTGGATCACTGCATAATTACGAAAGGGCTTTTTCTGAAAAACATACATGTTTTTGCCTTACGGACAAATTTCATTTTGAAATTATTTGCAAATGTCTAACAAATTTTTTGGGCCGTATTTATTAGTTCCAAAAGCATTTTAAAAATCTCTGTAAGGCACTCCTCTGGAAATGAGGAAAAGTGATAAGTAATAAGATAAGATAAGAGCTCAGCAAAACTGGAACAATATTATTAAAAGCGTTTATTTTTGAGGGGTGGGGTTGCAGTTTGACAGTGGTATTTTCAAATAGCAAATTATTGTCGGCATTTTAAGAAACTTTGTATTTTGTAGGGGGTGCTGCTCTTATTGTAGAAATGTTTCTCAATACATTTAAAATCTATTTTAAGGGATTTGATTGTGCAGTAGGAAGCGGTTTGAAGGTGATACTTTTAGACAGAGAGTGATTTCAACAAATTTAGCAATACTTATATTTCGGGAGCACCGGTGTACTAGAGGGTTGTTTAGTTTTACCAAAAAAAATGGTAAACACATTTAGAAGTTTTAGTTTTAAGGGGGTGCACTAGGATATGTGTAGGGGTTGTATTTCCAAAAAGAGAATATTTCCACATTTTAAATGTTTTATTTTTTAGGGTGAGAGTTCTGCAATTCAGGAGGTAGAGGAAGTACTGCTTGAATAACTAAACGTAGTTTTATTACGTTTATGAGTCATGACTTAGTTTGACTAATCGATACATATACGTGGTTGTATAGTTCACAAGTTCAAGATCAACGTTTTGTGTTATATATTATTCTTTTGTACGCATATTCTTTGTACATGTCTTTCAGTGGCGGTCTTTTTTATTAGGCAGGGTAGTCAGTGCCTACCCATAACTTAAAAGAAACAAAATTGAACTTTCAATAAAAAAATTTTACTTTTACATAGTTTTTACTTTTTAAGACCACCGCGTAACATTAAAAATTAAGCCCAAGTGAATAGACCGTTGGCTTTAAACGCAGTTTCCCATACGCGAAGGCGAGCTTATCGGATCAAATGATTCCAGCTACGACACAATTAACCAATATATTATTCTTAATACGTTTGCATGCACAATGATACAAATACTGCAATGATCAAATGGATAGATGCAAAATGCAAAATTTAATGGATACTCTTACGAAAAACAAATAAAAATAATAAATCATGGGCGATGTACTTGAAAATGACTAGGGCCGTTACAGACACAGTAGGAAGAAACCTAGATCGTTTAATACTGAATGGTATAAAAGAATAGACTGGCTAACTGGTAGCGATATTAAAAATAAACTATTTTGCTGGAATTGTTTACTATTTTCATCTATATCTAACCCCTCAAAAGTTTAGTCTGAAACAAAATACTCCGTGTAAAAAAACTTATTTCGTTGCCCGAATAGTGTAACCACAGACGTTATTTATACATACACACCATCTCTACTTTTGACGGATTCGTAATAGACACAGCTTTAGGTTTTTCTACAATATTCTATGGACAAAATAAGCACATAAGGGACCGTTATAGGCTCGTATACGAAGCTCTTGAAAATGTACTCTTACTGATACTACAAAAGTATAAAGATTTTAATTTGAACTGTCAAAAAGTTGCCCCTTTCTATTTAAGCTTTAACGTAAGTGTAAGGTATTACGATTTTTCCGACCTGAAGAGTATAATGACAGAGTTTTGTTGTTATACCAGATTTTATATATAATTCCAACATAGGAACAGACTTTTCCCATTATGTTGTTTCCCGTAATAATCTCAAAAGCATGTGTATGTTAGAACATTAAAATATAGAATTACATAATTTACCAAAGTAAACAGATGTGATCTTAGGGCTTTATAAATGCAAATTAAACGTTGCAATTTTAGCTACCAATACAAGTGGTAACATTTTATAGGTAGTACAAAACAGGCTAAATATTTTTTTCATTATTTAATTGCGTCATTAATTTATCACGGCTTAATGTTTTCCTAACGGAGATTTTTTCCAGGGGATTTGTATTAGTAATTCATTAAAAATACCTTCAATGTTATTCTAATTAGTAATTGTTTTGTTTCGTATACGAATAATACAGAAGGAACAACGAAAATGTTGGTTAATTACCCTTTTAGCTTTTAACTAGGGCAGTTTTCCGTGCGAATATTTTGCGTACGAAAACTGGAACGGTAGGAAAATACTGTTAAAGGCTCGTATATTTTCAGAACAGTAATTTAGATGCTGTCGATCTTTATGTATGACGAAAGAGAGAGCCGGCAGTTTGTGGGCCAACTTGTAGTAATCAGGGTCGCGGATCGATATAGAGTTGTGCTTTGCAATATCTGCCTGACAGAGTGACGAGGGTGTAATAGTCCCGACAGTAGAACAAACTACCTGATCCAGAAATCCCCTTTGCTCCCATTGTTTCGCTTATGCGTGCTGGATTTAGGAGGGTTAATAGTATTTTCCAGAATTTGCACAAAATATCACATAATATAACTGCTCTGTACGTAGAGAAAGCAACGTCTTCTAAACTCGACTTTGATACAAATTGTACAAGTTAAGTAGATGTCGAGCAAAATAATGTTATCGTCGCGTTGGCGTCGGTTTCAAATTGTACCTTTATTCAGCACATTGCAATGTTTGGTCGACATTTGGACATGGTTTTGTTGTTTTTGTATTTGTCTATGAAAAGTTTGCATCCTAAAATAAATATATGATTTTACCTGCTGGCCAGATGTAAAAGTTTGTTTTTCCTTATTTTTTTTGAGCCGTAATATTTTCGAATGGCGTATTTATTTAAGCATGAGGAATTCCGCAGCAGACATGAAAACGTTGTAGCCTGATTGTTACGATTTTATTGATTTTCCAGTCGTTTTATTTTGAAATATCTACATATTTGTTTTGCAAACTCTTACACTTATTGGAACTTCGGAATACTGAAATTTGTAGACATCGAGTAGAACAAAAGTAACCTACTTGGGGTAATAATTCCGCTGATAAGTCCAATGAATATGGGAAGCTGACTATAAGCTCCATAAGCTATGGTGAGGGTATCGCTGAGCACCTGCGAACCCTCCATGCTGTATTCAAAGAGATTGATTGATTTTAGTTTGTAGGAAGTAACATTTTACGCATGTGTTCTAATCTATACATATTTTTTAACAAGATAGAAAATTCTGAAGGCAAGGCAGTAAATTATTGCGTTTAATATTGAAAGAAATTTGGAACAGTTGATAATTCGTTCAACCAGCATTAACGATTGAATAGTAAACTTAGTTTTTTTTATGTTTTTCTAAATACGGTACATACAGGATGTTTCTAAAAAGCAACTGTCTCACCATAACTTATAAAATAAAGACATTGTAACGGTGCAGGGACGGTCTTATACCGGTGTCCGTGTTTTAGCCTGATCGTTAGGGTAAATATCAATTTATTTACCTTTATTCACCTATTGACGAGTTCTCATAACTCGCCAGAATGTTCTAATGGACCTTACGTTGTGTTATTTTAACTTATTAAAACCCACGGTTGACGAGGGCAAAAGGAAAAATTATTTTAATGATGAAATTAAATAAAACACACTTAAAACCTTTTAATTAGCATTTATTCAATTCTTTCGTGGAATTCATTAAATGGTTTGCCGTATCGTATGCGTGAGGAAATTGTGGTTTATTATTTCCCTCTTTTTCTATTTATTTTTAATTTCTAATGTTTCTGTGCGATGGATGTAAGAGCATTGATATATTTTTTTATTTTCTTTAGCTTAACAGCACCTTGTGTGAAAACCTCGTCTAATTCAGGCTCTCACCCTGAACTAAACGTGATTATCGATTTGACGCTAGAATAGCCTCCTTTGTATGAGTACTTTTATTTTCTTATTTTGCTTATTTTGGTTTTATCCACGATATCTCGTCGATTACGCCTAAGTAACACCTCCTCTCCGCACCTCGCCTAATTCAGGTTTGCCCTGTAGTAGCGTCGCGACGCCTAACCAGAACTCCCCTAAAGAGTAGCGATTGGAGAGAAAATGCCAGAGTAGCGTTGCAAGACGTTTCTTAATTCCGCCTAATGGTAACAAGTCTCGCCTAATTCAAGTTAGTCACGTAGTAGCGTCGAGACGCCTAACCCAAAGAGTAGCGATAGTAGACCTATTACCAGAGTAGCGTTAATAATCAACGTCCAGCTATTTATCCGCTGCAAGTTTGTCCAATTCCGCCTAAGTAGTACCTCCCCTCCGCACCTCGCCTAATTCAGGTTTGCCCTGTAGTAGCGTCACGACGCCTAACCAGGACTCCCCTAAAGAGTAGCGATTGGAGAGAGAAAATGCCAGAGTAGCGTTATTAATCAAACTTGCCGGACTTGTACGTGGATAATACCCAATAATCGTTTCAACACAATAGTTGACAAAGCTTCCAGTCTTAACAGTTCGATCTGCTCGTTTTGCGATCTGAGAAATCCATCCCCTTTCTTCCTCTCGCTCAAGGTTTTATCAACTTTTTTAACACCAACCCTAAAGGTTGTCAATACTCAAACGTCCAATTACATTAGAAACCCCACTCTTTGAATAATTTTGGTTGGTCAAAGTTTCATTATAGAACTGCCCAAACTTTAAGATTCCCACCAAACACTTGTTATGTTATTGACCTACTTAACTTGTCAATATCGCCCCAATTTATGATAGTGAGTGTCATAAATAAATTTCTTAGGAAGGCGTTCGCCAACCTTTGCAAACGACTTGAATATCCTCAGCTATACGATACTACAACCCCAAACATGTGTCGGTCAAAGCCGACTTGACCATCTGTGTTTTTCCAGTCAATAGACTGAAGGTAATAAAATGTAATTTATCTACATTTGGCACAAGTAGTTTTTGAATATTTGTTTCTAGTTGTGGTTGTGCACCTTTACAACATATTATATATATTAACAACACGACCAAATCTTGCATCTCGGAAAGATTTATCATTATAACACTGTAGCAGTCCCTTATATGTCGGCTCAGTTTATTAATTGTTTTTAGCGAAAGTTGATGTGTAAATGTATAATTAAAGCGCTGACAAAAACAACACATAAATGTATATCAGAAGCATTCCACCATTCATCGCCTTCAAGTTACGATCTAAATTAGGTTCCGCTTACTATTACAAAGTGTTTACTACAAAATTGTTTACTACAAATCCTAGCTAAATGCATCTGTATCATTATCATTTTCTACATCACGAGACAGCTAGATATTTATTGGGTCTGTGGGTTCTGATATTTATGTTAAAATCACGTAAGGTGAAGCTCGCGATATGGCTGGAATGCATATTATTTGTATCATTACATCTCTGATTTATTTGAAGAAGAGCGAATTTAATTTTGGAATTATATGGAAATGTCTAACAACACTTTTAGTGCGTATTTATCAATTCTAAAACAATTTTGGCAATCTCCATCAACGTACTTACTTACCTGGAACTAACGGGGTGATAAATTTAACTAATTGTTTCCTCGCTTCATTTTAAGAAATTTTCTGGGGGATTTTTTCCTGAAGATTTTACGGGGGTTTTTCTTTCTTCAAAACGTTTTTCCACACTTAATGATAGTTCATCTCTTACACTTTGTACTAGATAACTAACATACTTTAAGCTGATATAAAGATTATCTACATGCTGTGCGAAGCTAGCATCGCAATTCTCAAGAACTTAACGTACAGTTGCTACTGTACAGACTTGTGTTCATTGAGGTATAGCGAGGCATCGACATTATCTTTGAATAACAAATGACTAGTTTTGTCTCCGTTTAATGTAAGTAAATTCTTATTACAACAGTTTACCATCTCGGACACTATTTGTGTAGAGTTATGAGAAACGGTTGGGAATTCTTTGCTGGCGTGGATTAGAGAGGTGTCATCTGCAAACTGACACAAGAGCCCCGACTTTATATTCAGATATTCACATAGATCATTAACATACAAAAAGAAAAACATAGGTTTGAGTATGGATTTCTGAGATACTTCTATTAAAGTAAATATTACTTAAGTAAAAGTATTTCTGTGGAAATCCCACGCAGCATCTAATAGTTAACTCTTGACTCTCTCATCTCCGTAGCATTACAGTTCCATTTGGACCTGAGTCGTCCCAATCCATCGTTCCCAGTCTTTCACTCTGTCTCGTTGGTCCACGCTAAATCCTCACCCACCACCACATCTTTTCTTATGTTTTCATGCTATCGTTGCCGCGGTCTACCTCTTGTCCGCTTTCCTTCGTATTGAGCCCGAAAACTTGTTTTTGGTATTTACAACTTTTTCATTTAATTTATATTTCCGGTTCATTACAATCTTTGTGAGAGTGGCGGTAGCTTAGAGGTTGAGCGCTTGGCCTCTAAAGCTAAAGGTCTGGAATTCGATTCCCCGTCGCAGCCATGCAGCAATAAAAATCTATGCCGCAACCCGCCACTGACATTTCTCCAATCCGGTGAAGGCAGCCGTGGGGGTTAATGTTTAAAACTTTCTCTGGTATTTAGTCGTTCGAATTCGACGTTAAACTGTAGGTCCCCCGTACTCCACCTTAGCGCTAAGGGGAGAACGTGGCGGGGAAGAGTGCCAGAGGCCAGCAGTGGGACGTAAAGGCTGATTATGACAACACAATCTTTGTAGTTAGATGAAGTTAAACATATCTGAAATTTGTAAATTTCTTTCAATTTAAAATTGTTTCTTATTCTTAAATCTCCGTTGTTTACCACTAGTTCGAACATGCTTTCCTTCGAACCTCAGTTGTATATCTTGAGTTTGTGTAGTCATCGTCTATATTTGAATCCCGCAATCCGCATAGTCTAATCATCGTTTTGTAAATGGTTAGCTTTATTGTCCTGTTTATTAATGTAAATTTAAATATGTTCTGTAGTGCGTAACTTGCTCGGTTTTGCTGCCATTACTCTCTGTTGCACTGCTTGCTTAATCTTGTGTTTTGGTTTAACTGGGACCCTAAACACACGAATTCATTCAACTACTTCAATATTCTTATACCTATAGTCAGATTTTCCTCATGTCGTCTTAGTGTTTCACAGTTATGCAATACCTACTTTTTTATATTCAGTACCGATCTTCCTGTAATGTTGAGGTAGTCTGCACACCCTATGACTTGATAAGCTGTATTCCTAATTGTGCTGTGGGTATTTATATTTATATCTATAATGACCTTCTCGAATGGAAATCGCATCGACGTCAATGTTCGCACCATTTGAGGTCTGCTCCTCCCGAAAGACATGAGTTATTTAAAGTTGTGGAAAATAGGAAACCTTGCCACTTCAAGATATACGTTTCGGTGTCACTGGTTAATACTCTTTAATACTACAAGTCACAGTATCAATTAACAAGGTCTAGAAACTTTAAATAGTCCCGCCGAACTATTTAGAATTCGGGAAATAATATTAACTCTTCGACAATTCCATAAATCATAATCCATGAACAGCAGGTATAAACATTTTATTACTAAAAAAATTAATTGCAACAAACACAAACTTGTCATTTGCATACTAACAACACTTTTTAATTCAAACCGCTTGTTCATACGAACATTCCAACCGCGTTCTTTGGCTTTGTTTTTTTATTACTTTTAGCACTCCCCATCTTGTTTTTTACGCCAGCTTAACCGTTACGCTAACCGTAACCGTTATGTAGTCAGCCAATTATACTTTTAACATAATCTTAGGAATATGCAATATTCAATAAAATTACAACTTAATATGATGAAGAGCATATAATACACGTAGTTCGCCTGTAAACAAAAAGGAGTATTCTACAACAGTTCACTTTGTTCTCTAACAAAATTAATCATATCATGGAGTGTAACCGACAAAAAATTTCGCGTGAGTTATGTGATAACAATTCTCTGAAGAAGCACAGATAAAGAGTATTGTATTTCTTTTGATAATTTCTTTCCTGTGTGAAATCTTCTGCTTTTAGAGTTAGTTCTATTTTAGCTTTGCATTAAGTAGGCTGCCGGATTGAACTCCGACATTTCTGTAATTTTTAAAATAAATAGTTTTTAAAAATACGTTTGGTCGTTAAATAAACATAAATGGCGCAGTCGTTGTAGGATCTGACAAAAGGGCTTTATAAAATTTTCAAAAATCAAAATTAAATTTAGCTCTTTGAGTTTTAACTCTTAATTGTCGGATCCCCGAATCTACATCAACTCAGACGGCAAATTCCGTAACCCAGTAATCCGATTGAGAGGGACAAGCATCGCCCCAGGACCGAGCATCGCTGGTTGCAGGAAAGCAGTTCATAGCGAACACCTGATCATCGAGATCAATCCTGATCATTGGGATCAATATGAAATTGTAAGAGAATTTTTTTTTACTACATTAATCAAGTGAAAGTGATTATTAAATTGATTTAAAACATATTAACATAGATATAAAAATAGATTAAGTTCAAGTAAAACGTGGTAAGCGAGACAATTCAGTGTATGCACTAGGTATACTTCATTTCTGAATTTACTCACGTTTTATGTGTAGGAATTGTAAATTTAAGTTCAAGTAAAACGTGGTAAGCGAGACAATTCAGTGTATACACTAGGTATACTTAATTTCTGAATCTACTCACGTTTTATGTGTAGGAACCCTGCCCAAAATAATTTAAGTACTTACTAACATAAAAATAAAATTTAATTTTTGAGTGATTAATGATTAGTACGGACACATCATCTGATAGCGAAACTGATCAGATAAACGATTTAGAACCACAACCTTTTCAACGAGTTATTTTAAGACCACCCCGTTTAAGACTAGCTATAATGGATAATCAACAAGGAGTAGCTCCTCAAGCAGGACAACCCCCTGTAGCACAACCATTTAATGGTTACCCACAAGGTTTTCATATGAGTATTCTTAATGAAATACCTAAATTTGAAGGAAATCCCGTAGAATTAAGCGAATATATCCGTGCTGTAGAAGATATCTTCTCGCAATTTTGGCAAGAACAAAACCCTGGCGCGTATATCAATAAATTACTTTTATCAGCTGCCCGCAATCGCCTAAAAGGCGCTGCTCTCGAAATTATAACTGGCCATCCATATCACTCTTGGGATGAGCTAAAAGAAGTTTTGATCAATAATTTTGGAGATCAACGTTCCGAATTAAATATTCAAATTGATATGACTAGACTCAGACAATCCCCTAAAGAAACACCTGTAGATTTTTTCAATAAAGTTCGATCGTTATTAGCAATAATAAATTCTAAAATATCTTTGGGAAATGAAGCACAGGCAATAAAAGATTACAAGATGGTAGCTTCCAAAAATTTAGCATTAAAAGTTTTTACAAGCGGTTTGTTAGAACCCCTTGGTAGTTTTATTAGAAGTCGCTCACCCAACTCTTTAGAACAAGCACTAACTTATGTTAAAGATGAATTAGATATTCGTTATTTTCAAGGAATAGGAAAAAATTATTCTCCCAATATTTACCCGCAACAAAAATTCAACACATTCGCTCAAAATCAATCAAGAACACCTAATAAAATACATCCCCTTTCTCAAAGCTATCACCAACCTAATTACAACCAACAAAATTACTCTTCCAATCAAAGACAACCTCAATTTAAACCTCAATTTAACCATACTTATCAATTAAATCCAAACCAACCCCCAACGCGATTCCCCGGAGAGCAAAAACAATTTGGAAAACCTGGACAAAACGTGTTCGCCCCGAAACGTAATTTTCAACCTACCAATAGACCCGAACCGATGCAAACAAGTACTATACAGAAACGCCCTGCTTCACAGCAATTGCAAAAACCTCAACCCCAACGACCATTTAATTCAAACCTTAACCAAAATTTTAGACCCAACAATTATTTTCAGCAATCAAATCAGTCTAGAAATTTCCACTCACAAGAATTGTATAACGCAGACTTTTATGAACCACCCGATTTTCAAGAAATCTGTTACGAACAAGAAACTATTGAAATTCCCGAAATGTTAAATCAAGACTATTATGAACCAGAACAGGAAACTTTAGATTCATTCCCTGAATACCCCGAACCACCAATTGAATATACGGAAGATACCGTAAATTTTCAATAAGTGCCTCGGTCGAATCTTTTTCAATTAATCCAAAATCAAATTTACCATATATAATAATCCCAGAAACTAACGATAAACTATTAATAGACACAGGAAGTTCACGCACCATACTTTCACCCCAATTCGTAAATACTTATTTTCCAGAATCAATATTCGAACACCCCTTTGAAATTACTACGTCTCACGGGACCACTAACCACAATTTGGTAGCAAAAGTACCCATTCAAAATTTGTTTTCAGAAGAAGGAACCCACTTATGTTATTTATTTAATTTTCATACCGAATACGTTGGACTAATAGGCACTGACCTACTAGCCGATTTACCCGCAAATATCGATTATCGATGGATGCACATTCAAACTGATAAAACAACAGTACCATTTTACTATAACCAATCGAAATTAAAACAAGAAGAACAAAAACGTAATCAGTGCAATTTTTCAAAAATCCAACCCTCAAAAAAAATTTTGAAATCAATCACATTGCCACCCAGAGTAGAAAAATTCGTTACATTACCTGCAGTAGGAAAAGATGGTTACAAACTAGCTCCTAAATTACACCTAACTAAACACGTGCTAATGCCTTCAGCCATCATAACTTTGAAAAATAACTGGTTCCGTACCAGCCTAATAAATTTATCTAACGAACCCCAAACTTTGACTATTTCTCGACCACTCATTCTCGAAGATTATACTTCTGCAAACGAAAAGGTTCAGATTAATAATCATGACAATCTAACACCCAAACGAAAACACCTGCTTTTTCAAAATTTACAAAATAATTTAAGATTAGACCACCTAAATTCTGAGGAACGTGCATTACTAACAAACCTTTGTCAAGAATACAAAGAAATATTTTATACGCCTGAAATACCTCTGTCCTCAACTACCCTAACTAAACACCACATAAGGACAAAGACAGACACACCAATATTTACAAAAACATACCGATACCCACATGTACACCGACAAGAAGTAAAAAGACAAATTGACAAAATGTTAAACGAAGACATAATAGAACCCAGTGAATCACCTTATAATTTTCCGATTTGGATAGTCCCTAAGAAACTCGACGCCTCTGGTATACAGAAGTGGCGAATAGTTATCGACTATAGAAAACTGAACGAACAGACTATCGATGACAAATTTCCTTTACCCCGAATAGAAACAGTATTAGATAACTTAGGAAGAGCTAATTACTTTACTACACTCGACTTAGCTTCTGGTTTCCACCAGATCGAAGTTGAAAAACGTGATAGGGAAAAAACAGCCTTCTCTACAGAAGAAGGTCATTTTCAATTTAAACGTATGCCATTCGGTTTAAAGAATGCCCCCGCTACCTTCCAAAGAGCAATTAACACTGCTTTGACAGGACTTACCCCTAATCAATGCCTAGTATATCTTGATGACATTATTGTGTACTCAAGTTCACTACAGGAACACATTAGTCGTTTAAAAAACGTATTCCAGAAATGTAAAGACACCAACATAAAGATTCAGCTAGATAAATCAGAATTTCTCCAAAAAAACGTAAAATATTTAGGACACGTAATAACGCCAGATGGAGTCAAACCAGACCACTCCAAAATTGAAGCCATCAAAAATTTTCCTTTGCCCACTACCAGAACCGAAATTAAATCTTTTTTAGGACTTTTTGGATATTATAGAAAATTCATAAAAGACTTTGCAAAAATTACCAAATTTCTCACCCATTGCCTAAAAAAAGAAAACAAAATTGTCCATAATCAAAATTTCCTAGACTCTTTTGAATATTGTAAAAATCTTTTGACTAACGAACCCATTTTACAATACCCAGATTTTAATAAAACATTCGAATTGACTACAGATGCATCAAAATTTGCACTTGGTGCAGTTCTTTCGCAAGACGGAAAACCTATCAGCTACGCTTCACGTACGCTTAACGACACAGAACAAAAATATAGCACAATAGAACGTGAATTATTAGCTATCGTGTGGGCTACGAAACAATTTAGGCCATATTTGTTTGGAACCAAATTCACCCTTTTCACAGACCATAGACCTTTAGTATGGCTCCGAAACCTTAAAGAACCAAACTCAAAACTCACAAGATGGGCTTTGAGATTAGAAGAATTCAATTTCGACATTCGATATTTACCTGGAAAAACCAATAAGGTAGCAGACGCACTTTCTCGGGTTCAAATCCATCCGCTAACTATTAATGACGATATCTTTGACGAAATTGATGAAATTATACATGACGTAGACAGAATAAATACACCTGAGCCGACATCCCCCAACTTCAGTGTAATACCTAATCGGTCAGAAACGCCGAATATTGATGATTTGTTTGACATACCCATCCTCGAAACTCCTACTCAAAATGTTTCACTAGCATCCCCAAACAACGATGATGACTCATTAATAGATACTATTCACACCCAACAAAGCTCAACACCAGTAATAGACATTAGTGATAAACCATTACAACATTTTAATAAACAGATAGAATTTATCGAAGCTAATTTACCTAGGAAAATTCAAATATCAAAATTCGATGGAGTTACCCACTATTCAGTTTTTGTAAACCCTAATAACAAACAAACTAAATTTAATGAATTGCTTATAGAACATTGTGAACCAAAAACTCATTATTATTGTTACTTCCCCAACGATTCACTATACCAAGAATTTTCCCTATATGTAAATTCAATTACAAACGAAAACACCCCCAAATTTCACAAATGTACCACACAAGTTACATATATAATTAATCCAGAAGAACGACAAAATCAAATAATGAATTACCATCTCGGTAAAACAAACCACCGAGGAATATCCGAAACTGTTGAACATTTGCAACGTAAATATTTCTGGAAAGGTATGACTAACGATATTAAAATTTTTATTAATAACTGCCAAACCTGTAAAATTCAAAAATACAATCGAAACCCGATAAAACAGCCTTTACAGTTAACCCCAACTTTTAATCGCCCATTCCATACTATCCATATGGACATATTTCAAATTAATGGTCAAAAATATTTAACTCTAGTAGACGCCTTCTCTAAATTTGCTCAAGCCTATCAATTACGCTCTAGTAACATAATTGATGTAACCGATCGATTATTTTATTTCATTACAACTTATACCACTCCTAATGTATTGGTAGTAGACAACGAATTTAATAAACAACCCCTAATTAATTTCTTGCAATTACATAAAATTTTGTTGCACGTTACAACGCCATATCACCATCAGTCAAATTCGCCTGTAGAACGCCTACACTCGACGCTTTTGGAACACTATAGACTTTTAGGTGAAATGCCTGAAAACAGGAAAATACCCTACTGTGTAATGGCATATAACCACTCAATACATTCAAATTTAAAACTCACACCTTTCGAAATATTATTTGGACATACTGACAATAAAAATCCTTTCGACCTAGATTATGAAAAATCATTTTTCGAAAACTATGTAACTAACCATAAAGAGAAAATGAAACATCTGTATGACGCCCTTCATGACAAACAAAACCTTACGAAGGAAAGCCGAAATGAAAAATTCAACCAACCTCGAAAAACCAAAGTATTCAAAATAGGAGACCATGTTTACGTTAAAACTAACGCAAGAAATAAAAAAGAACCTAGATTTGTAGGTCCCTACATCGTAGAAAAAATTCATGAACATGACACGTACGACGTTAGAAATGCCCCTACAAACAGTATTTTGAAAAGACATGCCAATGACCTGATGCCTTTTACAGGACACTGCCGACCATCCTCTTCCTTATTACCTGGCGGAATTTCGAGTGCCACGTAACAATAGAGACTTTAAACGAAAATCCTGGACTATACCCTCTACAAAAAGGTAAAGCTCTTTTAAAAGAATCAGAATGGACCGTAATTAAAATTCTCGACTATACCCCTATATTGACTAATTACCATACTCTCAAAAATAATCTCATAAAATCAATATCCCTTTTAGAAAACCAGTACTATCCTATGTCACATAGAAGTTTTGTAGAATTAAAAGACATCCTGTTAAGTCATAATAACCAATTACTAATCCTTAAACAATACATTAACAAAGCTGATCAGTTGCTGAACCAATTGTTCCCTGAAATGCAAACTACTAGACAAAAACGAGGTTTAGTGGACGGATTAGGTACTGTCATTAAATTTGTCACAGGTAACCTGAACGCAGAAGACGGACGACGCTACGAAAGCATGATATCTAAATTAACACGTAATTCTGAAAAGCAAAAAAATGTTTTGTTAGAACAGGCACATATCCTTGATAATACTATATCCACCATACATGATCTTTCTGAAAATCAAAAATTACTAAATGACAACCTTAATAAATTTTTGTTAGACAACGTAGAAATCAAACGAATACTAACTGCAGACTCTACTCATTCAATAATAAATCAATCTATTCAGTCATTACAACTATTCATCAACGTTTGGCTCGAATTAGAAAATGCCATGACTTTTGCCCAAGGACAACAACTACACCTCTCCCTCGTTGATAATAATGACCTCATTCAATCCCTTAACCAGATAACCGAATCTCTGACCCACATCCAAAATTCTAATAAAAAAAGTTTATCTCTTCCCTATCCGGCGAATTACAAATATCTTCATCTATACGAATCAATTATTACAACAAAAATATATCAAAAAGACAAAGTCTTCACGTTTATTTTTGAAATCCCCTTAATCAAACCTTTTTCTGATTATCAGTTAATCAAATTGATTCCTTTTCCTGCATATTATAATACAGATGGTAAATTCCGTATGGTCGTACCCTCTTATAACACCCTGTTATTCACTAATGATTTCAGCGTCCCCATTGAAACTGATCGTTGTCAGCAAACCTCCGTAGGACATTATTTTTGTTCCCAAGATAACCATTTTAGCATTCCAAATTCAAAATTATGTGAAACACAACTATTATCTTTCTATGATAATCAAACATGTCAGCCATATGTTTTCGACTTAACTATAAACAAGATATTACAAATTGACACAGCTACATGGCTAATTAGTTCACCTACCAAAACCATTTTAGATATACAATGTAGCCAGGCTACTAATAGAAAAGAAATTACAGGGTCAAACCTAATACATCTGAGTCCAGACTGTTCAATTTTGATTAATCACGATGAATTACTGTTTACTATGAAATCTTCTTCTACTAAAGAAGTTACTCTAAAATTACCCAGTATCGGTAAATTGCGAGTGCACCAATCTAATAATATCAATATTTCAAAAATTGACCTGTCACCTATCAATACCCAAAAATTGGTTAGAAACCAGTTAAAGCTTAGTGATCAAAAAGAAAAGTTACTAAATGATAACTCCCCGGTCACAGGTTTAAATATTAGTTCATTCATTATTGCTAGTTTATTAAGTATTATCTTCATATGTACTATATTATACTTTTATTGTAAACGTAACTCTTTCAAAGCAAAATTAATTGAAATTTTAAACAAATCGCAAGGTAAAGCGATCACACCTGATAATGTACCAAATTCATCTCTGCTGCAATGCAAAACTTAAATATTGCTTCACATATTTAAGATTCTTGGCATGGAGGAGTTATGTGATAACAATTCTCTGAAGAAGCACAGATAAAGAGTATTGTATTTCTTTTGATAATTTCTTTCCTGTGTGAAATCTTCTGCTTTTAGAGTTAGTTCTATTTTAGCTTTGCATTAAGTAGGCTGCCGGATTGAACTCCGACATTTCTGTAATTTTTAAAATAAATAGTTTTTAAAAATACGTTTGGTCGTTAAATAAACATAAATCGTGTTTCAAATTATGTAGTAACCACAATAAATTCACTTTTCAATCTAGTTATTTATTCATATACAGAGTGGTTCAACACTTATTACGCCCCTATTGAATTCTGAAACGGATTAAGATGGAGAAAGAAAATGTTAATACAATTTGTTTTGCAACGTTTAACCTACTTTTCTGCTCCTAGCCTAGGCTATACATTTTGTTGCGTTTCAAATTTCAATTACAACATGTGTGGGAGACGTAACGGGTTATAAATTTGCTTAAGATGTATACTGGGTGGTTGGAGGCAATAAGTGGGCAGGTAAAGGTGATATCTAAGCAGGAGTGGCATGTCTGCTGGCATTAGGATCTTGGGCCCTAGGAGTGTGATTTAGCTTTGCCTGCTCACGTCCATAACAAAGGTGTCGGTAGTGGCGGTTTCAGGATTTGATAACGGGGAGACTATAATTCACAAAAGCGAGTAAGAAATAGCGCCTCAGGTGAAATATTTTTCTAAAGTAGGCGTGGCCAATTTAAACACATTTAAGAGCATCTGATAAATTTAAGGTTAAACAGAAAAAACTCAAAATATCAAAATTTATGCTGTCAATAAATAATTACACTGACAGAAAAGCAAGAACAAAGCAGAATGAACAGCCCACAGGAACTACTAAATACTAGAGCAACCAAAAATAATCCAAGGCATATTTTTTATGCGACTGATGAAGGAATAATCTAGATATAAGTTTGTTGCACGAGAAGCTGTTCATTTTGAGCGCATCAATTTTTAAAATTATTTTCTGCATATTTCACCCATTGGTATACATATATTTACATATTCAGGTATATACGGCATTTTTTTGTAATAACGGCACATTTTTATTGCATATTTTGCCAAGTTTTGACAACATTTAGCATTTTTTAAGTTTATTTTAATTCACAACTTATTTTATTCAAAATTTAATTTTAATCTGTTTTTTAAATTAATATTATGTTTGTGGGTGTGTTTTCAAGAACATGCTTTCACATGAACTGTTTAGTTTCTTTTAGTTTAATTTATTATTATTTTGCTTCTAAAACGAAATTGTCAACTAGTATTGAACTAATTAATAAACATAATTGCAATTCAAACAATTTGTTTTTGGGCATATGTTTGGTTGCACTACTAATTATTGCCACCTCTACTATTATCAGCCTTAAGTTTTATGAGCATGACATAGTCGAATTGACAATTGGGAGTAGAGGTAAAGTGGGCGATAATTTATGGCGTTCTCTTTAGGTAAAATTTTACTACATATTTAGGCCAAACCTTAAACCTAAGGGTGTGTTTAGAAAAATTGTTTCCAGGAAATTTACGTCATAAAGCTCCTTACATTTTTACCTCTGTCCTTGTATAATCTGGGAATATAAATATTTTTTTACTTGTTTATATATTAAATGAGTATAATTCCAGTATATTTTTAGTACATTTTGGGGGCCACAATCATCCCAACTTCCTCTTAAACCCGCTCCTGTGTTTCGACCTAAGGGGTTCACAAATCCCAACGTCGCTAAGACACTTACACCTTCTTCTATTAATGTTTGATGATTTTTGCAAGATGTAGCGTTGCAGAATACGGTTTATTAAAATAAGTTTATATTTTTCTTGCTAAAATGAAACTCTGTTGCAATATCTTGAAAGTAATTTTCAATCAAAATTTTAACTTCCAAAAAGCTGCGTAATCTAATAGTTATTTTAATGTTTTGATTAGAATTTACTGTGTTCTTATATCTATAAAACCTTAAAAAAATATCGGTTAAATTTGAAATAGCATCAAACTGTAACAGAAATGGTACCAAAATTTAATACTATTTGAACCCTAACCAAAAACCGAAACGCTATTTTATTTCGATGCACATCTTTTTGTCTGTGTCAAATGCATATTTTCATTATCAAGAGTTTGTTCAATACTTAACCTTTGCCCTCTTACTACGATCGCTAGTTTGTTATTTATAGAACGATTTCAGAGATAAAAATATCCAATTGCCAAAAACATCCTATACCCGGTAAAAATGTGGGGAATGTAGCTTTACTTGTTTAGATATCAGACGCCACATTATTATTTAAACAGAAATGCAACAAATTCAACCAGCTCAGCTTTGATGTATAAGCGTAGCGCAAACTCTCCGAAACCATTTTTGTTTCTAAGGTTTTGGTCGCTCGCTCTTTTGAATAACAAAATTTAATTTTTGTTCTGCGACACGGTGATATGTCACTTAAACTGTTTCAGACGTTTTCTTGGAAAGACCTGGGGAAAATGTCATAAATAAGCGACTTGTGAAGCTACAACTTTTTCATATACATTGTGTTGTGGTGGAAAGCATTATTGTTTTCTTCAATAGCGTTATTGAAGTTTTTTACAAAAAATGAATAGTTTGAATTTAGTGCACGCGGGCATACAATTTCATATTTTCATTTCTAATTTGTTTACAATTTACAATAAACTTATGATATAAGTATGAAATTCTAGAATTCAAGTTACCAACCAAACTTTTTACTAAGATGATGCTCTGGTATCTACCTGTTCGGTCAATGAGAAACTTGTCAGACTTAAAAATATTTTAGATTGTTATTTGCAGTAATTATTATAAGAAAACAGAAATAAATAAACAATTTGTTAGAGTTTACAGGCGCCTCAACATCTAAGGTTACATCAAGAGTCTCAACCATTCGTTCATTCATTATTAGTTATCCAGGCCTTTGCAAATTGTAAACTTGCAATTACAAAAAAATTCCTAAACATTGCTAGTATTGAACCGGGAACCCACAGTTTGCTACGTCAACGGCGTTATCGCCTAATACGGCACTTAAGAATTTCGAGATACCAAACCAGATTTGACTATTTCTTAGAAAATATTAATTTCATAGTAGCAGAACCCGTGGATCATGCCCCACGCGCTTATTATAATATTTAAAAAATAATAATAAATAAGCTATGTCGAAACACTAAATACCTAATCATTAAAATAAATGTATCGTCATCATATTTCGATTATTTCATTATATAAAATATTGTTAGTAAATATACCCACTTTCCCTCTAAGTTGAACCTGTTCATTAGGGCAGACGGAAAATATCCTGGAAACAAAAATACTTGGAAAAAAATCCTGGAAATAATTCGCTAAAAAAATTCAACGGAAATAACCCTATGGAAAAAAACATGCTCGAAAAAAGTACTCGGAAAAAAATCGTACGAAAAATTTCTTGTAAAAAATTCAGCCAAGATATTTTAGTAATTGGTTTTCAGTTGTTTTAGAATTTTAGTTTCGATGGATTTAGAAACTAAAGTATGCACTTCAACGGAAAACTTAATTTTCGTTAGTACATTACCTCACTTGAATAAATCTAAACTAACTTGTTTTCGCAGCATTTTACAATTATAAATAATATATATTAAATAAAGCAGAAATAAAAAGTCAAATCTAAAACATAAACAAATCGATGACTTAAAATCAGCGGAATCAAATTGTATGTCCAATTGCTTTTAAAAAGGCTTACATACTAAGAGTTTTGTATGACATTTTATCCAAGGAGTTTTTCTGCAAAAATTTTCCCGAAGAGTTTTTTCCAAAAAATTTTTTTCTGCAGGATTTTTTTCCAATGATGTATTTAGAATTTTTTCCTTGGAATTGTTCATTACTGTTCTGTATTGTAATGTTCACCCTTGTAACTGTATAAAATGCTGCATGTGCTATTGTAAACGAATTCCCAGTTTACGAAATGTCTATGCTTGGTCGCTGTGCGGAAATAGTCTCTTTTTTTAAGTTGAAGTGGTAACACAGTAGCTTAGGGAAATTAGTACAATGTTCCTATTGAACCGCTTGCGTGATTTCCTCCGTCTGCAGTACAGCTGACGCGCGTGCTAGCGAAGACCCGCAAATTTCTAGATTGAAATATGTATGTAGTGCCGATGTAACTGTTGCGTGAATGTGTACGAAGCCCAAAAAATAAATATTAGAAGGCAATCATGAATAATTGCTCTATGGAAGCTATTTGCACGCCCACGTTCCCGGGAGGTAAGGCGACCTCACTTTTAAATAAACATCGCCGGGGGCGCTCTTTTTGCATAATTACTCTTTCGAGTTTTTTTTCTGAATGCCAGCTAATAATGCAAATAAATAGTATATTTAAAATAGCTTATCTATTTGGAATACTGTTGCGGGTCACTGCGCAAAGGAATTTGTGTCTTATATAATGTACGCGTAACTCTGTGAGTTCTAGTAGCGGGGGCCCCTCACCATTAAAAGTTGAGACAAGCGAAAGGTATTCGGTATTGACTTATAGTTGTGTTGTGTGTTAGTGTTTTTTAGTGATTAAGTTTTAAAATTATTCAATTTTAAATAAGAACAATTAATTATTTGATAAAGCAAAAACTTTATTTTTAATTGGTATTATATCAAAGGAATTAAATCAGCAATAACCAACAACTGTTTATTTAAAATTTAAATTTAATTTAATTGCAATTATTACGAAACCAAATACAATTTTAGTCGAAATATCAAATTTTAATAGGTGGTATATCATTTAAAGGAATCTCCTAAATATGTACCAATAAGATAACGTAAAAAATATGGACCTTAGACAGCGATATTTTTCACTGTTATCTTTTTAGAAACCTCCGCTGCGCTGCGCCTAAAGAAAAGAGTTTACGATAAATTTGATTAAGTGGAAGCTTTTAAAGTAGTTATATACTTACTTACTGGACATAAATTACTCAAATCTCAGTAGAACGCTACATTTTTCCGCCAGAAGATTTTGACTGCTGTAAAAAAGTAATAACGAACAAATGTTGTACGAGATCCCGGTTCCGTATTTTCTGTATATAGTATTTATGTATTTTTAAGTTATATTTATAACCACCTACATACTCGGAATAAATTGGAGAGATGGTATAAAACATTGAATGCGCCTTATTACTGATGTTAGAACAACTTGTTCTTTTCCATGTTTTCTCCAATTTAGTTAATGGTATATTCTCTGTTACGTTACTGTCACAATCAGTGGATCTATTATTTAAATTTCGCTATATTTTCCTGTAAATTTCGCCGTGTTTGAGTAACTGGAAATTTAAAAATTAAAGCATTGGAATTTATAATAGAGCATTTTGTTTTGCTACTATGGAAACGCAGATCCTAAAGCATAATATTAAATTGAATTTTAATTTATTTTTCTTTCAAAAAATACAGCTTTTTAAATTTTTTGCTTGTATTTAGCAAATCATAATGTGTTTGAAGAACATGCATGCCAGTTTCACAACATTTTTTTATTATAATTAGAGAGGGACTGAGATTTAACTTAATTTAATCGGGAAGGAAATTAATAATTTTGTGAATCGTTTAGATATTTATCAAAAAATGTTAACCTCTTTCTTTCTGTTTTAAAATCGAATTATGTGTTCTACAAAATTCTGATTTTACTCCGAGGTTTGAAGAATTAATTCCTTCATCAAAGTAGTCCCATGGGAGTTTTCGTCTGCAATATTATTAATTCCCCGAGAACAAAAATGTATCCACCACTGACTGTGTATTTAGTTTAATGGTTATGGGTTAGGTCGATTTTTGGCTAGTAGAAAAAAATGTAAATTGTATTAATTGATTGCAAAATTCTTAAAAGAAAATGGTCTTATTTTCCATTCTGTAGCTTTAAAGGAATAAAAGGCCTTGGTCTCCGCCTGATGGTCTGTTGGTTTACAGCAAATCACATACCATACGGAACGTGCAGCTTAATGTGTTATTCATTTTATTAAAAAATTATTGATTTTGTATTGAATACGCGAAGTAACTGTTTTGAAGACAGGATAATTTTCTTATGTTGATTTTTGTTACCAAGGTTACCAATGAGCTTTAAACAGTATTTTGTATCAGAATTATATTTACCCTTTCGTAAATAATTTTTAATCATTTTTATAATTTCTAAAACTACTTTAACTGCAACTTCGGTTGGTTGCATAGACATTAGAATAACCAATAAGGTCGCGTTTCTACGGAAAATATATAATTTGGAGATGTTTCAGGGGAGGAAAGAGACAGTACATTATTATTATATTACTGTTTGTTTTTGAACAGTATGTATTCACTCATTTAAGTGTATTTTTTCACTTTCATATAAGAAAGTAATGATATAATGAAAATGTTCGATTTCGAATTTTTAACGAAAAACACGTTTTGGTAGAACTTTGCATACAGGATGATTCATAACATGTAGAACACATTTACAGGATGGCTTCAGAATCTGAAAAAAGGAAAAAAGGTTTCGATAAAGATGGGTCCGCGAACACTTCCTTGGGGAGTTACAGCCTCCTAAAGATGGAACAGTCTAATCACGTTTTTGTCGATAACTTTCCCAGTAGTTGTGTTACAATTTTGAAAATGTATCTGTGAGCATTACTTATAGCTTAGTATTACGTATAATTTTTGTTTGAATAAGTGCGCCAGAAGTGGGGGGTCAGAGTAAGATCCACACATCAAAACGATCATAAAGTTATCATAAGTATCGGTCCGGAAACTCCTCGTTACGATAATACAAACTCCGGAAGTGTTGTATCAACAATGCATACTGTTGGCTCTTCCGCAGGCTGTACGTTCATAAGGATGCATTTCCCGACTTGTAAAGTTCAAAGTTTGTGCTAATTATTTTTGAAGCTTCAAGGAATACTCAGACCTTCATGGCAACTCGTTTTACACAAAAATTGAATGTTTTGAAAACTGTTAGATTTAGCGACTTTTAACAAGAGATTCTTTTTCCTTTGTTTTTTGTAAGGAGAATAAGATTTTATAACCATAAATTCAAAAATTGTGGCGTTCTAAAATATTTAAAAGAAAGTATAAAGAGATCCCCACATGAGACGCCTCTGGTGCACATATACAAAAAAATCAGTAGAAATACTAAATGCTCGGATATAGAATTTAAAAAACTTAGTGCAACTACTGCTAAAGTTATAGACAAACACCTTATTCAACTGTAACTCCATAGGGAAGCGTTTCCGAGCTCATGTTTATCAGAACTTTTTTCATTGTTTTTAGATAGTGAATCTATCTTGAAAGTGCGTCCCACATGTATAAATCACTCTGCATATAAACGCAGAAAAAGATTGACGATATCAGAAGAAATGAAATGCATTTTAAAATTCTTTGACTTCAAAATAGCGGAACCTGTAGGTTTTTGAAATTGTGTACTTTATTGCCACTTTACTTTCAAATGAGGTTTAAGAATCAGTAGGGGCTTAAAGTACTTGAAAACCCCAGGCGCAAACGGATTGTAAGGTCTCATAACTGCAGCGCGGGGGAGAAGGGCACTGATAAAAATTTAAAAAGAAAGCGTTTTTAAAAGATATCAAATAAATTGAAATACATACCTAAATGTTGAAAAATAACATTTAATTCTTGTTAAATAAACATGCACACATTGATCTAAAAACGTATAAATTAAAATTAGATATTATTTGATATTAGATATTAAAAAATAAAAAATAATACTATTCCAAGTAAAAACAAATAAAAATAATTTTCTAAAAAATATACTTGATACCCTTTATGTCTTGAGATGTTTTTCTCCAAACCAAATAGATTGATGACTCGCACCCCTGAACCGTCTCCACAGAGGTCTTCCTGTGCACGTGGATTGTATGCGTAGCGAGGCCCAGACAAATGTCGGTGTGCGCCAAGGTCGAATTTTAAAACCTGTGTACTAGACAAAGCGCATGCTCTATCGTTTGCATAAATTACGCTTGGGCATAGAGCCGATCCTGAATTGCGCAATATCGTCTAATATTGGCTCGCATATGTGCGAGTGTGATATTTACATCGAGATTTGCATTGTTAAAGCCGATTTTTTCATTGCTAATAAATTGCATTCAGTAGAAAACAACAAATCCTTTATGTTTAATTCATTACCAGACTTGCGTGTTAGTTTGCCGCCAATCAGTGAGTGAATGCAAATTTGTCTTCGTAGTTTTCCTTTAAAAATGTAACTGCTCTTAACAAATAACCTCGCGTAAACACCAAAACGCAACAACAGTGTTTTAAAAAAAACAATAAAATAAAAAAATTTTTGATCCCAACCGAGATTCGACCCCACAACTACTTATGCAGTAAAAAAGCAGTACGACCGAACACACCCGCATATCCATCTGTGCCACTACAAACTTGTGGTTTACACACATTCTAGCTGCATGCCAAGTCATGTGAGGTAGGATCGGCTGTAAGTCCAAGCGTCTAGACGCTAGTGCATATGAATTTAAAGAACTGTATGTGAGCCATCGCAAGGTAGACGCATTAGATTATGCCATTCTTAAAAAAAATGATTTAAATTGTTGAAAATAGATAATAGAGCTTTTGCTTTATTTGTTTTGAGGCCTCAGGGGAGCATCTTATGCCCCTGGGTCGTAATCCGCTAGTAGCCAGAACGGCATAGGTATTCATATCGTTTTAATCTTAGAGGTATGCGAAAGCTGTCCAATAACAATTAAAACAAAGATCGCTGAGTAACTGCGTACCAAGCGATTACAAAAGCTACTCAAACAACCTAAAAAATTAGGCAGTTCAAGATTACTTGTAAATTTTTTTACCCACACTACTCACTGCCAAAGCCCCGAAAAAGACAAAACAGCCTCAGCAAACCATGCCACTTATCCTTGCAGTAGGCGGACAATGAGCAACAAGCGATCTAGAAAAAGCGAATGCTTTCGCAAATCATTTGTCAGAAGTGTTCAAGCAATTCCCAACTGTAATTTCAGTTGAAGAAGAAAATGATATACACTAGTTCTTGGAACTCTGTTCCAATTGACAAATTCAAAGTAAGTAAAGTTAGATCAACAATTCTTACTGACCTGAACCCCAAGAAAGCCCCTAACTACGACCTAATCACAAGACGTGTACTGAAAGATCTAACAAAGAAGGGTATGATTGTATGAAGCTTATTACTTTCTTGTTTAATGCCATCTTAAATCTGGACTTTCTTCCCAAGACGTGGAAGTAGTATTATATCGATCAATCGGCGTCCTGCGTATTATATCAAAATTTTTAAAAAAGCTATTCCTGAAACGAATGCGGTCACTACTACTAATTAAACAATTACCTAATTTGAAACCACCAATTTGGATTTCGGCACCAGCATGCAACAATAGAACAAGTACACAAAGTTGCTCAAAATTAACAGGGATTTCGAAGGCAAAAGATGTTGCTCAACAGCGTTCTTCGATATATTACACAAGCTTTTGATAAAGTATATGGCACGAGCGTCTGCTCTATAAAATTATACTTAAACCGCCATGTGTCTACCACCAAGGACTTAAAATCATTCTTCTGACAGAGGAATTTGCCGATTGGCTTTAGCGTTCCACAAAGTAGCGTACTAGGCCTAACATTATACCTTCTGTATACAGCAAACCTGCCAGCGACAAGGCAAACGACGGTAGCAACCGTTGCTGATGATATTACCGTTCTAGCGTTACACACTAACACTATTATTGCATCACACCGCTTACACAAAATAAAGTTGTAGCTAAAAAGATGGCGTATAAAATTAACGAGATGAAACCTACTCGGGTGACTTTTACCATGCGAAGGAAAACCTGATAAATATCTCAAAATATACCTTGACCGACGACTCACATGGAAGAAACAGACCTGAAAAAAAAACAATCTGACTATAAGTACAGGAAATAGTACTGGCTTATCGGCTGTAGGTCACAATTGTTTTTAACGAACAAATTGCTACTCTATACGGCCATACTGAAACCGGTATGAACCAATGGATTCAGCAAGTAACTTCGACATTGAGATCCTACAAAGTATTTAGTCCAAAGTGTAAACGCTCCATGCTACATCTCAAACCAAGTAATCCACCAAGATTGTAACATTTCTACCATTGAGAAAAAGATCAGAAAATAGTGTTAAGTATCGTGACAGACTCACTGCACACCCATCAGACTAGGAGTGTACCTACCAGGCAATAAATGCGAAGTGCGTAGACTTAATAGGTTTAATCACAAATACTTAGCCTAGACTGAGATAAATGAAGAGGCTCTATAAATGGACAGTGTCTTACATGTCACTGTATCAGATCATACATATTGCCGAATGTCCACATAGGATAGATTGCAATTGTTGAAATCAAATAAAAAAATAGTTTTTGCTTTGTTTTGAGGCCAATGCAAGCTTCGATGCGAGCGTTTCGTGTGCCACTGCGGTAATCCGCTAGTAGCTAGAGCGGCATGGAATTTGATATCATATAAGCCCTAGGCCAGCGTATACAAATTTCAAAACCGTAAAACTTGTTTAATCAAATTTTGCGAACACCGCGTTTTTAAAGTTTTGTGTGACACTAAAGCTAGGACTTCCCAAATACCTATCGTAATTTCTCTGTGACTTTTTATATTCATTTTGTTTTAAATTTGAAAATTGTTCTTTAATTAATAAAGGCAGACGAGTTTAAATTAAATTTCTCATATAGGTAACTGCAAAACAAAATTTTAAACGTAATTTTTAGGATATAGTAATATTTGGAGAGATTGATCGTTACGCCTCTTCCACTGACTGGCGCGTAAAATTCATTTAAGAGTTTTCAAGGTTCTTTGATCCTAACCGATCTTTTTTAGAAAAAATCAAATAAGAAATCTGTTTTTGGCAGAAGTGGGACGGGGTGGGAAACAATATTTGATAATAAACGAAGGTCCAGGCGAAGTGCGACTTATTTTTCTACAGCGAAAGATAAAGGAAATAAAATGACTGTGGTTGAAGATTTGCGTATCAATTGTCATCAGAAAATAATTGCACTAACTAAGCTTGCTTCACTTTTAATACTTCTGAAATTAATTTCAAGGATTTACGTTTTTTTAAGCAGTTTTAAAACAGCTATCAGACCAACCTTACCAAAACAAAGACACGTTAAAAAATCACTTAATTACTAGAACTGTAAATATAATCTCCATATATTAAATCCGGATCTTTTCCACCTGTCTCAACTTTAAGTAGTGAGGGGCTTCTGCTACTAGAACCCACATATTTACGCATCCATTATATAAGTCGCATATTTCTTTGTACAGCAGACCGCTATAGTTTTTAATACAGGTGAACACGTTTGGGCTTACACTTGTGGTTTTTATTATTGGAGCACAATCCTTTGATAACGGTAGGTTATTATGAAAACAAACTCGTAGCAGGAAACATCGCAGCGGGGCCAAATGTTTCACTACTTTACATATCTTCCTGCTGTTGAATACTTTGACCTATTTCCATTCATTTGTTTTTATTATCCAAACAAAAAACTTCGAACTTAAGCCTCTTCAAACCTCAGGCCCAAATGCAACTGCATTATGATTTTAAGTTGACTTTTATTAAGTTGTGCTGTAGTAGTTTGATACATAGAACAATATAAGTAAAAATATTTTGATCCTAAAGCATAACACTAAAGAATGATGACCGCCCAGGTTTGTTAATCGCTGTCAAATCCCGATACATAAAATAAACATCACAAATTCATTGCATTATGTGCGGTTGCTTTATGAAGTTTATTAATTCCATCAGAGGCGTCGAACTTTGTTTTTGCTTACGGGGACCAATTGCGTTTACGAAGAAAGAGTAAATTTTTTTTATATTGTAGTATTTATTTACAATCTATCATTTTTTATACATATGACATTAAGCAAATCAGTTGTATGAGCTATACGGCATGAGAGCAGGTGACCTATGACACCTACTCGATAGTTTATTGAAAAGTGGATATGATTAAAACTATTTTTAATTTATTTTAAAAATCTATGTTGTAAGTCTAATGGCGTGTTTCTTTTGAGTCTGTACTGGTAATCACTATTGTCTAATAGGTTTACGGCTAACGGGTTGGGATGCACATCTAATCGTTTCACATATTTGGCACTACACTTCACTAACTCTTTCTTAACTGAGGGTATATTGAGGTCGTCGCGAATATCCTTGTTTGTTACGAAATATGGAGCGTTGACTATGACTCGCAGAGCCTTGGAGTGAAACCTTTTAAGGATTTCTATGTTAGAAGTGGAGGCGGTTCCCCACAGCTGAATTTCGTAGGTCCAAATCGGTTTTAGGACCATCTTGTAGGTTAGCAATTTGTTTAGCAGGGATAACTTGGATTTCCTTCCTATTAACCAATAGTATTCGCGAAGTTTAGCGCCCAGTTGATAGCGCTTTCTTAGGATATGCGTGCGCCATGTGAGGCTTTTATCTAAATGCATACCTAGGTATTTGACATTGTCTTGCTGTGGTAGAGGTTGGCCTTTGATGTAAACTTGGGGGGAGAGTCCACGGCA
Organism: Ctenicera cuprea; assembly: GCA_958336395.1. Classification (NCBI taxonomy): domain Eukaryota; kingdom Metazoa; phylum Arthropoda; class Insecta; order Coleoptera; family Elateridae; genus Ctenicera; species Ctenicera cuprea. Next base: position 15,403,637 of record OY284496.1, on the reverse strand, counting down.
TTTTGTAAATGTGATGTGTACCGACTTGCTTTAATTGAGCTTTATACGCCATTTGTCTATCCAACGCTGTATCTCATCTAGGTTTTCCTGAAGCAGGCGCGCAGCTTCAACTGGGTTAGGATTTTTTGCTGTGATGGCCGTATCGTCGGCAAAGTTTGCCGTGGTTGTGCTGTCACTTGTGGGTAGGTCAGCAGTAAAATAGTAAATAGAACTGGACCCAGGACACTGCCTTGGGGCACTCCTGCTTTGATGGTGTACAATGAGGTGATCTCGTGGTTAAATTTTGCTTGAAAGAACCTTTCCTCTAGGTATGATTTTAAGATCATATAAAAGGTATGTGGTAGCATTCATTTTAATTTGTAGAGTAGGCCTTTATGCCAGACCTTATCAAAAGCCTGGCTGACATCAAGAAAGGCGGCTGAACAGTAACTCTTTTCTTCGAAGGTGGTATTTATAACGTCAACTACTCTGTGGATCTGCTCAACCGTGGAGCGGTGTTTTCTGAAGCCAAATTGGAAGCCAGGGTACAGTTCATCTTCATTTACTGATTGCATTAATCGTTTCAGAAACATCTTTTCGAATAATTTCGATACGATTGGTAGTAAGCTTATCGGCCTGTATGAAGCAACTTCTGTATCTGGTTTTCCTGGTTTATGGATTGGTATTACCTGCGATACTTTCCATTAGGCTGGGAAGTAGCTTAGCCTTAAGATTGCATTATAAATGCAGGTGATCATAAGTAGTCCTTTTCTCGGTAGTTCTCTTAAAATTAGGCCGGTAATAAGATCATATCTAGGAGTTTTATTTGGGTGTAGCTTTTTGTTTATGGTAGCTTTAACTTCCCTAGGAGCGAACGGCTTTATGGGTAGTGATAGCTGAAAGGGCGATTCGAGGAAGTATTGAACTTCCTCATCTTCGGTTTCGGCAGGCAGCGGTTGGAACACTGTTTCTAGTTATCTGGCACAGGCTTTTGCTTTCTCTAGATCAGTTCTTACACAGGTACGGTCTTCTTTCCTGAGTGGTGGGATTGGTTTTCTTGGCCCATTTAGGTTTTTCGTAGCCTTCCACAGTGAGTAGTCAGTGTCTGGAGTTGGGCTTAGGTTTTCGAGGTAGTTTTGAAATGATTCGTTTTTGAGCGTGTAAATTAGAATTTTAAAGTCGCGGGTAGCTTGATTTAGTTGTAATTTGTCGGTTGAATCTCTTGTTTGAAACCAAATTCTTCTTAAGCGTCTCTTTTCTGACACTGTCTTTGTTGAGTAAATGTCTCTAGAAGAAGTCTCGGCCCAACTTCGCTAAGGAATATGTCAATGTAAAAAAAAAACGTTTACAAAAATCGTTCTAAAAAACCGAGACAAAGATTCTGCAGTACAAATATTCCCCGGAAAAAACACCGAAAAACACCCCCTACGCAAAAGCACGTCTATTTTCTCGCTTGTGGATAATTGTATAACTATGAAAAAGTTTTGCCTGAAAAATAAACGTATCTTTTTGCCGTTCGATTTATATTAATAAGGGCGAATTTCATTTTAGAATTACATGCTGATGTCTAGCAAGATGTTTTACTGCGTATTTATTAGTTACAAAAACGTTTTGAGAATATCCGGTAAGGCAGTATTTTAGAAATGGGGAAATGTGCCGAGTTCAACAAAGCTTTTTTGGTCTTTTACATTTTTTTTCGCGGGGTTTTCTTTTCGGAAGCATCTCTCATTCCCACGGGTTCTGCTAATTAATACTTAAATACATTGATTCTACGGAAGCGTAGTCATTTCACTGTCTAGAAATGACGAAGTTGTTAACAAAATATGTGCTTGAGCTGAGCATTATAATAATAATAATATTCCTTGTATACATAATACATACGACTAATATTTACAGAGACATCACTTTAGCCGTGAAGCGTACACAAACTTAATCACTTAACAAGAACTCGTTACCCAAAAGGGTTACTACATGAATAATTAACCAATCGTTGCCTTACATACTAAAAACATTTAAGGAACAAATGATGGTATTTCTAGAAACTTCAAAGTACGGAGTATCAAGCCAATTTCATTCACAGTTACAGCAGCTAGCTTTCTTGATACAGCGTAGAAATCCACGAGTACGACGCCAGCTTTGTTATAACAATTATTATTTGTCGAAGCTAATACTTGTTCTCAAAGACCCTACTAATTTACCCTCGCGTCCTAATTAGCTCGTACACTACATCCGTTATTTTCAGTCGCCCACTCGCAATGTATGCTATAAATTGCTCCCTAGGTATTAAACTAATTTCTCATCAAATTATATGTAAGCTAAACCCGCCCTACGAAGGGATTTAAGTAGGGTAATTCAAAATCGAAGCTCGTTAGCATACCGTTTATTAACTGAACCGTGAAACCCTCTGATGATACGTACTTGGTTTAACTGGCCATAACTTCCAGTACGTTTAATGCTATCAACGCAAAATAGCTGCCACTTTTCTTTAACTATGTGTGTTAAATACTAATTCGATATTGGTTGTTGTATATTGTCCCTCTTTTCCTCTTTTTAAACAGCCGAAACGGTTTTTAAGCTTTTTAACTTTTAATTTACAAACCGGTAAACAGTTGTAAAACGTCAGAGACTTTTGACTATATTAAGTTTTAAATTTCTACCAGTAGCACTTCGCCATACATTCCACATACGGATGTTTGTTATGAAGGAAATAACTATTAAATAATCTACTCTTGGAGGCAATTTTCAGAATGCTACACCATTCAATAATGCACCAAATGTCCTAATTTAGCAGGAACACACAGATGTAGTGGTCCTCTGGCAGTCACGCGTATCCAATGCACTATTCGTGCTGTTGCTTATTTCGTGAAGGGCCAATCAAATGTACATTCGTCATTGGACGGAGGGGACACCCGATGAGGTTGGTAAAATGCATTTGTGAATTTACCATGTTTCGGAAGATGTAAAACTATGGGTATTGTATACTATACCTTGAAATGATGGAGCAGAGTCAAAATTTCCTGTAGTAGTCTACATCGTGGCGTTGTTAATAAACCTTAGTAGCAGATATAAACCGTCGATGAAATAAATATTTAAAAAAATACGTGTAGAATTCAGTGGTCCGGTGGTATATACTGTTACCTTTAGGCCGAGAAGACCAGGGTTGAGTTCTATACTGGGCAGATACGTTCGTCATAAGAGATAAAAAACTGTGGTCCAGTCTGATAGATAGTCGCACATTAAAGATCTTCTCTGCAGAAGATAAACTAAACACCCCCATAAATCCAATTACGCTAAGCACTTATTAGAACACAATCATTCAATGACATCTAATAACACCATAAAACACTTTTGTGATGATAAACGTAAGTTGGATATACTAGAAGCTTTTGAAATTCACAAACATTTAAAATCTGCACCCTTTAATGAATGCGCAAATTGATCTCTTAAATTAACCGTTATTGGACGTTTTGGAATGAGAAATCAAGTCATCTGAACGCAGATATATAAAACCAAGATCAAGTTATGAAGATTAATTGTTCCTATAGCAACACCAATTGTTTACTTTAAATCTTGCCTTTGATAATGACGTGTAAACACGTTGAAATACTATACGTTATATATTGGGCTCTAATAAAAACCCTGTTGAAGTTAAAAATTGTTTCATTTACAATAAATTAAAATGAACTTCAACGAAGTCAAGCTCGAACTTATAAATACAATAATTAAATACTATTTTCAGATGTCATATTTTTTTTTCTTCTATTCCACACCTGAATTGTATTAAGTTGTTAATAAAAGGCTTAAATAAATAATACACAAATATAGCAAAAAATGACTTGCTCAATATTGTTTCGGGTTACGCTGTAGCTATTCAGTTAATATATTTAGAAAGTGGGAATAATCTTTCTAATACAATAAGGACCACGTTTAACGACATGGATTTTTACGCAAACATTTAGTTAATTTTTATGCAGATGGTGGCGAACTTTTTACCGTGATAAAAATATTAATAAAATCGGTACTAAGATAAATTGTCGTCATAAAAATATAGAATTAAATAAATACTTCGAAAACACTTACAATAGGCATTTTAGGCAAAGACATATATGGTTCAGATTAAAGAACTTTGTACAAAACTGATAATAATAATATTCACTCTTAAGGAGCCTGTAACCTACACAAATAGGTATTTCTCTCACAAAGCCACAATGCAACTGCACCACTGTAGGCGCATTCAGTACATGTCTTAAATCTCGATACATTTTGTTTATTATTTCTTTTCAAGTTAGCAAAAAAAACGTGGGTCGTAGCGCACGGGTTCAGCTTAATACTTGGCACTTAGTTCTGCTAGCAAGTTTGCTAAATTAGTGCTTTGCAACTTATTGGATGTGGCCCTCTTAAGTGTATCCCAAAAACATGTGATGACTCCCCTTCCCGCACCACTCGAATTATGTATTATAAGCTGACTAATATTCATTGGAGTTAGACGCTGTTGATAAAAACCATGTTGCAAACACTTCAAGCTTATTTTGCAAAATCCACAGTTTAGAATCACTAAATTAAACATTGGCAAACTGAGCGAGTAAATTTGTCAACAAAATTATCCTGCTGCCACTAATTACCATTTAATGCTTTAAAACTCATTTAAAATCGTCAAGTAAAAACATGTTTGTTTTGTTAATACATTTGCGGTAGAAAATAACAAAAATGGACGAATCACTTTTCCTAGACACTTCCAAAAACAAGTTTTTAAATCATCATGGTCTAATCCCAGCATATACCAATACAGGTGTTGTTAAGCGGCCCCTCTCCCACTAAATAACCGCAGAAACCAATGTGTTGGTATTTACAAAGAAATACTTGCAAAACATTTTATTCACTAAAAAACGCGAGGAGGGGAGGTTATATCACAAATATTAGTATAAATTCTTGTTCTACCACAATTTTTTAATAAACAGCCATTAATTTCTAAATTTCAAAAAATTAGCGGTTAGTTAAAAAGCAAGTTGTAGCCAAAGACGTGCACCAAAACTTAACCGAAAACCTAAAACAAACGCAAAGTTTTGTGCATCGTAATCAAAATAAAAAGAAAAATTAATAATTTTGTTAACCATAACCCTAATTATTTACGGAAATAACCGGTATTTGTTTGTTTTGGGGAAATTTCAAACTGGCATTTAATAATATGTACGTAATCTTTATATTCCAAGTCATTAGCGATTTTGTTTGTCTAACAGGTTTCTAGTCAAAACATTATTTGTGTTTACGCAGCAGTGGCAATACAACTGCGTTTTATACTCTAAATTGGTTTTGAGAGTGAGAGTGTTAGAATCAGCGGCAGTATTTTGCGCTAAAATAAGCTTAGCCACAGGAGAAAAAAAGAGTGAAATGATCCTCATATATAAGTTATTTACCTATGAAAATAATCTAGACAGCCAAACTGTCTGTTTCTTTTGGAAAAACTTAGATAACCTTGTGGGCTAAAAGTTGCGAATACTATTACACAAAAACGATAGCTTGGTAGAGTACTCAGTATCGATAGGCAGCCTTAAAAATTCAGAAAGACACATATACCAACGTTGATCTCAGTGTTTGTGTTTGCGACAGCCTAAATGTTATGAAGCTGAATTTTCCACAAATGAGAATGTTTGGAAAATTTTTTTAACAGTTAACGGTAAAATTATACAAAGTGCAAACCATGATTAAAGCCCAGTATTCAATTAAAAAAATAGAAATCATTATAAGTAAAGTGAACACATGAATTCATGTTAGCAATTGCATGGTTGGTAATAACCTTCCTTATTAATCTAACATTTTAATCTCTTACTAAATGCCATAATTCTTTAAAAGAATTGTGTTAGTAGCTTTATCTTTTTATGCCTGTAAAATAATAAGCATACTCTGTAATAAATATAAATTATCTAGAAAATCCCTTTAAAGTGAAACAAATGTCGACTGTAAAGCTTGAATCAATTATTTAAATCAAAAATTTAAAATGCAAATGAAATTAATTACTTCAATTTGTGCAGTATTCAAATTTGATATGAAAGCTTTTAGAATGGAAAAATAAATTATATCTTTTGCTAACAGACTTGCCCCTACGAATTACTTCCGATATGATGCTCCTGTTCTTTAGCTTATTTATGTTAACGACTCAAAAAAAAATTTGCTGCTATCAAACTTTACGTAATACACATATACATACTTGTTATCACTGAATCAAAATACAATTTTAAAATGAAGCGCTATTATAATAATTTTACATTATTCGATTGCCCCATACGATTTAAAAAATAGATCGTCGATAATACCGTCTAGACAAATTCGTACATATTTTATACGTGTCTATATTCGTAACGTATGGTTTCATAATAGTATCGATTTCTTTCTCTTATACTTCCAGTGTACGAAAGTATGGTGTTTATTGTTTTAACGAAACACACATTTTGGGAATTGCGGCATTTATAAAATTATTTTTTTTGAAAATGTATGCCTATTGGTGGGTTACGTTAGTTAATATATTATAGGTGGCTCTATTTTAATTAAACTTGATACGTTTAAGTATGTCCCATTTAAACCTGAATAAGATCGACATACAATTTAATATCGTAAGCAGCTCTAGAAGAGTTAATAATAAAGGTGTTTCTGAAATCGAAAAAGTTAAAAAATATTTCAAGTTTTGGAAATCTTAACACAATACATTTCCAATAAGATTTTAACATTTTGTGGGCTAAAAAACTAGGGATGAATTGCAGTTTTTTACTTAATGATCATGTGCTCTGTGACAACTTATAAAAATTTATCAAAATTTGGAAGTTTTTATTAAATAAACGGGAGATGGCAAAGCTGTGTTCTGTTGTGTGATGGTTTTTAGCTTAGCTATTTGTGTTTCAGTAAAAATTAAAGAATTGAATTTTTAGTTTTATTTCGTAGGTATTCGGATATGCATCGAAATTTTAGTGGTAGACGACTGATGCGTCACAATTACCATATTTTAACTTTTTCGAATTACACTTTATTTATTTATCCGTACAGTACGATAACATTAGGATAGCGAGGGAGAAAATTGAACAAACCTGATTTTAGGCTTTTTGTTAAACATACTAAAAGTCCTGAATGACCTAATGTGAGCTTCGGCTGCCGCGCCTTAATAACGGGTGAGTGAGTGTGTGGTCACCATAAGTCTCAAACGGATGGTCCGATTTCAATAAGCTTTGGTATGTGGGGGCGTATCAAGATTTCATCGGGGAAATAAACTTTAAAAAATCCGAAACCAGAAGTAGTTTGGTAGCATTTTAACAAAGAATTAAATTTTCTAAATTTGAGAACGACATCTGATAGAAAAACCTTAGGACAAATTCCGCGTTTGTCCGAATTTTCTAGCTTTAAAATATTGCCCACTAAAATTTTAAAAAAATTTCTTAGTTTAGCGTCTTAGTACTAAAAAATGAATAGACAGATCAGGTTCAAGATTCTTTTTTGTAATATAGCTATAAAAGCAAAATGTTACCGTGCAAAACATTTTCCAAAAGTTAAAAACTATGAAGGTAACGATATATTCAAAATTTTGTAAATTAAAAAAAAAATATTGCTCCGATAATTTCTCTGTGACGCCTTCTATGAATTTTTGAAAATCGAAAATTTCTACCCCCTTATTTAAAAAACGGGAGACGAGAAAAATTTATGTTTGTACTAAATTGCTCATAAGAGATAGGTACTAGAATAAAGTCCATAATTTAATTATTAGGCACAGCAATATTGTAGAAGTTTTTTTAGTAATTTTGTGGTAATTCCACGCACAGTCTGAGTTTTGATGGTTCAGTTTTGATTAAAGTGCCATGGAAACAAAGGAGTTTGTCTTAAACAAATGAATAACAAATATTAATTATTTCAATTCAAAAACAATTTAAAAATTTAAGAAAAGTTCAATCGTTTAATAAATTTTCTTAAGTCCAATAACAATAATCTATTTGTTTATTTTCTTCAATACATTGAACACTGCCGTTTTAATTAAAAATTGCACTGTTTTTTTTTATAAATAATTTATTTTTGTTTTTAAGAAAGTTCTTTTTTTTCCATGGCACTCTAGTCAAAACTGAATAACAAAACTCAGACTGTGCGTGGCATTAGCGCAAAACTACAATTCAAAATGCAAATTTTGCGTTGAAACTCGGTATATAGAGTCAAAACTGGATTTTTAACATCTTTATGTAAGAACTTTTTTCGGTTTCATATTTCCTTGTACTATCAATTATCATGCATGGGTATTTAGTGTTATCACTGGGTTTCAGTTACACACAGGACGACGTCCACCTGTTGCTTAACTTTCGTTAAACAATCACTACTATGACTTATGATACTACAAATTTTGTTTTTATTCCAAAACTTGATTCGGTACGTGTGTTCAAAGGTGCCAGCTGAGCAAAGATAAAATCAGCTAAGTGTGAAAGAAAATCCCTAGAATTCCCCAGATAATTTTCGTGGTAATATCACCAGAATTCTTTAATTATTATTCATCGTCTTTTAAATTAAAATCCAATTATGACTAACAATACTTTATTCCAACAAACCAATAAAATTATGTATATTACTAATATTAATTATATAAATTATATATACTTATATTTAGGTAAATTATACAGTGAATTTCAATTTAGGTGGAACATGGCATATTAACATGAAAAACTACATAGCTGCCTTTTATGTCCCTAGAAAAATTTTATTACTTGCAGTCACCCTAATTGGACAGATGACATTTTTTTACATTACCTAATAGCAATGTATTTGAAAATTTAATACAAATAATGCTTTAAATAAATGATTTAATGATAGTCAAGCCACTAGTGCATTGATGTAATAGGTTGTGAAGTCGATTTTTAGACTTAATCAAAGTTAAATTATAGAGATTAAGAATTGCGAGATTTATCTGGGGAAAGGTATAAGCGGTAGATACCTTAGGAAAAGAAAATCCTATTAAAAATTCTGCCTCGGAGCTTAAAACAGCACAAATTATAGCAACGACGAAGTATTAAACAAACGACTCAGTTTGCCCTAAGTTTGTTTGCCAATTTAGAATCAACTAATTGAAAAACAAACTGATTTCTTTCTTTGCTTATTCGAAGAAATTAATTTGAAAATGACAAAACAGGATATCAATGCTGTAAATACAGAAATGTATACCAATTATCTATTCCGTATTTAAATAAACCATCCAGTACAATATGGACTATAGTTAATTGAAGAGCTTTGACTTTCTAGAGAATTATAGAAAGTAGATTGTTGCAAAATCAGGAAATGTATTAGAGGATCAAATTCCAGAAAGCTTGAGAATTTAATTATTATAAAGATATGAATGTAAAATCCTCAATAACACAGAAAGTGTAATTTTATGTCATATTTTCTGTGATATACCTCCGACATTAAGTACTGTTAAGTACCATATGTTTACCTACTTAATGATTTGATAAGCAGTTATATATAGCGGAGCTGTAACCGCACAAAGTAAAAAAAGCATAATTTTTAATTTTTTTCTCAGGTATAGCTTGAGATAAAATACTGATATTTTATACTGGGAAGTTAACAATAGCACATTATTTTTGTCGTTTATTTAATGATAGTCGTACAGATCCATAAGCCTTCTACCCTTAATGTCTAAGACTTTTAAAATGCTACTCCTTAAGAGAATTAAAAAAATAGTAAACTTAGACCATTTAATTTTAACTCACCAAATTGGCTCCCGCGAGCACTATTAGACATTGGTCTTGTCTGTCGGAAAAAAACTTTTCAAGTATAGCCGAATAACGAGGTATCAATTTACCATTGAATTATTTCTGGTGTATCGCAAAGTTGTAGTGACCACAAATCCTGAAACTACAATCCAATCAGTACTGATCTAAGTTGTGACCGGAAGAAACATCGAAGGATGGATTCCTCCTCAAGACTCGAACATTATCATACTATTTACTTATTACTCAAAATTTAGAGTTGTTTGTAAATGTGCACATATATTAAATAAATAAGTAAAAATTATAATGACATAAACCATGTTCTAGAAAATTTTTATTGAATGATTTGTCGATAGACCACTTTTCACACACAGAGTTGAAACTGCAGATACTGCAAAAATAAATTTAAGAAATGGTTAAGTCACGTACCTGTGACTTTATATTTTTTTTGATTAAATATTAATCAAAAAAATATTATTTTACATAAACCCATCAAAACAACCCTTATTTCGTATATCAAACAGACTTACCCTACGTAGGAATAGCGTTTTCTATGTAAAGTACGCCATTAAATGATATAAAAAATACGTTAATGTTAATCCTCGAGGAGCTCTCAATTACCCCTTCTGTTTAAGGCACGCACTTCAAGTTATAATAGACTAATGTGCTTATAACCATAGATAATAGCTCAAACTGTACCTGAGAAATAAATTATTCATGATTATATGTTTTCTACTGTGCAGGGTTGTAGCTTTTCAGGGGTGTACTTTTAGACAAAAGGAAGTTAAATTGAGCCATTTTGGTTCCAGAAGTTTGTGGTTAAATTTGTGACATGTATTTTTAAATCAACTTGTAAAGCTATGCCACTATTTAATTTCTCAAATGTTTTAAAACAGAACAATCAAATATTTAATGATACAAAACTTTTCATGTTGGTTAAATGCAGTTAAAACATATTTTCTACATTCTGGTGTAATAAGTAGTATTGGATGTTATAAAAATCCAAATGTGGAATTTACTTCAACGATTTATAATAGCCATTTCACTCCAAACGCAAAATCAAATCACAGTCAAAAGATTCGCCAAAATCTAAATTATGAGTTAACTGTTAAAAATAGACACATTTCTTTCGTACATTGAAAAGGCTGGTTCACCTACAAAAAGTACGGAAAGATATTAATTTTTTTCACCATGATTTTAAATGAATTATATCCAAATTTTTTTTATACTGTAGATATTGCTTGTGATGGAGGTAATTTTGAGTTATCAAACATTGTTTAAAATTGTAATTTTTTAATTTACGTAACATTCCGTTTAATTTTCGTGTACCTTTAGTATACATCCTTATCATCTACATAGAATCAAAAAATCTAGAGTGACTTAAGCCTTTTAATTGTAGCCACCAATTATTTGAAGTACATTCAATACAAAATTAAAAATTAATTTATTAACGTATAAAACAGAAACATAAGCAATTATAATAACAAACTTTAAATAAACCCTGTGTCATCGGTGTACAGCAAGTATTTGAGAAAATGCGATATATTCGCAATGTCGTTAACATAAATAATAAATAAAGTCGTATACATATATGATTGAGCCTTGCCGAACACCAAACTTTGTTTGTAATAATTCACTGTAATGACCATTCAATTTGACAGATTGCTGCCCATCTATTAAAATACTTTTAAATTAGGTCGGTGTGGTACCCGTCACACCAACCGCAGATAGCTTTTGCATCAATAAATTATGATCTAAAGTGTGGAATGCTTTAGAAAGATCGAGGAATAGCGCTGTAGAGAATTCCTATTATTTAACGCATTGCTTATATAGATTCGTTGAAATGTAAGACCAGATTTGTGTGCCCTTCCTTTTTTGAAAGCATATTTGACGTCGGAAAAAATGTTTGAACGTGGCTTTTTCTTTAGTATTTAGAGAACGTTCTAAACTTTTGACCAAAACTGATAATGCGTGGAAACTGGTCTGTTATAGTTTTTATAATTTACTACCATTTTTGAAAATCGGCGTTGACACTGCGATTTTTATTTTTGGGAAATTCGCACAACAGGTACACTGGATAATTTGATCTAATTTCTTTATACAAATTTGTATTTTCATAGGTTATAGGGCTGTATGTGACGGTGGTTTAGAGATCTTGGTGTTATAAAGGGAACAATAAAATTCTTCTTAGTTTTACAAATTTTCATTTTTTTGAAATTGAGGCTGCACTTTAGCGTAGTTTGTCGATGTTGCCATAATAAAGGAATGATTTTCCTCGTTTCAAATTTTTATGGGTTGTGGGTGCGCTTTAGGGTGGATTAGATGATTTGTTTTAATAGAGAGGGCAATTTTAATCAAGCTTACAAATTTTAATTTTTAGGGGTTGGGGTTGGACTATTCTCGTCAGTTTTACAAACTCATTTTTTATGGGTTTGGGGGGCACTTTAGAGTGATTTAAAGGTGTATTTTAATAAAACTGATGGTTCTTCTCATTTTTATACATTTTCAATTTTTAGGGGTTGGGAGTACACTCGAGGTACACCAAAGGTTAGATTAGGGATGTGACCTTAATAAAAGGAATGATTATCGTCATTTAAAAAATTTTAAATTTGTATCGTGTTTTAGAAGTGGGTTTGGCGGTGGTTTTCTTAATGCAAATCGGTATTTCGGCATCGGTAGAGGATGAATTTGAGCTTGTGTTTTAAACCCACTCTTATTGTAAGAGAGCACTGCCTCTCCCAGCGCTCTTATTATTTGAAGGACGCATTTCATTTTATAATAAATGCTATTTTCTAATTATAGGCAATGTTTGTCCGTTCAAATGTCAAAATCCATTTTTCCTGACCTAAACTGTTCAGATAAGCCGTCATAATTCTGTCTATAGTGAAAATTATTATTTATTAAATAATTAAAATAATAACCCTCTAAATAAACCGAAATACTCTAATCTTGAATAGATTTCCTGACTCGAAATACACGGCCAAGACGCATGCCCTCCCTCAACTCTGTAAGTTTGAAATTGTGTTGATCTAACTCGCTGCTTCACAATTAATGTTTATTTGTTTGAGTTGAAAGTTATATATAACTTTCGTGATGTCAAAGAAATAACTACTAATTAGTAAAGAATGCTTATTAAACACAGTATACGTGAACTCGCTAGCACTGGCTTGTTAAATCAAATAATTGTTCCAGTAGGAATAGTTCATCAGGTTGCTGAAAAACATTTTACGTCTCAAAGTGGATTCGATACTTTAAACTTAAATGACAACAAAAGTGGCGTGGCTGCTGGCATTAGGAACTTAGGCCCTAGAGGTGAGGTGCACTTTGCCTGCTCACATTCACTATCTAACTGTTGAGATATCGGTCATTAAGATCAGACCGGCTACCGACCAATCTGGGTGGTGCGTAGTTGACCATTACTGGGTACTGAAAGTAGCCCAACTGATAGGGGCAGCTTCGGCTGTTGCGAAAAATTCAATCAGTTTTTATTTTTTTTAAATCCTGTGTGCTGTAGTATGACAGATATTATGATCCAACCCAAGGTGGCGACTTGTAACGTACGGATTATCTTGGACTGTCAAACATCACATCAAGCCGTGTATTTGCCGTGGCCGCTTTAGGACGACCGATTTTTTCATGTCCCGTTTCTCTAAACTTCTTTCAATTTTTCTTACCGTGGATTATGTGGTAGGTGGTCGATGCGGATGAGTGTCATTAAACAAATTGACAATCTCTTGTTGCGTTCTACTTTTACATCCATAGTCAATCATGATTAAGAATTCAATATTTTTGTCTCTGTCAACTGCATAATTAATTGATGATCCGTTGGAACAAATTTTATTAAGACTTGGAATGCAAACTGTCAGTCAGAAAATGTTTTTCTGGCCTGCTTCTGGCGTTAAATAGTTATCAGTTTATCACTTTTGAATAGTTATTTTAGATTAATCGAAAATACTTGATCATTTCTTAGATTATTACTACTTTTCTTTAATTTTTATGTCGTTTTTCCAGTTTTCAAATCAAACAAATTTCCAACTTCAACTTCAGTTTTCTGGAATAATATCAACGAAAATTTTTCGGAAAAGTATCCGAATATATGCCTTTTATAACTTAAATTGTTCTACCCATTCGAGAATTATAGCGATAAATTTCAATTAACGACAGTTGCGAATTTATTACCTACTTTTTTTACACACCGCTGCATAAACCTCTGTAATTGACGTTTATCGCTTTGTTAAAGATGTCCTACTATTTACATTGTTTTACAGCTGTAATTTAGTTGTTTGTTTATAGCTTGATCTAGCTATTTATTAAATCCGGAGCCCTTTCCTCTGGCTCAGCTTTTAGTGATGCAAGACCCCCGCCACCAAAACCCACATGTTTAGACAGAATCACAAATGTGCTTACGCAATAGCCCGCTATGTTTTATTATGCCATAGAAACAGGATTCTATAGCGTGCAGTAATCGGTTACGATACTGTCACATAGTCTGTTGATACCTCATGTGGTTAACCAAAAAGAGGCAAGAAACAAAGGAGCGCTTTTCTAACGCGATGCAGCACTTAATTTCAACAGCTTGCGAAGAGTTGCTTGTAAAGATACGGAGACACGCGCGGAACTTATATAATAATCCTATTTCACTGAGAACATCGCCTTATTATCGAAAATTTATTGCATTACGAAATAGTTCGTCACAGCTGAATATCAAATCTTCTCAAGATTCCAGGCTACCGCAGTCCGAGATGCCACGTCGGCGTCGGCGGCGCGAGACTAAACATTACGTTCTTCCAGAATGCGGTCGCACTAATAACATGCGACAAAAAAGGCTTTTGCTTATGGGGGCCATTTACGGCTTACGGTGAAAACATCCCCGAAAAAAGTCAGAGAACAAATTCGCTGGCAAAAATAGTGATGGTAAAAAAATAAAATAATTCGGGTGGCGTAGCCTACGGGTTTTTCTAGCTACATTTAGTTTGAACCACTAAATCTCATTATAGATAACAAATGTTTAAGGATCACAAACATTAAAAATTTGCTGACGCTGAATTACAGAGCAAAAGAGGAAATTTCTAAAAACAGTTTACTCTCGTCGCAGTTGTTTCTAACATCCTTTGCGTTAGCCAATCTATTCTAGTGCTTGTCGTAAACACAAATTTGAGAACTTATCCTAAAAGGGTCTTATTCAATCCGTTTTATTACACAGTTTCTCTGTACTAAGTCACAGGTATATTGTTTTAAGACAATTCACACGAATACGCACCTTTTACTCGAAAGTCGAATTTAGTGTCCTCGGTAGTATCATCTGCCACATTTAGAGAAAACTAACTTAAATACTCAGAACTGTTTCTTTAAAGAAAGTGTAATAATGTTTTTATTTTCAGTTGAGGTGTTTTCAATTGGAATGTTTCTAAAGTGTTAGGCGTGTGACAGTTCACTAAGCTTATTAATTTTTTCAGTAATTTCTGAATCAACAATTTTCATTACGAAAGTTTCGTGAAATTTTTTAATTTAAAGGCATAATTTTTCGTTACTTTTATTCATGTCTTTTTCTATCTGTCACCCATAATTTTTGTTTGATTTTATCTTCGCATCAATGTCAAGCGTAATAACTATTGTTGTACGTCATAAAACACGATAATGGTCTATCAGAATGGATTTATTTACAAATCCAGCAATTTTGTTATACAGCTCTAGTGACAATCCACTCAAATGGACTATGATCGAAACTGCTTCGCTTTGAATTAAAATTCGATTTGCTCGGAAGAGTTAAGTCAACTTTAATTTCAATTAAATGATGTTCTAATTTCACCATGAATTTTACTTTAGAAAATTCACAACTTCAGTTTTATTTTATGGGTGCTAATAATATTTAGAAATATTTGCTTTATTTCTTACTATAAAGAAATAGAACATGCAACTAATTAGGTTTTGTTATTGAGGTAAAGTTATTTAATCAATTACTGTTATTTACAAAACGGTGGATGAACGATTAATTAATAATTGAATTCGTAAATAAACCCTAAAACAACATGGGATCAGCAATATTAATTAGGACGCACCTTGAGGCCTTGAGTTACCTTAAAGAGATATCCTACATCTACCTTTTGCACAAACGTGTGTGTTCAGCGAAGCATACGCACGCAGAGATACGCATATCAAGAACCATTATTTCCTTGTGTCTTATAGCTTCAAAATGTGATTTCCTGTGGTACTCGTAATGAGCAGGAAAGACTTATTTTCAACAAAGTTTTGAATCAAAATAACATCGATTTCGTGTTCTATAACTGCAATATAATTTTTTTCAAAACCACATAAAAAAGTAGCCAAGCACATTAATAAATTATTTGGAATTTTATTTTCCTCGGGGCTAATCTTGTTTAGTGTAACTTCGATAAAAAAAGTTTTCCGTTGTTTGCTAATCATGATTTCATAAATAATTTGCGTCACAGTTTTCAGTACTCAAACGAAATTTTCATCAAAATTCTGAATATTGACATGTTACTTTATGAAAGAACTAATAAGCAAACGAAGTTAATTTAATACCAATACTACGGTTATCCGTCTTTTGGTTTTTGATACGGAGCTTTTCAATTCGTTCCGATTGTTTCCTTGTTTTACAATATCCTAAGGCTCAAGTGCGCAGAAAAGTTGGTAATAATTCCCGGCATGTTTACTTTGCTTTAGTCAGGATGTTATTATAGTACCTACGTTGGTTATATATAGAAAATTTGGCCCGCAGTGATTTTAGGGTTGGTAATTTTATATTGCAATATTCGCATAGATAGTTTGCAAATTACCAAGAAATAAACTACAGGAACTTCCAACTTAGTGAAAACGTTGGAATTGTAATTTATTGTAAGTCGTGTGTTTAATCCGTGACTTTCACGTTACTTTTATTTTATGTATGTATGCATTAATTAATATTTTGATGTTTCTGAAATGGAAAAGATCCGTTAAAAATGTTATGTGCCCATAAAATAACGAACTGACATTAAGCTATTGATAAATACGACGCTCAGGCTATAGCTCCAGCGGATTAAATTTAGCAGGCGTTGGATGTAGAGAATATATACAGTGACAGATATCTTACCCGACATGTATAAACTGTTAGCATAAGCCGCGTGCTCAGCATGCTGCATATAAATTGGATAAGAACAGCTTAATTTTCATATAAATAAATGTAGGTGGGTTATAACAAACGATTTAATTTTTGATTTGAACAAAGCAACACAATAATAGTGATATTTAGTAGTCAGCGTATGGTTTATTTTTGTTTTTTTTTAATATGCTTAGTTGGTCCATAATTGATCACATGATAGTAGAGAAGACGAATTGTAACAGGTGAGGGTACAAAACGAGCAGAATTATGCAGCGACAATCACCTGGTACCGACGCACTGGCACTTACGATGCAAACGTTAAAATAGAATGAACAAAGTCATTATTTAGGAGAGAACCACGAGAGAACATAATGAGGTATTGACTGAAGACAGAGAGACACAACACATCTATCAAGATAAGGGTGAGAAAGGAAGTAGCAGGGATAGGGACTCTTGAGGGTACGGAAGATTTTTTAAAAGCGTGATGGAACCATGGGACATGCATGGAAAATGAGAGTTGTGAAGGGAATAAAGCAGACGTCATAGCGGACGAAACTAGTTAAAGAAGAAGTAGCAAAAACAAACAGTATCATAAAAAATATCCGAATAAAAGCAGCGAAGAAGAACGAAGAACACGGTAGCACAGGCCAAAAATGGTAACAATTTGGCCACAAATTTGAAGAAGGCAGTAGACCTAATCAAACATTTTTTTACGGTGGTACTTACTCAAGAGTTTCGAGAAAGACAAACCACAAGCATTAACACAGCTACTGTCGAAGAACCGGGAGTTAGCGACAATGGAAACGGGCATATTAGAAAGATGAAAAAACCACTTTGAAGAACTTATTGCAGACAGTAAGACTGGTGCTGCAGAGAAAGGGCGGGAACTAATGGTACATACAAAAGAGAAGCAGACTGCGCAGAAAAAACTAGAAATTGCAATAAGGATAAGATGATGATGTATGATGGAGGCTGTAGAACTACCGATGAAAATGATTACGTGAACATTGAAGCCAACGATTGGGAAGTAGCAATAGTAGTGCCCATCTTCCAAAAAAAAAAGGAACAGCAGGGAGTGTAGGAATTATTTAGGTATTAGTCTTTTGAGAAAAAGTGAAGGACTGAACCGTAGAAAAGTTTTAAGGGGCAACAAAGTGGCGTTTGATCAAGCCGGGGAAAGCAAGACCTTATTTTCTACCTTCGAGCTAATGCAAAAACCAGCAGGGCTACAATAGCTTGGCTGTCTAGGAAGAACGGTGTAGATGATCGCAATGCCTACCGCATCCATGTAGACGCTATTAGACTTGCCTCCACTACATTTGGTTGTGGAATAGCAAGCAATTATGGCGGCATAAAGAATGAAAGCAATGGTCACGGGAGGATCCTCTGGAAGCGGAGAGACCATACCAAGCCCTTTTTTAAAATGAAAGTAAACTGCATTCAAACTATGCAGTCAACAAGATTAGCATTGTTTGCTACTTTAGAAAGCTTTTCAGGGTGGTGATAGTTGAGAGGCCTGTAGGAACCGTCAGATTTACTAACTGATCTAAAACGGAAAATAGCACTGGAGGCGGGGTTTGTGAAGATAGTACATGGGATGGCTTGAGCATGAACCTGAGTAGACTTACAACTATTTTGCCGGCGGAGGTTATAGCAATCACAACCTGCGCGCAGGTTTGGTGAAGATGGAATATGTTAATAGACCAATCTTCATCCTGACAGGTAGCTAAGCGGTTTTAAACCTTGTGAGGGTGGAGAAATACTTGTCAAAATAGTAAAAGAATACCTCTAAACTATGGCGACAGTGGTAGAACACAGAGAGTAACCCTGGACTGGGTGACGGGACACAATGTCATAGAGGCAAACAAGAAGGCTGATCCAAAAGGGGGCGGTAGAGACTCGTATGGGTCTCGAACCCACGTGTGATATTTTTGTATCAGGCGGCGAAGGGAGCTGTGAAGGACCTACTACGGGCACAACATTGCTTACACTAGATAGGGGCTCTTGGACTGAGGCAATTTCGGATGTTTTATGATCTAAAAATAAGGCGGAATAAAGTTTGATATTGAGCAGGAAGCAACTAAGAATGATAACAGGACTTCTAACAGAACACTGCTGTTTCAGGAACCTTCTCTACACCATTGGGGTGGAAGAGAATCTAACCTGCAGACTATGTGGAGAGGAAGACGAAACCTTTCAACACATTCTCTGAAAATCCCCTGCTCTGAGGTTCAAAAGAGTACCAATAAACAAATGAGCTTCAAAACAGTGGGTCCTACACCACACCCATCGAGGAACCCAGAAGAACGTGCAGCGCAATGAAATCCTGTATTGAAGTATGTAATTCATAAATCTGAAGAAGGCGTTTGAAAGGGAAAACAATTTTTACGCTAACAAATATTTGTACTTATCTGATAAATGCACTAGAGTTATAACTGTGTAACTGTAACTGTAAAAGTAAATGTAATTGTGATTGTAATTGTGTGTTTCCGCGCCCTAGTGTCCCGCGCCCTAATGTCCGGCGTCCTAGTGTCTTTAGCGTCTTTACGCTATAGTGTCCTCGCGCCCTAGTGTCCCGCGCTTTAGTGTGCCGCGCCCTATTGGCCACGCCCCAATGTCCTAGATCGGAACAGAAAATGTTCAAAATATTGCTTCGTTAGTGCTCTAGTGTACCAAGTAACAGTGCTATACATTTTTGAAGTGTGCTCTGGTGATAAAAGAGAACCAAATACTATTAGATATAATAAAGATTAAAGAAAGTTAGTCTAAGTTAGTAAAGTTTGCTATTCAGAAACTGCGGAAACAGTTCTTTTCAGTTGTCGAATATTTTAAAGCTTATTTTGACACCCCCCCCCCCCCCCATTTAAAAACTCGTCAAAATCGAACTATGCGTTTAGGAGTTACCTATCCATTTTTTTAAACTATTTGTTGAAGTTTCTGGAGGTCTAAATCATGAATTTCCATTCAAACCTTAAAATTTAAAATACTGCGTGTACTAAAAGTATAGGAAAGTGAAAGATGAGTACTTATATAGTACGTAACAGTGCTTTAACAGTGCCTTTGTTTTCACAATTAGGGACAATCAAAAAGAAATTGTTATTATTTTTATATATTATATATATTTTTTTTCTGCTAACATCTAACGTCGGACCGTAGCTCACTTAGTCTAGCGCTAGTGCGTCGTTCTAAGCAAGGCGAGCTTGTTTAATTTTGGGGTATAATAGGTATAATATTTGGCTATAGGGATGTGGATGTGCGCGTGCGCCTCATAACTCTACACGGATAGTTCGATTGTTTCTAATCTATTGTTATTTTTTCTGCGTGATCGTTTTCTGTCGTAGAAAGTTTCTCTAATTATTAAAACAATAAACGGTATATACGCCGGGTCACATGTAAAAACCTATTTATCATTTGCAAAGTAGGAAGATATAAAAAGTTTATCTAATCTTCCGAAATGATTTTTAAACTTTAACCAAAAGTGTTTAAGTCGTTTATGTTTTTTATTGAATTTTGTGTTCTTAAGCAAGTCTCGGCGTTTTCCTCTACCCAACAAATTATCGCTCGTTCGCCACTAGTGAATGGCGTGTGCCCGAAAGGGTTACATCTACCCTTCCCAAAATATCACGATTTGAATTGTAAAGGGGAGACCTAAACAAAAGGCCGATTAATGCGGTTTGGTCGGGAAGTAAAGAGTTAAATATTCATTTGTTCTGTTTAGTCAACCATTTTTATTCAATTTTCAGAATAAATGCATGTAATTATCTCACGAATTCTACAGGAAACTGTTACTGATAGTGTCTAGTTGTACAGAATGTGCAGTAATTTCATAGATAAAAGCCACTACCTAAATAATTTATAGTAGCAACACTACTGTTTTACTGAATTACGCGTGGTTTCTCTATTTCCCATCACGAACGAAAAACATGCGATCGCACGCATAAATCAAGTAGAAACACAGATACACGTTTAGAAAATGGTAAGCTTTTCAGCGAACTTTAATTGATGTTTAAATTGTATGTGCAAAATGCACTCTAACTGTTTTACATATAAAGTGATGCAAAAGTGAAGTCTGTCGAGTTTTGGAAGTTCTCGGTTCAAATAAAACAACTACGTCGTAATGTCTCAGCAATATGCAATGAGAATGATACAATTCAGCTTTATCTTTGCATAATTAAAATCCTTAACTTCGGGATATCGACAACTAGCGTTTGCAGCTAAATTCAAACTATATTTCTGAGTCACCGCTTGATAAACATGAACATGAAACTAGTTAACTATTTATAGCTTCCAAGTACTATTTCAGTTCTAAATCACTTTTGAAGCATGTTGTTAAATCAAGTGTTCAGGTTTCCCTACCTACCACTCTACGAGAAGTTTTAAATAATAAATAATAAAAATGCACGAAGCACTTCGTCTAGACTTTCTTATACTGTCGATATTGTCACCATAGGGACGCCGCTAGACTTTTTATCGCCACAGGGAAACAACCATTTTGCGCCCTCATATCTGGTCTATAGTTACCATTGGTATCAAAAAAATTGAGACAAAATTTTAACAAACAATAAGATTGATAAGTTGACGAAAGGAGATATTTTATATGGATATTATATTGTCAGAAATTTTATAGAAAAAGATTAATTTGGACAGCAAAATAGTTGTCCCTTTTAAAAATTAAAAATTCACGAAGACCTAAAGTATTAATTTACGTAAAGTATTAAATTATAAAAAAAATTTTAATCGAAAATTTGGTCTAGCAGTAAAGGCGTGGATTTGTAATCTGGCGATCCCAGTTCAAGTGCGGTACATGTCAGACGATATTAAGAAAAGACATTAAAATGTACCCCTATAAAGTTCAGGTCTATCACGAACTATTACCAACAGATTTTCAGAGAAGAATAAATTACTGTGAATGTTTTTAAAATAATCTGAACAACAACGATAGTTTGGGCTTAACTTTTTTCACTGATGAGGCATGGTTTCGCCTTGAAGGCTACGTAAACTTTTAAAACATGAGAATGTGGTTAATAGAAAATCCGCATCAATTTGTTGAAGCCCCTCTTCACTCTTTAAAAGTTAGTGTATGGGTAGCCATTTCTAGATAGAGGATAGTAGGTTTTGTATTTTTGTTTCGAATACGTTACAGCCGTATTTTACATCAATAACATTTAAAATTTTTTCATGGAACTGTCACACGATGATGAGCAAAAAAAGCAAAATGGATATTTTCAACATGATAGGGCTACAGCCCACACTGCAATTATTAGGACAACATTTTTAAGGCAGTTTTATGGTGACAGATTAATCACTACCGCAAATATATGGCCCCTAGACCTCCACACTGGACTGCGCCCGATTTATTCCTTTTTGGTCATTTAAAAAATACAATTACTTATTAAAAACAGACTCAACAATTTGGATGAATTACAACATGCAATTACAAGAGTTTGCCAAGAAATTTCTACAGAATCACTGATAAGGGTCTTTGAAAACATAAAGAAACGAGTTCGTTTTAGTTATTTTTAAATTTAAATTAAATAAAAACGTATTTCAAGTAACCTCTTTTTTTTTAAATAAATACACGATAAAAATTTAAAAATAATATATACATGGAGCAAGATAACATGGTAGTAGTAAGAAATGTAAAAAAAAAACATTAAAAAAAATAAAAAAGAAAAAGGTGTATCACGGGATTTGAACTGGGGTCGCCAGACCACAAGACCACGCTTTTACCGCTAGATCACTCCACTGTTTAAATCTTTTTTTCTATTATGTCAGTTAAATAGGTGACGGTTTTCAACTGACATTTATTATTCTTATTACTTAATGTTGTTTTGGTTGCTTTTAAATTCAAATTACTAATAATTTAATATTTTATTATTTGTTATAAGGCGGGTGTCCCCTAAGAATCACATTTTATTATTGTTAAATAAACGCCGCATCCATCTCCACACTAGCGTTTAGACGCTTCGATTACAGCTGATCATGAATTGCGCAATATCGTCTAATATTGGCTCGGATATGTGCGAGTGTGATACACAGAACATTAAATCTTGTGATATTGACATCGAGATTCGCATTGTTAAAGTCGATTTTTTCACTGCTGATAATTTGCATTCAATAGAAAACAACAAATCCTTTTTTTACATTTATTACCAGACTTGCGTGTTAGTATGCCGTCAATCAGTGAGTGAACGCAAATTTATCTTCGTATTTTTTCTTTAAAAATATAACTGCTTTTAACAAATAACCTCCCGTAAACAGCAAACCGCAACAAGTGTTTAAAAAAAACTATAAAATAAAAAAAAATTTTGGTCCCAACCGAGATTCGACCACGCAAATACTTATACAGTAAAAAAGTAGTACGACCGAACACGCTCGCATATCCATCTGTGCCACTATGATGTTGGCGTTTGCACACATTTCAGCTGCATGCAGAGGAGGTGCTCGAGTCATGTGAGGTAGGATCGGCAGGAGGTCCAAGGGGCTAGACGCTAATAATAAAACACCTCTTTTCGCAGATCATTTAGTACAAATGTTTTAATTAAAATTACACAACAAATGAAAAACAGCAAAAGAATGTGGAATAATTTATTTCATACCTACAACTATAAAACAGATAAGTTAAGAAAAAAAACTTTACAAAACAAAATCATTTTAGGTACATTCGCGTTCCTACTGGAATAGGTATCGGGCACTGCAGTGTTGGTACACGCAGACTAACCGTATCGCCTCACTGTCAATCTCCTTAAAAAAATCAAAAAGTAAGTAACCTAACGTACATGTTATTTTTACAACTTACAACTGTCCCTACAAAACGTCGAGAGACAAAGTAGGCACCATATCTAGCCTGGCTTAGAACAAGGTTTCCGTTGGGGAACGCTTGTATCAAAAATCCGCACACCAGAAAATTGTTCCACAGGTGCACAATTAAACGGCTCCCATTGTGGGAGCCAATTGCAGTAAGGGGGATGCCCTCATCTGCTGGATCAGCACCACCAAAACCATCGACAGCATTCCCGAAATTACCCGCAGCATGTACATAACTAAGCGGGATACACCCATCACCGCCGCCTTGTAGATAAGCGGGCAACATTTTTATCTTAAACAAGTATTATATAAACACTAACAAACACCGAGTGACATTCGTTCGTTTCAATTGTCAAAATGACGTTGCTAATTTAATGGCAAACTAATCGCAGCGCCCTCTTATTCAAATTATCATAAAACACATTGAGCCAGAATGCTAAAAAAATATGTTCAATTAAAACTGCAAGCCGTTGATTTTTGAAGTACAATGAGTAATATTTTGGTTAAGTTATCCAAAGTACTAATTTGAAACTCCGCAGTAGCAATATAGAATATGTTGAAAATATAAAGTTACTCGGAATAAAGTTTGATAGGAGGTTAACGTGGACACCATATTTAAATCAATCCAAAGAGGAGTTTAATAAATAAAATATAATTTAAAGTATTATCGCATCTTAATTGGCAAAAAAAAGAAACGCTTCTAAAAGTACTATTATTTTAGTTTTTTTCATCCAAGTAAAAAATCAATCCATCTGCATAGAAATTAAATATTTTTTTTGCGTGTAGTCCCGCGTAGTCTGGGACGATGAAGTAGGTCATTATTTTTTAGAACAAATTTTTGTAAGAAGCATAGAACAAAAAAATATATTTTATTTAACATTCCTGCTAGCAAAGCACCAAATTTTAAATGCATTATTGGAAGCGGAAAGTTCTTTTCCATATAATTAATTTAAAAGTATATAAATTGTTTTAATTTTAGTTTAGTTTAAAAATATGTTTTTCTCAATAAAACGTTTTGACCTATATCTGGCCTAATTTTGCCTAAAATATAACTTTTGGTTCCGAAAATGTAAGTTATTGTACCTTTTTGCCTTATATGTTTAATAATGATTATAGTGCCTAAAAATCTCAAACCTACTTATTGCTCAAAAATAAGTTGTCAAATCGCCATAAACATTAGGATAATAATAGCCTTAGGCGAACCCAATGTGCAATGAAAATTGTTTTCAAAATTTTTGATTTTTAAACAAAGAATGCTGACAGACTAGCCACAAGACTTTTTTTCTAAATTTTTGTATATGCATAAAGCTAGGAATGGTATCATCTACTATTTGATTCGTGTCTCTATCGCTAAATTTTTCAAGACGCCTTCTAATAATTTTTGAAAATTCATAGCTTATTGTTTAATAAATGGGGGACGATAAAACATGTATGCTCAACCTAAATTGGTGAAATATTTTTACATTACTTGATTAATCTTAGTGAGTGTTATTAAATAATATGTTTACAGTAATACTTGTAAGTTATTTTATTCTTCGCTAGCTAGCGCTTATAAGTGTGAAGATACGTGCAGGATCACTAGACCGGCTTAGTACCGCTAACTTTATACACCTTTTTATAAAACATTAATTTATAGTGGATGTGAAGTGACGTGGAAATTTTGCGTCCTTAAAGCTAGCTTGTCCAAAATTCTTCAGATTCAATTTAAAAACTTTTCCCTTTTACCACGAGTCATCGAAAAAGTACATATATATTTATGGAATTTACCCTAGACCCGGCAACACTATGTACAGACGCACCCACCCATGTATAGCACAAGGATATTCATAAAATATCCACAGAATTCTTCTACTATGGATACTGTAATATCCATAAGACAGCTATATTGAGTACACTGGACGTGATATGGATGTCCATGGTAGGTCCATTCGTCAAAGCTTGGTACATTTAAAGAATCCACCCCAGGATGTTCTGTGGACAGCTCACAAAAACGTTTTATGGCATATCTTTTATTTTTTATATTAGGTTACAACGTGTTTAAAGAAAATATAATGCATATAATCAAGCACTTAATTATTTTTTTAAATTTGTCTTCATCTCTTTCTTAGCCAACTTTAAATAGCTTCTTCTATTTTTTTTGTTGTACTTGTTTCTGAACCTGCTTAATGTACACTTTCAATTTACTTTTATAGTCAGTAGTACACTAGGCATATTGAACTCGTAAACGTTTTGCAACGATAAATTTACGCGCAGAATATAAACACTATGGTAGTAACCAAACCGCAACCTAAAGATATGTCGCATGTACTTTCAACGGGCTTCTACTTCAGCGTTCTACGAAGACAGGGAACCATGGTGCCGACAACTAAAGCTTAAAGCACACTACAAAAACATGACGTTTACGAAATGACTCTATCCACCAAATTAAAATTTTTGAAATTTGTACATTTTAATATGGAATAATCAATTACTGTTACTCTAACTTTATTGCCTCATTTAAATTTATAATTAAATAATGTGAATGTTGTGTATTCATACCAATAGAGAAACTTTAATTAATGTTTTATATCAATAATTATTATTGAATTTCCGTAAATTATGATTCCCTTACATTTTTATTGTTATTTTAAAATTTACAGTAAAATATTGCGTTTATGTGAAACTTATATCGTGGAAAAAATAAAATGACATTCATATATGGACAATTCTTGTAGGGCGTCTATACAATATCCTATGGATATCAGTTTTACTACTATGGATATAGGGATGTTTTTTGGATCTAAATGGAATGTCCATAAGATATCCTGTGCTGTATGGGCACCAATCCACAACTTTTTAAATAAGCATGTTTTTGAGTTTCTGAATATCTACAACACGTAATCCAAAACCTCGAATTCGAAAATTTTCGCGAAATCAATGCTGAAAGTATAGGTGAGTAAAACGGTACATACATTTTTTTCTAATTCAAATGAAATACGTTCCAATTAAACAAAAATCAGAAGCGGTATTGACTGACACAAACTTCAATACAGTGTCAATTTTCAGTAGCACTTAACTACAGCAGAGAACATTTGAAATGATTAATTATTTCTGCTCCATCTGCAGTTCCTATTGCAGTTACATGGTCTACAAGAGTGATATTGATTGGAACTTTTAAAAGCATTTACCGCAGCAAGTTTATCATTTTATAGAATACTCTCATTGTTTTCAAATTACAACAAAATGTGTAAAATTTCTATGAAGGTTAAAAACAGTATTTATTTCCATATCAATAACGGTAATGAGAGATAAGTGCCTTTTGATAAAATATTTAAATATTTCGTGGTAAGTTGAGTCAGTTTTTTTTAAAGATGCATTGACATATAACCTACCATTATCGTTAATAATGGATGGCCATATCGAAATTACAGTAATAGGTGAATACGAAAGACTCTCATACTATATACAAAACACACTTAGCCGTTCATAATAATTATAGCTTTAGTTTGTGAAGTATTTTCCGATACAGTTGAATTGGTAACAAATAGCTACAGATTCTAGTTTCGTCTAAATAATTTACATATTACGGATAACTGTTTAATTTATCAACTAAATTTCCGATGGTGGTACTTATCTGCCAAATACACGTAAAAGCTATAAAAATAATTCAATGATTCTAGTGGCAAAAACGAAAATTGAATAAAACAGTTTAATGCGACAGCGCGTCTAAATATTCAAAGAAGCTATTTTAACAAGAGGGTAAGTAGTTGAATATTGGCCATGTGCGTGAGCTCATGCTCAGCTCTCTTCTCTCAGCGGTAAATATTTAAGTGGATTAAGAAGAAATGTTTGCGACTATTTTTAAACAAAACAAGGAATTACGGAAAAAAACAATTTGGTTTTTGCAAGTAAAGTATGGGAAAAAAACTACGTCGTTCCCCGTTATAATACGAGTTTGAAGGGCGGTATTTAAAACTACGTTAAATAAATACGAAACAGCGTGAAAATTCAAAATTAAAAGTTAAATTGCCAAGCACTTGCCGCTTTTGAGAATTAAATACCTCGTTACAAAGACAATTGTAATTTCGAATCGATTCGTTCGAATTTTGTTAAGTATTTATGTAGTTAAAAGTTTCTTCTTTTAATTAAAGTTGACCAAGTGAAATAACTGAATAATAGTCGAGTAAAATACTAACTTTTACTCTTCTAAAATAATTGTGGCCACTTTTACTTTTGTGTGAATAACATCTTTCCTAATTAAGAAAACGCCGAGAAAAAATGTAGTACTGCGCTTCACAATTGTAAAATAAAATTCTAAAAATTTTAGTGCGTATAGGGACAGAAACAATTTGTAGTAATAATACTCAAATTTTTGTAATATTCATTTTACAGTAAAATTGACTACAAACTTTTAGTAGATACACTTAAACAACATTGCAAAAATATACTGCACAAAAGTCCAAGGTGTTGCAGTTTTTAGTGTAAACTACTACTACATATTATAGAAGCCGTTTATAATGCTTGCTTTTAAAATATTCTATGCTGTACAGCAAATACTGCTAAAAACACTTTAAAAAAGTACAAGCTCTTTTGTTGGGAAATACTATAATATTGTAGTTCTTAACACAAGTGCTATAGAAATATCTTGTACAATTTTGTAACATCTTGCAATAAATGTGAATTCTCCAGTTGTAGCAAAATCTCTTATAAATTGTATAAATGGGTAATGCAGGCTGTGTAGTAAAGTACACTCGTAAATAGAAATATTTGCTTTATTTTGTAGTAGGTACGCACGTACAGAAGGAAAAACAATACATTACTACATTCAAAAGTTTGTAGTCAAATGAAAATCGGTCAAACTGTACCAAACACAAACCTCTTTAATAGCAGTTTCTGAAACATTTTGTAAAAGTTGATCCTGTTCACAACTTTCATTTTCACAGCACATTGTTAAAGTATTAACTTTTTTTGTTTTACAGAAACGACAACAGTAACTTGCAGAAAAACTTTCTGTTAAACCAAATATTGTGTGAATACCCAAATTGTCTCTAATAATCAAGCCCAATTTAAAATAAACTATTACTGATACATTGCCAACTCTCAAATGCCCTCATCTTGTAGGAATTGTAGTTCTGCTATTAGTTTTGAAACTGTGGCTTTGTTGCCAAATTCTTTTTGATCTTGAGAATAAAACAAAGCGGTTAAATGCATGTTACCCAAAGATCCCATCAAATGTGCTGGAATGCAAGGAATTGAAAAATATACAGCTCCCAATTTATGATTCCCTGCATGGGAACCTAAAATATTTCCCGTCTCACAAAAGAATTTTCAATTTTATTAGACAACTCATAAATAACATTTGTTTTCTGAACTTTCTTGTAAATGTGCTAAACATTCTAAAATGATGTCTTTTCAATATGACATTACTCCAGAGCAGAAAGTATTTAGAATACTTCCAATCATGTTTTATACAAAGTTTCGAGAGATTAAAGAATTATTGTACATTATTGATAAATAATACCACTTCATTTCGATGATCAGTTTTTAATTTGTCTAGTTAAGCTGAATTTAACAAAGAATAATAGGAGTCTTCATCTGAAACATTACTTGTATCTGTGCTTAAATTCGCAAAACTTTCAGTACAAAGAGGTGCAACTGGTAATAAAACTTGAGTTTTTACAGTTTCTGACAATGGAAGTTCGATAAGACTATGGATTTTTAAGTGTTTGCAATAAGAGTTCAGTAAGGAGAACATTCAGCAATAACATAGAGCAATTTTTTTCTCTACAATAAATATATGCTGTTTTCTGTTAAGCTTTGGTCATTTCTCAAATGATACAGCAAAGCTTTTGTTTTGGAAAACGTTTCTAAACACCTAATGCATAGCTGCAACACAAATATTTAAATGACCAATAGATTACGTATATAAGAAATATAAACGGTTACTGTACTACAGACAAAACAAGAATAAGTAGAAAAAACAACTAGTAAAAAACTTAATAGTATAGATAATTGAAAAGACCTCGACACCTTCGGGTATAAGAGGTGAAAGATTAAACAAACATAATTGAAAAACTAACTAGTATAAAAAACATACTAATAGTTCCAAACTAATAGACACCTAGACCTATGATGATGATTACTGATACTAACAGTGCTGGTATTGTAATCGACTAACTACTGTAATCACTATATAGCAGGGTGGCCACTTAATACTGCTTTTTAAATTCCCTGACTTCCCTCGACTGATAAACTTCAGTTTTCCCCGACTTATTTTTATGGTACAAGAGCAAATTTCAACTGTTTTTTTAAAATAAACATTGTAACCCAACAAAAATTAGCAATGTAAACTTAAATTACTTTATAGCAAATGAAAATTGTTCAACAAGCATAACAAAATACATCTAAACTTTAAGGAAAAACCAAATGAAATAAATATAAATTTCATAAACATATACCTAGCAAGGTGCATATCACCCACATTCTAAAAAACAACAAGACATGTGACCTATATTTTTATGCAATATGAAAACAATGTAAATTTTATAAGATCGCACATTCACACGTAAAAGGAAGCCTTTCTGCATTTCCATTTTTGACGGTTTCCATTTCAGACCGGGCTTCTTACTTTTAATGTTGACGCAATTAAACAGCATCGGTAACAATGTAAGGGCAAACAATTGATCTACATCTAAAAATACAAACATTACTAATAAAACATTTTAAAATTATGTACATATTTCAAGTACTTACCATTAAAATCATTATGTGGATATTGACTCTGATAGGTTTCAACAAGATTATTTATGTAAGCATCTATTTTCTTATTGAACAGCTTTTCGTAAATAATTTGAGAGTCATTTGGCCACTTGGAAAATAAACCATTTTCTTGATTAGGATAGGCTTGTCCAAGTCTTGTTCAAGCTGTAAAGTTAATACAGTTATTTTTCTGTATGTATAAATTTAAAATAGGAATTCTTTTAATTAAAATTCGCCACATTTTAGTGACATGGTAGTACAAAAATGTTTAAACTAGGTTCTTTTACGTTCCACTTTAAATCAATTAATAACATACTTACAAGTATATATCCCAAAGGTAACCGTAAACATGGGTACGTTTTGTAATAATCAGTTATTGGCAAGTGGTTTTATTAATTTCGTATGTTGCACTCCAATATTCTTCCACTGTTGTAAAAGGATCAGTGGTGTTTTTTAACCACTGCACTTTATCTTTCTGTTGTTGCTCATCCTCAGAGTTTTCTTTATATTTAGTCTAGAATAACAAATTAGAAACAATTATAAACTGTTATTAATTTTGTTAAGTAGTACTTTATTACCACTATTCTCTACAGTCTTATCATCTTTCTTAGTTTTAATAAAACCAAGGCTTATGAAATTTTGGCGAAGATATATGCAGGAAAACTCCAAAATTGCCTTGAGCTGCTTTTGGCTTGTCATCCTTTGCCCTTACATATGGAATATAGTAGGTCTCTGGGTTCTCATGGAAAAAGATATGAGATTTCTTTAGCTAGTTGATTAAATCTTTGTGAAGATATCCCAAAATTTGAAAAATAAAATTAGGAATATTTGTAAACAAAAGCAAACTACAAAACTACAATTTCAAATATTTTGCAGTAAATTCGGCGATGGTACATTTTTCAAACCATATTACTAATTTACCGTAGAAGATATTTACCTAAATAACTAATTTTGTTTTGATTAAAGAAAATCACTACTTACTCTTTGTTATATTTTATTTTTTGAAGATAACAGTTATGTTTTTTGCGTTTTCCCTGCACGTAAATTTAGAAAGTAGAGAATAATATTATGTGTTACCTGCGGTCCTTATTTTCTTTCAGTTCTCTTTTCATTATTAGTTCTGCTAACTTGGATCGTTTAAATAATTGATCTGCTTTATAGCTAGCAACAGTAATTTTGCCTTCTTCTGTCACTAATCAATTTAAGAACAGTATTTGAACTTGAACTCGAAGGATTTATGATGTATGGTAATCCCACTGTTGCTTTATGTGGATATATTACACCATTGTGTAGACCAGCTAAAAAATATTACATAATTAGTTGAAGTTTATTATTAAAGTTACATATATTGTAACAGGCGTCCATTTTCTTGTTTTGTAGAATAATGTTTACAACTTTTGTATACGTAATATATGGGTCTCAAGTCATTTAATCGCATATAATGGTGTTATTTAGCACATGCCGTCTAACCGGAAGTGACATCAATATTTTTATTCCGAATAGACTATAGAACTTTCTTTATATATTTAGTTAGATATTTAAATTACCTTTACAGTCATGTACTTTTAATTTCGGCCAGCAAAGGGCGTTAATTACAAATCCATGTTGGCCGTGCTTTTCAGCATACAAACCTAGTGATATATTATCGTTTAATGATTTCTAGAATGTTCTATTAAATCTGTTTAAAATAAAATGTGAATTAGTTTGCATTTTAAACCTTATTTGAATTTTTTTTAATACATATTTTTAGCTGATTTTTAATCATCTTTTCAAAGCTCCATCCAATTATTTTCATTTAGCTAAAGCAAATTATTTTGGTACTGTTAAAAAGAAATCGTATTACGTTTTTGTTATAAAGAATAAAAAAAGACGTTTCCCTTTACAAATTAAAGAAAAACCTGTTTTGAAATACGCATGATTGTATAAAATACAATAACTAGAATCACCAAATCAGTTAATACGTTTTTCAAACCAGTTTTTTCTTTTATTTTGAATGGCATCTTTTTTCTGCTTTATAACAAAGATTTAATACATCGTTTCTTTAACAGTACCTAAAGTTAAATGAAAATAATTGAATAGAGCTTTGAATACATGATTAGAAATCAGCCACAAACAATCACTATTAATGTTAAAAATTCAAACTTATTCCATTTTATTTTAAACAGATCTAATAAAACATTCTAGGAATCATTAAACGGTTTGTATTCTGAAAAGCATGGACAACTTTTAATTGTAATTAACGCTCCCTGGTGGCTGAAATTGAAAGTAATTGGGTATGTGTTATACATGACTGTAAAAGAAATTTAAATAGCTATCCAAATATGTAAGAAAAGTACTATAGTGATATTTAAATAAAAATGTTGATGTCACTTCCAGTTAGACCGGAAGTACTAAATAACACCGATATACGCAATTAATTGACTTGAGACCCATGTAGTAACTACACAAAAGTTGTAAACATTAGTTTGTAAAATAAGAAAATGGGCGGCTGTTACATGTTTTCGTTGTCACCCGGTATACTAACACAATTAACAAAATCGGCCTTCAACCGCAACCTAATCAATTGTTTTCGTTACTTAGTCATGCATACTTACTCGTTGCACCTTCTTCTTCTGCATCTGCAATTCTATCTTCTGATGAATTCAAAGAGCTGGAAGCTGCCGACACTGTGCACGTGTCGCCTGTCGGTCTCGGTATCACTACCAAGGTTCACAATTACAAAGGTAGTACTTTCTTCAATAGTCTGAAATAAGAACATTACCTGTGTTTAATCCTTTAATCATTTTTAAGTAAACGTTAACGTGAAAGCATAAAACACAGAAAAAGTTCATTTATATTTTTACAGCAAGTACCCACCTTTTTTAAACTAGGGTATTGGTAATATTTGTATTTAAAACCAACTGTTGCTGTCGATCAGTGGTATAATTATTAAAAGGAATAAGTAATGAAATAAAATCCTCGTGTTTCCAGTATGACATTTCTCAAATATCCTAAGTCTGTTGCAGATAAAATTCCAATGTCACTGTGGGTATCAGAATCTTTGGTCTCCATTTCGTTGTATTTCTGTGGCAAATGATTATTTTTAGCTACATTTTCTGCAGATGTTGATGCCGTGGAACTTTGATTGTTTATAGATGTGTCTATTTTATGGAGTACAACTTCTTCTTCTTGTTTGAGATTATGATGTTGCAACAAATAAAGAAAATTTCTAAGTACATCACTTTTATGCAATTTAAAACCAACAGCTAATGGTTTAATAATATCCTGAACAATGTATTTTGGCAGATTAACACTGTCAAATTCACAGCACGTTTTCATAATTTCTTCAACTAAATAGGGGTCAATTCGTCGACTTCGATTTTTAGTTAATTTTTCAACTACATGTTCTTACAAATATCTTCTTTATGCTGAACACAAATAATATCTAATAGAATTTCTGTCATATAAAGTTGTTTGCTGCCATACGCTTCAATAATTTTATTTACAGCGTCACTAAATGAAGTCTCTAAACGACATAAATGTAATAATACTGTTCCTATAACTGGGGTACTATTAAAAAAGTTACTAAAAATGTCCATAATACATTCGACTAGTTGGGAAGCATCATTTTTTTTTCAAACGCTTCAAGAAAGCTAAACACTGTTTCTTGATATAATTTGTACCTTTCCTTTGCATATATGTAAGCATTCATAAGTGGGTTAAACTGAAGGCTCTTAATTTTGCTACCAATTTCTTCTGGTACAAAATGCTTTTTGGGCACACATATCACTTTTGCCTCTGCAGTTATTACTATAATGATAAAAACAAAAATCTTTGAAGACCAAAAGAATATTTGATATATTATGCGTTACCAAAGTTATTGTTTTGCGATTTCCCCAATTCATAACTTCGTTTTCGAAATGTGCGGCACTAGAAAGTTTCGGCAAACTTTCAGCGACTTCCAAGTTTTTTGTTGTTCTGGAATCGCGTACATATATTTCCGATTGTTTATAATCAGTACTTCGACTCCTAAGCATCATCGATCTCACGATCACGCTCCACCGGATCCGTCTTTGCCCAACGGTGACAACCAACCAGTACTCCGCCGTTCTGCCTGACTGGCTCAAGGTTTTTTCAATACCTCCGCTTCTCGGATTTGAATTCAGTGTTTTATTCACTCTGAAGATGCAATCTGCAATGTCTTGCAAAACGTTAGTTTGTATGGGTCCACAAACAGCTAACAGGCATAAGCCGATTAAGTATTATTGTCCTGGCAAACAAAATACATTGATCGAATCCTTGTCCGCCCCAAGGTTTAAATAATCTAAGCACATGGCCCTGTTTAGGCAGGCAGGGCCTACGAACAAATGTTGCTCAAACTTCTAGGACAAATGCTTGTAAAGACAAACAAGCTACAGGTCCTTACCAGATTATGCTGTAAATAGGAAACTGGCCGACGAGATAAATCTTGACACTGTGGCTGACATATTTATAAATAGAACTACAGCTCGCAGGAATACTTTTTTTATAATTAAATAATTAGCATTAGCAATATTATCATATTTATGAGCTGAAAATGTTTTTCTTATTTAATTTTTTAATTTATTTACTTAAATAAATTAGTTTTGTTCAGTTTTTTGTATGTTTCAAAAACTTGTCAATTGTGATTTGAGTAAGCACCCATTAATTTTGACGCATTTTTGATAACACTGAATTAGTCGGAAATGCTCGGGTGTTTTTGGGAATGGGCGCTCTTAACATGGTATTCTTTAGTTGTTTTCAAATGTTATGTAATGGCGTCGCGTCGTTTTGCAAATTTAATTTTGTATTTTGACGTTCTTATTTACTGTTGCTGTGAAGTGTTGTAAAAATAAATTGTTTTGGAAAACCATCGTTAAGTGATATTTAATAAAAATTTTGAAATTACGTACATTATTTTGATCTAAGATTTTGGTTCATATAACCTGCCAACAAGATAAATTTTAATATAAATATGTATTTATGTTTTTTAATGCACATTAGCATGTTATTATTATATTTATTATAGGTGTACACTAAAATATGGGTCGGCCATGATTTGAACATTCGCGATTCATGTTGGTTGACATCGTTATCATCGGCTTCCATCGACGTATCTCGTATTTTGCTTGTAGACGACAGAAAAAATTATTGTTTTTAATTCATAAATTATGTTATAGTAAAGTCGGTGGCACTACACTCAAATGGGGAGTTTGGCCTGCAATGCGGTGGGTCAGGGCCACCGGACCATCGCTTCCGATACCCAGCCGTCTCGCACTCTTATATGAAGTACGGGGTGGTGTGGTAAGCACCACGCTTAGACGGCTGCCTTACTTCCCTCACCCCTCGAGGGGTTTGGTTCCCAATTTTTTAAAAACCGACTGGGTAGGCCGCCCGCCAGGCATCTAGTCTCGGATTTGAACTCAAGACCTTCCGCGTAGCAGCCAAGTGCCCTAACCACTTGGCCACTCTGGTGCCCCCTAAATTATGTTATAATTGAATATATTTACTTATGGCCGAAGCAATGAAAAAGCGTATTAAAATAAAATAACACCCAAAAGTCAGTGCGCACATCAGTTTTAAACGCGTTAATTAAAGACTTAAGAGCGATTATCCGAAGCTACTGTGGGTTTAATCACTTATTCATACAGCACCATGGTTAGGCATGCATGCAGTTTAATCAGATTAAAACAAACGCGATTGGTTCAGTTTATGAAAGCGAAAATTTGTGCTTGGTTCGATGAAATGTGAGTGGTATAGTCACCAATATTCACGATACTGAAATAAAACTCGAGGTTGATTTAGATATTTGTCTTCATCTAGCTGAAATTTCCTTAATTTTGGGAGTGGTTATACCGGAAGTGCCATCAACTTTTATTCTTAAATATGGCGGCGATAGATTCTGATAGAGAATACTCTCCGTTCAATCATGTACAGGGTGTCTTATTGTCGATGTAGTTAAAGGCGCAAATTTGGTAATATTATAATTATGAAAAAACCGTTTATTGGGCCAATTTTTATGACAAATTGAATGGTGAGCTACAACCAAAAAGTGAATTTGTAACATTTCTAAGGGGTGTTATAGCTCATTTATTTCTAGATACTAAAAAAAAGAATAAGGTTATATATTAATAAATTTTAGTATAGATTACAATGGCGTACTAAGATTTGTCATATTTGCAATGGTTTTTGAGTTATACAAACATGCATTCTTTAATGGAAACCAGAGTCGACTTGGGCGCCATTTGAAGGCCGTTTTTAAGAGCCTTTCAACAATATATAGTTCGATATACTTATGTTTCAAAATAAATGATATTAGATATATTGTTCTACCTGCTGTTTGCTTAAAAGAACTTATGGATTTAGGTATAACCACTATTAAATAAAATTTGAGGAACGCAAAAAGCTCTATCCATCTATCTGAAAATATACCAGGCGTTCCATTTAAAAAACTCGTTACGACTAGTAGGCGGTATTGGCTAACATTTAGTCAGAGAATTTTGTTTAATCTGTGAAAATACGGCTTCTGCAGGCTTTATCAGTAACAGCTGCAAAAGTCACATTTTTTAAAAGTAGAATAACTTAGCAACGGAGGTTCAAAAACAGAATACAATCATAGCGGCCTTTAAACGGCCAATAAAAATGTGCAAAATTATACAGGGTGTTCAATTAAAAAAAATGTATGGTCGGGACTTCCAATGTGGAACACCCTGTATAAACGAAAATAATTTTAGAATTTGCACAAATTGTCAAGTAGCCCACGTGTAAAATATCTTTTTGATAACTCAATTAACAAAGGTGTTCTCAAAAATAAATGTATACAGGGTATTTCACTTGATCTTTAACTACTAATATCTCGTAAATTATATTTTTTAGTAACATAGCTATTAGTACCTACTTCGTATAAAATTACCTGATCTACAAATTTTCGTAATCAAAAGAATAAAACAAATTAAAAATTCTTGTTTCACGGGAAGTGACACTAAAGTTAGTTTTACAAATGGAATGGTGGATTCTTTTTAGCGGTCTTGAAAAGCACGTGTGATTTCGTGATATATCACAAGTACACGTTTATGCTAAAAAAATATGAGAAAATTGCATTTGAAAGTTTTGATAACAAAAGATGGTATTCTACAGTGTAGGTGCAGCAAACATAAAACAAATGCAATAACAAACAAAAAACAGGTTGTTAAAAAGAATAACTTACAATTTTGTGTTAGTGTTTTACTTGTTTTCATTTGTTTCATTGTAGAATACTATCGTTTCTTATTAAAACATTCAAATGCAATTTTTATAACATACACTAATATATGTACCTAGTTGTGATACCTCTATCGCCGAAATTAGAAAAAAATTGGGTTATAACAGTTTAAAAAAGCTCAAGTGTTAACTTCGAGTGGACTTTCCCATACTAAATATTAAAACTTGCCGTAATTATAGGATTAAAAAAGTTTTCAATTTGCCTTTCAAATCTTGTACAAGTTTCCAAAATTTAGTTTTGGAAAAAAACGCTTCCAAAAAAACATGGCTAACTTCCGTTTCCCGTTACATTTTTTTTGAAAAGCACTAGAACTAAAATTTTCGATATAGCTCTCGATTTAAAATTTCATCAAAATCGGTCCAGTATTTCCGGCTTTAGAGGCGTCACACAAACACCCCATTTATTAGGTTTTAAATGTTGCGCGCCAATGGCTGAGAAATTAACATTGTTTTTACAAAAATTAAAGCAAGAAAAAATCGTAACGGTCCAGAGGTAATTTGATCTTGCGACAACCTGTGCAATAGGATGTATAAGAGCATGATACTGACCACGCCTTACAGCTGATTAAATGCGCTTCGGACTAAAACCGCTGTAAAAGCTTTATTTTAAGAGATCAAAAATATGCAAAGTATAAAAAATATATTTTTTGACTAGAGCTAATTGATAGCCGTAGTTAAAATCACGTAACTTTCCAAAAATGCGTTGTTGAAATTAAGAAGTATCGTTTTTCCTTAATTTTTAGTGTGGTTGAAAATTGTTGCTAATCCTAATAAACTACTTCAAATAAGCTGTCAAACTGTTTATAACGATTCGGGTTTGCGTTTGTGAATAAATTATTAATCAATTAGAAAATTTTCAAAAATTCCTGCAGGGTGTCGGAGGAAAATTTAGAAGATTAATAAAAAAACAAATTTTTAGTCTATTGAAAGCTGTATTGGCTCAGAAAATTTAAAAACATGTGGGCAGTTTTTGAGGAGTAATTTTTTGAAAATGCCCAAAATTTTGACATAAGCTAGTATATTTACAATTTTCATTTTTCCAGTGAATATAAAGAACACTGAACTGTGTTCTGGTCAATCTGAAGAAGCAAGCTGCAATGTCTTGCGAAACGTTAGCTTGTATGGGTTCACAAACAGCTAACAGGCATAAGCCGATTAAGTATTATTGTCCTGGCAAACAAAATACATTAAGATTAAATCCTTGCCCGCCCCAAGGTTTAAATAATGTAAGTACATGGTCCTGTTTAGGCAGGCAGGGCCTACGAACAAATATTGCTTAACTTTTAGAGCAAATGCTTGTAAAGGCAAAGCTATAGGTCAGTCCTTACCTGATTATGCTGGGTGTAGTTCCCAAATGACGACACGGTCTAAGCCGAAAGTAAACTGTAATATTGACAGTTCGAGATACCGCGAAAGCCTCAAAGAATATAAAATA
Source organism: Ctenicera cuprea (assembly GCA_958336395.1). Taxonomy (NCBI): domain Eukaryota; kingdom Metazoa; phylum Arthropoda; class Insecta; order Coleoptera; family Elateridae; genus Ctenicera; species Ctenicera cuprea. Next base: position 15,364,597 of record OY284496.1, on the reverse strand, counting down.
TGGTGTTCCACAGGGCTCCGTTTTGGAACTTTGTTTTTAATTTTCACGAATATCTACACCTTTTGCTGTCCAACATAACTGTCTCTCAGTCAATTGTACAGAGATAGTTTTTGACAAATAGGCTCAGTCTAAATGAAACTAAAACCGAGAACTTGATCTTCAGCTTAAGACGTAATGAACATGTTTCTCACAGTAACGAGGTTAAATTTCTTGGCTTGTATTTGGATAACAAATTGTGTTGGCAACAGCATATTGCCTATGTCAGGTGATATAAACTTGCAACACCCTGTGCAATAAGACGTCGCATACCGTATAAGAATAGCAAACTACGATAATTTCGGCTAAAAACTATTTTTTGGGTTTCTTGGACCCCAAAACGTGAATTTCCGTTAAAAACTGAAATTTCGAAAATTTGCATCAAATCATAACTTTCCATACTGCAGTAGAAGATTATTTGGAAGGCTGATTGAGGCATTTAGGGTCATCGAAAAAAATTAAACTAATGTATCGTGGACGTTTCAGCTGAAAATCTTCAAGCTTTCATCAGTAATAATTTATTAATTACATTTAATAATAATAATAATAAAATCATGTTTATTGCACGAACACTCTTAATACATTAATTCACAACATAAAAGAAAAAATAATAATCTTTAGGTATATTAAATTTTACATATTCTTCACTAATTATTCTGAACAAGACGTTACTAACAGTGTAAAATGTAACGTACCTAAACATTAACTGTAAGGTCAAATGTAATTAATTTTTAACCAGGAAAACCTCTGGAACAGAAGTGCATGCACTTCCTGTGGTTCGGAGCCCACGTTAAACTGGTATAGGGTATGGCACTGTAAGAAGAATGACCCTAAATGCCCCAACTTAACCTTCCAAATAGTCTTAAAAAAGGGGTCAAATAAATTTTCAAATAGTACTTCAGTAGAATAGTATGGGAAAGTAAAAAATTTAATTTATTTCAAGTAATGCAAAATATGCACACAATGACCAATTTAAAATTACACTTATTTACCTTTACAAATACAGTAAACAAAGTGGTTACCCAAACAAGAACCAACAACATTTACAAAAATTATCATAGGTAAACTAGGTTACGAACTTATTAAAACAATTTAACACTATTGTATTATTGTAAAAAAAATTGTGAGCCTGTTTTGCAGGGTATGTAATGAAAAAAGAACATGCTCAAATTAGCACCACTATTAACATTTAAGTCAAGTTGGGAATGGTTTAAATTATGGGTCTCCATTTTTGTTGTAATAATTTTTGTAGTTCTGTGGCAATTTAAATTAGTCTGGTAAAGCTGACAGTAACGCTATATTTACCAGTGTCTCAAAATATTCTATAATACTTGAAAAAGTAGACTATGAACATTAAATTGCAAAAAAAGTTTTAGAGCTGTTTTTATTATAATAAAATTAAAACTTTGGTTAACAACATTAACCCATAATATAAATCATTTTTTAGGCTCTCACTGATATAATTTTAAAAATGTTTAGAAACTTTTGAGAGACGATTATTTTGCGACTATATTACAGGAAACAATCAAGTATTTTCTTGTTAAATAGCAAAAGTATCTTTACTTACCAAGGATCTTTATAAAACTTAACTGTGTACTACAACCTATTCAACATGTTTTATACAAAATATTTATTTTAGGTATATATTTTCATCACTCATTTCAAAATAAAAAACTATTGCACATTTTGGCAGCTGTACATCTTCTGATAATGGCTGTAGCACCTCTCCAAATCGTTTTCTTTAAGCAGAACATGCTGACTTTCCTGCTCAACACAATTCATTGTAATTGTGTAAGGAAGACTGAATTCCAATACACTGCTAATTTTAGTTTTCATAGAATGAATCATTTCATTACAACTTGATGATGGTTTTGATTGATGCACTAATGCATTAGGTAAATTTATAAACAAAACAAGATCGCGCAATGGGAAATTATTTGTTGCTTTTTTATAGAAATAGGCATGCAGTGTCATGTGTATCTCTTCTGGAAACATGTCAGGATTTAAAGAAAGTGTTTTTTCGTCTCCCTAAAAAAATGAAATTGTGTTAAACTTTATAGTTCAAGCCAGGTTAAACATTAAAATAACTTACTTTAACACATGGGTAATAATCTTGCTCACAGCATATATTGTAGAGTTTCAATGCATCACTTAGGGAAATTTCTGGTAGAAGACAAACAAGTAATCCTCGCATCACTTCTTTACTTAAATTCTTATACCACCCTTTCATAATATTTTCCAATAAGTCTCGAAGGTCCTCAATGTAATTTTCACTATTATCTAATAATGTCAACAGAAGTTGATTGCAATGTTTCCATATGTCTATAAAATAAGCAGTTTAAAATGGCCTTTAAGAGATATCAATTTTGTTACCAATTTCCACAATCAGATCTTTATCCTGTAGGATACGAAGTAAAACCATTTTTGCAAATGGAGTATCGGTAGAAAGACTAACACAAATGACATCTTCAAGCACATAATTTCTAAACACATTGTCAAACGGGTCTTTATGCCCAAGTTTCCATTTGTTGACTCCATAAATTAAGTTGTATTCTGTTAACGCAAAATAATTACTGTACAAAAATGTTATACTTGATTAAATTGTGACTTACTGGGCATTGTTAAAACTTTCCAAGCCTCTTTAAAATGATCACCTTTTGTAAATATTTTGCAGAAATATATGAATTTACCACCTTCGCTATACTCGTAGCGGTGGCAATTCGTAAACCACTGTAATTATTATTACTTATTTAATGCAAAATATACAATAAAACTAAAACAACAAGCTACTTACAGTGGTATCCATCAAGCTTTCCAAATTTTCATTGAATTTCAATAAAATGTTACTAGCCTCTTTATATAATTTGCTGTTTTCCAAAAGTCCTATAATATTTATGGACAACATAGTTAGTATGTTTTTCAAACCAACATCTTTCATATAATCACGTGCCATGATTCCTAAAACATAAAAAAAATTAAAGTAGGGGAGTAGGTTCAGGGTGGGCCAATGCAATCCAATGTTTTTAACACACTGCTACTAAGGAACTATTAGGAGTGCGAGTACGTTCCTACCACCAACTTACAGCTTAGTTAGTGCCATTTTGGTAATTATGTACAATGGACCCGTAAACAGCCGTGTGTTTGCTGTTAAAACCTATTTTGAAACTTACAAATTTTTCGGTGTCATTTGAAGTTAGATCATGTATATTACAAGATTTCAATAAGTTAGTTGCGTTAGTTGTTAGTAAATTGTCGAAAGGTTTACCAGAAGTGGAATTAGAACAATCATTAATGCAAAGCGATAATGATGACGATGGCGTAGTTAATGTATTACTTGATAGCAAATTTGACAGTAGCAAGCAAGACAGCATAAAATAAATAAAAGACTCTGCTATTTAAGACTTAAAGGAAAATTCAGAAAAATAAGTGTAACTAATTTGCACGCCCCTACAGAGGAAGCAGACGAGGAAGAAAAATAAGAGTACTACGAAAAGTTAGACGAAGAATTCAGCAAAACACCAAGGTATGATGTAAAAATAGTTGTAGGTGACTTTAACACAAAGTTAGGAAAAGGAGAAAAAATAAATTATTAATTGAAAACTCGAGTAAACATGAGACAAAGAATAATAATAGACAAAAGCTTATAAACTTTGCAGCAGAGAAGAAGAGGGTGGTAAAAACAACATTCCTTAAGCAGAAGGATATTTGCAAAACCCCGATAAGAAGACAATAAGTCAAATAGGTCATGTCCTTATTGAAGAATACATACAGCCTGTGTAAATAATATAGAGTTGTAGAGGCGCAGACATAGATTCGGATCACTTTGAGGTCCGCATACATCTGAAACAGCAGTTGTCAGCGCCTAATCCTAACGGAAAGTGGATGGAAGAAGATGGGACTGGGAAGCACTAAAGAATGAAGACTCAAGAGAAAAATTCAACCAAGAAATGGAAAAAGAACTAGAGAAAACAAACGAAGTGGAAGAAGTAGGAGAAGAGTGGCACGTAATAAAAGAAGCGGTAATGCAGGTAGCTCAGAAAAAAATAACACTAAAGGAAAATGAAAAAAGGAAATCTTCATTTGGTAAAGAGTGTAAAAAAATTTTAGAGGCAAGGAGAACTGCCAAACTAAGGATGTTAGTAGAAGAAACCTCCGAAAACCAAGAAAGATATAAAGAACAAAGGACAAAACAAATTTGTAGAGCTAAAAAGTGAGCGCACCAATTAGGTATGTTGCAAGAAATAGATGAATCATATAATAGCCAACAAGTAAGAACCTTCTACAGGAAGAATGGAGTAATAAAAAAAGAGTACCAACCAAAAGCGTCGAAGTGTCGCAGTAAAGATGTGAAACTCGTAAAGGGGGAGAAGGGAAGTTGTGGACAGATGGTTAGAATACTACAAGGAAGCACTGGCAGATACAGACTATAAGTTGGAGGAAAGATGAATAGAAGAGATTCCCCAGGAAGGAAAACGAAATAGTCCCGCCAACGATGAACGATGTTGAAGAAATATTAATAGCAATGAAAATTAATAAAAGCCGAGGCGGTGACAGCATCCAAGTTGAACTTATAAAATATGGGGGAGCTAAACTAACAGAAAGTACTTTCAACCTACTAACTAACGTATGGAAAAACAAAAACATGCCAACAGAATGGAGAAAAGCAATAATTAGCCCAATACACACAAAAGGAGACCGTCTGAACTGCAAAAACTACAAGCCGATTTCGCTACTTAATGTATCCTACAAAATACTTGCTACTTTAATTAATAACAGACTTAAGGAAAAAGCAGAAGAGGTGCTGGGAGAATACCAATGCGGATTTCGATCCAGCAGATCAGTTATAGACCAAATACATGTCATACGCCAAATGCAAGAAAAATAAACTTCCAACTCCATATGCTGTTTTAGATTTTAAGCAAGCCTATAACAAAATAAATAAAACCAGTATGTTACCAGCAATGAAAAAACTAGACTTTTTCGATGAATTAATCAAACTAGTGAGAATGACCTTGATCGATACAACAAATCAGGTAAAAATTCAAGGAAGGATATCAGCTAAATTTGTAACTGTCAATGAATTAAGACAAGGTGATCCCATGTCAACAGTATTATTTAACATAGTACTAGAAATGATCATAAGAAACTGCAAAATAAAACGGAACAGCAGTATATTTAAAATCCATACCAGCTATTAGCGTATGCAGACGATGTAACTATAGCAACAAGGACGAGAGAGGAACTAAAAGTCATATTAATAAAAGTACAAGCACAGGCAGCCAAGTTTGGTTATCAATGAAAAGAAGTCAAAGCACTTGATAACTGGTACGTTTAATGAACAAATAGGAGAGTGCTTGAAAATTGAAAAGTGATGTCATTCTTAACTAATGTGTGTTTTAATATATATGCAAATAATTTTTCACATTTTATGTATTCAGATCAGTTGGATAAGAAAATTTAAAAAAACAATTGTATCTGCATTAAAAAATCTAAAACAAAACACAGGTTTACTTTCTATGACCACTTAAGCATTTTATGATTTTTTAAAATGTTGACTGTTGACATGCATAAAATATGAAGTTGTAAATTGAATGAAAAATAATTCAATGCAGATAATTTGATTCCTTTTTGTAATCTTCCTATAGTTGAGAGTCTGGTGCTACTTAAGTGTCATTTAAAATTTAAACAGTATAGTATGCCATCTGAAGGTTGGGGTGAAATTGTTTGTTTTAGCATATTGTAAACAGGCTAGGAAATCATATGATCGGACTATTGAAGTATCTGGAAATATTGTTATGACATTACTGCAAGCATATTTAGTAGTAGTATTAAATCCTTTATATACCAAATATCCTAATTTAACATACAGATTAATCAAGTTAACTAAACAGTTATTAATAATGTTCTTTTACGTATTTACCCAAATATCTCTTGATTTTGTTAATTTGGGTAATCTAAAATCCAAACAATTCCTGGTTTTATAATTATGAACACCGATATTTAAATTTAGTTTTTCATATATTCTAGGAGTTTTAATAACTATTAACAGCTTTATAAATCAATACCAACGTATAAAATAAAAACGTTGTTTGATACTTAGCCATTCTAAGGCATCCAACACCAACTTTATATTTGTATACAGGTCTTCTATTTTAACTGGGACACTAGAAGAGTATTAGAAACTAGAAGAGACACAAGTTGGTTACATTACATAAAAGTAGCCTAATTAGGGAAACAATGTAATGGAGATTTTGTTTTTCACAAAATACTCATAGCTTACTAGATGCAAGCATAAAATAAGCTGAAGTGTTAACTTTGAGTAGACTTTCCCATACTAAATTAATACTTGCCGTATTTGCAAAAGTGTAATTTTTTATAATTATAACGTTGTACAGTTCACAGACTATTAGATTTCAAAAAAAAAACAATCAGCGGGAATTTAAACTTGCACTAACCTGTGCAATTGGTTTTCCGTACCGTAACTACACACCTAGTAGCAGCGACTAAACTGCACGATAGCAAGGTAAGTGCCGCACTCTAAAAATTCCGCTTTTCGATGTCGGACAAAAATTGCTATAATAGCTTTATTTGGGAAGTTATCAAAAAAACAAACAAAAAACATATTTTTTAAAGTAGAGCTAATTGATAGGCGTACTTAAAATCACGCAACTGCCGGAAAATGCGTTGTTGATATTAAAATGTATGTTTTTTTTTTCATAATTTTTAAAATAGTTGAAAATTCTTGCTGATCCTAATAAAGTACTTCAAATAGTCTATCAAACTGATAAAAGTTTATAACAATCGGCGTTTACGTTTTTGAATAAATAAATAATCAATTTCAAATTTTTCTAAAATTCCTGGAAGGCGTCAGAGTAAAATTTGGGAGATTAGTAAAAACTACATTTGTAGTTCACTGCAAGCTCTATCGATTCCTAAAGTTTAAAAAAAATCGTGTTTTTTGAAAAATATTTTTTAAAAATTTTCAAAATTTTGGAGCAGCGCCACTGCAATTGTTTTCGGATTTTTCAAAATTAATATACTTCATCGTATACTACCCATAAAGGGCTCCCAAACAAGTTATAGCTGATCCCAATCAGACAACTACTTTTTGAGTTGTAGCGACCGCCTTTTTAAAGCTCGAGAGTTCGATAAAAAAGTTTACGATTTGCCTTACGTTCTTCTCTCGGATCCCGTATTCAAATTTCCAAAATTTATTTTTGGAGAAAAAAGCTACCAAAAAAACATGTCTAACTAACCGGTTTGGGATTTTTTAAAAACCTTAAGTAGAACTACAACTTTTGATATACCTCTTGATTTAAAAATTTAAAATTTCATCAAAATCGGTCCAGTACTTTTGCCTCTAGAGGCGTCACACACCCACAGACATATTTTTTTTAACCACTTTTTTGGATTCCTTGAGCTCCAAAACGTGTATTTCCCTCAAAACCTTGATTTCGAAAATTTTTATGAAATCCAATACTTCCCTATATCAAAGGTATGAGAAAGTAAAAATAAAAGGAAATAATTTCTTCCAGATAAAATATCTCTGTTTATAGTAAAAATAGAAAAAAAAACACGCAGGAAAAAGTTGTAGATCTATTATAACGAAACAATATTTTCCTATATTTATAAGTTCGAGCTTTACTTCGTTGAAGTTCATTTTAAGTTATTGTAAACAAAACAATTCTTAACTTCAACAGGTTTTGTATTTTAGTTTTATACGTATTTCAACGTGTTTACACGTCGAAATACGTATAAAGCTAAAATACAAAACCTGTTGAAGTTAAGAATTGTTTTATTTACAATAAATATTTTCCTAACTGTGTTTTGTTTTGTTATTTCAAAAAATGCATGTTTGTGTTATATTTCGAAAACAAAACAAAACACAATCGTTTTCTTAATACATAGAACTGCACGAGATCTACAACTTCTTCCTTTAAAATTTTATTCTATTTTCACTATGAACAGATATAAGCTATTTTACCTTACAGAAATTATTTTTTTTAAGGTTTCTTGCTCGTATCTAGTAAGCTTTGGGTATTTTGAGAAAAACAAAATTACCTTTACATTGTTTCCCTAATTAGGCAACTTTTATCCGACTTTGTATCTCTTACAGGTTCCGAGATCCAGTGTCCTGGTTCTCAAATAAATTAACAATTTTAGTATCATCAATATTTATTACAATCATAATTCTATTTATTATATTATTAAAATAGACGACCTGTATATGCATCCTTCGCAACAGTGCAGTGGCACGAATCAAGACTGCTAAAGACGTAATAATAGGTCCATAGCAGCGAAAATGTTTAAAAAGTACATACAAAATACAGAATATAACCACAATATATGAATAGATTAATTATTCATCATGAAGATTTAGATTTAGAATGGTAAATATTGATGTAATGTAATATTTGAGCATGCCATATGCAAGGATTATCTTTAGAACAAAGGTTACCGTTATACATCAGAAAACTTCATACTAAATATGCTGCTGCAGTGTAATTTCCCACACAAAACATTTACTCTATTTGGGATTTTTTCTATGGTCGAGTAACATTTCCGGAAATGTTCCCGATTGCCCAGCATTATTCAAAAGAGAATACACCAACATTTAGACACAAATGGCACACACTTAAGCGATGTAATTATCAAAAACTTATAACAAAATAAAATTGCATTGTTTAAGTTTTGTTCTTTTTTTATTATAATCCAATAAGTATCTTGATTTAGTACTACACAGTGTTTTTCAAGAAAGTTGAACTATATGAAAAATGTATGGGAAATTATATTTTTCCAGATTTTATGTCCCCAAGACACTTTGGCTAAGAATTTAAACTGTATTCACAGTTAGTAAAGCCATGTATTTTAATGTCTTGGTAGCCACGTGCTTAAGGATGCTGTCTTTTATGGAGAACTCCCTGGTTCTAATCCTGAGTAGGACAAACTTAGTTTTTAATTTTTTTTTTATTTATTAAATGTTTGGTCTAATTTCATCTTCTCATATGTGAAGTTTTAATGTTTAATTATGTTATAATAATGAAATAGGTATCAATTTAATTATTTCATTACCACATATTAAAATTACAATTTACTGTACAAATCGTGTTCTTTAAACTATTTGATTGTAAAAATGGTGTGAAAATTAAGAAAATAACAAAAACATTAAAAGAAAAGTTTGAACCCGGGACTTCTGCATAAAATACAGCACTCTTTAGCACGTGGCTACCAAGACATTAGAAAGGATTGTTGTTACTCTCGCAATAAAAAGAGACGTCTTGAAGTTATTCATATTTATTAGGTTTTTGCTAAACTAAATGTAAAAATTATTATTTTTTGACTAAACGGCACTAATAACAATAATACAGTTTAAATTTTAGCCAAAGTATCCTGGGGATATAAAATCTGGAAATATATAATTTCTCATGCATATTCTTGCATGTAGTTCGACTTTCCTGAAAAAAAACTGTATAGGAATTTATTCGCGGATCTTGATCTGTGCAATATACTATTGCTGAAATACACCCAGACTTTCTCGGTTTAGTCTGTGTTGTTTCTTGTGAACAGAAAAGGATGTAAGCTGCCATGTCTTTAAAGTGTTATGAATTCACAAACGACAAATTATTTGATTGGGTTCATAAGGAATAACACACGGCAAACCAATAAAATCCGGGTTTAACTTTAAACGACAAAAACACCGTAAGCTAAATTGTTTTGAAGAAAAAAAACATAAAAAACTGAGTGCTTAAGTAAAGTATTAACACTTGCCTATACTTGTAAGTACTTGAAACACCATCGAATATACTTCAGCGGGTGTCTTGTCCTTCAAACACATAAGTGTATTTAAAACAAACTGTCGCTGTCGACCAACGGAGTCATTTTTGAAAGGAAGAAGTAATAAAAGAAAATTGACTTTGTTTCCTTCCTGTATGACATTTTTCAAATTTAATGAATCTGCTTCAGATAACATTACACTGTCATAAGAGTCAAGGTGGCTATTAGAACCTTCAGTCTCCATTTCATTGTGGTTCTGTGGCAAATCAAATTTCTCTGGTGAAGTCATGACATTAACAATGTCTTTATCAGAACTATTAAAATGTTCTATGGTACTTGAAGCAGTAGATGATTCATCGGTTGCAAAACTGTCTTCTGAAACAATGTCTTCCAGGTTCAGTGTTGTTAAATCAGAGGCATCTTTCAATCCATTACTTTGAGAGTTAGAATGTTTTGCTTCACTATTAAATTTTGAATAACTGATATCATCAGACAAAGTATTGGTTTGATTATTTTCATTTTGATCAAATTTCTCTGGTGAAGTCATGACATTAACAATGTCTTTATCAGAACTATTAAAATGTTCTATGGTACTTGAAGCAGTAGATGATTCATCGGTTGCAAAACTGTCTTCTGAAACAATGTCTTCCAGGTTCAGTGTTGTTAAATCAGAGGCATCTTTCAATCTATTACTTTGAGAGTTAGAACGTTTTGCTTCACTATTAAATTTTGAATAATTGATATCATCAGACAAAGTATTGGTTTGATTATTTTCATCTACATTCTCTGCAGATATTGGAGACTTGGAACTTTGATTGTTTCTACATGTGTCTATTTTATTGAGTACAAGTCGTTTTTCTTGTTCGAGATTATGAGATTGCAACACCAAAAGAAAATGTTTAAGTAGATCACTGTTAACCTTTTCAAAATCAACAGCGAGTGGTTTAATAATATCCTGAACAATGTATTTTGCCAGATTAACACTGTCAAATTCACAGCACATTTTCACAAGTTTTTCAACTAAAATGTGGTCCATTGGCTCAACTCTATTTTTAGTTAATTTTTGAACTAAATGCCAGTTCGTAAAAATATCTTGTTTACACCGACAACAAATAATATCTAATAGAATGTCTGAAATATAAGCATTTTTGCTGTTATACTCTTCAAAAATTTTATTTACAGCGTCACTAAATGAAGTCCCTATACGACATAAATGAAATAATATTTTTTCTACAAATGGGGTTTTATCAAACATGTTGTTACTAAGAATGTCCCCAACACATCTGATTAGTTGGGGAGCATCATTCTTTTTTTCAAACGCTTCAAAAAAATCGAGCACTGTTTCTTGATATAATTTGTACCTTTCCTTTGCATATGTATAAGCATCACTAAGTTGGTCAAACTGAAGGTTCTTAATTCTGCAACCAATTTTTGGTGTTACATAATGCTTTCTGTTACAGTAATAAATTTTGCGTGTGCATTTGCTAGTAAAATGATAAAAACAAAGTTGTTTAAAGACCAAAGGAATAGTTGATTTATTATGCGTTGGCTGACTTGTTGCATTGCAGCTTATCCAATTCATAAATTTGTTTTGGAGAGGTATGGCACTAGAAGATTTGGGCAAACTTTCAGCGACTTCCATATTTTCTGTTTTTGTGGATTCTGGTACATATATTTCCGATTGTTTATCATCAGTACTTCGACATGCGGTAGAGCTGAAAGAACAAGGTAATTAATAAAATACAAATAATAATTTTTTGGTTTCTACAATATTCAAATGCCCTCAGATATAAAAAAAGAGTGAAGCACTTCGCTTGGACTTTCCTATGGGAAAAGTTATTCCAATTTATAAAAAGCATGATTCCCTTGCGCCCGAAAACTATAGGCCAGTTACGGTCCCAAGTGGGTTTTCAAAAATATTTGGATATTGTTTATTAAATCGATTGCTTAATTTTGTAAATAGTCATGATATTCTGACCGAGAACCAGCACGGTTTCCGCACCGGGAAGTCCACCAGTTCGGCAATGTTAGAGTTTCACGCCAGAATTATTAAGTTTTTGGAATATGGCGAGTGCCCTGTAGGGGTCTTCTGTGACCTCTCCAGGGCATTCGACTGCGTTAATCATGCAGTACTATTGGATAAACTGTCTGTTTACGGAATTAGGGGTACGTCACAGAATTGGATTGCGTCTTTTCTAAAAGAGAGGCGGCAGTATGTCTCTCTAACGCATACAGAAGGCGGAACAGTGCGAAAATTTAACTCTGGAGTAACCGAGATAAAGGTGGGAGTTCCCCAAGGCTCCGTGTTGGGACCCGTGCTTTTCCTGCTATATATTAACGATCTTGAAATGATAACTAGGGACGCACTTTTTACATTTTATGCCGATGACACATCTGTGTGTATCTCAGATAATTCGAATATATCACTAGAATCTAAGTGCAATGACGTTCTTCAGAAACTAACTTCGTGGTTCTCCTCAAACATGCTATATTTTAACATAGAAAAAACGAAATTTATCAGATTTCATAATATTCAAAAGGAATGTAATATATTAAACCTGAAAATTAACGACACCCCTTTATCTAATAAAGACAATCAGGTAAAGTTTTTAGGTTTATGGTTTGACGAATGTCTCAAGTGGAATATATCCATTGTGCAGAGCTTATTTCTAAATTGGGCTCACTTTCCTACTTATTTAGAAACTTAAAATCGATTCTTCAGAAAGACCAGCTTGTAATGTTGTATCATGCACAAGTAGACTGAAGATTAAGATACGGAATCTGCCTCTGGGGCACCTCAACTATGGCACCTGATATTTTTGTAGCGCAAAAGAGGGTCGTAAGATGTATGGCTGGGGTGTCGAGCATGCAGTCATGCAGAAATATTTTTAAAACATTAAAAATTTTGACAATTAGCTGCATATTAATTTATGAATTAAGTATTTATGTTTTCCAAAACAGAAGTAAATTTATGTTGATTAAGGACGTGCATGGTTTTAATACTAGGCACAAAAATGATATTTATGTCTCTTTTTGTAGATTGAGTGCTTCTTTAAAGTCACCTGATTGCCTAGGAGCTAACATTTTTAATCATCTGCCTAGCAATATCAAAGAAAGCAAAACTCTTAGTTTATTTAAAAAGAAACTCAAAGATTATCTTATAGATAATTGTTTTTATAACATACAGGAGTTTTTTTTCTTACAAAAATAATAAATTTGTTTAAGAAACAATTATATAATTACTTTAGATATAATAAATAATAGGATGAACAATAGATATAATTTACTGTAATTATTATTATGTTACCATTGACAATTCCGATACTATTTTGTAGTTCTATGGAAATAAACATATATTATTATTATTATTAAAGGGGTTACGTTACCATTTCCGATTTTCAAAAATTCATAGAAAACCCCAGTCAATCTAAGCATTCGATCCAGAAAAAAAATATTAGGGAGCTAGCTTTTGGTATAGATATTCCCCGAGGATTCAGAACCAACATACTAAAAGTCCTGAAAAATCCTCCTTCCGCAACCCCCCTTTTTCACCCCAAATGTGCACGTTTTTATATGTTGTCTATTTTCTCGAAAACGATTGATTTTATAATAAAATTATAGAAATACTTTTTTAGGGCAGACAAAATTTCCTTCCCAACGATGTATAACACAACCTAAAGTTGTTTTTTTATACCCACCCTAGAGACGTTTGAATTAGGGGGTTGATTTATTAAACTAAAAATACGTTTTCAGTAATTTTAAATATTTTTGTCATAACTCACAACCTCCCTATCTACTTTTAAACTTTTAGGCATGCGCAACCCTTATTTTTTTTTAAATTAGCTCCCTATTATTTTTTTTCTGGGTTTAGGCAAAATATTGCATAGATTGACTGGGGTAGAAAGCGCCACAATGAAATTATAGGTTTCAGCAAAAAAACAAATTGTGGTCAATCTTCGGTTCTAGCAGCTTACAAAGTTTAAAAAAAAATCGTTGTAGTTGATCCCAATCAGATACCTACTTTTTGAGCTAACGGGCGTTAAAGTAGAGAATTTCAAAAAATCTTAGCGGCCGCAATTTTGAAGCTAGAGTTCGGTAAAAAAGTTTTCGATTTGCGCTCTCTCGGATCCTGTGCTCAAATTTCCAAAATTTAATTTTGAAAAAGAAAGCTACCGAAAAAACATGTCCTTCCGGTTTTGGATTTTTTGAAAAGCTAAACTATAACTAAACTGGAAAATTTCCATAATTTTGAAAATATTTTTCACTTTATAGTTTTTACACGCCTTACACTGAAAGCTAGATAGGCTTCAGGATTAAGTAAGTAATTTTCTACATGATCGAAATTTTTGTGCACGGTAACATTGTGTCACTATAGGGCTATTCCGATAAACTATTTAATCCCGATCTGTCAACACGTTTTTGAGGAATCCAGCGCTGAAGTAAAAGTTTTCAAAAAATCGTAACGAGTGTCATTTTGAAGCTAAAAAGTTCGCAAGAAAAGCGTTGGATTTGCGCTAAGGTCATATCAGATTCAGTTTTCAGATTTACAAAATTCAATTTTGGAAATAAATACTACAAAAAAAACGTATTTGTCAAAATCTTGAACTCGAAAATACTGAAATATATAAAAGGTAAAATGAGCAAACCACTGCGCCTGAACTTTCCTATACTTTAAAAACGTTTTTCTTTTCTATTTCCAACAGTATTTATGCACAACGTTGTAGCCCCAACAGCAGTGTGATGTTTAGGCATAAATCCTCTAGGGTCTTCAATGTTAAGAAGCTCCAAAATATTTAAAAATAAATTAGGTTTTGGCATTATCTCAAAATTTTATGAATAGTTCTTTATAGTAAACAAAAAATTAAAACAAAACTAAAATGTTAGATACAGCAAATAGAATACGGACCTGTATTTATTTAATGTATCAGAACTGTCTTTATTTGATGTATCAGAACATGCTCTGACTACATCATTGAAGGTTTCATCGATTGTTGAAAATTTCCTTTTCTTTCCTGAGTTTAAGGAATATTCCATCTTTTTTATGGTTCCCACTTTCTAAAATTGTCTTCCTGGTAAATCTATTGAAGATTTGCTAAAAACAAAAAATTTTAAAATTATGGAACCAAAACACGTTTCCTTTAAAAACACTGAAACTGCATTAAAAACTCATAAGAATTGAGCAATGTACCTAACAAGTGTTAAAAACAAGTCGTCAAGTTGTCTAGCTTTAAATTTTGTTTACGAGTGGGCATGTCTGAGTGCATAAGACACACGCTGGTCTGACAGTTGAGTTAGTTGAGTTGTTTCGTAGTTTTTTCAGTGTTTTTTCCATTTCCATTCCGTCAATTACGCAAAGAAAGTTTTTTTTCGAAACTAATATGCAACCATTTTCACAATTCATTTGCATTAATTAGTGCAAAATCGTTTACACGTTAGAACAAAAGCCATTTCTGATTGAATTTTATTTCCAAACAAACGTAAAGTTGATTAGGTTTAGACATATTCCGCACATACTACCTGGAAGTATTTAAATCCCAATTTTCAGAAGTTGCTGTCGACTACAGACAGTTCAAACATACTCTGCATTGGCGTGGTAAATTTTTTCGTGAGACAGGAAGCATCAGTAGAAAAACGTGTAGATGGATCATCACCTAAACTTAGTGAAGAAACCATCGATGCTGCTAGAGAAGTTATCGAAAATGAGCCTACAGCATCTACCTATTCGTTACTCTGTGCGAACCTGTCACAAAATATGAAGAAAGGATCTGCGTTTATTTCCCTATTGACTGACTGACTCGCTGATTCTAATAAAGTACTTTAAATAGTCTATCGAACTGATAAAAGTTTATAACGATCGGCGTTTGCGTTTATGAATAAAAAATTAATCCATTTCAAAATTTTCAAAAATTCCCACGGGCGTCAGAATGAAATTTGGAAAATTAGTAAAAAACAAATTTTGTAGTTCATTGCAAGTTCTATCGGCTCAGAAAGTTTAAAAAAAATGTGGTGGGCGGTTTTTAAGAACATGTTTTTTGAAAATGTCCAAAATTTTTGAACCTACCTAGTATATTTGCAATTTTCATATTTTCGCAAATATTTTTGCATCACTATTTTATCCTTATCAAGGGCTCTCATATAATAGGATAATTTGCATTGATTGGATATTTTGTTTTTGAGTAATCGGGCATTAAAGTTAAAATTTTTTAAAAATTCGTAACGGGCTTCATTTTAAAGATACAGCATTTGGAAAAAAAAACATTCGATTTATCTTTAGATGCATCACAACGCTATGTATTCAAAATTTCAAAACAGTGTTTATAAAAAAATCTATACCAAAAAAACGTTTAATTTCCGGGCATGAATTGGAGTAAAATTTGGGAGATTAGTAAAAAACAAATTTGTAGTTCATTGCAACCGCTATCGACTAAGAAAGTTAAAAAAATGGTGTGGGCAGTTTTTGAAGAATAATGTTTTGAAAATGTTCAAAATTTGAGTATATTTACAATTTTTATATTTCCGACAATATTTTTGCATCGCTTGATTATACTTATTAGAGGCTGTTAAATAATGTGACAATTTGTATAGATTAGATATTTTGCTTCTGAATACTCGTGCATTAAAGATACAGCATTTGGAAAAAATCATTTGATTTGTCTTTAGATGCACTACAAACGCTATGTACCCTATAAAAATCGAGAAAGGAGTTCCGGAGATACAGGGAAACGAACGCACCCACCGACCCACAAACGAACATTAAAAAAAAAACTTTTTTGGATTCCTTGGACCCCAAAACGCGTATTTCCGTTAAAATTTCAAGTTCAAAAATGTACATGAAATCATAACTTTCCTTACTTCAGCAGAAGTATGCGAAAGTAAAAATAGGAAACAGAATTCAAACGATTTTGATACATCCATCAATAAGGAACAAACAAAACCATCGTCAAAAGCTTTCAGCGTAGACCATATACGAACCGTAGCAATAAATTATGTAAAAAGTGTTCTTGAATTTTAGAAATAGGATGTTTTAAAAGTAGTTGTAAAAAAAACTGGCGACCTATCTGTAGAAATTGACAGCGATTTCTGCACGCTAAAAGTATTTGTTTCAGGTGCGACTACGCGGCAAAATTTACTACGCTCCAGAAAAGTATGGCAAAAAATGGGTGGTTGGAAGTTTTAACTGGCATTTTTGAGGACATTTCCCTTCTGATAGAAAAAAACGCCGAGACAAAATCCCTCGGGAAACTTAAGAGAAAAGTCGAAACCCAAACCAATTTCAGTTCTGAATTTCAATATAATTTATGTTCAGTATAATGCATTAATATATTTGTTTATCCAATGTTCATCCCATATTTTCCACAATATTTTATGAAGCAATTTTAAATATAATATACAGAAGTAACAATTATTAGTATTGTCTTGAGATTTAGATCATACCTAATAACATTATAATTATTATGGCAATACCAGATAATGGTTTTACCTACCCATTAAATATTAATGTTGTTTACATAAAATTTCAATGAGAAATATACAAGATTTCAAGTTGAACACCAAAATATTATATTCGAAAACGAAATTACCTTCTTGTTTTTGATGAACGAGGCATAGTTTAAAATAGGAATAATATAATAACACTAAAAGTGCCAGCTAATGAAGGCTGTACAGAATCAGAATAACCATTGATATACATCGAAA
Source organism: Ctenicera cuprea (assembly GCA_958336395.1). NCBI lineage: Eukaryota > Metazoa > Arthropoda > Insecta > Coleoptera > Elateridae > Ctenicera > Ctenicera cuprea. Next base: position 15,347,092 of record OY284496.1, on the reverse strand, counting down.
ATCGCAGTAATAACTGACAATAACGTCCGCAAACAAGGCAATCAGTGGGCAACAACCCGGAAATCACGGCAATCAAGTCGGCAATACGGCAATAGGCGTACACAATTTTACCCTCGGAATAATTATTCGAAATGCTGAGGCAAGGTGACCTGCAGGTCTTGTGATTTAACTCCATGTTACTGCTTTTTTCGGCGTTTTACCGTAGAAACTGTATATTTTCCGCACCAATTTACATAAAGTTAATAAGCAGCGTATAACACAAAAGTGTGAAGAGATTAACATTCTCTATATATTCTAGAAACTGTTGTGAACAGCCTCAAACCCAGAGTTTTCAGTTGTTTCTAAGATATTCTGTTATAAGGTTTTGTTATGCAGTAGTTAGCATTTAAGCGAATAAAGGTTTATAGCGAGGTTCTATAAAATAAAGTGTATCGAAAACGTTCATACATGCCTTCACCTAGACAAAATTTAACGCCAGCCAACTTAATCCGTTTTTCTTGAAAGCTCGTTATCAAGTTAACGATTTCAAAATTGCACGTAAAGCTGGGCAAAATACCAGAAAAATCTAAGCAATAATTATTATTGAAAGAATTTTCTTTAAGTAGCACTGACTTTCAAAATTAACATCTGACAATGCATGTGGTAAAAATCATCTTCAATTGCCCTTATATTCTCTAAATTGTATAAAGTAAATTACAAGTACTCACTTTAATTAAATAAATAAATTTTTTAGGTATGTGGCATACAAAAGACACCTTAATTATGAGTTAATAAATCAAGAGTATCTGTGCAATATAGTAAAACCCGAAAAATTACCAACACGTAGAAAAAAATCATTCTCTTTGTTTTCTCTATAAGATATTGAATGATTTAATTTAGAAAAAAAATCACACTATTAGTTCCAAATCGAGTAAGCTAAGTCGACTGATGTGTATGAAGTTAGTTTTCATTCAATTGCTCGTCTTTTATATTTTGGAAATGACTATAACATTGATGTGCCAAACAAATCTTAAACCACCCTACAAATCTTAAACCACCCTCCAAATCTTAAGGCAAATAATACTGCATACTTTAGTTAACAAATTTGTATTTTGATTCGTAATGTCAAGTAGAATAATATGTATTTATACATTTAATGTTACGTTATTTTCTTGTAAACTGTTTTGAAACGTAAATAAAAACTATTTATGTATTTATTTAACCCCATTAATTTCGTCCAGTGTAGTCAAATATTGGGCCCTGCTGAACCATAAAATAATTTGGGTATTTATTTTATTTATTTAAACTGAAATCCTTTTACCGTTAGGTGTCGGATGGGGTATTTATTTAAAACAATAAAATAAAACCAATATTGATTATTAAAAACAATAAAAATCTTGGAATTATACCTGGTACTTCCTACAAGCTAGTTAACGTGAACGGTGCACAAATTGGGTTATCGTAATGGCTTGTTTTGTTTAGTCTACTTTACTTCTAACCTCGCCAGTATGAATCATTTACGGGGCTGTACAATATTAAAATTTTTTTTAAAGCATTTTTTCTGTGCGCATTATCATCTTAGGTATAACTAGGTCCGGTATTTGAAATAGTAATTATCAAATAATGTATTTAAAACACAAGTAGGTATTTGGAATACATTTACAAATACTTCAGTTACTAATTATGACCAGCTCTGAATTTGCACGTTATTAAAAATTCACGAAAACTGTTATAAGATTTCTTTAAATTAATCTCTGACATAAGTGTCACTTGGTTTATTAACGAAAAAATATGATGTTATTGCAAGAAGGGAAAACGTGCCCCATTTTTTGAATGAATGTATTTTAATTTATATGTGATTTCTATCTATTTTTGAAAACCAACAACAAACCAAGTTTACACTGCATAAACACTTTTATTACCTTAGCTCAAATGAAGCACTGGACACAAATCACTAACTTGTACAATGGCTTCCCTCGTAAAACAATATGCAATATGGTTTCAGGTTAGCCAGCTACAAGCATCAACTAGCTTCCACTCTGTTAAAAAACTGTACCTACTTCTTATTGGTGCGTTCACGACTTGCGCACAGACCCGTTCCTGGCGAGAATGCAGTGAATGGCCCGCACGCAGGCGGTAACAGTTAGGGGCGCCAATTTGGAAGAAAAGCAAAATTATTTTTAAAAAGTATAACTATCTATATCACTAAAACTTGACTTCAGCTATTTCCAAGGTCCTTCAGGTTGAACACTATGTCGGTGACCAGTGGTGTTCCGTGGGTTCAATATGCAATGGCAATGGCAAAAATTATTAACATTAAGATTAAAAAGTAAAAATTTTTATTCTAAAAATTAAGTTACTTACCTTTATCAAATACTAACAAAACATGTATAAATAAATACTTCAAACATAATATAATGTTCGGCAAATTGACCTTGTATACAGGAAAAAAATTATTTTCTGTATACAAAACCCGTTGGTAAATGCATTAATCTACGCATAAAATCCCTATTAAATTTCATTTTGTCATTATGCACTTTAATATGACAACGCAAACCTTCGTCCAAAATCAAATTAACGCGTGATTTGCCAAATAATTTTAATTTAGCAGTTGCAGATAACTGTTCTTTGGTCGGCGCATCTTTTTTAATTGCAGCTGAAAGATATTTTAAATAAGTATCCTGTTTCAGACCATACTTTTGAGGGGTTAGATGTAGATGAAATACTAAACAATTCCAGTAAATTAGTTTATTTTTAATATCGCTACCAATTAGCCAGTCTATTCTTTTATACCATTCAGTATTAAACGATCTAGTCAGCCCTAGTAACTTTGGAGTACATCGCCCATGATTTTTTTATTTCTATGTGTTTTTCGTAAGAGTCCATTAAATTTTTCTTTTAAAAGCTGGCCAACAAACTTTTCCATATTTGCTGCAAATTTGTAAACTACGTATAAATTAAATAATTACACAATAGCCACACGCTACTCCTTATCGCCGCTAACCGACGCAAGTAAAGTAAAAACTACAGAGGCCGTGCCTTTTCGGTGCTTACTGCGTTCTGAAATCCTTACTATTTCTTTGCATCTGATCAATGCCTTATTTTATTAAGGTCCATGCAAACGTATTAGGAATAACAGATTGGTTGATTGTGTCGTAGCTGGAATTATTCGGCCCGATAAGCTCAGCCTAGCGTATGCAAAACGGTGTTTAAAAGCAACGCTTGTTTGTTTATTTACAGTTGCTTTACTTTAGAATTATTTTGCTATTGTTGCTTTAACTGTAAGTGAAATTTTACTCCATGCTGGTTAATACATATATACTCCCACTTTTTGTTTGGCACTCAATCTTTAATGTTATGCGGTGGCGTTAAAATGTAAAACTAAAAACTGTATGTAAAAATAGCCCTTTTCATTGAAATTTAGAAACTCGTATTAATTGTATGCTAGGAATGTGTAAATATTTTGATGTGTTCAGTACGAAACTGTAAATAGTTTTCCTTCCATTAGATAATCGGCAAATACGACAAATGCTCTTTTTTATACTGTTTCAGTGTCTTTGTATTTTTCATAATACCTTGCAAGGCAACAAATTATTTCATATAATAACTATTGTTTATTTTTAATTTTATTATTATGTTGCCTTAATTAAACTTTTTTTTATTATTTTATTTGTGTTTTATTTAATGTATTAGGTAATATGATATGTTCAACATAGGGTCGGAAAAACATATTTTGCACGCAGGCGTATGACCCCCCCAGGAACGCCTGCTTGCGCAGGCGCACCCTTGTTTATATTGGCGCGCCTTGTGCTGTGTTTGTTATTGGCTTGTCAATGTGAAATCTAAAGCATGTTAATAAAAGTGCAGTGGCGGCTCGTGGTGTGGTGTGCTGGGAGGCATTTTAAAGTATTTTTTTGGAAAAAACTTGTTCTGACCCAAGTTTTAGGTAGCCTTATATTTCAAACCCATCCTTTACGTTCGCAAAATGATCTATTTTTACCAACATTTTCATTGAAGTCTTTAATAGACTTTAGATAAGCACTCTCTAATAAAATTATTGTAAATTGATACCACATTGCTAGTGTGTCAAAATGCACAAAATTTTTCGCGTGGTGCACCCGCGGCATGCAGCTGGCACGTCTGTAAAGCTACCACCCGAACTCGCTGTCGGCAGAGATCGTAACCTTCCCTAATCACACGCGCGTGTTTTAAAATTTAAAACGTCAGCTGTACGACTACCTTTTTGATGTTTTGTTTATATGTTGCTTTAAAAGTTAAATAAAACAACATAGAAAAAGACGTACAATATAAAATAAAAATTATTATTTAATAATTGTTTTTTTAAGAGCTCTGCAAAATAAATTAATTAGGAAACGGTGTTTTTACTGTTGGATTTCTAACTTTCGGAATTACTTAATATTTAATCTATTATCGACAAAAAAATGCAAAAAAATTGAGTATAATATGTTTGGTATTCTGGGTATAAACTTTTTGACCGTACGTTGTAGTACCGCTGGTAGTCAAAGAGTAAAGAATTATTTTTAACATTTCTTCTCCGATAAAGGATAAACAGAATCACGGTGACGAAAAAAGTACATCAAAATATAACAAATAACCACCAACCAATCACTACCACCCTCAAGCGTAAAAATTGCATAATATTACCTAATTTTGTTTCGTGGATATCCTTGTCTTAAAATGGCACTTAATGCGGGGAATTCCTAACTAAATCGATTGATTCTATATTTCTTTATTGTTTGAAAGTAAGCTGCGAGATAAATATTCCTTTAATGTTCAAAAACACAAAAATATTTGCAAAATCATTTTACTGAAAATTTTTTGTGCACCCACCACTATGTCTGGATTTGAATGCATTACTGTTGCAACGGTTGAAATAAAGTTAAAACAATATACTTGTAAAAACGAGTGCCAAATAAAAAGCCTAGCTTAATTAAAAATTTGCCTCTAATAGCAAATTGTTGAGCAATAATTTTGTTGCCTACCACTTTAAATCACAGGCTTGAAAATAATACTAATAGGTAGGTACTTAGCTTCAAACATTTTTGTTAAATCGGCGAATTCCCATGCAGAAAGAAGGTTTTTGACATAATCGTCCATTTCTTTTTATTTAATAGGAATCAACCACAAAAATCAAGCGCTGAAGCAATTAATAACTGCATAATAAACTCACCGATGTCTAAACTCACTATGTTGCAAACAAAACGCTACTGACCTGCGCGTGCGCCCCAAGTTAAAACGCTGATCATACAATTTGCATTCTAGATTTCTTGTTGTGATTGTCGGAAATATATAAAGATAAAACGGGAGTAACCCAAACAAAGTGTTAAATCGTAACAACAAAGCAGTAGTAAATATTTCTCCGCGCATTATAGATTCTTCAAATGAATAGTGTTGAAAGTTTTACATTAATTTTGCATCTGCGTTGGAAGTTTCAACGAGGATCTGTTCAATAATTGTTGTGAATAATTGTAAATAAATATTTAATTGTATTATAATTTTGTACAAGAAAGTAAAAAATTGTTATTGAAATTCAAGCCAACGTCAAATCATAGAATTTCTTTCAACAGAAGTAATACCTAATAAAGTTATAACAATCGGTTTTACAAAGTAAGTATTAACTACAAAAATTTGAAATTTTGTATTACAACTTTTTTCGTATTTCTTAATGATTGTATTAATTTGGAATGCATTTGTAAGAAAAATGTTATACTACAATATGGTAATAAAAATTTGCAAGGCATTTTTCTCAGTGACAATTACAGTTAAATTGGAAATAAACAGGGAAAGCTTTGTAAGCGAATCTAAAATTCATTAACAAGTAGAACTCTTATACATAATAGTATATTACAGACCAAGGTAGAGAAGACATTTTTCTCAGCCGAGCAGAATTATTTCCCGAGATGCGAAGCATCGAGGGAAATAAGTTGCGAGGCTGATAAGTCTTCTCTACCGTGGTTTATATATTATTTTTTCCACTACTAGCATTATTTATTCCTTTTATATTTAATTGATTTTACATTAATAAAAAATAAAATTACAAATGCAAATATGGACAAAAATAAAGTAGCCTTGCTTGAAAACACGAGAATAGTTAATTTCAATTGACATTTATGTAAAATATATATTTTATAATAGTGGTTGTAAAATGTCCAATTTTGATGCTTTGAGTGAAAACTGCACTCCTCCTGAAATTAGGGAAGGTGCAGAAAGTGTTGGTGAACAGTTATTACCAGTAAAATCAAAAGATTTTTACATGAAAGTTTATGGTGAATTTAAAGATTGGTAGCAATTGCTTTCATTATTAACCAGTAGTTAAAAATGAAATATTATTAACCACTACTAAAGAAATTCATCTTCTTGGCTTTAATGCTAGTAGTGGAAAAAATATTTTACTTTCCTATAATACTTTCAGTAGGTATATAGATTTGTTGAGTTCATGCAAATTATCGAATTTGAAATTTTGGCGGAAATAAATGTTTCTGACCTGCAGGAACTAAAAATGTACATTTCTTTCAAAAAACGAATTTTCTAAATCTAAAACGGGATTCTTATAGAATAATTTTCGGCAACATCAACGGTTTTTTTTGGAACTTTTTAACTTTAAAATGGCGACGACTCTGTTGAAAATTTTTACTTTGGCGCTTTATTACTCAAAAACAAGTTGACAGATTAAGTTTAAGTTTTCTATCGTAGTAGCTCTATAGTAATACAATGTGACTGTGCACAAAACTTTTCGAAAAACTAACAGCTATGAAGGGAAAAATAATTTCAAAATTGTGAACATTATCAAAAAACTTCTGCTCAAACACTAGCCACGCAATTTGTTTTTAATTTTGTAGGCTCATAGAGCTAGAGATGAGGTACAATTTGGTTTGGACCGCAATCTGCTACTTTTTATGTGATGCCTTCTATAAATTTTTGAAAATTTTAGATTTAACGCCTTTTTACATAGAATCGAATTATCAGATGGGGATGAAATTTGATATTAGAAATTTCCTAAAACTACACAATTTTACGAGCTACAAAAACTACTAAGACTGCGACGTGAAATAAATATCAAAATTTTTACTTCTTCGAAAAAATATTACTCAAAAACCGGCAACATTTTTTTATGAGCTAATAGAGCTAGAGCTGAGCTATAATTTAATTCATATTACAGTCCGCTAGTTTGTCTGTGATGCCTTCTATGAATATTTGAAGATTGAAAATTCATGTATTTTTGTTTATTAAACTTAAGATGATATCACAATTCTGTTTAAGTTAAGAGTAAGAGCGGCCGTACCTTAGTGGTAAGCGCTCGGTCTTTCGATTCGGTTCCCGGCTCGGTCGTTCTCCCTCACAAGGCAACGGGAAACCAGTGAAGGAGATTTTACCTTAGGAAAGCCTCTCTGGAGAAGAAGTGCATGCACTTTCCGTGGTTCAGAGCCCACGTTAAACTGTAGGTCCCCTATGTCTGTCCGTGCAGATTATCTATCGCCGTACACCAAACACATACATAGGAGCGCCTTGACTAGCGTATGGCACTACGAGGAGAATAGTAGAATAGGAGCTACAACATAATTTTTAGGTGCAGCAATAATTAAGAGGGTTGATTTTTTCCCTCCCATCAACTGTTTGGCGGACGAATTTACTCTTTTGGTTTTAATTTTTTTTCTATTAAACCTAAAGAATCTTTTGGGAAAAAATCAAAAATCAATTTCTTTCCTCTTAAATAAACTTTGATAAATTCGGTTACTCATAGTACGGCGTGCAGCTATGATGTCCCGGATGGGAGATATAAAAAAAGTCGGTAGAGGAATCATGTTGTTTCTTGTAATAGGCTGCGACAACAGTGTCTGGTAACCCCCGGTTAAAGATAAAAGCTTAGATAGGAACATTAAAATAACTTCTAACTCGCGCAAGCTAATCTTTAAGAGATAAATTTTTATTGAATCTACAGCTTAAGCCTTACTGGTAGGGGTGGTGCAATAGTCACTATTGGCGCGTAAAACGTTGACACAAAAATACTTCTAAAGTAAAATTTCTAAAGTAGAAGAAAATCCAGACGAAGAGCATTTGCTTATTTTTCTAAATATGTAATAGTAAATATTTGAAATGGTTTGCATGTGTCATAACATTAATTTTCATGATAATTGGAAGCATTTTAAGGTTATGATTAATTTATTCTTTTTTTTAGAAAACTTTTACTGTGCGAGATTACCTCATGCGTATGTGATATGGGCAGGGCATCCACAAAACCACGAAACGCTCTAAATAAGATGTAAATCCGGAATACAACTATAAATTATAAGTCAGTGAGTATCTTAAATCTTATATATTGAAAATTTAAATGCTGTTCTAAATATTACAAAAACTTTTTAAAGCAGAGAAAAAAAATACAATATCACATTTGTTTTGGTTTGCCTACAAACTTTTGTCTTGTAACCTTGGTAATACCATATGTACCCAACGTGATTGATTGTGACCTATAATCAATATGTCGCTTGAAAAATATTGTTCCGGGGATTCCCTACAGTCGTTTTTCTGTTATGTACTGGAACGGTGTTGGTGCAGCAGTAATTGGAATCAGGGCGGACAAGCACCTGTTCATTGAAAAACTTGCGGTATTTAGAATATGACATGAACATTTTCTCAATTTGTTCTCGTTTTATCTGGAAATTTGAGGAAGGTAATCTATGATGACTCAGTGTTGAATATTCGAGACCTCGCCCGTTTAAATTGAAACAAACGCGAAATCTCTCGATCTAGTCTTGCCGCTTCTCGATATTTCGAAACAAAATAGGCAGTTTTTCTCGTCTCTATAATTTGAAACAGGAAGACAGTTGAAGCGAGACATTTTGCAATCACGTTTTGTTTTATTTCAGAATTTTGAAAAGAGGGAAGCAAATTTTTCGGCTTCTAATATTTATGACGAGATGAGTATTAGTAATATTAAAATGAAACTTGCAGTAACGTAACTGTCGAGACGGGAAATTCTTCGATCTCACCTCGAAAGTTCGATCCGAGGCGATAACAGACTATTTCACGACGCACGAAGCGTAACAGGCCAACATTAGAATCTCTACTTTTACCAACTAACCAGCGAGGTTGAAAAATATTGAAATTGCGCATATTACTGTGAGAATATAATTCATGTCACGTAAGACGTAACGCTATGTAAACCAATCAGATGCATGAAAATTCTTAGTTACATTTTATCACAGCGGTAATAAGAAACAAAAAATTCTGTTGCCTTATTTACGTATATTGCGTTGGTAATCACCTTACAATCATAGCAACTACAATAAAATGACACTTAGTAGAATAATTTTTGGTTAGTCATAATGTTTTATTTATTATGTTCTGTTACAAAATATAACTCGTGTTATGATTAGTTATCCGTGATTTATTCTCCTTAAAACCGAAGCAGCACGTTCACCTCGTGCATTGCCACTCTTTGAATCTGCAGCTCGGTTTCAACACGAAAATATTATTGATAATAATTATATTAATATGAGTGGCAATCACATATTGGGGAATAGGTTATTTTACTTTTCATTTAAACATTTATTAACTTAAAAACATATTTATTGGCGTCAGAAAAATAAATTGTTGACGTCAAAAATTGTCTTTGACGTCAAAAAGGCATGTATTGACATCAAACATATGTTTTGACGTTGATGATTTATTTTTTGACGGCAAAAAATAACTTTTAAAATTCACAATAGGTTTTTGGACGTCAAAAAATAATTTTCAAATTACTAAAATTACTTTTTTGATGTCAAAAATTGATTTTTGTTACTTGAGGAATTGAATTTTGGATGTCTGAAAATGACTTTTGTATTGTACAACCTAAAAAAATCTGTTTAATAATATATAAAAAAATACGGACTTCTTATCAACAATAAACATTTCTTTGTTGTCAAAATTTGATTTTTTGACGTCGTTAAAATATTGTTTGCTGAGGTCTGAAAATCGCTTACGCAATATAGAATTAAATGAGAAATCAACATAAATACTATTCTTTAACCATAATTAATTAATTTATTTTCAGACATCAATAAATGAGTTTTTGACGAAAAAGATGTATTTATTGACACCAAAAATTAATTTGTAGCGTCAGTAACTGAATATTTGACGTCAAAATTTTATTTATCGTCGACAAGTGCTGCCATTTAACAGCACAGCTGTCGTAGTAGCGAAGTTTTTGGAGCTTGCTAAACTAAACGAATTCCCCGTTTTTGATCGTCAAAAATCTATTTATTGACGGCAAAATATAATTACTTTCTATCTGAAAACAACTATTTATTGTCAAAGAATAATTTTGACCTTCTTTTATTATTTTATTTTAAATATCCTAACCGGTTTTAAACGCCGCGAAATGATATTTTGCCACCATAAATTAAATTTTTGAAATCAATAAATAAATTTGTTGCCTCAAAAATTCAGGATTTAAGAGATACATATTTTTATTCTAAATTCGATTTTTTTATGCGCTAAAAAATTAATTTGTGATGTTAAAAAATCAATTTCCGAATTCTGAAATCCAAAATACAATTTTTGACTTCAGAAATTATTTAACGCGTTTTTTAGGGTAACAAATCATTTCTCTAAGTCGATTCTAATGCTTATTTTGTTAAGTCGGTAATGTATCGGAAAGCGCCCCTTAAGATTGATCCGATAGCCTCAGTTAAAGAGTGAAAGAGAACTGTAGAACTTGTTTGTTTCAGACCTCGTTATGGTTTCTTGATTTCCCCGTAGGCTTTATTATAGTATCGTTTGTCATTAGCGATGCGCCAAGCTCATTCTTTACCTTTACTTGACGTGAAGTCAAGATTCCAGTATTTGTAGTAGGGACTAGGACACTTACTTTTTGGTTTCTGATAAAAGAACTTGGGTTTACGACGGGAAGTATATCTGTGTGTTTATACCATTTTTACTGTTTACCGATTTGTCATTTTATTAAATCAGACAAAGATTTGATTTGAAAGCACTATTCAGATTCAGGCGGTCGCATACTTCTTTTTTCGCATTATCATTGATTTATGATGTATTTATTATGTTAGTCAGGTTTATATAAAAGATTTTCCTATATACACAAGTTTTATTAGTCTGTCGCATTCCTTTTCTTCCCCTGTCATGATTTTATCATCGAATATAGCGACTTCTGATAGTTTTTTGACAACTGCTAAGTTGAAGTTAATCTGCGGATCTGTCGTAAGCAGTCAGAATTAGCGTTCGTACAATTGTGGTAGGTTTTCCTCGTTGTCTATCTGTACACTAAATCCGAATCCCTTCTACCGGTCTCAACTTTTAATAGTGGGGAACCCCCGCTACTAGAAACCACATCTTTGCGCTTCCATTATATATGGATGTATACGCTTTGTTTGTATTTTTGGCATATAATCTGCTGCTGTCATTTCGAACACAAACTCTGAGAATTAACTATCCACGTCAGTCTCGCTCCCGGTTGCTTATGTAAAAGACCGACACTTAAAATCAACACCTTGCGAAGAGTTGTTAAAGATACAAAGCCGCGCTCGGCAAGTTTAAAATGAGGATCATATTTAACTAATAAAAGTAATAATTACGACGTAATACAAGAACATCAACCTTATTAACAAAAATGTGCCGTATTACACAATATTGCGTAACACTAAAGAACGCTAAATACTCTCTCCGTCAGCTGTGTCGGTCAAGTGTCTCTTCGTACGTCGAAGGTCCCGGTCTCTCACAGATGCCACGTCGGTCGGCATTCCCAAATAACCCAAACATTACCTTCTGCAAAATGCGGTTACACTTATAACATGCGATAGAAAAAATAGCATGACGTGGACCTCTGTTGCTATTTTTTTGCCGATCCTATCCAGTATAACATATGCTATAATGGGTAGGATCGGCCATACAATGGCTACTTGACGCCATGTTTTAAATAAAGATTACAAACTTTATTGCAGCTAAAATATTAACAGGGCAGAAATCTGGAAATGTTATTTTATCACCTTCAATTATTTTCCCACCTTCAGGTACTGGATTACCATTTACAATTAAGAGAAAACAATGTAAGCAAGACTCACCATTAATAGGGTACAAAAATAGATATTTAATAAACTTTATTTACCAGAGTCGGGATTGTCACATGATGTGAAAATTAATATTGGAAACTCTAATGAACAGGGCCAATTTAAAGGAAAAGTGGGCACATTTATTTTAATAATGTCGCTCTCGCTGGGTCGGAATGTTACACCAATAGAATAAACATTGAGGTGATTAGTTAGTAGTTACGCATATTAAGTTTAGTATTTATTTTACAATCGCTGACTTCTGGCGTATTGGGTATTTACAATACTTCTATTAGCTTCAAGTACATGTCTTACATCTCGACACAGTTTATTTATTGTCTTTTAAAAATACGTTACCAAAAAGCATAGGGCGTAGCTCACGAGTACCGCTGGTCTTATTAAATTATGTGCGAAGACATGCTATAACAAATATGTTATATTAAAGCATCTTATTAGGTTAGCGGTAGAGCCATTAATCTAGTAAACTCTGTGTTCTTAATTCAATACTGACAATAGCTAGAGATTTTTCTGAAAGAAGAAATAAATCGCTCGGAGTGTTACAAAGACGCTATGTAACCTTAGCTGTTGAATCTTCTATAAACCCTGTAGATAATTGTAAATACTTTTATTGTCACCTGCTTTGGACGAGAAGTAAATCTCCCTGTCCGTTGTTATTTCTTTCAAAGATTCGTTGTGTTCTCTTAAGATTTTAGCGGTCTCCTCAGTAAGTCGTTTTTTATCCTTCTTACAGCACCTACTCTGCCATCAGAAGTTTTTAGCAATTTAATTCGCTCCGTTACACTTATTCGTATTCTTTTTATTGCTTTAGATAATTTATCGCCAAATGTAATCGCGCTTTATTTCTCCACCTAGCAACGCAATTTAGGAAATATAAGGCTATTAACAAAATAAAAAAAATGGGTGAAGCACTTCGCCTGTACTTTTTCATACATAAAAAAATAATTGTTTCTATACAGGGTCATTTATTTAAAAGTGGCCATAGGTCAACTTTTTAATTTAACCAGATACAATATAGTTTTTATGCAAATTTGAAGAGCAGCCCCTTACTAAAAAAAATAACTAAAAAAATATGAATTTTCAAGATTGCTGCCAGAGAAAGAGACATTGTTGTTTTAAATGGCAACATAGTATTTTTTACAGAATCGGGTAGTCCTTTGCAATGTAAATTTGAATTATTTTTCTTAGTTAAAAGGTGCTTTTCAAATTTGTTTCAAGAAGTATTTGTTTTTCTGTTTAAATACAAAAGTTGGCTTCTGACCACTTTTAAATGAATAACCCTGTATATCTAACCCTAGCAATTATAGCACTGCTAACTAAGAATAGTTTACAGTTTAAGTTTATTTAAGTGTAATTCTGGTGAATCCCCCATAGCAAGAAAAACAAATTACAACAAATCATAAACTACCTGCATAGAAATTTCATGCTCTTGGTAAAAATCTATCCGGCAGCATTGTTACTTTCACAAAGTGAATATAATACTGTAGGAAACTGTTTGTGAAAAAATGGTCGGGCAATTAACATAATATTATAGGATATATTCGGATAAGCCAAAATTGTTTCGAGTTCGCCGAATTTTGTCATTTTTACACTAAATGAAAATAAGACTAAATTGCAGTTTTTTCGTAAAATTTCATGGTCTAATTAATATTAAAATACATTAAACAAAGTAATAATTTTGGTAACCAAATGGTATCCTGTCTGCGTAAGTAATGTAACTAACCTACGCATTGATTATTATCGTTAGGTATTTGGCACTCGGCCGAATAATTAAGTGGAGTTGGCTAATATTCGGTACAAATATACAAATCTGACGGAATATTTGGCCACCCAATAAAGCTAACGTTTGGTTCTCGGTTTTATATTTGACCAAATATTCGGTGTTTTAGCCATATGCTTGGCCCGTTATTTTGCTAAATATTTGCCAAATAGTTGGCCGAATATTTGTTATTAGGCCGGGAGAGACTGGCCGAATATTCAATATGATCAAAATTACTGTTCGGTAAATCCTTAGTTATTATATCTTCAAAAGTGTTTTTGCATTAACGTTGTAGTCCCAATAGCTACCATACAAGTACATGGTTTAATTAGCTATATTCTGTTTGATCACTTTATAGGGGTTTCGCGTTCTGCTACTTTACTTGTGCGTGTATTATTTATCATTGTAGTTAGATACACAACTTTTTCAAATTTATTTATGAGCAAATTAATAGAATTATTAATTTTTTAAAAAGATTTCTTGGGATATAAGAAACCCAAAACTTAGAATACAAATATTAGTCCGCCAAAAACTTGATGAAGGGGGAAATTAATCTCCTTAAGTATTGCTTTACCTAAAAAATACGTTGTAATTCTTATTCTACTGTCACCCATAACTAATTTCGCTTAAAGAAAATATTTTATCGTCCCCCGTTTATTAAATAAAGAGGCATAAATTTCCAATTTTCAAAAATTCATAGAAGGCGTCACAGAGAAATTAGCGGATGTGGACACTAACCATATTGTAGCTCGTCGCTAGCTCTATTAGCTCATAGAATTAAAAAAAATTGAGGTACTAGTTTTTGATCAATATTTTTTTGTAGACGTCAAAAGTTTTGAATATGTTTCACTTCACAGTATTATTATTAATTCCAACAATTCTTGTAGTTTGTAACATTGTGTTGTGTGTACCCCTTGGTCAATACGATGTGATAATTTGTTAAAACCAAAAATTTTAAAAATGTATACAAGACGTTATATAGAGAAATTAGCTGGCGTAGACATTAAACAAATTGAACCTCATCCCCAGTTATACGAGCCTACAAAAAATTTAAAAATAAGCGTTTTTCCGAATTTTGACCAATATTGTTTTTTAATTTCCAAAATTTCGAATTAGTTTTTAATTCACAGCTTTCACGCGGTAACAAATTTTCATACAAAGTAATATTGTGTCCCCTTAGAGCTCCTACAGTATCAAATTTGATCCCGATCTGTCAACTCTATTCTTTCGTAATAAACCTGCAAAGTCAACATTATCAAAAAATCGTAGCGGCCCGCAGTTTTTGTTCGACACGTCGAAAAAAAAATGTAAAATGTGCCCTAACGCCTTCTAGCAGATTCAGTTTTCAGATTTAGAACTTTTTGAAGAAAATGCTACCAAAAAATCATGTCACAGTCAGTTATTAAACACTATTGTTTTGAATTCTTGAGGGTTCAAAAATGTATTTCTGTCTAAACCTGGACTTCTAAAATTTTCATGAAAATAATACATATACTGAAAGTATCGGAAAGTAAAAATAATATAGGATTAGTGAATCTCGAGTAACTACAATTGCTGGGGTACATTTTGTTTGTTTTTCTTCAAACCTACTTTTGTGGTTGATTCTTAACTGTCTTCAACAGTAATAGATTAGTTTCGATATCTTGTTTGTGAATTGTCTCGTAAAAAAGGAAACGAAACAACTAATATACAACCCGGATCATCCGTATCGGTCTGCGAATCTCTTAATTCTCCAGCTTAGTTCTGTCTCCGTAGTTTCTACGGTTTAACGAAAGTTTTCCGCGTCTGCATAAATTTATACCAGTTAGAAACTGGCACCGAGAAAATGCGAACAAAAGTGGACGTGCAGAATTTCGAAAGCGGATTGTGTGGATGAGTAGCAAGGAATTATAGCGGCCAGAAACGTGATAAGAATTTAGACGGAAAAGGCATTTTTATATATGTATTGTTTCTAAACTCACCTTCTAACCTCAATCAATGCAAAGTACTCGCCGATGTGAAAAATAATACATTTCCTAATGAAGCCCACAATACAGCAAATAACACAAACTCACTTTGACGAATTGTGGTGCGTATTATAATGGTGCTGGAATTGTACTTTTTAGCTATAGATAAATTTTTTGTAAAAAAGTAACAATGACAGGGTTAATTAACTAAAATCGATGACCCTGTTAAACAACCCATGTTAAATTCGACACAACGAAACTCTTTCACCTACCGCGATCGGCTATTTCCAGCCACGTGACCTATTGGGATTTTACCTGATAATCCCACTGGAAAACCAGTGGAATTGGAGATTTTGCGAAAACATACTTTGCCTGAGTATATGGAAATTTTGGTCGCATTACACTTTAGTGCATATTAGAAAATGCACAAAGCAGGGTTTTAGCTTTCGTAAAACCGTGAAAGCACATTTCTGAATCCATTTGAAAGTATTTTTATCAGAGAAAAAAGCCAATCCTACTGCTGAACACAGAAAGTCGAAAAAGGTAAAAAAATGCGTTCGCTGTTTGTACTGACCAGGAGGTCTTGTTGATTTCACTTTAATAGGAAATTAGTCAAAGCGTACAGCACTTTAATAGAATTTCATTGAGGAAATTAGTACACATTCTGCTATGTTATGATTGATGATTGCAGAATATGTCTAATGCAGATTAATAGAGTTACAGTGTGCTGTCCGTTGCAGAGTTCAAGACAATTTCAGTCATAGTGAAGAATTAAATATCTGGAAGAATTTATGAAGAAGGAGACCCTGTGTTTTTAAAATGTTTATTCTTTCACGTTGAGCATTATAATTATTACTATATTTTCTAAGAAAAAAAAAGAACTGGGTACAACTATTGAATTTATGTAAAAATCTAGTAGCTATAGCTACTACTAGATTGGCCTATATCGAATAGCCTTATTTGTGCGTATTTATCATATATTTTACTGAACTGCTTAGTTAGATTGATGTATAAAATAATTTAATTTATCGCCTTGTCGTCATTGAATTATTAATTATTAATATAAATTTTTGTCATTATTAAATAATATTTTAACATCAAATAATTATTTTTTAAGTTAAATTAATTTTTGACGTCAAAACATCGCTTTTTAACTCTCAAAAATCAATTTAAATAATAAATCAACATAAATGTTATTTTTAACCATAATTAATAATTTTTAGACGTTAATGCATGATTGATTTACGTTAAAAATGTATAATATAACAGGAACAACATTAAATTTCTATTTTATATTTAAAAAAATACTTTGTACTTGAGACCCTTTCAATCACGGGCCTCACTATACCTGCATTACAAATTTACGTTGACTTTTATTAAGTTGTGTTTTGTAGAACGCTTATATTTATGAGTATTTATAATTATGAATCGAGTCAGTTTCTTTATTTGCTATTGTCCCGGTTGGCAAAATGTCATATAAACACGCAGGTGGGAAATAAATCGCTTTATCGTTTAACTAATATAAAAATCATTTATAGCAGGCAAATTTTAACTGATTTAGGTTGCTATTAAGTATTCTTGGTTTTTCGTCCAATTTAATCTAAAATAGATACAATTTTTAGAATCATGGTCCCGAATAAATGCGGGAAGGTTAAATTTAAATTAATTTTTCACACTGTGGAGAAAGATTTTTCGTTCTCTGCAGGAAGTACATTTAACCTGTGAGGGAGGCCATCACAGTCAACCTGGTTTATTTCAGCGGCTACACCTAGCGTGGGTCTTATCCACCACTGCCTTCTTTTTGCAATCAGCCCTTGTCAGAGTTAAAGTTACCAGTCACGTCATCAGGCGGCGAGCCCTAAGCCTCCACTGGTAGGGGGAGGAATTACCTAAATCTCTATTGATTGCTGCAGATCAGTTGTTACCACAAAAAAAAATAATAATAAATAATGATACGCTGAATGATTCCTATAATAAGATCTTCGTATCAACCTACTAGCTCTGAATTGCGAGAAGGGTGTGGGTAGACTTAAGGATTTTAAGGGCGCCAGAATTCACTACCAATAATGAGTTCACTTTGTCGAATTCAAACAAACTGCTATATTCAGGAATCAAACACAAGGAAATAAAATTAAATGCAATATACATAAAGACACAAAAATAACGGTTTATTTGGTTATGCGTTATGAAAGATTAATAACATTAAATAATACCAAATATTAATTATAATACCAAATGTAATGTACATATAATCAATCAAATACCCAATTAAATGCTTCAAAAAAAAAATTCAGTAATTTGAAAATATTTCAAACTAATATTGAAACCTCCCACCCTAAATGAAACTTCACAAGTATCGTAGATAGTAACCATACGTAATGATAATTTAATAGAAAATCTGCAGCATTAATTCCTACGAAGATTCAAGCTTGTATCTTTCGATAAGGGAACGCAGCGAATACTAAGTTATAAAAATCTTTAATATAACTTGCTTAGTTTGTAGTTTAGTTCAGGTAGATATAAAACAATTAATGTAACCTTGCATTAATAAACATTAATGTATCAGAACAACCGGCGTACTTTACTGAACTTTCCTGTACAAAATCCAATATTGCTACCAAAAACGAAACATTAAAAATTGCCTGAGTAATACCGACAATCAAAATTGGGCTATAATGAAAAATAAATACAAGTTCATAGGTTAGGTTATCACGTGTGCATTTGTGCAACAAGTTCGTTCAAGACTTAAATAATATCACACAAATTAAGGTAAGTATGCAGTAATATTACTAATTTAAACAGTAATTCTTAGCAACGTTTTAAATTGTTAAATTACAGATCACAGAAAAGACCCAAATTAATAAATTCGAACATGGAATCCTTATTAACAATAATATTGAAGCAAATTATTAACCAAACCAATAGCTGGTGAGTAAATATGTTTAATTAACAAGTTACAAAAATTAATAACATTGGTTTGTAGACAAGATATTAAAATGAATTGTCTCCGCTAACCTGACCTCCCACGAAGATAACTGGATGTTGCGGTTGAAGTACCATCGGCAGCAGAACAGCTTCTAATTATGTAGCAAACACTTTGGTTGTAGTTACGATACCATCGGAAGTTATATAACGGTATTCCAGGAATTCCAAATAAGGTAAAACAAACTCCAATACGAACGATGCATCAATTTTTAGATACCATACACTAGAGCGATCACTACAGTACAATAGGACGTTAAATACCATCCAATAAGACGTTCAATACCAAATAATAGAATTTAACTACCATACAATAGGATTTAACTACCATACAATAGAATTTAACCCACCATATAATAGGAGCTGAAAATAAAATCAAATGTAACTTCCTCTACAACAAAGAAAAACGTATACGAACCTCCAAGGAGCTTTCCAAAATAATCGGTAAAGGATAATAATCAAATATATACAAAATTTACAGCTTCTTCCCAATTTCCAGTGGTTTTCAAGATCCAATATACTGATAAATTAGTTACACGAATTAAAATCCGTTTACGAAACGTGAGCAACACACCAAAAACTCCACTCTTCAAGAAATTAATCCAACAAGGTAGAAAATTATATTTCTAATTAATCCAATAACTGACAAATTAATTTACAGGAAGAATTTTGTCACTGCAACTAAATTATTTTAAAAACCACACCTTACTTGGTCGAAGACTTGGAGCAGAAGGGCCGAATAAAAGAATAATCTATCACAACCCAAGAATTTATAAAAAGAAACAAAAAGCTATTATCACTTGGAACATTCAAGACTTTTATCAAGTGGAAATATTTCTAACACAAAATTTTATCTGCATTCTGGGTTGCAAACTTCTAGGGACTAAATACCTTTCAAACATTTTTAATTAAATAAATAAATGAAAATAAAACCGTAACAACTCCCCTCCCACTTAAGGGAAATTGCCCACAATTTTCCTAAATCTAACCAAAAAAAAAAAAAAAAAAATTCATAAAGAACAATTCATAGCATAACATCATTATAACATTAACGGCCATTTTCTTCTTCATCTGGGGGATGTTGCTTAATGTCTTTGACGTGCCATACACCTTTGGATTTACCGTGCTCATCTTGGAGCTCGTATGTAGTAGGCGAAAGCTTTCTTTTTACAATCAGTGGTCCTATAAACTTGGGTGCTAGTTTAGCGGTAAAATTCTTACTAGCGTCTGATATCACATAGTTACGTCTGTAGACTCGATCTCCGACAGCATAAGTTATTTCTCTATGTCTTAAATCGTATCGTTGTTTAGACTTGGCGTGAGCAGTAGCTAGTCTTTTGTTTATGTCTGAATGTAACTTTTTAAATTCTTGTGCCCTGTCAATGGTTTTAAGTGTTTCTTTTTTAGATATGATTCCTTTAAATTCGTCGCCTCGTGCTACGTGTTCTCTAGCAAAGTTAGCGAAGAAAGGTGTTACTTTGGTAGCTTCATGAACAGACGTCCTGATAGCACATGCTACTTTGGGTAGATATTGGTCCCACTTTTTATGATTATCAGTGACATAAGATGCAAGCATGGTCTTGAGTACACGATTCACTCTCTCTACAAAATTGGCTTGTGCATGATAGGCTGGAGTGAAAATTATCTTGACGTGGTAACTCTCACACAGTTTAGTAAATTCATGGGCCTTGAATTGCACACCGTTATCGCAAACCAGGAATTGCGGACATCCGAAGAATAAAAAGACGTTTTCTTCTACTATTCTGGTTACGGCAGCGGCTGTAGCTTTCCGAAGTGGAAACAGTAAAACAAACTTTGTTAAATAATCGGATATAACCAAAATATAACTATAACCTTTTGTTGATCTAGGTAGCGGACCACAGATGTCTACAGCTATCATTTGCCAAGGTTTCGTGATGTCTGGACGAGTTCCCATAAGTCCGGCTGGTCTATTCTGATCAGGTTTCATCGAAGCGCATATCGTACACCTTCGAACATAGCTAGTTACGTCATGACGCATTTTTGGCCAGTAAAAACGGGTCTTCAGGCGTTCATAGGTTTTGTATACACCTGCATGGCATGCTTTTGTTGTGTCATGGTGCTCACTGATAAGTTCTCTACGCTTTTCTTTGGGAATAACCTGTTTCCATGCTTCATGATTTTCTCTTAATTCTGGGTAATTACATTTAATATATTTATAAATTATGTCTTCTTCAACACGCCACTGTGGAAACTGTAAAGGATGAGATTGAATTTTTCGTTTTAGATTTAAATACCAAGAATCTCGAATTGGCTCTGGTAGATCTATGGTTATTATAATGTGATTAACTTCGGAAACAGCTCTAGATAATAAATCTGGGACAACATGATCCTTGCCCTTACGATGAACTATGTTAAAAGTGTACTGTTGTAACCGTAAAATCCAACGTGTGAGTCTTCCTGTCGGCTCCTTCAGGTTATTAAGCCACACCAATGAATGATGATCCGTTATCACTGTAAACACATAACCTTCTAAATATGGACGTAACTTCTCGATAGACCAGATGACTGCTAAGCACTCTCGTTCAGTAGTTGAGTACTGACGTTCTTGACGGCTCAATGACCTGCTGATGTAACATATAACATGCTCTGCTCCATCTTCATTCTGCTGAGACAGCACAGCTCCAATACCCACGGCTGACGCATCGGTTTGTACAACGAATGGCTTTGAAAAATCAGGACAATTCAGGATCGGGGCTGTTACCAGACAATCTTTAACATATTGGAACGATGCTTCACACTCTTCTGTCCAACACCAACTTTTGTTCTTACGCAATAAATCCGTCATGGGAGCAATCACAGTTGAGAAGTTCGGAATAAATCTACGGTACCATGAGGCAGTTCCAGTAATTCTACGTACCTCAGTGACATTCTTTGGGGATGGAATTTCGATGATGGCCTTAATTTTCTCTGGATCTACGTGGAGACCATATTGATCCACTACGAATCCAAGATATTGAAGTGTCGGACGACAAAAATTACATTTCTCGGCTGATAAGGTGAGTCCAGATTTTTGAAGACGCTGAAATATTTCTTTTAGGACCTGCAGATGAGTGTCAAAATTTTCAGTTGTGACAATTATGTCATCTAAGTACACAAATACATGAGGCTCTAGATCGGGCCCTATAATTCGATCAATTAACCTTTGCCATGTTGCTGGACTATTGGTGAGCCCAAAAGGCATCCTTTTAAACTGGAATAATCCTCTTCCAGGAACTGCAAACGCGGTATACTCTCTAGATTCTTTTGCTACAGACACTTGCCAATAGGCAGATTTTATATCCATCGAACTTAAGTACTTGGCGTTTCTAAGACGATCCAGTATAGTAGATACAAAAGGAAGCGGGTAAGCATCTTTGACGGTAAGACTATTAACTTTTCGATAATCCACACAAAATCTATATTTACCATCTTTCTTAGGCACTAGCAACACAGGGGAAGACCAAGCTGAATTGGACCTCTCGATGATATCATTGTCTAACATGTGCTGTACTTCCTCGTCAATTTTACACTGAATAAATGGTGACACACGGTATGATCTTTGTCTCACTGGTTCTGAAGTAGTAAGCTTAATTTGATGTTCGACTAGCGAGGTATGTCCAATTTTATTGTTGACCTCTTTAAAGTAGGGTTGAATCAGTTGGTCCAGTTGTATTTGTTGATTCAAGTCAAGAAATTCTCGGGGTACCACTGCAGTTATGTTAGGTAAGGCTTCTTCTTCTAAACTAAATGACCACTGTCCTTGTTGTAGATTTGGAATAATACCCATAGTAGTCCAAAAGTCTATGCCAAGAATCAAGGTTTGAGGCAATTCGGGTACAACCAAGAATGAAATGGTTCTTGTTTTGTTTTCAAGATGTACAGGAAGGGTAACAGTTCCTAATATTTCACATGCTGCATTATTGGCTACTGTACAAGACTTCGTACGTGATGTTAATAAAGATATGCCCATATGCTGTAACAATTTCCAACCGGGATTACCCAATATAGTGCAAGATGCGCCGGTGTCAAGTAAACCTTTGATCTTTATTCCTAAAATATTTACGGTTAGGTATGGCCTATTATCTCCCTGACATTGGTCGAATATATAATTGATCATTGGGTTTAATACGTCGTCGTCCCAAAAAAAATTTTTAAAATTGTTGACCGTTCCTTGTATTATTCCAGAGCACGACGTCCGGTCTTCTACTGTGCTCCTCGCTCGTTTCCCGAACAATTTTTGCAAGTACGGCTTGTGACTCCAACTTGTCCACATCTGTAACAGTACATTCGTTTTGGAGCAGTACACTGGGTAGCGCGGTGTCCAGTTGCGGAACAATTCCAGCACTTGATGGCTAAAATCTCTGCAGTAGCTGAAGTTTGACTAATCTCATGGTTGGGTTGCATTCGTGATGGATAATTTTCTGAAGTTTCGGAATCAACAAATTCTCCCAGAAGATTTTCTCCCACTGCACAAATAGGTTGTCTCAAAGTACGTCTTCTCCATCCTAAATCAGGTTCAAATAATGAAGTGGTAGTAGATGGCGCTTTAAATTTATTCGAAGCTATCTTTGCATCTTCTAACGCTCTACAGGTGTGAATCAGACTAGCAATGGAATAAACTGGATGTAATGCTAACTGCGTCGTATAATATGGTTGTAGGTTTCTACGTATGATTCCTAATCTCGTGATTTCAGATGGCATTCTTGGTAATCGGCTAAAAAGATTTTCCATCACGGCGATGAAAACAGCAACTCGCTCGGATTGATGTTGAGTTCGATTACGAATCTCATCCCACAGACACATTTCATAGTCATGAGGAAGGAAGTTTTCTTTTAACTTTTTCACGAGATCATCCCAATCAAGGACTGTGTGTCTAACGGCACGATACCAAATGAGTGCATCACCGGTAAGAATTTCTACTATCGACTGAAGTAATTGAGCTTTAGAAATACCACGGGCTTCTCTCAGTTCTTCTATGCGTACCAGGAAACTAGTTAAGCTGGAGGATTCACCATCGTAGTGAACATTCCACTTACATACGGGGATATAATTCTTATAAACTGTTCGAGATTGATCTGAATATGCAGTCTTCTCTGAGGTAGGTATGTACACATTGTTATATATTTGACTTTTTCTTTTTGTAGGTTCAGGTATTTGACTTAACTCCATATCCTTTATTCGGTCAGCAAGATGAGAACCTTTCCTGCGAAAACTATCTTCATGTTCCGGTGTTGACTCATGGAAGCTCACTCTACGACTCGTAATTCTAGAATGTGACGGTGACGCTTTTATTTCATGGTCAATCAGCTGACTAACTGGCGGCTCTATAATCAATTTTTCCACTGCAGAAGCTGTAGGATAACTCTGGGTAACTGTATCTGGAATTAATATAAGTGGCTCATCTATAATTGATCTTTGTTGTTGTATCTTGGATGTCTGTTGTTCAGGCTGTGTTAACTGCTCATGCTGAGTGATTGGTTCATGTTGGTAGCCTAAGTAAGCTAAATCGATGGCTTGTGATAGTAACCTTAATTTTTCCGTTAATAACTGTTGTTGACATCGCTGGGAATCACCTTCAGGTATAATGTTTCGTAGTCGTCCCATGACATGATACATGCGTGCTCTAATTCTTTGGACTTCGTTGTCTCGGTTTGCGGAATCAAACTGTTCAACCGCATTGGTCAGTTCTTGCAATTTATTAGCACAAACAGTAAGTTCAGACTCTGGCTCCAGATATATGCCTGAAACTACGCTTAAGTTTTCGGACCGTTCGCGGTATAATGCGTCTCTCAGTATAGATCGCTTCTCCACTACATTCGAACCCACGGGACATCCTCGGATTATCAGTTCGTACGTCAATTCGTCGTTCAGCAACCTTCCGACGTCCATGGTGTTGATAATAATGATGCTAACTAAAACTCCCTAAAATAAATCTTAAAACTACCAAAATCACAAAAACAAAACCTAAATTTCTCCAACACAATGCAACGCTTCAATTAGCCAGGGGCGCAACACTCCAAATAGCCAGCGTAGCCCCACGTTGGGCGCCAAAAATTTGTTACCACAAAAAAAAAATAATAATAAATAATGATACGCTGAATGATTCCTATAATAAGATCTTCGTATCAACCTACTAGCTCTGAATTGCGAGAAGGGTGTGGGTAGACTTAAGGATTTTAAGGGCGCCAGAATTCACTACCAATAATGAGTTCACTTTGTCGAATTCAAACAAACTGCTATATTCAGGAATCAAACACAAGGAAATAAAATTAAATGCAATATACATAAAGACACAAAAATAACGGTTTATTTGGTTATGCGTTATGAAAGATTAATAACATTAAATAATACCAAATATTAATTATAATACCAAATGTAATGTACATATAATCAATCAAATACCCAATTAAATGCTTCAAAAAAAAAATTCAGTAATTTGAAAATATTTCAAACTAATATTGAAACCTCCCACCCTAAATGAAACTTCACAAGTATCGTAGATAGTAACCATACGTAATGATAATTTAATAGAAAATCTGCAGCATTAATTCCTACGAAGATTCAAGCTTGTATCTTTCGATAAGGGAACGCAGCGAATACTAAGTTATAAAAATCTTTAATATAACTTGCTTAGTTTGTAGTTTAGTTCAGGTAGATATAAAACAATTAATGTAACCTTGCATTAATAAACATTAATGTATCAGAACAACCGGCGTACTTTACTGAACTTTCCTGTACAAAATCCAATATTGCTACCAAAAACGAAACATTAAAAATTGCCTGAGTAATACCGACAATCAAAATTGGGCTATAATGAAAAATAAATACAAGTTCATAGGTTAGGTTATCACGTGTGCATTTGTGCAACAAGTTCGTTCAAGACTTAAATAATATCACACAAATTAAGGTAAGTATGCAGTAATATTACTAATTTAAACAGTAATTCTTAGCAACGTTTTAAATTGTTAAATTACAGATCACAGAAAAGACCCAAATTAATAAATTCGAACATGGAATCCTTATTAACAATAATATTGAAGCAAATTATTAACCAAACCAATAGCTGGTGAGTAAATATGTTTAATTAACAAGTTACAAAAATTAATAACATTGGTTTGTAGACAAGATATTAAAATGAATTGTCTCCGCTAACCTGACCTCCCACGAAGATAACTGGATGTTGCGGTTGAAGTACCATCGGCAGCAGAACAGCTTCTAATTATGTAGCAAACACTTTGGTTGTAGTTACGATACCATCGGAAGTTATATAACGGTATTCCAGGAATTCCAAATAAGGTAAAACAAACTCCAATACGAACGATGCATCAATTTTTAGATACCATACACTAGAGCGATCACTACAGTACAATAGGACGTTAAATACCATCCAATAAGACGTTCAATACCAAATAATAGAATTTAACTACCATACAATAGGATTTAACTACCATACAATAGAATTTAACCCACCATATAATAGGAGCTGAAAATAAAATCAAATGTAACTTCCTCTACAACAAAGAAAAACGTATACGAACCTCCAAGGAGCTTTCCAAAATAATCGGTAAAGGATAATAATCAAATATATACAAAATTTACAGCTTCTTCCCAATTTCCAGTGGTTTTCAAGATCCAATATACTGATAAATTAGTTACACGAATTAAAATCCGTTTACGAAACGTGAGCAACACACCAAAAACTCCACTCTTCAAGAAATTAATCCAACAAGGTAGAAAATTATATTTCTAATTAATCCAATAACTGACAAATTAATTTACAGGAAGAATTTTGTCACTGCAACTAAATTATTTTAAAAACCACACCTTACTTGGTCGAAGACTTGGAGCAGAAGGGCCGAATAAAAGAATAATCTATCACAACCCAAGAATTTATAAAAAGAAACAAAAAGCTATTATCACTTGGAACATTCAAGACTTTTATCAAGTGGAAATATTTCTAACACAAAATTTTATCTGCATTCTGGGTTGCAAACTTCTAGGGACTAAATACCTTTCAAACATTTTTAATTAAATAAATAAATGAAAATAAAACCGTAACACAGTGCCCGAGCTGAAACACAGCTTACCCGTCGAGCCGCTCCAAGACAACCCTAACCTGCACAGGCTTGCCGCTACCACAACGAGTCCTACGCCGGGACAAAGACGAGAGCTGCTATTTCTCCGCAAACACAGACTTGGTTTGCTTGGCACTAGCCCCTTCCAGTTGGGCTACTCGCAGTACCTTCGTACTGGTCGGCACCGCCCAGATAGGTCAATAGCTGGTCCAATCACAGGAACTGGTACTCTAACAGCGTCGGGTGTAGAAAAGCACGAGCTTCCTGGGTAGACACAGTGGCCGTGATCAGGTAAAGTGTACTTCACTCTTATGAACCAGATATCTAATACCAGCAACCACGCGAAGCTCACCTGCAGCGGAGATTTCGTTTCAGAGAACATGCCGTTTAGTTGTTAGGCACATATTGTCACGATCCGATTTATTCTCAATAAATCAAATCATGCTCTATGTCTGGACACAACCCCAAATAAATAACCAAACCATTTCTAGTATTAATATGTATTTAATTAAATGATTTATTTCTAATAACAGGACAATCTCGTTTAACAATATAATTTATAAATTTACTTACATTACATAATGTAAAGGGTTCATGATGACGGACTTGTCACCACCAGAATGCTATCTGGCTCTAATGCTGGATGATGAATTTAAATTGGGACTGCGACTGACTGCAACTGACTCCCAATGTTTCTAGTTTCCCTTATATATAGAATATCACATCATGTGAACAGATTAAGCCACGAGTGTTTCTATAAATGGTAACCTTGGCTTTATATAGCAAAACCTATTAACTTTTTATGACCGATTTAATATGCAACTTCCTCTGATGAGAATTGTAAGATTGTGTTCATTTATTTAACATTTGTATGAAATTTAGGAATGTTTTAGAATAATATTTTCAAATATGAATTTGTTTCTTACTGTGCATTCTGGTTTGTGGCACTATAGTAGTAGTTTGACAACTCTGTGCCCCTCTCCCGTTCTCTTCAACAAATATACAGAAAACATCTTTAAAATAGTGTTGAAGGACACGGACTTAGGATTGGTGGTGATAATATTATATGACAATAACATTACATACGCAGACAATAAAGCAACCATGGCTGAATCAGTACAAGAGCTACAACACTCGCTTAATAAAGTAGATAAAGAAAGTAACAGATGGGGTCTTACCATAAACACCAAGATTACAAAATTAAAAGTAGTAAGCAAGATTGGCGTAGGTCCAATAAGGCTAACCCTCGAACAAAAGGAAATAGAAAAAGTGCCGCACTTTAAATATTTTGGAAGTTTGGTAAACCAATCTATGACTCCAGATCAAGAAATAAAACACCGAATAGAATTAGCAAAAGCGCATCTTATTTTTAACTAAAACCACTGCTCACGAATGGCTATATAATAATAATTAAGAAAATATTTACTAAATGCTATACGTCTGGTATGTTCTTCTATATGGCTTCGAAACACGGATGCTGAAACAAACCATGATTAACCGCATTGAATCTTTTGAAATGTGTCGAAACAGAAGGATGCTCAAAATACCATGGACAAAACGATAGGAAATGAGGAGGCACTAGAGAGAATCGGATATGGGAGGAGTTAATGACGCAGCAAACTAAAATACCTTAGCCATATACTCAGAGGGCCAAAATACAACCTGCTTTGTTTAGTCCTAAATGGAGAAATTAAAAAAAGGAGCGGTAGGTCGAGAAAAGCTCTGATGTTTAAGAAATATTTGACAATGGACAGGTTTACCTGCGGAAGAATTATTACACTCTGCCCAAGATCGTGATTTAAAAGTATCGTGGACATGGGTGTTGCCAACGCTTAAATAAGGCACGGCACCTGAGAAGAGAGATGTATTAAATCCAAAGTTCCCCTGGTTCAAGTTTTAGTGGTAGGAGACCCCCGCCACCACACCCCACATAGTAGCGAAATAGCTCGCTACAGTAGGTATAACAAATATAGGAACAAGATTCCACGTGTGCAGTGTTTGGTTGCGATGCTATAACAGAATCTGCTGCTGTCATTTCAAACACAAACAGGATGAAGCATCCAGTTTCCGTCTATCTATTTAAAAGGCTGGAGCCCTTCATTTGAACAGATTGCGAAGAATTGGTGATAAAAATACGGAACCGCACGCTGTGGCTTTAATATAGTAATCATAAAATCATTTTCACTAATAACTAAAACAACAGCCTTATTATCGAAGATTTATTACACTACACATTACACAATACTTCGTAATAGGGAAGAACGCTAAATCCTCTCAAGGTCCTAGGCTGTCGCAATCCGAGATGCCACGTCGGCGGCGGCACGAGATAGACCAAACATTACTTTGAAATGTGGTCACAATAATAACATGCGACCAAAAAAAGTTTATTTTTGTTTATGGGGACCATTCACGGTTTGTGGTGAAAACATCTATGAAAAAAGTCCTAGAACTAATTCGCCTGGAAAAACATTGATAGAATAAACACCCGCCGACAAACATTGTATGAAAAAAAGTTCCGGTAAAGACATGCTCCAGTAAAAGCATTCCCTGGAACAAAATACTGGGTAAAATAATTACCCGGAGAAACATCTACTAAGAAAACATCCCCTAAACAAAAGAACGTGTATAAGATCGTCCTTGAAACAGATACCTGTTTGTTTTTTTAGCTGATCGATTTATATGAATAAGGGCGCATATCATTTGGGAACAATATGCAATGGTCTAAGTAGATTTCTTTAGTGCGTATGTATTAGTTCGAAAAAAAGTTTGAAAATCTCTCTTAAAGCACTCCGCTGGAAATTAGGAAAAGTGAAAAGTTTAGCGGTTTAAGTAACTGCTTTCCCGCTTTTTTAAAGGAATTGTTTCTGGGACTATGATAGCAATTTTTTCAGTGATGTTGTTCTTGGCGATTTCACGAGAGTTTTTCATTCTTAATCTCTTTTTTCGTGGCGGTTTTTCTTCGGTCTTTTATCACGAGATTTTCTTTCGGGAAGCATCTCTCATTCTCGAGACCCACTCGGCGGAGGAATCATTCGGAGCGGCGAACGCCGTGTATGAAGTTATCAAAAATGATCGGAGGAGTAGCACACTGGTTCTGCTAGTAGATGTTATACAGGATGTAATGCATACAGATAAAAGAAGAAAAAGGGCGTAATGTATGCGTGCTTATTATTTCAGGAAACCAACGAATTTACGGAAAGCGTAATATGCTCAACTTCTTGCATATTTGAGAATATAAAATACTGCTGAATGAACGCATTAAGAATATGTATAACACTCGCCACAGCGTATCGATTATGTTTTTTTCTAAGTGTACAAAAAACCGTGTTCCACGCGTTTCGCTAGTCTAAGTTATTGCTCGTTCCATAGCAAAATAAGCGGCAAAAAAGGAAATAAAATAAAACAGGAATGACAAAAAAACAAATTTTCACATAAAGCAGAAGAAATCAAAAACTAGGCAAAAAACATACTGACAAACGGTACATAGAAAATAGTAGCAGGCTTAAGGAAATACTAGAGGTAGGAGGAAATCATCGAAAGAGTTGAAAAACAAGAGAAAGTGATTTCATATATACTTTTCTACTAAAGTCAGGTTGTGGCGTTTTTGAAATTTATTGAATTACATTTTGCTGTGGTTTGTACCGTGAAATGTGGAAACAGAATTATAATTCAAAAATTTGCGTTATGCTTTGTGACCTTGTTTTAATTTAGGTAGTTAAAAAATAAATCAGTGCGATGAGTTTCGAATATATGTGGTATCAGTCGTTTGTTTCACATCAATTTAATCTGCTTGTGTAAATCAAAACGCAATTAAACTCATATACTTGTGGAAATATTGGAAATCAGTTTTAATGTCACCTAAGTTGGTTAGTGATTATAGCATTTTACACATACATGTTAGAAACGACCCGTTTTTAACAAAACTAATAATAATATTATGCTACACATTTTGGTAGGGAATACAAATAGCTTTCTACCTCGTCTTTCGTTCATTTATTTAACTGTAAAATCTGTCGTTGGTCAGGTTTAATGTAATTCGTGTTAAAAGCTTCATATCCCTAGAAAGAAAAGTTGTGTCGGGAGTAAATCTTGCTTAGAACACACAATGATGTTGATGTACTTTAAAGCTACTAATTTGACAAAGTACTTTCTCCCCTGTTAAGTGATGGCACGCTAAAAGCTTATAAAACATTATACCGAAAAGTAAACGCACTATAGCGCATTAATTTTCTTCCATAATTACTTTAATAGCTATTAGAGTGATCTATTTTCTTCGTTTCTCCCTTAATTGTAAAGAAATAAGGTTAGGCACGTGCTCACTATTAATTACTTCAAATTTATAGTGAAGTTAAAATTACAGCACGCCGAAATATCGCGGTTCCTAAATTTTCTCAATTGCACACAAATGTCTTCCGTTTCCTTAGCATTTCACAATTGTTATCAACCCATTAAGGTGATTAAACATTAATCACTAATGGCCGTTTTTGTATCAAAAATATTAAGAAATGTAGAAATTAATAAACGCAGAAAAAGAAATTTTCTTTTGTAGGCAAAAACTGAAATTTTATGTTTTATTGTTTGTCTTAAATAAGGTGACAATTCAGCTAAAGGTTTGTTGGTAAGTATCGGATAATGATGAATGGTAAGTGCATAATCATGTTATCGGTTTGTACACAAAGTCAATGTACTAAACGTAATGCAGTTCAATCTAATTCCTCTACATACAATTAATCTTCCAACTACAATAACTAGTAGTTAGATTTATCGTATATAACTAATTAGAAAATGTCACGTTTTGGTGGTTCTCTCCTTTGCCATCGGTTAAAAGCAATTAATATCATGGAACAATAGTGGCTGAAAAGACAACGTGACGTTTGTATTGTTTTGTAAGAAAGGCTTTGCGGACTATAATATTTAATAAATAAAGGCCCTATGATACAGGTTTGTATTGTGACGCCAAGCTGTGTTGGAGCTTTTATAATTTACCAAGTTTTCTATGTGCTTACCTATTGAAATTCGTTAAATGTTTCGTTCATGATTAGGTCAGATCCGACAAATTTTATTTTCCAACTATTATCTTTCCTTTGTTTGCACAAAAATTATGAACAATAAAAGCATGTTTGCACCATTAACGTATGTCTGAAGCTTTCAGACAGTATGCCATTATTATAAACAAATACCAAAGAACTTTAAGAACACTACATTTAAATAAAAGCCGAGCTTTTGGAAGGACAAAGCGTTAAAATGAAAGCCGCTTAAAAAATTTGTAATAAAAACCTGGCCGCCGCAGTAAAAATAACAAATTAAAACGCTTCTCATCCCTTGCGGAGAAGTTTTACTGTGGCATTTCTTTGTGTCTGCATTTTTGTTTTGTTTTTGTTGTCGGAAATTGTGCCGCTTATCTGCAACTGTGAAAATCACGTTTACTTGGTGTTATTAGTCCAAACGCGATAATTTTTTTTTGCTTTTCGCAGTCACAAATTCGTTCATCCGATAAAATCCGATAATCGTGAAATTAGTCTCTCCTGAGTAGAAAGTTACAACCTGCAAATTAAAATACCGAAATGTATAAACCTTTAAAAATGTGCTACGTTTTCCCAGGTCGCACGTACATCGTCGATAATGTTATGTAATTATGTTCTAAATAACATAATTAAATTCAATTATTTTATAGTAAAGAAATCGTTTGTATAACCTAATTAAATTATTTTGTTTCTTTAGCGTGTAATTTGAAAACAAACGTGCTGCTGTTCTTTAGGTATTTTAAATACATAATATAATTCTACACTTATTTGAAATAATAAACACAAGCATGATGAATCTTCTTTTTAATTAATAGTAGAATTGTAGCTACAAAATGTGCAACAAAATGCGTTTACATTTCTAAAACAACAATTATTTTATTATTAAATAAGAGAGCACAACTACTTCGTTATTAAATAAGAATTCGAGCAAAATTGCCAGAGAAGAAGAAATTTGAAAAAATGTTTGTGTAATTTAGTCGTTGCGCTACCTCCTTTCAGTTAAAAGGACTTATTTATTTTTCTTTTTAAGACATTGTATAAAAGCATTGAACGTGACTTCTTCCCTTATTAACAGTGTTATGTCGGCAACAATGTCTACTACCTGTTCTGATGTTTGTAGTACTTGCTGTTCACAAACCGCCCCTAATTTTCAATTGAATTAGTTACCGGAGATTAAAGCCACAAACTGTTGCTAATGAACAGAGTCTATACTGGACATTTTTTAAAAATATATAGCATATATACAGGGCGTCCCACAATAAATGTCCATCAGCTGATACAACATCCAAAACTAAGCAGAAAGTTTTATATGAACCTGGGCCGACAAACGCTTTGTTTTCGAGATACAAGGTGTTCAAGTTTCGAAAAAAAATCTTTTATAAAAATATTTTTAGAAAGGCTTTTTCAAAAATCTGAAAATTTGGGACAAAGTTCATTAACGCGATCATCTTGGCTATTGTAATTTATTGTTGAAATTTCCAGCTGACAAGATTGTAATATTATTTTCAAACAACGTGATTTAAATTAGTTTTTTCATAAAAATAATGCGCTTTACGAAAAAAATGAAAGAGAACTTTGTTTTCCGGAATAGAACAGAAAACTAGATGGTGATATCTAATCAGCCGAAAATCCATGGCGTCGAGATTACTGATTTTTACTTTCCTATACTTTCAGTATAGGGAAGTATTGATTTCATGCAAATTTTCAAAATCGAGATTTTGACGGAAATACATGTTTTGGGCTTCCAGGATCCTAAAAAAGTGGTTTTTAAAAAATGCATGTCTGTGGGTGTGTGTGTGGGTGGGTGTGTGGGTGGGTGGGTAACGCTCATATCTCCGCAACGGCTGGAACGATTTCGATGTGCTTTGGAATGAGGAGGTATATCAAAAATTCATCGACAAAATAAGCTTTTAAAAAGAATCCGAAACCGGAAGCGGAAGTTAGACATGTTTTTTTGGTAGCATTTTTTTCAGAAACGGAATTTTGGAAATTTTAATAGTGGAGATTAAAGAAGACCTTAGGACAAATCAAACGATTTTTTACCGAACTCTCTAGCTTCAACATGGCGGCCGCTACGAATTTTTGAAAATTTCGACTTTAACGCCCATTTACTCAAAAACCAGTTGTTTGATTGGGATCAACTACATCTTGTTTGGTAGCCCCTTAAGGGTACTATACCATGAAATATCATTAATTTTGAAAATCGAACAACGATCTCAATGGCACCACTCCAAAATTTTTGAAATTTTCAAAAAAAATCTCAAAAACTGCCCACACGTTTTTGTTTAAACTTTTTAAGCCGATAGAGATAGGCATCTGCTACAATTTTGGTTTTTGCTCATTGTTATAATTTCACTGTGACGCCCTCTATGAATTTATGAAAATTGAAAATTGGTACCCTTTTATTTATTTAACGGGAGGGGGGGGGGGGGCAATAAAATATTTCTGTTAATGTGAAATAGCTCACCATTGATAGCAAAATCCGAATATAATAATATTTTTTCGATATTTTCATATTTAGGGGGGCTACTGTTCCCCCTCCCCCCAAATTTTTTCGATAAAAAATTAAAAATTTGGTTTTTTGTTTTGTTTGCTCTAGGAGAATCTTTTTACAAAAAATCGAATTTGCCCCTTAATAATCTTTTTGTCCTTAGAAGAATTTCACATACTTTCTACAGCAGTTGTATTCTTGTACTAGTCGTTTAATGTTCAGTGTAGGCTAACTTTTTTATTTTAATAGATAGACTCGCAAACCCAAGAGCAAAGTTGTAGGGCAAATTCTTCTCGATTGTTTTTAAGAAAAAAACTTGAGTTTCCAATTTTAATATGGCGGCCACGGTAAAAAATAACTTTTTTTTAAATGGAAACGTGGCATTTTGGCTTTAAAATCACAAAAGTTTTGAAATTCTAAATACAAATTAATAAGAGTAATTTCTTGCAAAAAATACTACTTCTCAAGTTATTAATACATTTTCAAACATCAACACGCTTCCTTACTCGTGCCTCCGGTTCATTTCAGTTCGGTTGTTTTACATGTACTCAGTTGCAGGCGGAGCCAGCGTGGTAATGGTACGTTTAAGTTACGCTCTTCACGCTTGAAGTTTTTATAAACGCTGTTTACTTTTACTAGCCGGGTCTAGACAGGCGTACATCAAAAGTGTTGGAAAATATAAAACAATGTTAATTTATAAGTATAGGAAAGTCCAGGCGAAGTGTTTCGCTCATTTTTTAAGATTAGGATACCCCTGCGTCTAGGCCAATGGTTCAGAGATTTCAAATATCTAAAGTCTCAATAACAAGGGTTGACTAGCTCAAACGTTGTGCTATATTTGAAGATTTTTGAAAAAGACTTTTTAGAAAGATTTGAAAAAAAAAACGTTTTCTTTGCGAAAATTCAACACCCGTATCTCGAAAATAAAGCGTTTGTCGGCCCATATTTATATGAAACTTCCTGCTTATTTTTGGATTAGCTGGTGATTTTTGGGACACTTATTGTAGGACGCCCTGTATACACGTTGATAAGCGAAAGTGACAGTTATGGTACTTTGTGGCTCTATCTCCATGGGCACGCACTGTTGCCGTCCTGGTACAGACTTTTTATGTTGTTTCAGCATTCCACAAACATGCATTGCTTGCTTCATCTTCTTAAGGCGCCATATATATGTACACCTGTACAAGTGTTAGCGCATGTCAAGTACACACATGTACAGAATACCTACAGTTTAACGTGGGCTTTGAACCATGGGAAGTATTGATATATACTTCTGCTCCAGAGAAGGCATTTACTCGGGCGGAAGTCAATGGTGAACATTTCGAACACTTGATTTCATGTTTTTAAATTTAATTTCTAGTGTTTAAATAAACTTGTTTCGTTTCAATTAGGTGTCATCAGACTCAAAATTAAAAGACCTTTTGAATGAAGTGTCACTTGACTCCCTTTGTTATTTAATTTTTTTTAATGGCCGCCAGCCGCCATTTTAAAGGATACAAAATTTAAACATATATTAAAAAGTAGTATTTAATCTTCCATTAAAGCACACAAAATTTTGTACCGAAATATAACGTTTTTTAATAGTTAGCAAGGGGGGGTCCTTTATAGACACTTTGTATGTGGGTATATGTAGTAATTTATTTATGTACATTGACTACTATTTTGTACGCCAGATTGAGCACTAGAGGAATGGAGCTAGGACAAAAAGTAAGATGTGACAACGGTCTTCAAAGAGCGGATGCACTCAGCGCTAGGGATGCAGCTAGCAGTACTTTTTCAAAATGCCGGATAACGGATATTCGGTATCCGGTTGCTCATCCGGATAGCCGGATACCGGATTATCCGGCATAGTTTTTACTTTCGAAGTAGTTTCAGCTTAAATGCAGTAAAATTTAGGTTTTAATCACAGAGCATAATATACAGGGTGTGTATAAATTGGCGAAAGAACTACACGCGGCTATGTTGGTCATAAAATTCTGAGTCGAAAATCTTAATACCAAAATGTTGGACAATGCTTCCTGGGTATGCACGGAATCTTCAAAGTTTGAAAATGAAGTCTTTTAATACGTGTTTTAATTCGTTTTCTGTTGACAGAAAGAGCTGCAAATTAGAATAAATAAGAATTGTAATAAATATGTTTTCATAGATGTTGTTTTACAGCCCCAAAAGCGTGTTTTAAACATTTCTTCGTTAACTTATTATTGTAAAAAATACATATGGCAGCATTTTAAACATTCACGGAGTATTGCGATGTAACGGACATCCTTAGTTACCGTGCATTATAACAAAACACATGTGGTGTGTGGATTCAATGTTGTCAAATGTACGTTCCTTTAAAATGGTTCCTGAGGACAGAGTCATTGTCAACATTTTGGTATTAAGATTTTCGACTCGGAACTTTATGACCAACATCGCCACGTGTAGTTCTTTCATTAATTTATACACACCCTGTATACTTAAAGAGTATGCAATGCGCGAATCCTACTGTCTTATTCTGTAGTGTTTTAGAGAGAGAGCACCGAGACATGGAAACTACTAAATGTAATATTTCAAGGATGTGCTGATTCGCTCTAATATTGTTTTTTGTCACAATTAAGATTGGAAATATGTCAACGAAATTGATTGTAATTACAAGAATTTATAATTTTCAACAAATGTTAAAACTAAAACGTGTTCTGTCCTGATAGATCCGACACCATCAAGAAATCAACTGACATAACCTAACATATATGGTTTTTATCGACATTTAAATAAAATATTGACGATTGACTATCGAGTGCTTTTTATAGGTTCCTTGTCTCGGATCTCTCTGTCACATGTACTGCAAAATTGAGACCTGCATATCATAGCAACAGGCGGTTTATGCATACTCCTTATGTTATACATATGTTACTTCGTGGTTTTCACAAATAATACTTATTTATGTTGTTTGACATCATTTCAAATTTTTAACTGGTATAAAAGCTGATCCCAATAACATAAATTTAGTAATTTTATGCAGATCTGCAAAATACCGGACTTATGGGGTTTTTGCTCTCTTACACTTCCAAATCAAATTGCATCCATAATCTCTTTTACTTGAGGAAAAATCTCCGGCCGGATATTTCATATTATCCGGCCAAACCGAATATTCGGTGAAATGGCCGGATAGGCCGGATAACGGATAAAAACCGAATATCCGTTGCATCCCTACTCAGCGCGGTTGCATTTGCACACCGCAACGCATTTAATTAAAAAATATCATATTATTTTAGCTGCAAAAATTATAATTCCTATACAGTTGGTTCGGTGATAAATGCGAAAACAAGTTTTTTTGATTAGTGGCTTCGGTTTAGACATATCTCAGTGTAAACGAAAAATCCCCAAAAAACAATTAGAAAACGCGATAAAAAATTAAATTACTAAAAAAGAACTCAGTGCGAATTACCTTAAAAAATAGAATACATTATCTTCTTTATGCTGGTGCGGATATTCCGATGTTTTTTCCTGTGCCCTTTTTCACAGTGAATTTTATTCCAGTTTTTGAATTTTGAATTAACAAGACATAAGTATCGATTATGCAAAGTTAGAGATTGTAACCTTAACGTTCCCACGGGATGTAAAAACAAGCGCGTTTCTGAACTCCCATATTTGGTGAACTCTTATTTTTAATTTATCTTGCTAAGATATGGTTTGTAATTGTTAGAAACTTTCTGAATTTTTTATACCAGCCTCAGTGCTCTTATTGTTGATCGATTGAATAAATTACTGAAATAAATTATTTATGATTCAACATAAGCAATTGGGCAAAGAAATCTGTTTCTGAGTTAAAATTCACTTTATGCTACTTCATAATTCAGCATTTGGCAATATGCCAAAAACTAAAGGAGTAAAATTCGTCATGTCAGTTTGATGATTGAACGCGTATGTTAGCTGCAAAAAAAGTACAAGCGTTTGTTTATGATTGCACTTAGTTTGCTTTCCACGGAAACCACTAAGTCGAGATTATGATGGATATACATACCTTAAAGGCGATTTTATTCCATGCCTACAATAAGTACCCCAAGATATACTCGTGGGAGTAAATAACGATGATCTTTTCCGTTGCCGGGAGAAAACGTTTGACAAAAACATGCTTGAAATGGAAAGTGTCGCATATGTGAATGGGAAATTCAAAACACCCACCTATTGAAAGTATTATTACTTCCTTTAGCGAATTTTATATGAATTCCAGAAATATGAGTTATGACGTTGTAACATTAGAACGTGCAAAAAATGAGTATGAGAATTTTCAAACAAAATTACTTTTCAAAGTTATGTCGGCAGAAATTCCTAGCTGTAATAACTAAACCTTCAGTAGTTACTTTTTTAGCAGTTGAAATTTCATCCAAGTTAAAATTTCTATAGTATTGAACGGAATGTGAAGAAATTTAAGAGGTGTTTTCTAAATTTTGCTGAAAATATTTAAATAGTTTGATACAGTTTCCAGTTACTTAGCCCTACATACTCAGTTTTTGAATTTATGTTTCCACGCCTTAATATTAGCTAATAACATTTTAATATTGAGTTTTATAAAATAATAGTGGTAGTGGATAAATAATTCAAATATCTGATCTTACTTTAAATTTTGTAAGATGCATAGTATTCTTTCTCTCTTATTTCTCGCGCCAGTTATGTTATGCAATCAATATATGATATGATCAACTTAATATTTTATTATGCACAGCTTGTAAGATAATGTCATAACAGAAAGTGGAGGGCTGTGTTCTTTCAACTATGTATAGCCTGTTTATTTTTTATAGAAATATGGGAATACTTTGTTTCTTATACTTTTTTTTATGAAATATCTAAGATTTTTTCCAATACCACACTTGCCTCGGATCCGTGCTTTGGATGTGTATTACCTCAACACCAATTTCTAATGGATTCTCCACGTGGACGGTCTATGATTTTTAAAATTCGGTGACAGCCCGAGTATTGAACCTGTGGTCAAGGCTATGGCAGTAGCGTTAATCACTGCGCCAATTTCCTTGTCGGTTTGTATGCTAAAACAAGCTCTGTAAAAAGTTTTTTTTTTATGGCAATTACTTTCTACACCGGGCGTAACGAAAATATGCTTCACCTCCCTTTTTTTCTTTATTTATTAAAATAAAGGAATGAAATTTGGTATCGTAATATATTCATGAAATTAAATTGTTTGATGGTATTAGCAATTTTTTACCACTTCTGGTTTCGCCGGAAAAGACCATAACCTTCTTATTGTATATTTTAAATCAGGGTATAATTCTGCATCCTGTTAGGTACGTCAATTGTTGCTTTAAAAACTTCAAAATATTTATTTTTTTTTCGTCGAGTGTCATGGCGGACATAAAACTGTTCCTCTGCAGCCAGGCGTTACCATAAAACGGTTTATTATCGTTTGCTGTCCGTATCCATCGATCCCGGGCGCTTTAAAAATTCGGCAAACAGTTTTTTGAGAAAAAGTCAGAAATTTCAGATAGAACAATATTGGCTCATATTATTTTTCCGAAAGAGCACTTTCCAACGGTTGCAACGATACACATATCTCAATACTTATATAATACAATATTAAATTTTTAACCAGTAAAACTAGGTTTTAATTAGTTGTTAAATAAGTACATAAACACGGTCAACTACAGTCGTAATTTTCCTTAAAATTTTAAAAATTATCAAAAATGTCATAATTTTCAGAAATTACCGAAATTTTCAAAACTTTCAAAAATTTGTACAATTTATGAAGCTTTTAAATTTCTAAAATTTTTGAGTTTTATAGATTTCTCCCAATTTTCGAAATTTTAAGTTTTTAAAATTTCAAAATTTCAACATTTTCAAATATTTCAAATTTTTCCGCGAAATTTTCGATAATTTCAAAAAAATTCTAAATGTTTTTTAATTTTCAAATTTTGTATATTTTCAATAGGTATGTTTATATTTCCAAAAATTTCAAAAATTTTGAAAACCCAATTTATTTTACATTTTTAAAAATGTTCATATCTTTCCTATAAATTTCAAAATTTTTGAAATTTAAAAAAATTTGCTATACAATCAATTTTTCAAGTTTTAAAAAAATTTTATATTAATTAAAATTTTCAAAAAATGTTGAGAAAAATACAAAATTATTAAATTTTTCGAAAAACATACTGAGTTTAGTTTGCATAGGTGCACCAGAGGTGTCTCATATAAGAAGGTCACGTAATGTTTTCTTCTTAGTATTTTAGATTATTACAGTCTTCTAAGTTTTGTCTAAAAAATGTTATTCTCCATATAAAAATACACAAAAAAGTTACTCAGTTTTGAAGATAATTCAATGTCTTTGTAAAGTCAAGTTACGAAGAAAGTATGTGTGTTCCCAAGATGCCCAAATAGTTTCCAGTTTTCCACACAAACTGTAAGATTTACTTCTGCACATTAACACCATAAAAACGTTTCTGTAAACATTTGTTCAGAAACGTTTCGATACAGAGGTACTGTCTCCGGAAGTAAGAAATTTTAACATTTCAAACTATTGCTTGTTTAGGAGGCTGTAACTCTGTAAGGAAACATTTGCGGACCTATGTTTATGCGAATTTATCATCTAACCAACTATTTTAGCATTTTAGTGAAACACTCGGACCTGAATGTCGACATGATTGTTCATAAAACTTGAATTATTTCTAAAACCGTTAGACATCGCGACTTTTGAGGTCTAAATTATTTAGAAAGAAATATTACGTGACTCCCCTTATATCAGACACCTTTAGTGTAATATTCAAACAAAAATTATTACAAATACTAAGATAAATCAGTAGCGCTTACATACAAAATTTTAGCGCAAAAGTTATTGATTAAAAGTGACTGTTTTTCTTCAGAGGGCTGTAACTCCGTAATGTTTTTTGGACATACGTTCATTTACGAATTTTTCTTCATGAAATAATCCAAGCAATCATGTTCTGACGTTTCTGTATGTACTTAGGAAGCACCCTGTATTTCTCGATTGTTTAATTTGATGCAGTTTGCTTTAAGTTAAATCTATACCCCAGTCTTCAATTCAAATCAGTTAAAAAAAATACAGAACCGTACATCCCATCCCCAGCAGATCAAAAGCAGCAGCGCAAGTGCCCAAAGGAGCTCTCTAGGGAATGTTCTTGACCTGTCGGAGTAAGGATTGGCCCATCTACTCCAATTTTACTCTATAGACTTTTATGACCTTGGACAGACCTGCGTGCGTTTATTGTAAAACTAAATCTTTGTGAATACGACACTACTTAAAATGCCAATTCAGTAAAGCGAGATAAAAAGCATTGTATAGACCGTGCAAGTGTGTATAATTTGGCTCATTGCCAATACATGGATAAATGACGGAAATAAGAATGAAAAATTAGATCCAAGTATAGTATGGAAGTGCAGTTTGGGGTAAAAAGTCAGCAACTGCCACGAAATCGTATTTATACTTCAAATATTCTGATTTTTGACTTGAAGTTTTAATTTTTTGAAAATTTATAAATTATGCAAATGTAAAAGATTTACACAAATCAAATGGTAGCTTATTTTCATCTCTATGATCCTACAAAATTTAAAAAAATCGTATAGCCAATTTTTAAACTATTTTTTTTACTTTTGAAATGTGGAATTTTTTTCACTTTTTAGTTTTAACTTTTCGTATATTTTTATGCACAAAAACATTGTTATCTGTCAACCCGTTTTTAGAAAAAAAAATACTACCAAAAAAACGTCTATCTTCCGCTTCCGGTTTCAGATTTTTTTTGAAAGTTTATTGTGTTGGTGAAATTTTGATATACCCGCAGATCAAAATACGACCATTTGTTCGGTAGTTATGGTGCGCCACGCACATACATTCCCACATATGAAACCCATCCACTATGAAAACCACTTTTTAGGGTTCCTGGGGGTCCAAAACATGTATTTTTGATAAATCTCGATTTCGAAAATTTTCATGAAACCAATACTTCCCTGTACGGGATGTATGGCAAAGTAAAAATTAAAAATTTTGAATATATTAAAAATTTTCTAAATTATGGAAATACGTATTATAATATTTTTGAATTTTTACAATTTTCTGCAAATTTTATATAAATAGTTTTAAAATTTTTTAAAAGTTCTTAAAATCTGAATACTTTGAAAATCTGAAAATTTTAAACAGTTTTTAAATTAAATTAAATTTTTAATATTTTTTAGTTTTTTGTGCTGTTATACTAACCGTCTGAAGTTTTTTTTTTACGATTATTTGATTAACTTGATGAAATTAAAGTCTTCAGAAGTTCTTTTCGT
The DNA here is from genome assembly GCA_958336395.1 of Ctenicera cuprea. Taxonomy (NCBI): domain Eukaryota; kingdom Metazoa; phylum Arthropoda; class Insecta; order Coleoptera; family Elateridae; genus Ctenicera; species Ctenicera cuprea. The sequence continues at coordinate 15,304,467 of OY284496.1, read as the reverse complement.
AGTGATTAATAATTATTCTTGTGGTCATTTCACACCTCCATAAAAGCTTGATATTGGAAGATTTTGGAATATCTGCGGAATTTAAGGCGTATATCAACGGAAGGTAACAGGGATATAGTAGTTGCGTAAATCCAATCCATGTAGTAACCGTAGAATACGTATATGAAATTCTTTTTTACATGTGCTCAAGTTTGGGTAGATGCAGTAATGGTTAGGTTTCCAATTCACCCTTTTTTTCGCTGACAAATTTTGTTATCTGGTCTAGTCTGCCATTTTTAAATTTATATTTGATTTTTTCTATTTTTAGGCATTTTAAGTCTAGTGCCGCGAGTTAAATAGTTTTCTTTTTAAGTATTTATGGGTGAGTATGTATCATATGGGATTTTTGAAAATCTAAAAACTATTAGTGTTTGAACGAACTTGAATTAAACAAAAAACTTTACTAAAAGAAACATTAATCTGAGATAAAGCAAAAGTTGTAAGACTAATTTTGGTGTATTATAACCACGAAATTTATTAAACTTGGCTCGACGATAGGCTAACATTGAGCAATTACAGAAATTTATTCGCCGAATCGGTGAGGCTAATTTTCAATTCCTTCTATCTGGATTTCCATCTCCTCATTTTAAAATTCGTGATGTCCAATTATACTGTTATTAATGCAGGCAGTTTTCATTAGGCTTTTATAAGATCTTAGCGTCTCGGGATATTTATGAATATAGGCGTAAATCAAGTACGAAGCAGGAGTACTAAAGATGGAAACGTTATCCTACGTTTAATGCTATAAATATTCATATCTTCTTAGCGTATTAAATGAGATAAAAACCACGGATTCTTAAAGAGAATGAAAACTATTGGAAATGCAAGATTGACAACATACGCGAGGAAATTGTTAATTTGCATGTGTGGGATTTTAGGGGTTTTACGTCTTAAAGGCGACGCGGACGCAACGACGTGTTTTAAAACGTGTACGGAATACTGGAATCTCTCTATTTTCCGCCAGATATTGACGTAACCGAGCATAGTACGCTTTTGGTTTACTCTTCCCTGCATTCTGATGTTTGAACTGTTAACAATACGAGCGACCGTAAGCAATAGTCTATTATTAACTAAATTAGCTATTTTCCTCATTGTTGGTGGTACGATACAATTTTAGAGGCCGAACGTCCTGAGAATTTCTATTTATTTACTCGGAATGTATTCTCTTCTCCAACTCGTAACGATTATTCTGTCCTAACAACGGTTAGATCCCATTTTTTGACGCAGAGCTATGCAAGCTAAAAACCTACGTTTTATTTGCTTTGACTTGGTTTTCCTTAAGTTATCAACTGTAATGTTACGGAAACTTGGTAAAATAATCCAAATAATTCGTTGGAATAAGAAAAACTGCTCGTAGCTTAAATAACGCAGGTGCTCGGGAATCCTGTAAACCTCTTATTCATTAAACAAAGAATCCTTCCGCTTCCTGTCTAATTTTGAAAGCATTAAATTTGGTATTGAAAAATTCCGGCGATATATCATACCGAGCTCATCCTTTATTCTTGGTATTTCAGATCTGCAATAGAGACTTGATGTATGGATATCGGAAGGCATTACCGTGCTATGGTATACCTGCTATAGCTTCGGAAAAACTGGGTTTCTACGAATTTATTAATTCAGTTGGCATTTTATTGAAAAGATTGTAATACATACAGATCCTTTTTTATTCTTGAATAAATATTACTTCGTTTCCATATATTTTCTTTTATACTGAAGTTCTGTTACACTTCGAAAATTGTCAAAAAAATGTGAAAAATTTGTATTCGTTCTATTCGTTGCCTTTCAAGAATTGCATACACTTTCAAAAGAACTTTGAAAAAGGTTTCATAACAATACTGAAGTCTAGAATAGTTTTACATATTATTTCATCAACTTGACTACGTTTCAGCACTCACAAAAGCATTGTTGTTTATCACTTTATTAATGCGCATACGTACTGCATGCTTTTAAGGTAGCTACGCATAAATCTTGATTTTGCGTTTTATTCATACCTTACGCCGCCACTGCATTATTACCTTCCCTTGTTGAAATGACATTCGCAATCTTCTATAGACAATTTTAAATTTACCTCCATTATGAGGTTTCCTCTTCCTTCACAGTCGTATACGTGTAGAGATGTAATGTAAAAGAATCGCGAGACCTTACAAAATAGTCCCCTCATTTTAGTTACAATACCTGTTTTTGCATATTTAGCACCCTCATTTCAAAGCGTTCTGTACCTGATCTTAAAACTTACTACTAATTAAAAGCAGAGACGGACTGGTGACAAATTACCGGGTGCGAAAAAAATTACAGCAGGCAGAAAAGCAGCCCAATAGACTACACAGTTTGTGAATCAAGAAAGCCACGTTTTTTCGCTATTTTATAAAACACATAAACAAAGCATTTGTTTGAACTTCCCCACAATTTAAAACTTCTACTTGTATATTGTTACAAATATTTTGTATGGTAACGTTTTAGCCCTAACATTTATTATATCATCAGAATACCCCTATTAAAATTTATCATTTCTATTAAACTTAGGACGTCGATAAAAAGCCTAAGCATACTTAGAAGAGATAGCTAACGGAACGTTAGTAAAAGAAAAAAAAAAGAACTTTTAAATTTTCGTGTAAGAATATAGTTCGTTGCTCAAACAGTTTGGAGAAGGAAGTGTAGTGGATAGCAAGAGCCGGCGGAGGAGCACAGCTGAAAACCCACAGCTAACCTGCAGCTTTGCTTACACACTGCCAGGAAGCAGACTAGAAGCTGGTTACAAAACAACCACCGCAAGATCTGGGTAGGACACTCGGGTATGAGGCATTTAAAATCTCTAATAAAAGGGCTATTTAAGAAAACGGCAAAAAAACTCCCTAACCTTAGAGGGGAGAAAATAAGACATGCAACAAGGGCCCTTTCAGGACACCTACATATTATAGGGCTTGCAGAAAGCACGCTTTGTATAGATTCTGTGAAGAGGAAGATGAAACTCTCCTTCAATGTCTGTGTTACTGCGAAGAACTGACGGGCTGCAGACAGAAGCACTTTGTAGGTATCTGAGCGGTACGTACGTACGTACTTTTACCAACGATTTTAAAACATACATAAATATTGGAAAGTATAAACATCTCGACTAAATATGTGCGGTTCAGTGGCGCCTAATTTTGCTTTTGATTATAGAAGCCATTTTTGGTTTACGGAGAGAACGTCCCCAGGATAAATTCTGTAGGAAAAACATTGATAGACAAAACACCTACTGAAACTGTCTGAAAAAAGCTCTGTTACAAGTATCCTCCGATAAAAACATTCTCCAGAAATAACAACCTCGTTAAAATAATTTCCGGGAAAAAAGAACCACTAAAAAAATATCCCCTAAACAAAAGCAGGTGTATTTTCTTGCTGGATAATTAAGAAAGAACTTTCCATACTTGTGTTTTTCTTGCTGATCAATTTCTATGAATAAAACAGAATTTTATTTTAGAATTATACGCAAATGTCTAAAAATGTTTGAGTGCGTATTACATAATTCCAAAATATTTTCAAAATCTCCGTTAAAGCACTCCCGTTTTTTTAGATTTTTTTGAAGCTGTCACAGGGTTTTGTTCTGGCAATGTTTTTAATTTCTGGAACTTTATTACTAGGTTTTTTTCGGGCTGTTTTTCCGAGCTTTTGTTTTGGGTTTTTTCCAGAGGATTTTCTTTTCAGGAACAGCTCTCATTGCCGGGACCGACGAAAACATTTGAAAAGTTTTTCCTTTTTAATTTTATTTATTATAAGTGTAAATCTGTAATTTGTAAATGCAAGTGGGTTGAAGTTAGTATTTCGTAACTCATGTACTCGACGTTGCTTTGTAACCAAACACACAATTTGCCAAGGAAGTTGAATGTGTTATTGGCTTGATGGTAGTGCTTTTTGCTGCAACAATATTCAGCTAACTTTGTATACAACTCCGTTTCTCGGCGCTAAACAACTAGAACAGTTTCTTCATCGATGCAATAGTTAATTTAGTTAATAACTCTGTGAACATGGATAATTTGAATATCGTACGGAATGTTACAAAAACAGTATTACGCAACAACGAACACAACACTCAATTGATCGACACATTAATCAGAAACAGTTACTTGAAAGACGAAAGGTTGTTTATATATAATGTGTCTGAAGAACGTATCATAAAAACAGTTTTACACTTAGCACACTTGCCGTAGCTGAACGTCGACTGGAAAAATGAACAATACAAAAGATACAAGTACTAGAACAAATTGTTTGCTTGTTAACATTTATGCGGATGAGAAGCTTGGATAACTACTTTGAATTTGCTGCGAAATGAAATATACCGTACAAATGTATGTAGGTTTCCTCTGCTTGAATAAAATTAATTACAATTTAGCAAACACCTTCTGCAAACCTCCTCTGCTTTAGACGGAATTTTTAATTTAATTTATCAAGTAATTTCTTTTTAATAGGATAAATATTTATTTTAGTTTAGTATTCTTTGCTAAGCAATACTAAATCCAAGTAATTTTCAAAGAATTTTCGCTCTAACTGTTTTTTTTAAATCATGTTTATTTATCATCGCATATTTACGTTGTTACGGCTTACCACCGACCCTAGAGTGTAGATCACTACATTTGTAAATTTTGCAAAACTCCTGTCTTCTCTAGAGTAGTGATCTTTGACGTCTATCATATGAGCCTACGGTTATACATCTTTTTAGAAACATAGTACATTGTCAAATGCGTATCATAACTTCTTTCTAAAATGTAATACCAAAGCTGTGTCGAGTTGCAAGACATGTACCGAATGCGTCTCGCAGTAATGTATATTCTCAAACACAATACGAAAAGTCGGCGACCGAAATGAACATACGTAACTACTAAGTAATCATGCGAATGTTTTTTATTTTCTATTTATATCTTTATCTAGCGTAATAAACATTAAATAATCTATAAAATACTCCCTTTTCGCATCATGCCGGTCTGGCCACACGAAAGCGATCCGTAAGCTCAGTGTGTTTCTCGAGAGTCTGATGTGGGAATGCCAGCTATAGACAGATTATGTCCCAGCCATATACACACACACCGTAGGCGTTAAATTTTGCTTATCTTTATCGAACACTGTAGCGGCCCGCTGTACAAATAAATATGCGCCTTATATAATAAACGTATAAATACACAACACACGTTCTCCTACTGGATGATTACGAGAACGTGTCCGCAAGGCGTTGAGAAGCGCCGTGCTTCTGAATTGGACGCAATAATAGCGTAGAGTACGACCAGGGCTAATACTATTGGTGAACTGTGGGGTTCTAGAAAAAACTGGGTGGTGCATGAGAATCGGTCAAGGAGCTGGCAACCCTGATGATTCTATCAGGGTGCTGCAGTGCCTTAGAAACAGCGGGCTGCTGCAGTACTGTAGATAAGCGTGCAGGGCTGTTTTGCTTCGGACTGGAAGCTTGCGCTCGATCTGGAAGCCCCACTCTACAAGAATCTTGATGTGCTTGTTTGCTTTGGACCGGAAGCTAATGCTCGATCCATAAGCAGATTCTCAATCGTTGATATTTGTACCGTTAGCTTACGCTTAACGTGAAGATACACTGCGTTTTTACGCAAATCCCATTCTTAAATTTCTAGTTGTCGTTGCTTAGTAATACGTGCACAGTATAACATTCACAATATTGTTTATTAACGGACGTGGCGAATTTAATATTTTACGAAACATATGTCACCGTTTGCGTAGTAACGTCTACATAATACAAACAAACATCCATAATGGTTAATTTAACAGATGAAGCGGTTTTTTTATATTAAATAATTTTACTGGGGTAGCGTCAAAGTGAGGTATAAAATTTGTTAATCACTTACTGTTCTGCGAACTCTCTTAAAAATAGCGGCGGTTACGATGTGTTCAAAACGTTGGCTTTAATACCTGTTTCTTACAAAATTATCAGATGGCATACATTTTGATGCGGTTGAATTTAAAAAAAAGTAAAATGCTATGATAATAAAATATAAAACTGCCGAAATTAAATATTTAAAACATCCAAAAATTATTTTTCATGAACTGCGATCACAATTTTTTTTGAATTTTGGTAACTAAAAGGATGCCGGGAAATAATTTAATTTTTTCTTGAACGCTTGAATATCTTTGTGACGACTTCTATAAATTTTTTAATTTTCTTGTGAGAATTAATAGCTTTTTATTTAATTACTTAACAGCTTTAAGCTGAAATGTCATCAGCATCAGTAAGTAGAATAAGATTCTACATTTGCGTTTTTAGGTGAACTATTTTTTCGCAAAAATTAAAAATAATGAGTTTTTGGTTTTAGGGCACGTTAGGAATGTCCTAGTTTTATAACTGTTGGTAGGTACTAGAAAATTCTGATACAGAATATGATTTTTTAAAGTATAGTACAGAAATGTCTTTTGTATGTTGTTAAATATTGTAGTTTACTCTGGTGTTTTTTGTTTGCTATGGTCAATGTGGTTTCGGATATTTTGCACTCCAAATAAATAGGCTTGCTTTGTGTTTATATAGGTACCTATACGCTGTTTGAGTAGGATGCAAAATTGATAGTAGCACCTACCGTGAAATTGTTTGATAGTGGTTAAGCTTTGCTTTTTATGCAAACTTAAGGAAACACTAGCCGACTAGCGGAACTCGTGGTCTGCCCCACAAGTTGAAAGACATGCAGTCCCGCAGTTTTATATATTCTCAAATACGCAAAGACAGCGACTAAACTGATCATATGTAACTACTAAGTAATTATGTAATGTAATTATAATGTAATTAATTGGTGTTTTTGATTAAAATTTTCACATTAGAAGCTCTTCTAACTGTAGAAATAAATGTCTGTCCTGGATTCATATTAATGGTGATTGTGTATAGCAGGTTCGGTTAGGTAAAGTTAGTCTCATCTGAAAGTTTGTGTTTTTTAACTGTTATTGGTAAGGATGTACCCAAAGGTTATAAAATAATTGTAGGTAAATAAAACAAGATTTTCAGATACCTACCCTGTTGCAATCTCAGCTGCAACGCAGTTAGTAAACTTAATTTAACTTATTTATAATTACAATCGCGAACGGCATCGTTTGTATGATCTGACCTGCATTTTACTCCAGAGTTGTTTTTGGTACTGATCTATCCCTGATCCTGCCGTAAGTAAAAGTCTAACCAGATGGAAAGAATCCGTAAGCCTAGCATGTGTATTCACCGAGGAGTCTGGTGTAGGATTGCTAGCTGTTGACAAATTATGTCCCAATCAAACACACATATCGTAAACATTGAATTTTGCTTCTCTTTATCGAAAACTGTAACGCCCTGCTATATCAACAAATATGCGCCTTATATAATAGACGTGTGAATATGTGATTTCTAGTAGCGGGGGTTCTCGTTACTTAAAGTTGCTACAGGCGGAAAGGGTCCGAAATAAATATATAGATAGATAGATATAGCTAGTGGAATCTGTGGGCCATGCCCTTCGTATATTTTGTTTATTAGTAAATCGTCAAAACGCTATAAATATTACTAAATGATAAAACAAACTTGAGATTTTACAATTTTTGACTTGTACGTTTTTTGGATGGAATAAAATTAGTGTGTAAGAATTTTGATTAATCCTTTTAAAATATTCCCTCGAGGCTTGATGTAATGTTTACTGTGCATCTTCCACGGCAGCCTATTACCGAGGCGTAAATGAGCGCAGGCGGAAGGGAAGTTTAATGAAGTAAAGATCGGCCGTTCACGCTGGCACCCGATAGCTGAGACAACCGACGATTAGCTTTTAATATACACATTAATGTAGAGATATTAAATACTGTAGTAATTTTGAATTTTTTTTATTTCTTTGCTAGTGGGGCTGGTAATTGATCTATACAATAAATTTTTTTAATTTTATTAATACGTAATTGTCTCACCATAGACAAGACAAGACAAGACAATTAAATCTTACATCTCGAAAAGATTTATCACTATAACGTAACGGGCGGGCCTTTTGTATGTCGACGCAGTTTATTGAGTGCTGTCACTTCTGTTAGTATAATTTGCATATTTATGATTTACTCTAATTCAAGCAAGTCGGAAATTTGTATGATTGATCGCGCCAACAACAAACCAATAGAAACATACCAGACGAATTCTACAACTCATTGATACAAATTGCGAGCTTGGCTAATTTCCGCGTATAATTAAAAAGTGTTTGCTACAAAACTGTTTACTACGACTTCTTAGTGACGACGCAGTCTGTAAAACTTGTCTAACAATTCGAGAGAGTTTATATATTTATTATGCTTGCGAACCAATATTGCTTTAATAACACGTAGCGCGATTGGAGACATGAAGCTGTATGTAATGTATTAATTATGTCATTATGTCTCTGAATTATATATATACGGGCGAATTTAACTTTGGAATTATATGCAAATGTCTAACAAGATTTTTAGTGGATATTTTATTAGTTTCAAAAACCTTTTGAAAATCTCCGTTATGACACTTAGCTGGAAATGAGAACAAGTGATAAGTTTAACTAACATCTTTCCCGTTTTTTTTTTAAATTAATTTTTTGGGAGTCATGATAGGACTATTTTCAGATGTTTTTACTGGTGATTTTACATGGTTTTTTGTTGCATCAAATTTTTTACGGGTTTGCTTTTCCGGGCATGTCTTTCGGTTTTTCTTCCAAGGCTGTTTTTCCGGGCGGCAAGCGCCGGGTATGATGTTACCAAGAAAAACAGCGGGGGCGTAGCCACGGGTTCTGCTAGTTTATATAAAAATCTGTAATTTTAATTTTGATAATTTTATTAACTTGCAACTACTTACTGTTATATGTTTATTTGTTTATTTAGAGTAATATTATCGGATTTATTGATATGATTTTTGTCAGGAACTATTAATGCTCAATTTGATAGTTCAAACTTATAACTGTAGTAAATCGAATATCTCCTTTCATTATTAGTAAATTTTGTTAATAATTTGCCGTTGCTGTTGAAATACACAACAACGGTGTGATTTGTGATGCACGCCGTTCACAATTTTAACTGAAATATGACAACGCGTTCTAAAATTTACTGTGGCCGTATTTGTGGTCACCCAGACCCACACAATATCCCAACTCCATTTCATCTTGTCGATATCCAGCACGTCGCGCATATAAATATGCCATTTATCTGAAGGCCGATACTACCCAAACGGCATTCAAATCACTCCCTATGCAGTCCTATAGTAAATCTCCCAGGTTCCCTATGCCAATTTGAAAGTCGTAGAGGTCTTCAGACAATTTCAGGAATATAGCATTATAGAAATAAATTCCGGTTAAAGCGATGACACATAATTCATTATTGACTTTTCATTATGGCCAATTTAACCCGGAGATTGATATTACTGCGACTCAAACCTTATCGAGGAGGCGGAAGACAAAGCCAAACTTGCTGAGGAGTTTGAAGTTTAATTTTATTAATTTTGGAAGGCTGCAAACAATCTTGAAGTAAATCGGCGCTATTTAATCGCTCTTCCAGTTAGTTTAAATGTTTCATATATCGAGTTATCGATTAAGAGTTGTAAACGGAAGGTAAGCAGTTTAGAGATGCTACCAGATATTGGAACACGAAATATATTTAATTAGAAACTAGTTTTCCTGAAAAGGTACAACAGTTCGAATTGCTATTTACAGTTATCTAAACTTTTATTTCTTCATATCGACAATGGACATGCTATCGTTGAAACAAAAACACGTAATCTATCTACGAAATTGTGTGTTCTCAGTTTTTATAGCTTTTCGTTTTGGCAGAAATGCTTTTAACGCGACCACTTTAGAGAAGGTTATCGTAAACCACCCTTGGTTAGATTTAATACATAAGAGAACTCGTAAGAGATAATCGGCAAAAGTTTTCCTCGGAAAATAACTGACCTGGGTAAATATTAAAGTGGTTGGATAATTACAGCTTTTATGCTCCGATTGCAGGCTGAATTCATTAAGGCACTCATACAAATTCTATAAAAGTTAATTTTTCGTCTGATTTTAGAACGGAAATATTTTGGAACAATCTCAAATTACGACCAAATTAAATTAAACAAAAGTAAAAGTGACAGATACTATTCCACTCAAGCTATCTTTAAAAGGTGTATCGAGCAATCCGTAACTCGCTGCAGTATGTTCTTTTGTTACTCTCGAAACATCGAAGAATGCTGTAGTAGAAGCTTAGGAAACTTCTTTTATGCAGTGTCTGCAAATGTGGGTATCTTACACATTATCGACGAAACATCCCGCTATCACAATGAAATTTGCATATTTTTGGCATACTAAAGCGTACACGGCAAGAAGCTTTGCAGAAAGGCCATTGTATGTGAGTGACTGGTTTTAGCTTTCGGGATTCAATTTGCAACAGATATTAACTGTGGTAACTTAAAAAGGCTATTTTAAAAATACACCACGTTATCATCGTTTGGCACATTTGCATATTGTTTGGTGATCTAATGTACATAAAATAAATTTGGCAGCTTTTCAGCGATATATTAATTACAGAAAATGAGCCAAAAACACATTATTACTAATATTGTAAGCTTGGGTTTAAAAGGCTTTGGGGACAGTCCCATTGCAAGTAGAATCATCACTAGCCATAAATCACCGTCGATGAACATAAACAAAAATATTATGTTCAAATCTCACTGTAACCATTGGCGTGGCGGGGCGGCCAAGGACCCTCACCTAGGTAAGAGGCGTAAACAAAGACACCTTTTGCGGGGTCGGCGTTGAAATGGTCACTTCGGTGATTTCAACTAAGTACGTCCATCTCTTTTCGGAGAGGTTCAATGTTTCCCTTAATTGGGACCATGAAAAACTGAGTGACTGATTTCACCAGGTAAGGTATAGCCCTCAAGATGGGTCCTAACACCTCAGCGGTAGCGCGCTTTCTAGAATGGGAACCCCGCCCCCTGACTGGGGCACCTCAGACGTACCAGTCACAGGCGTGAACTGGGTGGTAGGGGTTCCGGCAGGTGAGGGAGAATCCCCGCTCCCTGACCAGGTTCCCTCCCACGTGCCAGTCAGTTGTGTACACCCGACGCTGTTAAGGTGCCGGCCACTATTATCAAGCCGGTTTCCGACCAATGGTGGGCAGTGCGTAGTTCACCAGTGCTGGGACCCTTGAGGTCTTAACTGGGAGGGGTAGCTGCCTGGCACGCGCTTGTTCCGACAAGTCCAACCAGTGACTTTGACTGGTACCACGGGAACCAAGTCCGAGCCTGCGGGGGGATAGCAGCCCCCATCTTGGTCACGGTGTAGGACTCGTGGTGGCAGTGGTATAGACTAAGTGCAGGTTATGGCCGTCTTGGTGAGGTTTGTCGGGTGAGCTGCGTCACCAGTTGAATAGAAAACACTTTATGAAGGGCACAATAGCGGATGACGTCATTGGCAATAAGCTGCGTAATATCAGGCCTGTAACAATGTAGATTTGTATAAAAACAGTGACTATCTGCACACCTAATATTAATAAAGCGTTTTGAACAGCACTGTTAAATATATTTGGAATTTAGTAACTGTTTTCTTTGATGAAAAAGCAAGTATTCGTTTAGTTAAACTTGCGATTTTTTAAACACAGCTTTAATAATGGATATTTATACCTAACTATAATTGTTATTTGAAAGCAGCCTTGTTCGGATAACATTCGGGAAAATTTTACATACGTTCATTGAGCATCTGTCTAAAAGTTAACCATCATAGATTGCTAAAAGATGCAAAGTTATATTCTAGATTTAAATGCTAAATAAAAGTCAACCGTTTTGGTTACAATAAAGAAAAACATCGGGGCAAGTTTTAAAGACGTTTATTGAGCATCTGTTTAAACGGTAGCCACTGTAGGTAAAATTAAAGATGCACGGTCAAGTCCTATACTTTAATACAACAAAACGGGTACCGGAAAAACGTGCCGCGAAAAAAGTGCCGCGGAAAAAAGTGCCAGATAATGGAGTTAGGTTAGGTTAGGTTGGGTTAGGCTCCTACACGGCACTTTTTTCCACTATTTTTTTTTCGCGGCACACTTTTTTCCGTCGGCACTTTTTTCCGCGACGCTTTTTCCAGGATTTTAACAGTTAATCTTTTCGGTTGCGATAAAGTTAACTTAAGTATAGGTTGAACGTTAAGAATACTATGCTGGCGGCACCCGTTACGGATTCATAAAAGACATTACATAGGATACCACGATCAAGTCAACTTTGGGGGCAAAAAATGATCGCGTTCTGAACAGTCAAGGTTGACTTCAGCTGTGTGGAAATACACGCAAATGCACGCACACACGCATGCACGCGCGCACATACACACACACACACACAACATTCTGTCAAAATCTACAAATTGATGTTTTTCCGATTACAATTCTTTCTTGCGCTGGAATTATAGGATAGTAAAAGAAAACTTTGAATCTTTAACGAAAAGCCAGAGGCACACTCAGACCAGGAGGCTTGAGCAATTGTAATTTTTACCTGCTTGTTTAAACCCTAGTCAAATTATATGATGTATGCGAATTATCACATAAAAATTGCAATCGCGATAGTTAAACGTCGATATCAGTTTAGTTTATTTAACTTTTTCCCTATCAACTTGTTTATTTCTGACTAGTACGCTTTGTAATTATTTAATTTCCATTTAATTTGCCAGTTTTTAATCACAAAGTAACAAAAAACCTAAATTAGTATTAAAAATGTTAAAAGTATAAACACGTTCGTTTTCCCTATCATTTTATGTTTTTGAAAATAAAAGCGTCATCAAGAGCAATAAAAAGGCAAATTAATCAAACAGAGATAAGTAAATTATGCCTGTTTATGATATGAAAATGCAAATCATTCCTCGTAATTCAAATTTATCGGTCTGTTTATTATTGACACTGATATAGGTCTGCATATAGACTTTAATGATTGTCCGAGGTTTATCTTCGAGTGTATCTACTCCAGAAAGCAAATTGAAAGGATATAAGGACGAACCTACTGTTTTCTCTTCTAACAAGAATAAAAGACCACTAAAAGTTTTATAAGTTCCTATAAACATTTATCTACTGCTATAAGATATTGATAACGGGTTTGCGGCCATTTAACAGTAAATGTCTAAATAAAGTAGTTGGAAAGAGCATTGCGTGTAAATGACTTCGGACTAAAACGGTATGTGGTACATACTACATAGCACTTTGACGAATTAACGTTTATTCAATTTGCATTACAAATTAAAATTACAACGATAAGTCCTCACAGACATTGTTCGTTTGCTTCTACAAGTCACAAACTTCTATTAAGTAGAAAAGTTATGTAAATTTGTTCTGCCTTTAATGGATTAAATTATTACAAAAAGACAGTTAATTGTGGTACACAGACATAATTAATTACATTTGAAATTATAAAATTAAACAATCACGTATAAAGCTACTTATAGTTAGACGAAAATTATCCACTGAAAACTCAAAATCGATTTGTCAAGCGAATGATAGTCGTTTTTGGGAGGTAGAGGTGGAAGGTGCTAGAAAGATCGCGCTTGCGCGGATCGGTTATTTGACATGCGTAAAATACGAATTTAAGTTTCTTCACCGAGCATGTCTATGTTAAGGTATAGCATCCCCTTTCTTTCTAGCGACCCATTCTCCCTTTTTTGTAGTTTCATCCCACTGTGTTTACCAATCTATTAAAATTGCATTGGATTTTCTGCGTTAAGTATCTGAGCTGTAAAGTGTATATAGACACACATACAGACGCCCCGAAAAAGTGGGGTTATTTAGTTTTTTTGGCCCTAACACCTGCATTTCCGTCAAAAGCTCCACTTCCGAAATTTTGTATAGCAAGGAACTTACACACAGCAGCTTTTTTTTTATAAAACTTCTAGTACTTTTTCTTTTGGCATGATTAAGGAATTTTAAAGCCCTTCAACGCGAGTTCGATTTGTAACCTGCGCTCTTCAAATGACACTGATAATCTTCGGCTCATCGCTTTGCTCGCCACCAATCGGCTTTGAGAAGGGCGTGGTCGTTTGCAACGGCGATTTCTGTTTCACCAGCCCCGTGGATATTCCAGATACCGGTTTCTCTTTCTACGCATGCAACCGCAGTCCGCCCGCTCTCTCTTACATGGCAGTAAAATAAAGTTGTCAGTTTTAAATTACTGAAGACAACAATAATCACTTCGTTCCATCTCTTAAATAAAGAATGAAAAATGTAGTGGATTTTCAGACCATTTAAATCTAGCTCTTTGGTTCGAACACGAAAACATGAGAATTTGCTTCGAGATCGAGCATACGCTTTTGGTCCGGGGAAAACCAACATAGCAAGCTCCTTATAGAGTCTTGCTCCCAGATCGTAAGCTTTCGGTCCGCAACCCTGCAGCAGATTGTACGTTCTAGAGCCTTGCAGCACCTTCTAGACACCCGCATCATCCTGTTCTTTCTAGGCCTTTCTGCAACACCCCGATAGAATCAACAGGACATACCAGCTTCCAATCCGATCGCTTCGCGAATTCCTCGTAGCAGTCACTGTTCGTGTAAATGTTTTTGATCTTCTGCTATTTTATTTGTTCATATTTGGTGTTATTAAACATGTGATTATGATAAATAAAAACATCAGACTTAAAGGTGTTATATTTTCATTGACAATGACAGTTTGGGTTAAAATAAAATTAAAAACCAGTCAATAATATGAGTCAGCTAACGAATCAAAAGGGGTGGGAAAAATAATCATTCAGAATATAAAAAGTTGTAATAAATAAGCATAGAATCTAATTTTACGTAGCAATTTATGAGCAATTTGGTTCAACTAGTCTTTTATCGATTCCCGTCAATTAAATAAAACGGCACTGATTACGGTCTAAATAAAATTGGTCAGCCAAGAAATAGAAAGAAACGGAAGAAGTAGCTTCTCTAAGTATTCTATCAACACAATTTTATTTTTCTGCCATTGATGAACAACCCTTAATGCGGATTTCATACCATTATTAAATAAAAAGCCAGACACTTCCAGTTTCTAAACTTTCAACATTGTTAAAGGATGTCACATTGAAATTGGAGCAAGAGGGCAACACTATTATAACACATCTTTTTACTATGGTATATATTGATTTCATATTATAACGTTGTACCCTGCTACGATTCCAAAGTTTGCTATCTCATTTCTGGATAAACAGATAATAAATGCTACAAAAAACGTTCTGGGGAAAATAATACTAAACAAGCATCTTTTATTTTTGCTTCTAGCTCTTTTTTTGAATTTTACATTATATATTATGTATGCAGTGCTGATGGTATGATATTGCTATTGTTCATATTGTTCATATTGTTATTATTGTTGTTGTTGTTGGGCTTCGTTGAGGTTCGATAAAACCTGTGGAGGCAGCTAGCTGTATGCTTGGTTTCTAAATAGTTTGATTATTTAAGATTTCTTGACCTGGTTAATTGGAAGAGTATTAACCAGTGCCCCAAAACGTATTTGTTTAGATGAGACGGAAAGCCCATTTTCCTCTTTGTGGCATATCTTCCGGGAAGGGAGGCGGATTCCGGATAGTGAGCACATTGAAATGGATGCGAATTCCGGATCAGGTTAATGATTGGTTACCGGCAGCCGGATAATAGGCGTGCTATGCTTCTTCTGCAGATTTTTTGGTGCTTTAAGTTAGTGCACTGATGATAAATTCAAAAGCTTAACTATTAGAGGCTATGTGGAATTTCCACGAGGGGAGAATACCTCTCTAGTAAGCAATGTATTTAAACATGTTTTACTGAGGCAGTACTGTATATCTGGTTGTTTTCATGTTAATACTGGTGGTTTTCTAAATTCTAAAGGTTTGATGTGCCTAAAACAAACATATTTACGAGAATTAGGTAACTAGAGCACGAAGCTTTTCGAGACTGCATTCTAGTTGCGCCTAAATAATAATTTATTTGTTTAAGTTGTGCGTTTATCTATATCTCTAATATTAATTCCTTAACTGTCTCACCATAACAAACCGCCGAGACGTAATATTTATGATTTTGAGGTAAGGTTTATATGTTCAGACACATAAAGCAGTGTGGTAAGAAGTTATCAAAACAGTTTGAGGCAGAAATCTTCGGCTTTTATTCACCGCTATATATATATTATTGTCAGAGGCACATTCGTAAATACCAGAAGTATCGGCGATAGCCGACTTAAATTTTCGTTTATCTTAGACGATTTTGTTAATTTGTTTACTGCTCGTGTGACGTGTCAGCACTTTACGAAATCCCCTTTCAAAGACGTGTGTTACCAAATTACATCTTGTTTGCTATATATTTAATAAAAATAGATACTTTTTAAATCTATTCACGATGTACGTTTTTGCGTACTATTTTTTCCATCAGTAAGTAGTTATTAAAACATTTCATTACCGCTTGGCGAAATAAATAAAACATTCAATCTTAAGCCGACATTTGTATAAGAAACGGAAGGGTCTCATTTATGTAAACACATTAAGATTTATTACATATTGAAAGATTTGAAATAATTGTTTCATTTACATTAGACTAGCAGAACCCGTGGACTACGCTGCACTTTTTTAAATATATTAAAAAAAATAATAATAAATAATATACAGTATGAACTCGGGCCTTTTCCAATTACGGGCTCAATGCAACCGCATTAGCTGCACTGGCGCCACTGTACACCTAATAAGTACATGTCTTACAGATTAAAACAGCTTTATTGTTATTATTTCAAAAATATTACTATAAAATCGTGGGGCGTATCCCACGGGTTCTGCTAGTTATATTTTAAAATTGAACTGCTCCGCTCTGTTAAAGTAAATCGGTTTTATTAACCTACAACAGTATGTAATTATTGGTAACTTTAAATTAGCCATGGTCAGTAAAGCTTTATTAGTTTTTGATTATTATTGGCTCACGAGTTATTTAAAATCAATATGTGCTGTATTTGCTGTATAGTTTAGTGAAATTGAACTGGAGGCACATGAAATTATTCATGCGAAAATAATTATATTTCATGGTTATAGATAACTAACTAAAGAATATTAATAATATTGTCTAATCATTGGGATTTTGCTACAGAGAATTTTATTTTTTCCGTTTTTCCCTATAGAAATGTATTTATCTTGATTTTATTTATTAAAATACATATTATTAGATTACTTACTTTATAAAAAAAATTACGCCGTTATTTTCAGAGGCTGTGAATTTTTAATAAGCGATAATCACCTTGTTATTAGCATTGCTTTAACATACTGCTCAGTTTATTTTTAGATCCTAGCAGGTAATTTTAAAACATTGCAAAGTAAGCTTGTTATTATTAAAATCCATTAGGTGTTCCGAACCGTTCTCGCTGAAAAATAATCAGCGTGGAATTTTAATTTTCTCCGATATACATAGATAGAAGAGGTGATTAGTGGAACAACTAGTGGGATAGCAAGCTGATGTCTCCTTGAAACATGCATTTTTAAGGTCATACATTTATTCAGTTCATTGTGATCATTGACGGAAGGTGAACTTCAGAAGGCTTTCGCTGTGCGTTTTCAAAGTAAAACGACTGTTTTGAATGTAAAAGATCAGTATGTACCAATGAGAAATTATTGAAACAGCGGTTTGAAATGATCATGATATTTGCATTGTGAAGGTCATACGAATATTCGAAACCAAGAAAAGATTTATATGTGGCAATGTAAAGTCACAGAAAAGACGTTTTGAAATTTGTGAAATTTTGTATTTTAAAATCATTGTTACAGTTCAAAATTGTTGAACAAATTTTTGGAGTGCTAACCTTTCGATGACCTTGAGGTTTACATTTTCTAGATGATACGAATATGTTGAGTCTTGGGAAGAAATCAATATGTACTATTGCGAGGTTGATTAAAAAAACTTTAGTTGATCTGGATATTATCTTGAGTTTTGATTAAAAAATTTATTATATGTATAGCTTGGTGGAAGTGAGAAGAAGATTATTGCGTCTCAGTGCAAAGTTAATTAAAAATTATTATTTCAAATTAATTTAGATATGACTTTGAAATATGCATTTTCAGTTTTATACTACTTATCTTATCTCGGAATCGAAAAACCAAATATAGTGTGCTATAATAGAATCCTATCAAATAGATGAATTGGGGTGACCTTGTTATGACCTCGATTCTTATATTTGTAGGCCTCATTTAAGAATAGAAGAGCTGAGACCTTGGGATAATCTTGAAATTTGCATTTTAAAGGTCAAGCTGTGGAAGACCAGCTCACTAACTATTACCGTAAGGTGAAGCTGAACTGTGTTTATTCTCAAATTTTTTGTGTGTGTAATATACAATATTTTTTTTATTTATAAATTCTAGCTTTACTTTGTTAAAGTCCATATTTAATGAGTATCTGTATATAAAGTACTTAATTACTTTAACAATATTTATTAATTTAATCTTATACGTATTTCGGCATGTTTACATGCCATTTTCGAAGGTTATATGAAAAAGTAAACAGTTAGTGTTGTTATAGCAACAGAACTTGGTGACTTGATCTTGGTAATAGTCTGCAGATGGCTTGATTTCTTATTCCAAAATGTTCAATAGAGGAGAATTTAAGAGATCAATTTGCTCATTCATTAGCGGTACAGTATTTATATGTTTGTGAATTTCAAAAGCTTCTAGTATATCTAATTTACGTTTATTATCACAAAAGTGTAGACATTTTATGGTGTTATTAGATGTCATTGAATGATTGTGTTCTAGTAAGTGTTTAGCGTAATTTGATTTATGTGGGCGTTTGTATTTGTAACAACGTACGTGTTCTTTATACCTAATATAAAAATTTCTAATTATCTGGCCTATATAAACCGAATTACAATGTGAACAATTTAATTTGTAAATGCCTGATTTTAGCACATCGTCTGTTTTTGATTTTGCATTAAACAAAGTGTTTAAGATGTTTCTAGTTGTTTTAAAGCTTACTTTATATTTATTTGTTTTGTTCATAGCTTTAGCAATTTTTTCTGATTTGTCACCAAAATATTGGATCGAAGCATATTTAATTGTATCGAACGAAGTTAGGGTATTCGGATAAATTTTTTGAATGGCTAATTTATAATCTTGACAATGGCATGTAAACATGCCGAAATACGTATAAGGTTAAAATAAATAAATATTGTTAAAGTAATTAAGTATTTTATATACAGATACTCATTATATTTTTTGTTTTGGAAAATAAATGTGTTGATTATTATTGTTCATTATTATTATGTTATATCGGCTGACTTTTTGTCGGTATTTCAGCTCACAACCGCAGCTCATCTAGAGTTATTAGGCAATGAGGATTTTTTTACATTCATTTTTTTAAAGATTATTTGTTATTACAAGTAAATGTATTTAAATAGTTTTTACACTACTTTTATTATGATGTGTGCAGTATAATAATATTGCAGTTTTTAGCAGGGCGGTCAGTCGATGTTCGCCCCGTAGTTTGTATAAATCCTTAGCTGATATAGATACAACTTTTTGGGATTTCAGCTCCGACCGTCTTGCTGATTTGATAACGCAACATTGTTCCTACCCGATCACGCCTTTGTGCATCTGGATACAATATGATCAAGGGTTTCGTCATGTTGTTTACAAGTTCTGCATTCGGGATCTACATCTTCCTTAAGAATGTGCTTTGCATAATAGTTGGCTTTTATCGCTTGGTCTTGTGCCGCTACTAGTAAGCTTTCCGATTCTCCCTTCAGTCCTACCTTACATAACCAAAAAACCTGGCCATGCATGATTTTATGATTTCATGTCTTCTCTAACTTATTACTCAAAGCTCTTTTACACGATGTTTTTCTTGCTTAGCGTTTTTTGCTACTTCTACTTCTATTTCTACAAAAGCATAATCTCCAAGCTCTTGTTTAAACTTTTTAACACTTTTTATAATAAATTTTCTTTCTGGTTTGCTGCTGTTCCTAACTATTTCCACAAAAGGGTCTTTGGTATTCTTAAGATAGTTTTCTGTGTTAGTTATCGCTGCTTTGTATGCACTTTCTACTTGCAGCAGGTTTCTTCCTATTTTCATTTTGCTAATGCAAAGTCTCTTTATCGTTTTTTTGGTGATAAATGCCATGCATGGCTAGCAATTTCCTAGTTTTCCTATCAAGATCTTGAATTTCAGGTACTTTCCAGTTAATTATTCCGAAGCTATACTGTACTACTGGAACCGCATGGGATCATATAGCTATCATTTTGTTCTTACTGTTTAATTCCGTTCTTAGTATTGTTCTAATTCTACTTTTATATTCTTTCACTAGCGTTTTCTTTATTTCTTAATGCTTTATTTACTTTCTTTCGTCTACTCCAAGGTATTTTATAGGCATTTCCGAATTGTTTTATTTCCTTCTCTTCGTCTACGTAATCTTATAATAATAATAATAATAATAATAATAATTATTATTATTATTATTAATATTAAATTATTATTATTTATTTATTTAAATTTTTTTTATTCCTCGGTTTTATCACACTGTCTAGTTTTAAAGTTTAATGGGTTTCGGTGTGAACCAATTACTTATTTGGCATGTAGGGCTTTTAGATATTAAACGTTCTTTTTTCAATTTTACAATATTATTACAATTATTAATATTATTACTATTATACGGTCTACTAACATTTTTTTATTTGTCTAAGCAACAATGCAAATATATAAAATGTCGTTAAAATAAACAATGATATTTAAAAGTTTATTTTAAGGAATAATAAAGTATAAAAAATGGTATATAGAAATTGACGTTAATTAAGAAGATATTAGTAAGGATGCTTAAAAGGGTTGTTTTCAATTACTTAAAAAATTATCAATAATGCAATCCATACACAACGATTTTGCGTAGCCAGCGAGACCGGTTTCTATGGCATGGTGTCACAAAACGGTTTCTGGCGTGAAACATACTTTCATTGACGCCTTTCATGATAGACAAAATTAAAAAACAATGTTAACGCAAATAAATAATATTTGCCTTATTAACTGGTTTTTGACGTCAAAGAATCTACTTTAAACGATAAAATTAAGTTCTTGACGTCAATATTTGATTTTCTGGCATCAAAAATTGACTTTCTGCCTACTGAAAATTGTTTTTTTTAAGTAGAAAACTAGAAAGATATTATTTTAACAAATTTGTTAAATTAAATATCTTTCTAGTTTTCTTGTATTAATACAATTAGTTTTTTAACGTAAATAAATAATTTTATAAACCAAAAATGGAATTTGAAAAAGTTCAAAAATCACTTGTTGTCGTCTGAAAATCGCGTACACGGTTTAGAATTAAATAATAAATCGACATACATCCTTTTCTATGACCATAATTATTTATTTTCAGAGATTAATCAATAATTTTTTGACGTCAAAACAGATTTATTGCCGTCAAAATATTATCAAATTTAATAAATAATTTCTTGACGTGAAAAACGTATATACTGGCTTTGCGCAAAGGTTTTTTTAGGGGCAGGTTTTTTTTTTTTTTTTTTTTAAAAAGAATCATGAAGCCGTGCGTGAGCACGACCCCATGATTCCTATCCCACCCCCTTACCCGGGCTCAGCGGACTTGCGCTCTTTCACCGGTCTATCATGCACCCCACCCCTGAAGACATGCAACCCAACATACACACCTACATACACCATCCATGGACCCGTCGGATTTAACTTGTTCAGAAAAATTACCGCCGAGCAGTGGATTCGAACCAGCTGCCATTGAGAGTCTAGTTTCAAAGCCTGGGACTTTAACCACTAGACCACCCGCCGGCCCTGGGGCAGGTTAGGTGTGGTGAATCAAATATGCGATTCACATAATTCTTTATTTATAAAACCTGACTACTAAGCTAAACTTAAAACTAATTACATTACAAACAGTCAATGTCCTACGATACCTGCACACCTTACCTTTTGAAACTCGCTAATATACAACAACCAAGTCGACCAACTGTGTTGGTACCAGAAGATCCCTTCTTACATGTTACGTTTGTTTATATACTGTTTTCAAGGTAAATCACATTAAAAACACTTTAAATAATAGCTGTTAGAAGGGACAAATAAGCTTTCTAATTGATTTGTTCATAAGATGTAACTGATCAAAAATACATTCTCTATTTGTCCTATTTTCCGTTATTTATACATTACATAAATATAGAATTTCTACTTATATAGATAAATAAATGATTTTTGACGTCAAAAGCGTATTTATTGACGTCAAATAATCATTGTTGGATGACAATTTATTTAAAGTTTCCGAATTTTCGTTCTTTTATTATTTTATTGAAATTACTTAAACGATTTTCAAAATAGATTTTCGATAGAATGAAATGGATTTTGACGTCAGAAATTATTTAACAACTTGAGGAAAATGCAATTTTGTTTTCTATAATTCATGATAAAAAAACGCCGTTTCATACATACCAATGCATAAAACATACACGTATTGCAATACAGTGACGTCGAGAATTGATTTATAATGCACACCAAATATGATGTGTTTTGATTTAGCGATATATTTCATTTATCAAAACAAATAGCAAGTCTTCACGCTCATTACATATTTATTTACTCCTTGGTGCAGCGGTCTTAACCACCCAGTTGGGTTCCAAGGCTGTATTTTACGTGGTGCAATAGTCACTTTGCTTAACTTACCTGGGATATGTCCGGGGAGGGTCTTCTTTGATTTTCTTAGTTTTTCTTCTTCGGTTATTGTAGGTGTGTGTTGCAGATGGACTTGTCTCCTTTCTTGTGAATTAGGAATATGATTGCCATGCTCCATTCCCTGGACATCTGCTCCCTTTTCCTGACCCTCTTAATTATTTCATGTAGTTCATCCACTATCGTACTGACCTTTCTTATATCAGCATTTCCGTCATCACGTAGCCTTTACCCCGACTTTATAGTTTTTAATGTTTTTATGAGTTGTTCAACTTCGATGCGGGTTGTTGGGTTCACTTTGTCTTCTCCTCCTTGATACTCCCATAGTTCCTCTGCTGCCTGTGCTTCACCATCCCTGGATTTAAGAGTTTTTCAGAGTACTCTTTCCATCTTCTAATTATTGATATTTTGCTACCTATTAAATTTTCTTCTCCATATTTGCTTAATTGTGTTCCTTGCTGGAACCCTCTTCATTGTTATTTAACCTCTTTATAAAGTATTCTCGTCGTTTTTCTATTTTTCGCCGCATGTATTTCTTCTAATTTTATTCATATTTTCTCTTCTTCTCCCTGCATTTTGCATTTGTTATTCTTGTTTTGTCTTTGAAGTTTTTGGCTCTATTATCTCTTCTGCCGTTTCCACCTTATTATTTTCAACTCTTCCCAAATTTCTGCTGCTTCCTGTGGGGTTTTCTTCTGTTTTTTCATCTGATTTCTTCGTTGCTCATATTACTCCTTTAATCTGCTTGTATACGGATCTCTCATTTTCTTGTTTTCTCTCTAATTTATCGGTATCAAAATACTTGTTTTTTACTCTTTTTCATTCTCTTTCATTCGCCATTCTTTCCCTCAGTTTGGATTTTACTAGGAAGTGATCTGAGTTGCAATACGCCCCTCTGAAACTCTTCGCATCTAATATGCTACTTTTATATCTTGCATCAGTCAGAAAGTGATCTATCTGATATCCAATTATTTGGTCAGCTGATATACAGGTTTCTTTATGTAATGGTTTATTCTCATGGAGGTTTTTTTCGGTCAGCCTTTCTTCTTCTTGCTCTTCTATCCCGTAGATTGTATTTTTCACCACGATCTTATTATACTTTAGATAAGTTCTAAACCCTTTCCCTATTGTTTGTTGCATGTGACGGATTAGTATTTTCCTATCATCTCGTTTTTTTTTTTCGTATAATCATCGTTGATTCATACCTCTGTTCCTTTCAGCTTGTTTGTCTGCCTGAGGGTTTTTGTATTTTGCAGGCGCTCGAGCGTTTCAGAAAGAATACTAGCTGCGCCACTAACTTTGGGTATAAAAAACACATAACACTCCAATGCCATGTTATTAAAGATACTATTTGGACTGACTTTATAATGACTGAATTTTCATTTTGTGAAATATCCATTCATTTGTACAACAGTTGTGGGCGTACCATGTACCAAATTATTTGAAACAATTTGAAGTTAAACTAAAATTATCTTAAAACATGCAGTTTTAAAATCACTTCCTTAGGTTCAAGTCATTTCGGTGTAGAGTAGGTTCACAAAAAATTGGCTGTGCCAAAGTCATGTTATATCAACAGCGATAAAATGGTAATCATGGGGAATTTCCACCAATTGTCTGTAAATCGCATAAATAAGTTTCGTCTGAATGTAATATGTAAAATGTTGTTTTGAGTGTTATTTGGTCGCTATTCATTTAAAATTTCAAGTACATTATGTTATTTTTTTAAATTTATCATTTGATATTTAAAAAGCAGTAATTGCGTTAGGGCACGTTCTACGTTAATATTATCATCATCAAAGTCTTTACAGTGTAATTTACACATATACATAAAAAAATCGTATAAAGCAGTTAATTAAATGATTTGTTGAAACAGAAAATGAACAAAGTTCAGCAAAGCTCCAAATTCGATGTAGGAGTTGCCGAATTTTATATAAAAAGTTTGCTTTATAAAAGCAACTTCCTCTGAATTTAAACGACCTACTTTCAATGTATAACAACAATGTGGTGTAGGATAATACGATAATTCTTTAGCATAACAATTTATTTTTTGCTGGCAGTTTTTAGATACGTGAAAATTTGGTATTACTTAACATCGACGTACATGTTCGTGTGCAAATTCTCCTAGATCAGTTACAGTAGAAAATTAAATAAACGAAACAGTTTGCAGTTAAAATCTTTTGCGTTAATTTAATACCAGTAAACCACCGAAACAGATATAGCACTGTTTGCATAGGATTTAATTTTGTTTTTCATTAAATTTCTGCATGTAATTACTGCAATGCTGTAATTAATGTGTGTTTCTCGTTGAAAATTAATGAATAAGTGCAGCGAAACTGCTTATCCTAGAAGTCAAACGCTTTTTGGTTTGTGGTAATACATCTAGCACGTAGAAGCAGCGGAAATATAATAATAATATTAAGCGGTCAGAATACAAACACAGCTAAACGCGATTTTCGCGTGCAAAACTGACTCGGTGTAGATTTAAAATCAGTTTCACGCAATTTCAACATCATCGTAGATGTTTTTATTTGAATGTAATCGAGTTTCTAGTTTCTTGTGTTTGCCATTTGCTATGCAGCAAATTGCTAACTGCACCGCAACAGTTTTATGTATGTAAAACTTACAGCGAAATATTAAGAAAAGAAAAACTTCAATCGAACATAACTAAAATATTCTCGAAGGTTATTAAAAATTGTAAAAAGACAATTTTCTATTTGTTAAATTTTTAGGAATTATGGTTATAACTTTTCATAAAAACAGCCATATGGTCATCAGGTCATTTGTTTACATGTATTTTGATATAATCAAGGTGAATAACTATGCTTGATTATTTTGTCAACACAATCAAATTTTTTCTATTAAATGTGGAAAATCCAAGTTGCGTCACAAAAATAGTGTAAAACTCCTATTTCAATTTAAAATACACAGCGAGTAAATTTAACGAACGATTAATATTAATACTATGGTGTGAAAGGGTACTGATGTGGTTCGTTCGATAAAATTTATAGCGACTATTCCGTGCTTAAGTATGTAGTAAAATAGTAAAGTGTGCTTTAATGGGGTATACTAATAATTGTACCATCGTAATAAAGTGCAATTACGATAACCTAGTTGCTTTTCCGTAACGCATTAACCCAGAAGTAAATACAAAATGTACAATAATAATTACATAGATTAATTATGCACAGTCATCGCTTGCTTTGCTTCCATTAGAAACATGATATTGCTATTAATGTTTTTGCGATCGAAACGAAATAATTAGAAACTGATGAAAATTCGAAAGTATCAATTTTTAGGTGCTAGTAAATTTAATATACCCACTGGTCTGAAATCAATGCTGCTTTATTTTTCAACATTTCCACTAGAGATAATATTTATACATTCCTTTGGTAAAAGTTACTCAGGTCTTGGTATAATTATTCATATTGCTGCAAATTGCAGATGAATTTTTTTTACTTAAATTATTTTATTTTATATTTTTATAATTCATTTGTACGATAACGGTCTAACCCCAACAGTTACTATTAGATTAAAATCTCTTTAACGTACTTAGTTAAGTAGCAACACAGATTGCTGCTAATTATTCTTGCTTATAGTAGGTTGTCTATAAAAATGCAATTGTCATAAATATTATAACGCCCCGTTCTTGAAAGACTGACAAAAATCTATTTTACATTTTTACAGAAAAAGGTTAATTTAAGACCAGAACATACATCCGTCAACCAAAATGTGGTAAAAAGGAAGGAGTAGCTGTCCTAAATCAAAGTACAAGTTAAATAGCAATTTTAATAATTACTGGCAGAACCTGTTTTTATTTGTTTTTTTTTTGTAAAAATTTTCACGCCACAATATTTTATTTATAAAATAATTCTTATAGATAGTGACATTGTGCTTCCCTATTACTATTGTAGTACCAAATTGCATTCCTATCTGTCAACTCGTTTTTGAGTCATAAGGCGTTTAAGTCAAAATTTTAATAAATTTGCAGCGCCGCCATATTTAAATTAAAAGCATTCGCTTTGCCCTAAGGTCTTCTATCAGAAAAATTTCGTTTCTAAAAAAATGCTACCAAAAAACATGTCTAACTTCCGCTGTCGGTTTCGCTTATATAAAAGCTTATTTTTTATCTGTAATTTTTCAAATATGTTTACACCTCCTCTCCCACACACAGACAAACATTATTTAAAACCTTTTCGTTGAGTTCCTGTAGGCCCAAAACATATATTTCCATCAAAATATTGAATTCGAAATGTTTCATGAAATCAATACTAAAAGTATAGGAAAATATAAGAAAGCGTAGGACGTAGGGTTCAGCTAGTTATTTTGTAAATGCGAACTGGTAGCCGCGACAGTTGATTAGTTTGTTATTGTTATTAATTCTTAGCCTATTTTGAAACATGGGGTTAAACCGTCAGTACACGATAAACAGACCTAACTCGGTTCATTTCATCTCATAGCCATATTTATTTTAGAAACTTATAAGATTGCTTGTAATGTACATTCGTAATGCAGTTGCATTAAGACGTCTAATAAACAAACAAACAATTTTGAATTGAAACACGCTTAATTTTTTTTAATTTCATTATAAATTATATCATAAATAACCAAACAATAGTGACAGCTACATAAACATGTGTTGAAAGCAATATAGAAACTGAGTGGAGAAGCAAAGCCTCGTTATCGTGTTATAGTGATGAATTTTGTTGAAATGAAATACTACGTTGCCGTGTGATGGTGAGACAGTTAGGAATTTAGTATAGATTACAGAACATAACATTTCGTCCGCTAAGGTATCTGCTAGTATGAAATTTTATGCTGATTTGTTAGTTCCTTTTTGAATAGACGGGTGTTAAAATCCAAATTGACTTCTTAAACGACAAAGCATAATCGTACATTATACACTAAGGGAGAGAAACGTCTTTTTTTCCCTACAAATACATCGAGGGAAAAATGGCGGTTTCTCCCGAGGTGTATATACTATTTTTTTCACGATCGGGAATAGAAACACTTAATTTCGGAGCGAAATTACAATATTTAGAAGCCTTTGGGATGTTTCCATGAAACGCACCACGACATTGACAATTCGGTGGAAAACAAAACAAATATAGCAAATCAAGTAGTACAAGCTGCAACTGCGGTTCAAAAAACTATAAATCTGAGTAAAGAAAATGTTTCATTTAGTGAAGTTCCTTCGAATATTAATTTCAATAGTTGTGAGAATGTAACATTTACTATCAATGTTAATAAATAAGAATTACATTTTGTTTAATTATTGGGCATGAAATACAAACTCCTCTAGGAAAACTGTTGTCTTATTTCGTCCCTAGGGAGTAAATGCTTTACTTCTGTCACAATTTTGATGCCATAGAAACCGACTTCTACTCCCGGTCGTGGAAAAAGACAGTCTTCACATCCCTTTAAAAGCTTCCTTCTAAGAAAGACATATTACCTATTTTACAATCATCCGGTGTGTATACAGTTACTTGTTCGTGTGGGAAAGTCTACGTTGATAAAACGAAGCTCTCGACTAGCATTCGAGTTTCCGAACTAGACCGCTGAAATCAACTAAAGCGTTAAGTCGGTTCGGCTCTTGTCAAGCATAGATTTGAAACAGGCCACATTATAAAATTTTACAATACTAAAATCTTTGCTCATATTAGATAATACGTAAAACTATTGAAATGCGTAAAAATTCATATTTTTAAAAATTAGTTAGTGCACTAAACAAATTTAATATTTAATATTACTATAATCTAAGATTACATATACAGGGTGTCTCAGACATGACTCCCCAGGCCTATAACTTTGTTATTTTTAAAAATAACTATAATAAACTATATATATTCGTAAATGGGAGCAAATTCTCTATAAGATGGGGAAAAAAATTTTAGAAAATCTGTACTCATATTATGGCAGCGATATTCAACTTTTTTTTTTCAAATTGCACACTATGCTTTTTTTCGGTCATTCTGATAGTACTCTTTATTCTCTTTACAACCATGTAAACCAATATGGGTCTTACATAAGGAAATTCTCGAAAAAAATACGATTGAAAGTTGAAGTCTAGGTTTGCCATGGAAACAACTGATTTTTGTAGTTTGTACTCGTCGGCGATGAAAACAATAGCGTATAGCTGTAAAACAATTGCAATTTACGTTGCAAAGAACGACAGTTATTCTTTCTGTATTTGTATGTTCTTGTTTAAAATCATATTAGAAATGAATTACACTAATTCTGAGAAGCTTGATATGATCCTTATTTATGGTTTATGCGAGAAGAATGCAAGAAGAGCAGCAAGGTTGTATGCAGAAAGGTATCCGGAAAGAATACATCCTGATCATAAAACGTTTATTAACTTGGCATCGAACCTTCTTGAGCATGGGTCATTTAAAAAGAACAAGAAAATTCCAAATATAAATAAACGAACCGCTACAGATGATGCTCATGCAGTGGCAGTTTTGGGGTATGTTCAATTACATCCTAATTCTTCGCTTAGCACCGTTGCATCTCAGTGTGACATATCAAGGGCTTCTGTGGGTAGGATTTTGAAAAAGAATGCATACCGACCTTACAAATTTATGCGAGTACATGCACTGCACCAAGGGGATAGTAACCGCCGAATGGAGTTTATCAGTTGGGTTATGGCGAATTATTCAGAAGAACCTGACATTCTTAAAAGGATACTGTGGACGGATGAAAGTAGATTCCACAATAATGGACTGGTGACTACACAGAATTCAAGATACTGGTCAACAGAGCAGCCGTACTGGATCAGACAAAGAAATTTTCAGCACATGTGGGGGATTAACGTTTGGTGTGGCATAATAGGAGAACACTTAATAGGGCCCTATTTCTATGAAGGCACTTTGACCGGTGATCGTTACTTGTTATTTCTTCAAAATACGCTTCCAACACTGCTGGAAAATGTGCCGCTTAATATCAGAAGAAGGTTGCTTTTACAACAAGATGGTGCTCCACCTCACAATAGTCTTGCAGTTCGAGATCACTTAAATTACGTTTATAGAGATCGTTGGTTCGGAACAAACGGACCAGTGCGCTGGCCAGCTCGCTCACCCGATATTACACCATTAGATTATTTCTTGTGGGGATATGTAAAATCTCACGTCTATTCAAGTCCATTTGAAAATTTGGATGAACTGAAAGATAATATTACTACAGTCTGCAGTAATATTCCTCCAGAATTATTAATAAAAGTTACAAGTAGAGAATTTCTACATAGACTTGAATGTTGCGCAACTGAAAACGGAGAGAATTTTGAACAATTTTTGTAATTATAATTAATTTGTCATTAGCATTCAGTTAATTAAGGTAATATTGTATAAAAATAATGAATGGGCATTTTTTTTTACACTACGCTATTGTTTTCATCGCCCGACGAGTACAAATTACAAAAATCAGTTGTTTCCATGGCAAACCTAGACTTCAACTTTCAATCGTATTTTTTTCGAGAATTTCCTTATGTAAGACCCATATTGGTTTACATGGTTGTAAAGAGAATAAAGAGTACTATCAGAATGACCGAAAAAAAGCATAGTGTGCAATTTGAAAAAAAAAAGTTGAATATCGCTGCCATAATATGAGTACAGATTTTCTAAAATTTTTTTTCTCCATCTTATAGAGAATTTGCTCCCATTTACGAATATATATAGTTTATTATAGTTATTTTTAAAAATAACAAAGTTATAGGCCTGGGGAGTCATGTCTGAGACACCCTGTATATTATATAATATATACAATGGTATCGCTAATATAATATGCAATTTTGTTTTGATATTTGGTAGCAATAATGTATATTGATTAATTTCTGGGGGAGGGGAGTATCAAAAAACAAAAACTCCCATGGGTGCTCCACTGAAACAACCAACATACTTCATTTAGTATAAGGGGCTCTTGCATAAGCATATATACATATATTACATAATATACATTTAGTCTTATATTATAATACTAATGTTAAATGTAAAATTTGTTCAATCCACTCACTAATTAAAAACAATTTTTAATATTGTTCTTCTGTTGAATACTTAGGCCCAGTCTAATTACATTTGCTTTTAGTATTATAAAAGAAACTGGTAATACTGGTCCCAATGCAACTGCATTGGCGGCATTGGTGCACTTACGCCGCTGAACACACACTAAGTGCATCTGTTACAGTTCCAAACAATTTATTCATAATTTTTTAAAGAATATAATAAAAAAAAGCGAGGGGTAATCCACGGGTTCTGCTAGTTTTATGTAAATGAAATAATTATTTCAAATCTCCCAATATGTAATAAACCTTAATGTGTTGACATAAACGAAACCCTTTGGTTTCGTATAAAAATGTCGGTTCAGGATTAAATGTTTTATTTATCTCGTCAAGCGATAACAAAATTGTTTTATTAACTACACTGTAAACTGAAAAGGTTGATAACTCTACCTTTAAAGGTATTACCTATATCCAACCTTAAGGTATAATATAAATACCTTGTAGTAAGGTATAATGCAGCCATTTTACCTTAACCGATATTATTGTACCTTAGTTAAAGGTATAAAGTTATACCTCAAAAGGTATATCCTTCTACCTGGAGGTCAAATTGATGTTTAATGCGGAGGTATAAGAAAAAACCATGGGGTACATTTTTAAACCTCAACCCACTTTAATATACCTCATGTTGAGGTAAATAATTCCATCTCTAGGTATAAATTTATACCTCAACGCCTAAACCGTTACTAATCCAGAGGTAGAAGAAAAAACCTTGGGGCATTTTTTTACACCTCTAGCGATTTTAATATACCTCATTTTAAGGAATAAAATTACACCTCCTTAGTATAACATTATTCGTTAAAGCCAAAACCCTGACTAATACGAAGATAGAATAAAACACGTTAAGATGTTTCGTAACACCTTTACTGATTTTAATGTAGGTTATTTTAAAGAATAATGTTCCTCCTGGAAGGTATAACTTCAAACCTGGAAGCATTTTTCTTAATTATACTAATTTTACACTAATTGTTTAGGAACTAAAATTCAACCTTGATGCTAAAAAGTGTGGCCAATATAGTGCAAAAATAAATTAAATTATTTATTGAATTTTAATCTTACAAAACTTTTAAATTCCATACATTTTCTACTGTATTTTAATTTTTATTAGCAGTATGAAGATCTTTCAACAGGTTAATTTATTTTCGCTTAAGAAAGACAATGAAATAAATCAGATGTAACAGTTTATACATAATTATATTTATTTATTTAATTTAGTCAAAATATAATACTTAACATATAAAAAATAAAATTAATCAAAAACAAAACGATATACCAAAATAAGTATAAATAAACATTACATGAAATAATTACAGCATTTTATTAAGGACCCACGCAATCTGTGCCTTGTATCGACGTAGCGGCTCTTCCAGCACACAAAAATTGGCCGACAAAGAACTTAATGTTTTTGCTGTACTTTTTGGGTACTGTATGTTAAATAAAAAATAATGGCTAGAGTAGCTTCCAGTGCTTCTCTGAAGGACTTCACCTCACATACTTTTGTATGATCCGCACACACATAGCATAGTATGTGAAATTATTTGTGCCGGACCACGATGCTTCCTCTGCCGCTACCGGCACAATAGAACGTAGTATTCCAGGCTTCTGCAATTGAAAGAAAATGTGCATTTAGAATAAACTCCTTTTTTGCATAATATTTTTATAAACTACCTTTTTTAATTAGTTGAAGAGGATTTTCCCTGAATAAGAGTGGCAATAGTATTAGAAATGATTCCCCTTCGGTATCTGAAAGTACACACAATAATAATTAGTTCTACACTTGTACTGTCGATATTGCGTATGCTTACCAAATAAATTTAAATTACAGCCTTTGTCGATGGTCTTAATTTTCATCATAGTTCGGGTGTTTTTCCTCGTTGAAAAACAATTCCATTCTATTGCATATACTCTCTTTGAAAAACAGCTGGCAACTGTAATTTAAACATTAAAATTTGTTTTACAAACTCCTTTGCAAAATTGTAGTTTATTTCATCTCCAACAATCTGATCAGCATAATCGAAACTATCAATATTTCCATGTGAAGGATTCTCATAGATAGGTACTAATGAGGACTTCTGATTTAAATTTTTTATTTATAACACAGTCACGTTTTCGGTAGCATTTAATAACATACTTGTGGTTCTTCTTACAGTGGACAATATAAGAAGATACACGCTGGTATGCTTTTAAACAGCTACCAACGTAACATACTATATTGGACTGCGTTAAATAATAATGGACAAACTTCATATGTTGCAACATCAATTGCAAACGAAAAAAAGTTTTACCACAGGTATAACAAACGTACATATTTAGTTTGTAAAATAATTACAAATAAGAAATTTAACTTACCACTGCAGGAAACAACGTCGATTTATGCTTAACACTTTTAACGTTCTAAACACTTTGACTCGGCTCGTCAGCTTTGATGCCAGTGCATAGATATAAATACAATCCGAAGTGCAATTGTTACCTACCCTCTTGCTATTTTACCCCACTTCCACTGCCCTCAAACAATGGCAGGTAAACCCAACATTCCAAAGTACTACTTATCTATGCGTCATGCTTTCGTCATATAGCTATGACGAAAGTCCAGTTGCCAAACAAAAAGCCTTTAGAAAACGATGGCAACTTTTACTGTTAAGATAATAATTAATAAATAAATATTCTTGCTTAACAAATAAAAAATAAAATTCTGATTGGGTATGTTTGGTATGGTCTTTTTTAATACCCGATTGTTTTCCGCATAACGAAAAAAAAGTTCAAATAATAGCCGCCACGTCAATATACAAGGCACAGATTGCGTTGGTCCTTAATAAAATGTTGTATACTTATTTTACTTAATGTTTATTTATAATTCTTTTTGTATCTCTTTTTGTCTTTGTTCAATTTTATTGTTTATATTTTAAGTATTATATTTTGACTAAATTAAATAAATAAAAATAATTATGTATAAACTTTTACGTCTGATTTATTTTATTGGCTTTCTTAAGCGAAAATAAAATGTGTTGGAAGATCTTCACACTGCTAATAAAAATTGAAATATGGTAGAAACTATCAGGATTTTAAAAGATTTAGAAGATTAAAATTCAAGTAAAAATTATACATTATTTATACACTATATTGGCCACACTTTTTAGCATCAAGGTTGAATTTTATTTTGTAAACAATTAATGTAAAAACTTGTAGAATTAAAAAAAATGCTTCCAGGTTTAAAGTTGTACGCTAGAGGAAGAACATTATTCTTAAAAATAACGCGCATAAAAATCAGTAGAAGTGTTATAAAATATCTTAACGTGTTTTTTTCTAGGTAGAATGATATCCACCTCTTGAGGTGGAATTTTATATACCTTTCAGTTTACAGTGTGTATATGTACTGTATACAGTTCGGTTGGTGACGATGGAAAATTTCTCCTTAAAAGGTATTTTTTTATTCCACAAAGGTAGAAAGTGCTAAGTATCGGTTAAGGTATTTTATTATTGTTGAAGACGTTTATTTTTCTACGTTTATTGGGATATTTGAGGTAGAATAAAACACCTTAAGTTGTAAGGTTTAAATAAATCTCTTGGGGTATTTCTTTCATCCTTTAATTCCGGATTATACCTTTAAAGGTAGATACAAATACCTCAATGTTTGGATTATACCTTTTTTCAACCTTAAAAAATAACAGTGTACTTACTATTGCAGAAGTAATGGATAAATAATAGTAAGCAAACCCGTAGTTCGTGTATATAATTATAAATATCTGTTTTCATTAAACATATAGCTACCATCATGCAATTTGCGAACACACGTCTTTAAAAAGGGATTTTGTAAAGTGCTGACACGGGCATTAAATAAACGCGTGTAAGATATGCAAAATGTCAGTCGGCTATAGCCGATACTTCTAGTATAAGAAACAGCCGTAAATGAAATCCGAAGACTTCTGCTTCACATTGTTTTGATAATTTCTCCTTATCGCGCTGCTTTATGTGTCTGAACATATAAACATTAGCTCAAAAAAATAAATAATATGTCTCGAGGTTTTGTTATGGTGAGACAGTTAGGGAATTCAAATAAAGATAGACAGTTTTTAGTTTTAATGTATAATTAATAACCCTGCATATTTTTCCAATTTTTCAGTCAAAATACAATTGGTTTACTGTGAAACACAAGATAAAGTTTAGATTTTACATTTTTAGGAATTTCATAATCGAATAAATGTGAACGAACAAGTAAAGCGAAAGCAAAAACTTCCATACTTTTTCTTAATTCTGAAATTTAAATTTATTTTTCCCTAAACCAACACTCCGATACTAGAGCAGAAAAAATTAAAAGTGTAATGCACTGTAAAAAAATGGCAAGGAAAAAGAATTAAGTAGCTTTCCACCCTGCTGATAGCCCCGCAGGAGTAATCCTTTTAAGTTTACAGTTATTTCGCGAATGAACGAAATTTGATATTGAATTTTCGTTCCTCCGAGATTCGCTTCAAGAATCGTGGGTACTGAAGTTATGCCCCTCGTTTTTCAAGCTGAAGAATGTACTCAGAAATTGTTTATCGCATTTTCGATTACTACAAAGAATTTTAATGCTCTAAGAAATTTAGAAATGTCTTTGCTGGTGCGTAATAATTATTGTGCTTGAATCCTGTTTGCGTTTTCGCTCAAAGTTTACCTTTTTAATTCTGAGCCCTTATTATTTTCATATTTTCAGCGGTTTCGTTAATTTTACAGCACTGTGGCTGTTTATTCTAATTACATAATTCGACACTATTTACTTTTAATTTGCTTTTTTGAACAATTTAAATCAGTCTTACGTTTATATTAAAAACATAAATACACAAGAGAGGATTGGCATACGTATAAATTAATACTGAATTTTGTATCACAACTTTTCTAATTTTACTTT
Source organism: Ctenicera cuprea (assembly GCA_958336395.1). NCBI lineage: Eukaryota > Metazoa > Arthropoda > Insecta > Coleoptera > Elateridae > Ctenicera > Ctenicera cuprea. The sequence goes on along the minus strand of OY284496.1, from coordinate 15,268,904 downwards.
TGCCTATTACAGGAAATAGGCAGACAATGCCCATTCCATAAAAAACTAGCGGAACCCGTGGACTACGCCCCACGATATTATGCACATTGTTACAATAAACATGCTTTCCGTATATTAGTTTGTTTAATAAGCTCGCATGTATTGCGCCATTTTTCATCTTGTATCGGTATGTATTAAATCCTGTAAAAGAGAGCCTAATGTTATTATGTATTTAATTTTAAATGTATTAGACTACTTATGCAAGAGGCAATTATACTGAATGAAGTCGGTTGGTTGTTTTAGTGGCGCATTCATGGGTCGGTTTTACAAACCACCAGCTCCCCCTCTCTCGATCCCCGAAATTAATCAATATACATTTTCGCTATCAAATATCCCAACAATACTGTTTATACTAGTTACGCTGTCCTTACATAAAGACCATTTTCTTTAGTACAGTGGACCGCTATAATAATTCATAGAAATAGCCTCTCTTTTCTGGGAATTGTTTTCTTCTAAGAGGGTTCTCTTTTCTTAAAATTTTTTTCCAGGGTTGTTGTTTTGGGCGCTTTCTCGTTTTTCACGGTTTTTTCATTCCGAGACTAGCGCTCATTCCCTATCCGCACGCGCCGTGTATGAAGTTATTAAAAAAATAAGCGGGGGGTTTAGCCCATGGGTTCTGCTAGTCTATTATTAAATATTAGCGTTCTACGCAGTTCAACTTAATAAAAGTTATGTAAATTTGTAATGCAGTTGCATTGGGGCCCGATATTGAAAGGGGCCTAATTCGAAAGTATTTTTTAGGCCAAAGTATTTAAAAGAGGTCTTGAAGACGTACACGCCGGTATTTGCCGCCTTGCGACCCCAATGCGATGTTTCCTTCTCCAATTTGGTTTTCGTAATGATGGCAGTCTATGAGAATTTTCTAATAACAAACAAAAAATATTAACCCAAACTCGCTTATCTGTGTCGAAAACTGTAGTGGTTCCTGTACAAAAAAATATGCGTTTTTTATTATGGACGCGTAAATATGTAAGTTCTATAGTAGTAGGGGATCACCAATAAAAGTTAAGACAGGTAGAAGGGATCCGGATTGAGTATATAGACAGACAGAAGCCGTGGGCTATGCCTTACTTTCTTTGTTTCACTGTTTTATTCATAAATAAGCTAATTACGTAGGTAATGTAGGGGACCTCGGATCGAAGTCGTAGTTTTATTAATTATATAGAGATTGCTGTAATTCTACATATTAAATCAGAATCCCTTAACCTATCTCAACTTGAGAGAAATTCAGCCGTAGCCGAGATTATACAACCCAAGCGCGGGCGTGGAATATTATTAGTAAAATTATTTAAAAAACCATAGGACGTAGTCCACGGTTGTTTTTTTTTGAAATGCGAGCTGGTAGTTTAAACGCAGCAGTTTATTCATAGCGCGTTTGCTTTTGTAACTGCAATTCTTAATATTTAGGTCTAGTTTAGTTTATTAATTCTTAGCTGATGAATTTTTAAACATGAGCGTAACATCATCTACAGGCGATAAACAAAATCAAATCGGTTCATTCCATCTCAGAGCGAAACCCAAGCTGGCCGTATTATTTTACAAATTTATGATGCAAAGATCGCTTGTAATGTGATTGTTCAATAGATGTATGTCCAATTATTGATTTTACTTGTCCATATTTCTAAATGTAATACATAGATTTGAGTTTCCGTCGTTATCGACCCTGATGCGATGTTTTGGGAGTTTGCTTTCGGAATGGCGCTGTCGCTACCAGCAGATTATGTTACGATAATACAAAAAAATAGTGGAACCCTAAATTTACTTATCTGTATCAAAAACTGTAGCGGTCTACTCTACAAAGAAATATGCGCCTTGCATAATGGACGCGTAAATATGTGGGTTTTCGTACCAGGGGGCGCCTAACCATCAAAAGCTGAGACAGTTCGAAGGGATCCATATTTACTATATAAATAGCAAAATTTTTCCAATTACGCAAAATAGATATTTATCTCGATCTTTTTTGACAATATTAAAAAAAACTCTCTGTTTCGACAACTACCCAAAAGACATTTTTGCTTATTTCTTGTAACCGGCAGTATTGTGCCTAGTACATGAATTAGGTAATTATCTAGCGTTTTTCACGGAATAGGCAAAATTTTGCCAATTACGTGAATTAGGCAATTTCACAAGTTCGACGTAACATATACACCGGATTTAGAACCTCGAACCTTTATTTTCAACCGAAGTTGGATCTTTAATATGCACGAACATCGCACGAGAGTCAAACTTTCGAACGATAGTACATTGACAAAAATGCATTTATAACCAATGCCTCGAGGTTCGAACCCGATTCTGAGGCAAATGTACATATAATTAAAACACCGACGCTGTCAGTTTCTTGTCTAAAAGCATAAACTACTTTATTTCTGTTTAATATTAAACCTGCCCTTAAACGGAGTCCCTTCATAGTTTGAACTAAACTGAGACATCACTTCTTAAATAATAAAACATTTAGGGTGGATGTGGTGGACGGTCTCATGAGAAAGGTAATTAAAATCTATGAAATAATTCAAGATTGATATTTGAGACTAAACTAAATGCGGGTTAAAGCGTATATGGTTGATAACTAAATTTCAAGCAGTCTAATCCATCTAAATTTTAAATGTTTTATGATATTGCTGTCGAATACCAGAAAATAACCCTTTGACATAAATGTTTATAGTTTAGACTAATTGCACAGAAACTGTCACGTAATAAAAGGGAATAATGTCTAGCCACATAATTGCTACACAGCTACGTTTTGTGTACATTATTTACATCATGTATGCAAATACAAAGTTGTAGCATTCAAAAGATACTGCTCTACCTATGTTGATAACTTCACGTTTCCTTAGAAAACGGGACGAAGTATCTTTTCAGCGACTGCTTTTATAATTTACTGTTATTACTCTCTATATTTCATCCACATTAAAATAAGTGCGGTAGAAGATTGTATCCCCAAGGACTCATCATCTCCAGGTGTTAAAATATGAAACTAAACAGTCCTTTGCGTACGATTCAAGTGTAATATAACGCTCTATCTATATCCATTTTAAGTACAAAAAACTTCTGAACTTTTGTGAAAGCCTAGTCTTCCAGTTAAAACACAATTCCCTCCAATTTATTATGGACTGGTTTGGCTTAGCTGCGGCTATTATATTAAGCAACTTTTATTAAACACGCTACGATTTATAAACTTCTTCTTTGGAGTTAGCAATACTGTTTTTGTTTAGGTTTTTGTGTGATAGCAGACTGATATTTCCCGAAAAAGTTTAAATTGCTGATGGTTATAAGATTTGGACTTCTGCCCTTGTAGAACGGTGATAGTAAACAATTAAAAATAGTCATAACAGTATTTCTTCTTCCTCATGAAAACTACCAAAAATAAGAATATATTTTTAAAAAAGAAATGGTTGTTGTAATTTATATATTAAATCCGCAACTGTCTCACCATAACAAAACGACTAAATCTTACATCTCGGAAAGATTCATCACTATTAATCATATGCAGCCGCTTGCACGTTGGCTCAGTTTATTGATTGTTTTCAGTTAAAAGTCTACGCTTGCTGTCGGTTCAGTTGGTATAATTTGGTTATTTATAATTATTGCGGGTCTGAAATGGGTATTTGTTCCGCCGACATGGCATCTTACACAGCATATTTTATATAATTTCTTTCAATAACGGACAAACAAATTCTACTACTGAGGATGCTTTTTTTGCCTTTTTTATTAGCTGCCGGGGAACCGCCACAACAAAGGTCTTCTCACGGACATTTAACAAAATAAACAAATATATGCTACGCATTTCACATGTACATTACTAACTCTCATTAACCAAAAACTACCTGAATCTTTACGCTTTTGTACTTTCCCATACTTCCAGTGTGAAAATGTATTGTGATCACGAAAATTTTCAAACACACACGTGTGTAACGCGAAATCTCAGGAAGTATTAAACGATTTTAATGAACTTTGGTACAACGAAAAATTGTACCTAGGTATACCCAAATAACGTTTTTTGGTAAAATTGCTTTCACAACGCGGATTTCATAAATGTAAGAAAAGAATATGATAGAGGGCATTATTATAAATCTAACGTTTTTTTGATCACTCTAGCTTTAAAATGGCTACGCTGTTTGTCAATTTTCGGGTTTAACGCCTATTTACTCAAAATCGAGATAGCGGATCGGGAGTAATTTTGGTATTACAACAGCCCCACCAGGAACACAATGTTACTATACAGAAGAATTTTTTTACAAATGAAAATTGTGAAGTGATAAATAATATTTTTAAAGTTTGGACATTACCTAAAAACTACTGGCTAAAACCTGGCCACACGATTTTCGTAAACTTTCGCGTCCCACTTCACCAGTTTCACTGCAACGCCTCTTGTAAACTTTTGAAAAACGTAAATGTATCCCCTCTCTTTAGTAAGCGGAGGGCGGCTGAAAATTTCTGTTACGACTAAAGTGCTTATGATTAATACTAGAATAAAGTTTAGAAATTTATTTTTGGGTACAGCACACTCAAAGGAAGTGTGGGGGGGGGGGGGGTAGAATTGTCTACCTTACCCTACTATAAATAACAACTTTATAATTTTAACGGTTATGCATGTATCTGTTAAGAAGAATAAAATTTTATTAAAGAAACTATTTTAAAGACACCAAATAAAAACGTTTATTTGAGAAAACCCTATAGATAATAATTTTTATTAAAAAATTTGATTGAATAAAAATATGTATTTTTACGAAATGAGCAACTCTTAATAAAACGTCTTTTAGTTTTGCACAATATTTTGCCTAAAATTAGTTATAATACTTAAAATATAATTTATTCAAATAAGCCGCCAGTTTACAAACGGCTGCCATTTCAGTTGGCAGTTTTTCGAAATAGATCTGTTTTTTAATTTTGAAGTATCTTTCAGTTGTTTTTACTTTCCTGTATTCAGTATAGGGAAGTATTGATTTCATGAACATTTTCAAATTCGAGATTTTGACGGAAATACATATTTGGCGTCTTCGGGAATACAAAAAAGTGGTTTTTAATATATCTCTGTCGAAGGGGGGTATATGTGTATGTGTGCGCTCCATAATTCCCAAACGTATAGTCCCATTTAAATGAACTTTGGAATGTACGGGTATATCAAAACTTCCTCGGGGAAAGAAGCTTTTAAAAAATCCGAAAATTTTAAAAATTTCGACATAAAACTCTTACAATATCTTAATTTTTGAGAGCTGGTTTTACAGATGAATTAGTTTTCCCTCCCAATTTAACTAACCCATAAGGATTTTTCTGGCTGCTGTGAGAATTTTAGCCAATTTTTTTTAATTGTTTATTTAGAGCCAGCAAGTGATCTAGTGGTTAGAGTGTCAGGCTCTAGAGCTAAATTTCCAACGCCAGTAGGTTCGAATCCACGCCGGAAAATGTTTTGGATAAGTTAAACCCAATGTGTTGCTGAACGTTGTATGTGATGTGTATGTTATGTTGATGTCTTTTTAGGGTGGAGCATGTTTGGCCGGTGAATAGCGCTAAGTACGCTGAGCCCGGGTAAGAAGGTGGGACGGGAATCATGAAGTTGTGCTCACGCACAGCCCCATGATTTAAAAAAGACGTTTATTTTAATTAGGTATGATATTCTGATTTCTGATGCTTGGTTCTTTAAACGTTTTTTTTTTTCGTTTTTTCTATTGGTTAAATTACTTATTAACTGACCCAGGTACCGTAAACACAATACAAAATATGTCGTTTTCGTTGCAGTTGTAGTAAACAAGCTGTTTGTAACTAAAGCTCGACAACCTTTGGAATCAATCGGCACGCTAAACCACAAATTACAGTTGGCGATGTTACTTCTGGTTAATAATACGTTACTAATATATAATATGCAATAATGAAACTAATTAATGTTTTACTGCTTTCACTGGCAGCATGTAAATACTTGTTGAAGCACAATAGTTGCAGAATAATAACGTATGCTCTGTATACAAGAACATCACAAGTACTTAAAGAGACCTTGGTCTACTAAGGGCTTAGTTCATTAATCATTCCCTTTAAACTAAGACTTTCTCACGCCCATGCTAAATTCGCACTAGTTTAATCCCTTTAGTTTAGTTTTCGCAGTTGTTGCTTAAGCGGGAACATGTTATCGATTGCTTTATCCGCCACTTCATTCTTCAGTCAGCCACCGTCGGTGCAAAATAACACCCTGGAGCTATAACTGGAGGTCACCTTTTGAGTCAAGGCGTAATTGAATTTTTTTTATTCAATTTTCCCAACACAATAAGTGCTAGCAATTTATTTTTTCCAAGATTCAAAAACATCTCGGCGTAACTCAAATCTTTAAAATATTTAAGTATTTAGCATTTATTAATTCTTTTTTGTAAAATATTTTTATTACGTTATAATAATTTTCATGCGTTCCAGTAATAAAATGAATAAATAATAGAGGAAATTCTTCCAAAGGCTTCCCCATTAACTTTATTTGGAGAATGTTTCGACAGTGTTATAAGACTGTCATCCCAAGGCAGTAATTATTAAAATTTTGGAGGAAGAATGTACTCCAAGGGCTACTTTATATTGTAGATCGTGAAAATTAAAACATTAAGTCAACAACTTCATTAAGCTACATGATTCTAAATTCACTAAATAAGAGCTTGTAAATGAAAATTTCGAAGAGAGTTTGTTATCTGGGTAAATATATACAGGATGTAACAGACCACCCACGCACTATCTTTTACAGCTAAAATGTTAAACTTAGCATAAAAAAATTTGTTAAATAAATCGTACACGAGATATTCAGTAAAAATATTTATAAGTTTGTGGGCTCCAAAAAGAATCGTTTTAGGAGACCTAGTCATTTTTCATTAAAAAGGTTTTTTAAACCCAATAACTTGAAAAATATATATATGTAGCTCAATATAGCTCAAACCGTTTTAATATGACGGCCATTTATATCAAAAAAGCGTCCATTACTTAAACCTTTTCCCAATCGCACATGAATTAATGTACCAAGAAAATAGGCACTGGTCGATAAAGTCCATTAAATTAGTTTTCTGACGATGTACCACATCAGGACAAAAATAAATAATAGTACCCCCTCTCCTCCCCAAAAGAGCGGCAATATTCAATAAATCTTATTTTAAAAATCTTAAATGGGACAAGGGGTCAAGTGATACCTCATTTCAAAGATCTTTTTATACTAAACAACATTTTATTTAAAGTTTTTTGATATCTCTCACCGTTACAAAATGAGGCTCAAGTTATAAAAATATATTTCCTACTGTGGGATGAATGACTCCTTGTATCGCATCTAAAGCAGTAAAACAAACATTTTTTTGCTGATTCTATTCACATAACATTCAAACTCACGTTCCAGTTGGAGTTGGACAACTCAACATCGCACTAAAACTCTATTATACCCGGTGGGAAACTGTTTATTCGAATAGGATGTGCGGCGTGTCGTAATTCTTTTAAAGGTAAGATGAAGAAGGGGATGATGCTGGTGTCTTAACTATTTCATTGGAAGAGGAAAATAAGATTTCTTGGGCGCTAGCGCACCCTCGCGCTTGGGACTGCGTCGCTTGCCGCGCAAATTCACGAACACGAGTCGTGGGTTACGCTTCCGCATTTGTATAATTTATGGTTCTTAAAAATAATTGTAGGGAACCACAAAAACAAAACTATAAAAAAATCAAGAGAAACGGCGTCAACGTTTAAACAAAACAAAAACAATTGCTAAGAAAGCAGACCTGGATGATTTACCTAATATGTTTTGTGTAGCAAACTTTCTCTCGTTACATGACGGTCTTGCATTGAGTTCCAGTACAACATAAAAAGCTTTTAAATGTTACAATGTAGTATATCGCTGGAAAAATCGATAGACTTTATAAATCAAGAAAAAAAGTTCTGTTTCACTGCATTAGATGCGATAGAGGGAATGGTCCATCTGATAATAGGACGTAAATTTTTATAAATTGAGTCGCCATTTTGTAACGGTGATAGATATCGAAAAACCTTAAATGCAAAAGCTGTTTAGCTTTAATATGTAGTACCACCCAATCCCTGATCTTATTTAAGATTTTTGAGATAATGTCTTCTGAATATTCCCGTTTTTTAAGAAGTAGAGGGGTACTAACATTTATTTTTTGTCCTCGTGTGGTACATCGTTGGAAAGCCAATTTAATCGACTTCAACGGTCAGTACTAATTTTCGTCGTACAATAATTCATTTGATATATTTGGCAAATATTATTTTTTAATTGTTGTGTTTCAAAAGACTCCTTAAATAAGGTATGACTTGACCCACCTTCGTATTTGAAAATCTTGGGAAACCCTCCTAGCCCCCACCGCAGACTACCCTTTCTAGAGCCCCAAAAAATTTATAAATATTTGTACTGAATCTCACGTTTTATATAACAAATTTTATATTTCATCTATCATTCTCTCACTGTATGTGTGTACAGTATGTCCCTAAAGTTTGGAATAAATTTCATTAAACATTTGCTACCTATTTTGTAAGAAAATCTCGGACTCGGCAATTTTTATTTTCAAATAAACACACACGTGTGTTTATTTGCAAGAAGATATGGTACAAATACTTTCTGGAGCCTCATTTTCATAATAAACCATCACTGTATGTAAGCTTGCCTGATTGTGCGACGATCCAAAATGCATTGCTTGGATTTCGGAATTCATTTTGCACCCATAGTTTTCAGAAAAATCTATGTGTACAGCAGCTTCGTCATAGGCTAATTCTGAAATGCATTTTTGCCTCTGTTCTGTTTGATAATTTTTTTTGAAAACATGTTCAAGAAAGATGGTTTTGAATTCTGCGTTAAATTTTCTGCAGAGGTCACCTAATTTACCTTCTTCCTCCATAAGTTTTGTTTTGATAATTGTAAAAGTTTTTTCTCCTTTACACTTTTGTTCCTTCTCTTGTTTCCAAATTTTCCACTTAACCATCTTCTCATAATCCGGAACATTTTCTATGACAACAACGGGTTTATCCTTGCACTTCACGCAAACATTCTGCATACAGTCCTTTGATTTTGTGTCACACGCAACGAAGTCGCTTAGTTTTTCAATATTTCTTTCATTGCAGAGTTTTTCCTTTACCAAAACGTCTAGCTTGTATTGCATGTTTGAATGTTTCTTACAGAGACATGAATCTCTGTCTGAAAGCTTTGGTCGAACTATCCAGCATGGTCTGTGCCTACAAAATGTAGAAAAACTAATTTTTCTGAATGGGAACTCTTTGCAGAATTTTTCATGCAAAACCCTTAGGTTGTCTTTTAGCAGTCTCTTTTGATGCTTAACTTTTCTTCGGGTGATTGTTTGATTTTTACCGGGGGTTAGGGTAGTATTATCATCTCTATTAAAAAAATCTGTTATTATTTTATGCAAGGACTGCACTGCTAAAAGGTTTCGTCTTCTATGTATGGGCTTTCCACCAGAATACATGCCCAGTGTGCTTTTGCGTAAAGAAATACACTTGTATTTTTTAATAATACTACCCGTGAAAGCTTTTGATATTATTTGTTTTTCTTTTTCAGAATCGGAGTTCGTATAGTTTTCTTTAAGTTGAGTCACCAAAGCATTGTGAAATACTAACGTTTTTTTAACTGTTTCTGGAACATCGTGTACTTGAGTGGCGTGTGTTGCTTTGGAAAAAGGACTTAGTTCTTCTGTACCACTGGCTGGTGTATTATTATTGCCATTTTTATTAGATTTTTTCTTGTATCTTTGATATCTTTTTCTATACTTTTCAGACTCTTTCTTTATTTGTTTTAACTCCTCTTCTAATTTCTTAATTTTTTTGTATGCAGCGCTTCGACTTTTTCGAATCTTTTTTCTTCCAGAAGATTTATTAGCTTCTGCGTAGCTATTTCTCGGTGTTTCATTTTCTAGATGATCCACGTGTCTTCCTGGATTGTCCCCTGGTTCTGGACTGGCTGGTGGTGTATTTTCATCAAGAAATTGATTTTGTCTTGACTGCGTGATTTTCTTTTGGCGACTTTTAATTTGGTATGCTCGCCATTTTTTCCTTTGATACCGCTGGTCTCGCGTAGATAGCTCAGCAATACGTTTTTTGGATTTTTTTGCTCTTTCCCTACTTTTCTTTAAATAATCTTCCCTTTTTCGGGGTTTTGTTTCAGCTTATCACGATACCTCTTTGCCCTTTCTGCTTGCGTAAGCGCCATGCCTAAAAAGCCAATTTTAAAAACCTGTCGTCACAAACACGTCAGCTGCGTCACAAACACGTCAGCTGCGTCACGAACCCGATTGTGATGCAGCTGACCGTGACGAACCTGATGTTTTCACGAAAAACTTGAAAAATAAACAGTTAAGAAGGTTTGCCTTCTGCATTTCTTGGACCTAACCTAACATTTATTTATTTGTTACGTTTTTCAAATATTAACAAATAAAAATATAAGAAATTAACTGTTTAATTAACGTGATGTACCTGACATGTAATAAACATACTTACCCTTAAACAATAACTTGTTTATTTGTTGCAAATTTATTAACAATGTGCACACAATTTTCTCACTTTCGCGGGATTAGGTAAAGTAACATGTAGCTCTGAGGCCAAACAGGAAGTGAACAGATAACGCCATCTGTGCTTTTTATACGAAAATATTGGGTGTGACGAACCTGACGCAAAAAGCTAGGGACACAACTTATTCCGCATTTTTTTCAAGTTTTAAAGTATAAACCTATTATTTAGTTAAGCAATGTTTTAAACGGTGCCTTTACTTATATTTTAAGCGAGCTTTTTTACAAAACCTTTATACATTTTGATAGAATAGAATAAAACGCAACCTAAGACATGCTTGGGACAGTGACGAACCCTGACATTTTTTAAGTTGGCGATTTGAAAAAAATGGAAAAAAAATAAATTAAAATATATATATTCCCAGTACCAACATTATAATATCTTAGAGTTTATATTACAGTTTTTATTGTAAAAAATACAATGCCGATTAGGCAGAAATTATACTGGGACGGCAAATAGCGACTTTATATGAGAATGACCCACGTAAGGGTTATTTTCAACCCCCTACCCTTAACCTTCTAAGCCCTAACAACCCCAATTTTAAAATTACAAATAAGAAGATACACTTCGTTTTAAAGCTTTTTTTTATGCTGGATACAACAAAAAAAATTTTTCCAAATTTGGTTGATAAACAACGGAGATGCTCAGAATAACTTGCACAGCATGGGAATCTCGACAAGTATAAGAGTTACGAGAACGGTTAAATTAGATGAATGTTGTCCAATTATAGTAGGGGTAATTTTATTTTTCTCAAAATATTCATGGCTTACTAGATATGAGTGAAAAACTGAAAAAACGTAATTTCTTTAAGATAAAATATCTCTGTTCATGGCGAAAATAGAAAAAAATACCATAAAAGAAAAAGTTGTAGATTTATTTAAGCTGTAATAAAAAAATATTTTAAAGATTGTTTCTGTTATATCTCTAAAACGAAACGAAACACAATATTAAAAGTATGTTTTCTTATTACAGTTTAAATAAATCTACAACTTTTTCCTTTATGATGTTTTTTCTATTTTCACTATGAATAGAGATATTTTAGTTTAAAGCAATTCCACAGTTTTAGTTTTTCGCTCGTATCTAGTAAGCCATGGGTATTTTCGGCTCGCCTAATTAGACAACTTTTAACTAGTAAAATAGTTTTCGTTTTTCTTATACTGTCCAAGATCCCCATGATGTGCAAGTGATTCTGGGCACCCTGTATCTCCGCTATTTATCGCCCAAATTTGGAATGTTTGTTGTTGTATTCGGCATAAGAAATGCTTTAAAACAAGGTATCACAAGGGGTTATTTCGTATTTGAAATTTGGGGTTGTTGGGGCTTAGCGGGTTAACGGTAACGGGTTGAAAATAATCCCTACAGGTGCTTATTTAAAAATAAAAGTTGACGTATTGGAGATTTTCTGAAAAAAATAGGTAGTAAATGTTTAATGACTTTTAATCTGAACTTTAGGGACATACTGTATATACAGGATGCATCAAATTGCGTGTTAACTATAAGGGATTTCGTTGAATTATATCTTGAAATAAAATACTGAAATTTCTAGGCGAAATATTGTATTTCCTGTAGCATTCATAATGCGAGCAGTTAGACAGTATTATATAAGACGGCATCCTGTGTACGAAAATGCCCCAGAACGAAATACATATATGCCCAAGATTAATTGACACGGTTTTTCTTCTGGTATCTAGAAGACTTTTAAAAAACCTCGGTTAGGTTGCTGAGAGGAGAGAAAGTAATGCGTCGAATTGCTGCAGTAGATAGCGGTCTTCCGTCCTGCTTTACTATCTAAATTCAGGGCGTCTCCAGAGGATAGTAAGAGGATTGACCACCGGTCACCGATCCTATATTACGGTCTTCTGCTTTATAGCCCCTCTCGTTTGTAACATCTTTAGATATGTATTTTTATAGGACCTTTGGTAGCATACTGTGTGGGGTACGCTAGTGTTTCGGGTTCAGCAACGTTAGCGTGGACCCTTCATATTAGCTGAGACGGTTTAATTTAGAACTCCAGAATTGTACGCAGTCGCTCCTAAAGATTAATAGTGTAGTCGGGGGGTTTGGGGTGGATACATACCACCTCCTGAAACGATTAGATTTCGTCTGCAGATCCCAGTTCATGTAATCAACATTATGTTAACGGGGAACATGCATTTCCTGCTGACCCAAAACTTTATATTTGGAAAAGGTAGGAATTTGTACTAATCTGTCATATTCTTCTCTACTGTGGTTTAACCATTTAACTGTGCGTTGCGTTGGTATGATTATGATAATAATATTGGATATGAGCGGCTTTATTGCTTGTCGTGTTTCGAAAATCGTTAACAAATTGCTCAAGGTGTGATTATATTCAAATTACACTGGGTATAACCTCTCGGTAACGATAATGAAAACCAAATCCGGCCGCGGACTTAGTATCAATTGATTAGTTGTTTGGTAAATGAATTTATTTCTATTATTTCTATTAGTTTGAAAATACAATATTAGGAGTACTATAGCAAGTACTGTACGGACATCATTTTGTTATTATTTTTTATTTTTCTAGTGCTAATTTTATTTTATCTTTTACTTTTGTTAGCGATTAAAGTAACTGTGATTGTTGTATTATTAAATACTAATCTATATATTAAACGCCCACGCTTCCACTTAGCTCAACTCTCTGAACGAGTCGCGCGCCGCCGACCTAGCCCATAAACCGCTTTCACGGGGAACTTACACGTATACACATCGCAGCAGAGTATGTCTGCGGACCTGAGACTTCTGCGACGAAGCACTTTAACTTTTGTATCCTACCAGCTTACTTCGTCTAATACATTTAAAATCGCCATCTAAATCTCTACTTGCATTAAAGAAATATTTACGCTGTTTCAAATTCAACAAACATGTTGGTACAATGTTTTTTATTTAATGGTTTACTTTTCATCTAAAGTTATCTTTTTGTTTTTGTGGACGAAGGCTCGGAATTTGAACATATCGAATTCAGTACTTATGTACGCGTTGCGTATTTGACACAACGGCGTCTTTTTAATTTTTTTATTTATTTTTTAGAATGTATTCATGAGGCAAGTATAAATATAACAATGTGATATAATTCCTTTTATTAACAGAATTAATATAATAGACTAAAGAACACAGAGAACATCGTTCAAATTTAATGGAGGACTGGGATGTTTAAGCGCTACAGTATTAAAAATAAACAGGCAAGAAGGTAGAAAAAATTACATTTTAGAAAGCAACAGTTATAGTTTCAGCTAAATTAAAAGTATTATTGAAAATAATTATTTAACAACTCAAAAATATTAAAAAAGAAATAGTTTTTCAGTAAATTAATAATTGTTGCCATGTAACAAACAATTTTTTAATATAATTCTCTGTAGGTAAGCTGTGACTACTATTAGTTAATATATATTTATATAAAGTAGAAAAGATCTTTCCACTTCAAAAGAAGTTTTTTTTTAATAAGAAGAATTATGAGCCCGTGCGTGAGCACGACTCCATGATTCCCATCCCACCTCCTTACCCGAGCTCAGCGGACTTGCGCTATACACCGGTCTAACATGACCCACCCTTGAAAGACATGCAACCCAACATACACACCACACACACCATCCATGGACACGCCGGATCTAACTTATTCAGAAAAATTTCCGGCGGGCAGAGGACTCGAACCTACTGCCTTTGGGAGTCTAGTTTCAAAGCATGGGACTTTAACCACTAGACCACCCGCTGGCCCTTCAAAAGATGTAAATGTAATGCATTTAAAATTTGGCAATCCACTAGCAGTAATGTAATATATTTTATATTTCTTACTTCTAACAAAAACGTTGCTCTAGTAAAATTAAAAACATACTTTATGGACCTCAAGAACACGCGTTTCTATGCAAAAATTTATGTAATTTGTATTGCAGATTTCCACAGAATTTATTTTTTCCTTTGTTGGAAAACTTATTAAAAATAGTACCAAAATAGACAAAAAACGAGAAATTACGCGTGACAATCTAAATTGTAGCCATAAAAATCTAGAAATAGCCAAAATTATTTAAAAATACATTGTCTTTAAAATAGTTTAGAAAAAAGCGTGGAGCGTAGCTCACGGAGTTTGGTATATTTCATAAAGTTGGCTGTATATGAAATTTAAAACTTCATAATTTTCAAAACTTGTTTAAAAAGCTAATGGATTGCATGAATGCAAGAAGTTTGACTGCAAAGGCAAGGTCTCCGCCGAGTTAGTACTTCCAGGAACTAAAATAAGATGCTTTACAGTAAAAATAAATAAATACAAATATGCATCAAATTAGCGGGCATTCTAATTAGCGCATTAAGACAGAGCAGTTCTACGACTGTAAAACGAACAACAGTCCTTTTAATTGTTAGAATAGAACTTTAAGCTTTCTTTTGTACTTTCTTCTACAGGATATAATCGATACAGATAATAGAATATTGCTATTAGTCGGAGTGAAGAAGAAGCTGGAGGAAGACATAAAATTACAATAACTAGAGCTTACGCTGCTTGAAGTGTCCGAGCATGAACTGAAATGGTCTATGAACATTTCCGAAATAATTTGTGACTCGGAGATCAATTTACCGTTTTTGCCTGTTAGTGTAATATTTATACAATTATTAAAACTCTTACCCGTCTGTAGCTGGCGCTTGGCGTGTCCGGTTGCCTCTGCGGGTTTCACTCTGATAGTCAGCGCTGGGCTTGTTTAGGTCACCTTCTTCATTAGTGTCTGCCGCTTGGATTGTCCGGTTTTCGTGCTCTCTCATCTAATTATCGGTGCTTGATTTGTCCGGCAAAGTTCTCTAGACTCCTTTTCCCGTTTGTATCTGGCGCTTGGCTTGTTCGGTTGCGTCTGTGAGCTTTTCTCTAGCTATAAAATCAGCGTTGACCATCATGAAAGTCCTGATCTAATCAGTGAATAATTCAAAACATATTTGTATTAACATCTCTTTGATACACTACCCTGCAGTTTTCTTAGCCTCTATAGGTAAATAACGGGCGTATATTTGCACATATGCTGCAGACGCAATATTATGATTAAAAAGTAATCGTTTAAGATATGTGTTGTATCTGTGCTGTGTTTTGTTGATCAAGTTCGTCTACCTTAAATTACGAACGATTACAAAAAGTACACAAGGCAGTACTGAATTACGAGACTAGCTGGTATAGAAACGAATTCGTACATGACAGAATTTGTGTATAGTTACTGGTAAATTCAAGCAAATCTCTTTAAGAAGTTTTACTTTCGGATTAAGACTATTTCATTTTTTGCTTGAATATTAAAAACAATTGTGAATGAATTTTGTTTTTTCTTTGCGCCGCATTCCTTGTACAATTAATTACATTTACGAGTTTTACCATGTCATGTTCCTTCCAACGGAAAATCCTGCACAATGAACGGTTGTGAAAATGTCCAATATTTGATATCGATCTTATAATTAATCTTTATTCTTGAGACCACACCTCTAAATAAAATTCCTTTTAGCGCATCTTGAAAATTAAAATTTTAATGTCTTTAATAAAACTAACTATATCAAAACAATCGATATAATAGGTGTTGTAACTAAAAAAGAGTAAATAAATGCTATAGATTTAAAGACCTTCTATTTTTGACACCTGTACCTTATAAATCTCTTCAAGTACCTTGAATGTCTTTTTATAAAGTTGTGAAGCAACATATTTTACGGCCATATATCAAATTTCAGTCAAAAACTCGCTTCCAGTAGACGGATAGTGGTTTCGTTTGACAGGCACTATAAGATGATTTTTATAAGATAGGTTGGATAAGGAGGGTGAATTCTGTTTGGAAACTGTTTGAAGCCCTATGCTGTAATGTATTCTTATCAAAGCTATAATGTTTTTATCAATTCCTCGTTTGTAGAATTTAAAAAAATCGTATATTATTGGTGCGAAAGTTTAAAATGTATGTTTCCGATTTATTTAGATTAAATGGTCTTAATTTAATTAAAGCCAAAATTACTGAAATATATGCCTCCTAATTTAAGTTAATATATATGTGTTATCTTGAGATTCTTTAATTTTTAACCAGTTTTAGTGTTGGAAGTAATTTGAAAAAAATTGGAATGTTCCACAAAACAACTAACTGCAATTTTAAAGTTTCCAAATTGGCTACAAAGTTTAAAAGTTGATGTTGGTATTGCAAGCAATATTTCTCACACCCGAAGGAGTGAACACCCATCGTTAGGCTTTGGGCAACCACAGAGTTCCTGCAGCTACGTAGCCCCGGAACGCACCATCTCATTGCACTTAAGCAAGATGTAGACTGCTTCTTTCGTGAAAGGCCAACCAGATACACGCTGCTGCCCAGGTATGTCGGTAGACCGATACCTGAACAGGGTCGGAAACGAGAAGTTCCGGGATCGACACCTAATTTACCAGCAGAGAAAGTAAAACAAAACTTCACTCTTAAGACCCAGGTCCCTATCGCCAAATTGCCTGTCCGGCATCTTCACCTACAATCAATGTCTTCGACACCACTTAATGTGCCTAGGTAAATTTGTAAGGATCTACCTCCTAACCGCACAACGCAAACGCCTGGTCGGTTAAAAGTTAAAATCAATCATGGGTGCTAGTAAACACTTCACCTCGTGAAATCACTCACCTTGGCTTCTATGATTTTAATTATGAAAACATTGAACCTCTCCACGCAGATGTGGACATACCAGGTTAAAATAACCCAAGCCGCAAGCATTCTCGCATCGCACTTAAGTGTGGGTGTTTGGCTGCCTAAATGTTAGTATGACAGAACTAACTATGCACTTCAAAGTAGGATGCAGTTCAGAAACACATATGGATTGGAGACACCATTTGATTTAAGAGACTAGGACAGCACCCAGCATTGAAGGATATCCATCCCCCCTCCAAGCGGTTAAACCCTTTGCTCGATCAGCGCGCCTGCCCTCAATACAAGAAAGAAAACAGGCTACCAGTCCTGGCATCAGGCTGCGAGCCCTAAGCCCCTACTGGTGGAGGGAGACTACCTAAATCTCTACTGATTCTGCAGATCAGTGCCCGAGTTGAGACGCAGCTCACCCGTCGAACCGCACTAAGGCGGCCCTAACCTGCACTTAGGCTATACCACTGCCACCACGAGTCCTACTCCGTGACCAAAAACGGGGGGGTGTGAATCCCCCGCGGGCAAGGGTTTGATCCCCGTGGTACCAGTCAGAGAAAGTCACTGGTTGGACTTGTTGGAGCAAGTGCATGTCAAGCAACGCTGCCCCTCCCAGTTAGGACCTCGCAGGTTCCAGCACTGGTGAGCTACGCACCGCCCAGGCTGGTCGGTAACCGGCCTGATTATAGTGGCCGGCACCTTAACAGCGTCGGGTGTACATAAGTACGAACCCTCTGGGTCGACACTTAGATAGTGGGCGTGAGCAGGCAAAGTGCGCCTCACCCCTAGAATCCTAGTCCCCAGTGCCAGCTGCACACCACTCCATCGTTGGAAAGCACCATCACTTACGGGAACGACTATTATTCGGTCAAGGATCGGGGTTTCCACTTCAGCGATCGTGCTGCCAGCTGCACACCACTCCATCGTTACAAAGCACCATCACTTGCCGGGACCCCTACCTCTATGTAGGAGTTAATCGGTCAAGGAGCGGGGTTTCAACTTCAGCGATCGTACCTGAGGCGTTAGGACCCATACTGAGAGCTGGCTGCAAGCGCCACCCCTAGGGCCCAGGTCCCTTTGCAGCAGCAGCCACTCCATCCTGGAATGCACCATCACCTGCCGGCCGACTATTATCCGGTCAGGGAGCGGGGCTTCCATTCCTGAGAGCACTACCGCTTAGGTGTTAAGACCCATATTGGGAGCTAGCTTGTTTACACTTAACCTGGTGAAATCACTCACCCAGTCTCCGTGGTTTCAATTAAGGAAACCTTGAACCTCTCCGAGGAGAGAGGTGGACGTACCAAGTTGAAATCACCGAAGTGACCGTTACAACGCCGACCCCGCACAAGTTGTCTTAGTTCACGCCTCTCACCTAGGTGAGGGTCCTTGGCCGCCCGCCATGGATTGCAGACATTATGTACATATGAAAACTAAACGCGGACAATCTCCACGAGATTTTACGTGGATAGAGCAACCCTGGAATACGGCCACTTTGTTTCGCCAAATGTTCTCCGAGTAATATCTGTTGCGTTACGTTTCTTGAGATGGTGGTTTGGTAGTGTTGTTTCTGAAAAAGATGACTTTGGTGTTTTATTGAAATTTAAATTGTTTTTGAGATGGGGTGCACTTAAGGGTGATTTGTTATTTTAGAAAGTTTTAATATGTTAGAGGCAAGAGATGCATTTTATGAGCGAGGAAAAAATAAACACCTCTTAAACACGATGAAGTGCAGCCCATACCACTTAAACACCCTCAAGTGAATCCTGTTAAACCACCAAAATCTTCCCATTTAAAAGCAACGCCACTAAACCACCCTTCAAATTATCCTCCACCTCTAAAAACTTAAATATCCTAAAATAACCAGATAATTCAAAAATAACACATTTAAACCACCCTCGAGTGCATACCCCAATCCTGAATAAAAACATTTTAAAAAGCGTCGAAATCATCTCTTTTTGGAAACAATGACACTAATCCACTTTCAAGTGAATCCGTTAAAAAATTTTAAAAAAGTGACCAAAATCACCTGCGTTGTATTCAAAAGGACTAAACCATACCCAAGTAAACCCATAAAATAATACAGTTTTAAAAATCGCTAAAATCAACCAATTTTTGGAAACACCACCTTCAAGTAAATCACCCCCTTAATAAAGGTAATGTAATAGATATGCGACCCGATCATACTAGTACCCGCAGCTAAGATTGGGTGCGCAACCATTCCAAAGAGAATGTACTGTCAATAAGAAATTAGGACCCTTGCCGAGAGCTGTTTAACGTTCCACTTCGTTAAATTACTAACCCAGTTCTCTTAGGTCCCAATTACGAAGACCTTGAACCTCTTCTTGGATAGGTGGACGTATTAAGTTAAAATCGTAGAAGTGACTGTAACACAAAATGTATTCTCGCTCCTCACTTAAGTGAAGGTTTTTGCTCCCCCCACCCTGATATATCATAAAGTTTTTTAAAACATTTGATTACGCAGAAACGATTTCCTTTGTTTCCTTTAAGAATGTACATCAAAACTGGTTTACTCCCACCCTAGACGCTACGTTAAACCCCTCAAAAAATATTAAAAAATTAACATTTTTGGATTTTCTTATTAATTTTGCGTAGTTTTGAAAAGGATATAAGGTTTTATAATTTTATTTTTTTGAAGCTTCTCATATGTTTTTTATGACTAAAACAAGTTAACGTTTGATATTATATTCCAATTTTATCAAGCATAAAAAGCTTTAAAGCAAGAAGATTGCTGTAATTTAGAAGAGGGTTCCATCAATAAATTTTGTACAAATGTGAAGTAATCTAGCGCGTTTGCAAACGGCGAAATTTGTGATTCTACTATTCTGCACGCCCTGGACCAAATTAGTTTTTAATTAGACTATTGTAATTTAGTGTTCGGGATTATGTTGTACGCTAAAATAACAGTTCGTTCTTAGTTTCATATTAACCTATTAATTAATAAATGCGTTACCAAATTACATAACATAGAATTATGTCTATTTTGACCTTACTTTTATGCCCTAATTGTTTTTAAGTCGTGCATACGAAAAGGTCGCATACTAAAATATAGATAGAAAACTGTTTATGCCCCTTTGACGTTAAGCAAAAGGAATATTATAAAATCGTTCACTGTTTTTCACGGTGGATGATTCTAGACACGAAATCGTTTGAAGGTGCTTTTTCGTTAGTCCCAATAAAAAAGATCGACCATAACGATGGAAATATATTTTAACATATTATTTGTGTTAGTAATATTTAAATTGTTTTACCTCATACCTACCATAGCTGAGCTGGACTTCTTTATTTTTCTACTTTTTGTTATCTGATTTAACATTAAAAATGTTTTCAAATGACTTTGAGTAATTTGCTAATTAGTAGCCGTGTAAAAATTTGCAAACAGAATAAGTCAAGATCTTGCCAAAGATATACTGAACGTGGTGAAATGAGGATTTCAGAGAAAGGAATGCCTTAGATACGCATGCATCTCCCCTCTTAGTACTTCAAACATCCGACAACTTTATGGAGGAAAGAAATCAAGGTTAGCTAAAAAGATGAAATCTAGTAAGGTTTCAGTGACATTTATTAATCTCAGTCATTCCTTTAAACTTATTTAATATAGAGACCCAACAAAGGAAACAGCAAAATTACATAAGTTGCATTTGTAACAACGTTACGGAACGTCAGTCACTAATAAACTAACAAGCTGGAGTTCCATTATGCTTTGTGTTTTGTTTCACGGCTTAAAAACGAATTAACGGCGTGATTTATTTTGCTGCCAACGACAGCATAACCTAGAAATTTATAACTAATTATTTTCCCGGCTTCCCAATGAAAGAAAAATTCTCGTAAACCGCAAAGAAGAATTAAAATTTTATATTGTACGTTTTAGATTTAATCTTGTAACATTGTTTTTAAATATATTTCATTAATGGGCCTATGTAGAGAATTTACTCTTACCAACAATACATACTTTTGTGTTCTGATAGTTGCCCAAAACTTTTGTTTAAATGTTTCCTGACATAAGGAATTAGTGTCTCATTATAAAGTTACTGGACTAGAAGAATGCTTAAATAACTGCTTGTTCAAAAATGATACTTTATCATTTCTAGACAAAAATGATCAAACTATTAGTTATTCCGGTGGGTGTCCACTACGACTGACTGAAGTAGATTAGCTCCTCTGTGGTGCTTCTCGATGAAAACTTTCTTCAAAATCAACGTCTGCAACAGTATTTTCTACAGAATGATGCTAACGTACTCCATTTTGCTAAGTAGCGTAATTCACGTACTGGAAACTGGGGATGTCTCTCTAAAACAACATTGCAGTTTAAAATAATCAAAGTACTTTACCAGGACTTTCCCATACTTATAAAAAGTAATTACTTTTATATATCTAATTACAGGGCTCAAGTTGGCGCGGTTAGAATAACCATTCGAGTGTGATCAGCAAAGTTAAGCATAGCTCTGTCTGGTCAGTGCTGGGATGGGTGTCCGAAAGCCGAGTCAACGCGGTATTTAGTGCTCTCGGAATGGCACGCAAATAGGTGGTCCCGGATGTCGCATTAACAACGCGGCAGTCGTTAGAGGGGTTGAAATGCTCCTCTCAAGTAAAGATGGATGTGCAAATGGACAAGTGAATGTAATGCCAAGGACTTGGCGTAAGCTGAGGGAGCATAGTGGTTAAAGGCCCAAAGAGCCCCACTATCCTCCGGAATATAGCAATAAGCCAAACCCGGACCTTTTTTACACCGGTCCGGTAAATCAGGATAACGATCAAGAAAAAGAAGAATATCTAATTACAACAATTAAACCATCACTTCCAAAAAACTGTTTTGAGTTTTAGGGCATTTAAATACTCCTGTTAATTCATTGTTGCAAAAAAGACGACTAAACTAACAGATCATAAACTACCTGCGCAGAAATTCCAGGTTCTTGTTCATAAGCAGATATCAGTCAGCATAACAGAGCGCTTATTGTGACTTTTTTTGTCAGGCAAGTACTTGTTTATCGGTCGTAAAATGCTTCAAACAATAGTTTCCAAAAATGTTTTGTTCCATAAATTTCTGATGAATAGGGTCATATCTGTATTGAACAATATGTGATAAATAAATTATTCCATGTCAGATTATGATGATGAAGCCGGAAATGCTCAGAGAACTTATCGGTTTCTGCGTTCTGTTGCGTAATTATACTGTGTTCGTCTCTTACGCACTGCGTGTTTCGAGATCTACCTCCTGCACTCGCGATGGTGCTGGCCTAAAGCATTTGCCGGCTGGTGCGGCATAGCAGATTAACTTACAACTAAAATTTATCTATTTAAAAAAACCATTTATTATTTTATTTTTTTGATAACGATTCCATGGAATATAAACAAATTCAAAAACAGAAAGATAAATTCGTTTGCCAAAAATTGAATAGAAGGGAGAAAATTAACCCTCCTAAATATTACTGCATCTAAAAGCTAAAGTTGTAAATCTTATTCCACTATCACTCGTAAACACTATAGCTTCAACAGAAATGTTTTATTTTCCCCCGTTTATTAAACAAGAATGCATTAATTTTTGATTTTCAAAAATCCATGGAAGGCATTACATAGAAACTACCGAGCTGGGATACGAACCAACTTGTAACTCATCCCTAGATTTACAAAGCTACACGGTTTTAAAAAAATCAGTTTTTAAGAAATATTATTGTGAAAGTATACAAAACTTGGCTAACATATTTACTTCACAGTTGTCTTTTGTAGCAAACCTCTCTTACATAGTATCATTGATCTGACAACCGGCTTTTGAATAATAAATTTTTTTTTAGCGACATTTGTAATATTTTAGATGTTATTTTAGCGGAAGAAAAAACAGAATTTTAAGTTAAATTTTATTTCATGTTTCTGAATATTTAGCTTTTGCTCCCTGAAATTGTGTTAGCAGTAAATGATGAACTTGAATCCCAAAGCATCTACATAATATAAAATAAATTTTATAACAGCGTTAAAATCTCAAAATAGTCGCTTTTAAATGTTTTTGACATCAAAATATTAGATTTTGTCGAATGATTTAAAATCCAGCTCAAGACATAATGGTTCGAATAAAGTTCTGCTTTACTTCAAAATATTGTTTGCGCATCTAAATCGGGTAAATAGTTTAAAGCCTTCGCCCCCCATTTTCTCTCCAGGATTTTGTAAATTACGTTGGACCAAAAACAGCCAGACTGAATATTGGGAGTGCTTAACAATTCCGTAAAAAATTTCATTCAAATTTCACTTCTGTGTTTAATGTGACAGCTGTAAACAGGCTATTGTGTAAGTGAGTAATTTATTTGTTCCCGTCTGTCACAGAGTCTTCCCCTTTAAGAGTTTCTTTAAATTATTGCGGCCTTTGTTTGGAAAATCCTTTGAAATTAAGCGCAACACTTGGGCTTCCACTAGAAGAGAATGATATTGAAATTATTTAAAAATTGTTTAAGCGATGGAAATTCCTCTTTTTAATACTTCATCGCGTACATTAAACTACTATTTTATACTGAAGCTTTCATTCGAAAAAATTGAAAAAATTAATAGTTAGAGGCAGAAGTGAAAGCGCATGACAAACCCGTCTGAAAACAAATTTTTATTTTATTCTCTGGGAAGTTTTTCTTTATTTCACATATAAGTTTTATACGTTTTATTTAACGAATATAGTAAAGGAAATCGTTGCGAACAAGTAAAATTAATTGATGATATTTTATTGATGCCCTGTTAAAACAAACTATTTTAAAATTATTTAATAAGCAGCAGTTGAAAATATATTAGTGATACAAATAGTTCTGAAATTAAGAACTTTTTTACAACTTTAATATTTTTTTTTTTTGGAGCTGCAGGTATAGATAAATAGCTCACGTTCAAAGAAATCAACAAGTTGAATAATTAGAAAAATTAATAAAAAATATTAGCGAAAACCGCGGTTGAGATGACATGTTATTGATAAATTAATATACTAGACTACTCATGTAGCCTCGATGTTTGACCAATACACTTTTACTTCGAAGCTAATTCGAGAATTTTACATTCTGAATACTTCATTCAGATTAAGACACAGTTTTTGATAATTCCGTATTTAATTGTGGCTTGAAATATTATTATTACTGATAAATATTAGCGTTTCGTACAGCACAACTTAGTAAAAAATGACGTAAATTCATGAAATCGAAAGTCGATACCTTATCCAGCATTGCAACGCTTCCGCTACCGAGTTTGATTTGTAAATGAAAACTAGCATTGGATTGCGTTCATACTTTAACTAATCAAACGAAAAGCTAACCCCTTTGCATCGAAAACTGAAGCGGTTCGATGGATATCAACTACATACGAATAAGCGCCTTATATAATGGACGTAAAAAAAGTTGCGGCTTCTAGTAGGTGGGGTGCGTCGTCACAAAAGTAAAGACAGTTTGAAGGGATTCGTATTTAATATATAGAAAAAGGTTAGGTACAGAAGTTATGTGGTTTTATAGCTCATTTTGCAGTACAAATCAATACTTCATAAAGGAATTTGACGTTTTTAGTTATGAAGAAGTTGATTTCACTTGAACTTTCTCATAAAAAAAAACTTTTAGTTTTTTTATTTGTAATTGTTTTTTATATCATCATGTTTTAGCCTTAACAGTTACTGCAAGAAAAGCATTTAGCCGTTTGCAATTATTGCACCATTACCTCTAAAAATTATTTAAATCTAAATGATCTGAAAATATATACTTATTATTAATCGGTGATATAGCTTAGGGGTTAATTGTCTCTCACCACCCAATTTTGGGCATACAAACTTGCCCTCTCAGTTTTAGTTTTCTTCAATTCCAACGAAAAAGAAAAAGATTTTCAAAGAGTTTGTACTATTATTTTCATGTGTAAGCTTCAGTATCATGTAGTGCGTTATATGGCTATTATGCAGCTATGCTCGCGGTACAGTAACGAGGATGTTGAGATGTTATTGCAGTCAATGTTGGGGCGTGAAACGTTAATATTAAAATAATTTTGAATATATGATAGATGATAGGTAACAATATCTAAAGTATTGGAAAGCCTAGGAGAAGTTTTTGGTAACATAAAAAAAGTTTTTCAAGTTGAGACAGGTCGAAGGGATCCGGATCTAATATATAGAAACAAATACAGCAATAGCTATATAATTCATCAAATTATCACTTCGATCCGCGGTCTGCTACACTACCTACTGATTAAACTCATTTATTATTAAAACACACAGAAACAAAAACATCGTGGGGCATAGCTCAGGAGTTCCGCTAGTTGTTCTTAATTTGAGTGTTCCTTCTTTCTGAAGTCCCTTGTCTTTTTTAATCTCAATAATGCGTTATTCTGGCAAAGCGTGTTATGTTAACTTACGTAGCAAACAAAATTGTAGCCAAGAAAAAACATCTTGTTCTGTAATTTCAAAGGGTTGGGTTGTCTCAAGGGGTTTAATTTAGAGCATGACAGGTTTGATTCTGGACATAACGAGTTTGATTTTGGACGTGATGGGTTTAATTTAGATCGAAATAGCGTTGCCATTCTTCCCCTCTGAAATTGCTATCATTCTCATGTATAGAATTTTGTCGAACCACGATGAAATAATTATCGAATTGTGAATGAACCGTAATGTATTTTGTATAAACTGGAATTGTTACATATGGAAAATCTTTCATTTTAAGCAATAGCGTCCAGTTTGCATATTAACTTATTAAGCGCTGAATAATTTCATTATTTCACTTATATGAGAGCGCATTACCTGTCATCAACCTGTAAGAGGTCTATTCGAAGCTGACAACGTTTTGAAAGGTTTGGAAGGTTTACGTATTACACATCCAGTTTCATAAAATTAGAGGTAATATAAGCTGATCCATAATGTTTTTAACTGATCTAATAAAAAAATCGCATTTGCACTCAACGGATGGCTCAATTTTTACGAAATTCGAGACCTGATGGCGATGTATCCAACATTCATTGAAAAAAAGTTAAAAAAAATCAGACACTGTCTGGGAAAGTAAGCATTGTTTTTTTTGGATCATGTTTTCCAGAGGTAAAAGTGTAATGAACTAATGAATAATGCGTCGCAACAACCTGCATGTTTTCGAAAGTTCAACGTTACTCAATAATTAGTTAACATATTGGCATAAACTGTGATTTTGCAATAGGTGTAGGACAAAAAAAACGTGATTACAGAAATAGAAAAGTATTTCTGAAACCATAGAATTCTTTTATTAAATACTTGTATGGACTAAGCGCACCCTAAGAATTCAAGCGTAGCACTAAATCTTTTCAAACATTCTTAAGTATTCTTCTAATTATCATTGCATACCTCTTGCGAGGTGTAGCTTATCTTCTCACTTCCTGTCCTGTGTGGTGCTTAAAGTAGCACAGTACAGTGGGGACCTACAGCTTTACGTGGGGTTCGAACTACGGAAGTATATGTAAAGAAGGTTTTACTATGACAGTCCTAGATGTGAGAAGCGAAGCTAAGGTCCACTAATCTTCAAGAAAGTTCTACGAGCTATAGGCAACCCAACTCACATCAAAGTACGTTGGTGGTTGTCCACTGCCTTCCAACGGAGCTTGCCGATTTTAAAAAATCCAATGTTATTCTGCCCGGGAATCGAACCCTAGGCGGCTGGGTAACAGTCTAGCACCTATACCGCTACACCAATTGGTGGATTTACCTTTACCTTCTTAGGTATATGCAACGTTTATTCCAAAATAGTACAAAATTTAATACGATGAGGTGTAGTGAGGACAATATAATAAAGTAATTTGCCTCTTCAATAAAACGTACTTCTACACGGTTATAAATGTTGCCCTTTCTTC
Source organism: Ctenicera cuprea (assembly GCA_958336395.1). NCBI lineage: Eukaryota > Metazoa > Arthropoda > Insecta > Coleoptera > Elateridae > Ctenicera > Ctenicera cuprea. Next base: position 15,241,875 of record OY284496.1, on the reverse strand, counting down.
TTTTTCGTATTGCTTCAGCATTGTGAACAATATATTAAGAATCAAAACTTTTTAACAAGTAAGAATTGTATACAAGTATGCATAAAACAATTTCAGATGTGAAATTCAATGCATCCTAGATAGATTAAATATGCCATTTTTTGGTTGTTGTGCTTACTACAAAAAGATAAATTTTGGTTTCAGGTTGCACTAAACCTAATCCAAAGAGGTTGCTTTCATGGACTTTTACGTTAGGTAAGTTTATTGCATTCACATGACGGTAATTTAGAATTTATGTCGACAGAATTTTGAGGAAACCAAAATTGTACGGCTGACGGCGACGTAAAATTGCCATCAGAACGAGAGAGTAATCCGTCACAATTCGTTTCGTTAAAGTTCGCCTGAAAGCTTATCGCGCTAGTAGCTGTGTACGTACACATGAGAACTTCTTTTCATTTCCAGTTAATGTATAAGACGTGAACTCTGGTTTATGTTGGAGTTTGTGCAGTAAAGAACATATAAAATCCGAGATTTATGAAGACAAGACATTGTCGATCTTTTTCTCGGCTATATGAAACTGTACATAAATATACAGTGCAATATATCCATATATCCTTCAGTTTTGAAAAACAGTGCTGTTGTATTTGTACAAAGTATCATAACTTACAACATTACTTCGATTTCCCTTTTTTCGAATATTCGAAAGCTGAAACTTTGTAGTTGGGAAGCTCAAAGCTCACCCGCAATTCAACTGAAACTGGGTGGTGGATGCATTACAAAGCACCATCCTGTTTATTGCCTTTTTCGTTGTGTACGTATACTGCTGATGTACGATATTATTATTGACGTTCAAACTAAGCCACACTGTTGTGTTACAAACAAATTTACATCTGAAATAGTTGATTGAGAATACCGTTACTTTGTTCATGTTTCAATCTTTAAACTTGAAAAAAAAGTTGCTTTAATTTACCAAATTTATTTAATTTTTATTATTATACTTGTACTAATTTTATATATACAATTATAAAATGCTCGTGTAAAATTACAACACATTACACGTAGAAAGATCCTGTAAAGATCACGTATTTGCATCAGATAAATAAAATATTGCCTAGAAATGTTTGTGTCTACATTTCCCATAAAAATATCTGCTATCTAATGTACGTAATGGTTAACTACAGACTAAATCTTCATTTTACCGAAAAACTCTAATAAATACAAATATCTAAATAATTCCTATTTCTCTGGTATTTTCCTCTGACAATAGAATATGTTTTGAATTGGGGATGTTTACAATATATTGCGTGAGCCATAGAGATTTGACGATTTTGTTTGCGTTGTTACGAAAAACCTACTGTTTTGTATAACTTGTTATTGCCATGGTTAAACTCGTCGGTTTCGCACAGAACAACATTTTTAGGAGGAAAATTGCGAACGCTGAGACAAGATAATACGTAGTTCCAACAGAATGACCGTAACGACACGCACATCAACACAAAGCATGAACATTTCACCCGAGTGTTTCGAAACCGTTTAATTCCAAAACTGGATGACATCCACAGCCAACAAAATCTCCGGACTTTATTATTCCTGTATTTATTCTTTGAGGTTATTTAAAGTCTGACATCAGTCAAGAATTCGAAGGGGGAATTATGGTGAAAATTAAAAGAATTGGTGACAAGAAGTTATGTAGTGCGTCCAGCGAAGATTACAACAAAATATTAATTATGATGAAAGCCATTTAGAAAATGTAATTCTCTAACGTTTTTCTTAAAAACATATTTTAATTTGCAATGTGATTTATATCAGCCCATTAAAAAAATTCTTGTGTCTTACCTAACCTAATTCACACCGTTTTAACTTGAAGCTTAACACTAGTATTACAAAAACTCATATAGCAACAATTGATTACACGCAATATACACACAGCTTTGTTGCTTAAAATATGTTCCCTTCCTGCTACACATAAGAAAAAACGTATTCGTACAAAAGCCTGCCAAAAAGAATTAGGAAACATACCACACTTCAATGATATGTATGAACTTGACAGTCCGGAAAATTAGTGAACAAAGAGGTATGAAAAGTTACCAGTTGCAAAAAACTGACATTTGAAGATTCAGGCCACTATTTACCTTCAGACCTTGAATAAACTTTAAATTTTCCATGCATATAAAAATGTTCTAAAATTAAAACTGTTTTTAAATCTTTAAAATTCATAAAACAACCTCAATTCTGTTTTATAACAATATTGAGATAGTCGTCAGTTTCAAATGTAATTTGCTAGCCGCTCGTAAAAGTGATACTATACATATTTTTGCAATGGCTAAGTAAATTTAGTGGAGTTTGATCAAATTTAATTCCTACTATTTAATTTTCCGATTATTTTTATTGTAACTTTTTGAGACTGCTGCTAGATATTTTCGGTGTTATTCGGATTTTTGCAACGAAGCAGAAAACCGGAACGTAACCTACTATTTATTGCATACGTGATCTGCGTATCTTCTGCAGTTCTTATGGGATATTCTATCTGAAGAACTTGATTTTACTATTCTCCAGAAAGGTCCTAATCGATTAAACCTTATAGTATTGATATTATTATACTCTATTGTCAAACACATGGCACTGCATGTATGTATTGAACTATAATACTACACGGCTGCAGTACTGCTAACAACTTTGTAATTTAATTTGCAAGGTAGAACCTAGAGAGATTTCAATGTAAACTGAATATATGACCATCCTAAGAATAAATGTCAGAAAACGTATAGGAAAGCGTTTAAAAACAAGCTATTGAAAATGAGCGAAACATTTCGCGTGGACTTTTCTGTATTATAGAAATTGTCTTATATCGAAAGTATATTCGTATCAACGTTTTGTGCGATAACAGTTACTTGTAAGAAAGCACTAGTGCTGCCACTGCACCAGGGGTAATTTGTGGGCATCTGTATTTAAAACTAAAAAAATTCTAGTTTTTTTTATTATTTGAAAAAAGATCATCACAAATTGGGTAAAAGGAGAATTACATTGACTCCCCTAAATAGGGCTGCACCTAAAAATTAAGTTGTAAATCATATTCCACTATCACCCGTGAACCATTTAGTTAAAGGGAAATACTTTACTGTCTCTCGTTTATGATTATTAAGGTTAATTTTCAATTTTCAAAAATTCATAGAAGGCGTCATATAGAAATTAGGGGACTAAAACACAAACCATATTGTAACTCAAATCCGCAGCTTCCATAGCCTACAAAAGTATTAAGTAATAAGGCGTTAAGGTAACAAAATTATAAAGAAAATCGTAGCGGCAGCCATTTCAAAGTTAGAAAGTTCGGGAAAAAAGTAAAATTTTCCCAAAGACCTTTTAACAGATTTTGTTTTGAAATTAAAAAAAATTCTACCAAAAATCATGCCTTGCGGTTCCGGTTTTAGATTTATAGTGGCGTATCTATTATAGGCTTCCTAGAAAAATTAGCGACTGAGACACGTACCTAATTGTACCTCACATCATTTTTAGCTCTATGCACCTACAAAACTTATAAAATAAATGATGTGGCTATAGTTTCTGAGCAATTGTTTTTAATCTCGTCAATTTTAAAAACTGCACGTTAATTTATACGATACATGGCTGTAAAAAATATTTAAAGGTCTATTCAAATATGCAAAAATATACAAAATGTTCTTTTAAAAATTTATCACTTCCGGTTAAACCGGAAGTCCAAATTGAAACCGTTTTACGTCGTAATAAGCATTTTCATGCGTATATTGGCACAAAAATTGAAAATAATAATTTAAAAATTGAGAAAATGGCCGGTTGTTACATGTTCTCATGGTCACCTGGTATACTATACACGCAAACACACATAGACGTTTTTAGTTCACCAGAGGTCCGAAAAGGTATGTTTCCATAAAAATATCATAATCGATCATAATACATTTTTCTACTGGAAGTATGGGACAATGAAATTGCCATTAAAACTTTGTTTAATGTGTACTTCCAGAGCAAGATGAGTTTAAAAGCGTTACGATTATATTAGACGTTTTTTCATATGTTTACTGTTGAATATTGCATCAAAATTACAACGTTTTGAGCATTTTATGTGTCTAACTGCGTAAAAAGGGTTTTTAAAATTAATGCTAAATATAGAGGAACTGTGCAATTCAATGAACAAAGTTTCATAACTTTATTCATTTTATTATATACTCATACACTGTATGTTGATTTCAATGGGTTCATCAACAAACAGCAAAATGCAGGATTTAAATTTCTAGTATATTTTTTATTCTAATTTTGTCGTGAGAATGTGTAATTTTTCCGGTATAGGATTTATGTTTACGCAGGTGGTTATTCCCATCGCAAAGTTGCCGTTTGTTTATTGAAATAGTATGACATGAATACATTACATACGTATTTATTTATTAATTTATTATGAACAGAAGAATGTAATGTCTAATGTATTTTTGAATTTCGTTCGTCGTGACTATCAACGTAAGCATAGATTAATAAATAGTTATTAATCTATGGCGTAAGGTTGTTATGAGTGTTATAACTTATAATTTTCCGCGAATTTATTAGGATTTCTAGGTAAAACAATTTCCCACTCTAGAGAAAAGGAAAGATATTTTTGGTAGATAGATTCAAAGTCGTACATACGAGGGCAAGCGGTAGCGCAATAAAATAAAATTAGCACTTGTACTGGAATACTAATTGAAATAAGTCACGCGTGCAGTGACTAGAGAACGTTTATCAAGAGGCTAAGGATTCGTCCTTCCTGCTCGTATATTAACCGGCAGTAGGAGTCAAATTAGTTCACAGCATGTTTTCAATAGCTACCACTTGCGTCATTTTTGGCTACTATTAATGAATAAAAGCTATCTCTAATACTTACTGCACGATGTAGCTACATATTTTTTAAACGATTTTGTTGTTTAATTATTATGGTCCGGAATTCTAGTCTAGTATTTAGTCAGTATTTAAATTATGAGGTAATAAATTAATAATAATTTTGGCAAAATTTCATTAAATATATTAAATTGTAAACGAATTATCTACGAGCTTAGAATGGCAAAACATCCATATGCTTGACCAATGTAGCATGTGTAGATAAATTATTATTTATTTGGACAACTTGAATTGATGCTTATGTAATAGTAAAACAAAATAAATCGAGTTTTATCAGCGTAGAACATGAATGGTTATAAGTTTTAAAAGTACTTCACAAAACAATTTGATGCAAATATATTTTTTAATTGAAATGTAAAATAACAACTGCGAATTAATGAAAATAGAACGTGTAAATTCATTAATACAACGACAAAGTTCTACGAAAAATACTTTAAACTATAAAGGACAGAAAACCACCGTTGAATAAAAAACTTGAGAATTTCAGTATAGAACAACTTTTTCTAAACTCTTATAAGAAAAATTAGTTCTCTTTTCCAATACGTTTTACATATAACGTAATGGATTTGAAGACGCCCATATTTTTTGTTTACTTATTGAATTTTATAGAAATTTTTTGCTCTTCTGTGATTAAAAATCCGGTCTTTGGTAAAATTATATTGACAAACAAAATACATTTATGGAAGTAAAAAAAAGTACTTACACAACCAGCTATGCTGTTTAACTGCTGTAATAATAAATAACTAACGAGAAACCAATTGTTGCTATATTTTAAAGATTATCGGAATTTTACATTATTTTTTTGTCTATTTGTGGGTGGGTATGTATGTATGTGTTTGCGTATTTATATCTCCCAACTAGAAAGGCTGACTTTGATGCGCCTTGGAATGCTTTAAAAAAATCGAAATTGCAGCATTTTTTTTGAAATTGAATTTTCTAAATCTAAAATCAGAATCTGATAGAAGGTATTAGAGCAAAGTCAGCGCTTTTTTCCTAAACTTTCTAGTTTTAAAATGGCGACCGCTACGATTTTTTGAAAAGTTTCATTTTAGCACCTTGTTACTCAAACATTTGTTGACAGACGGGATCAAAATGTTTATTGTGATAGCCTATATAAAGGTACAATGTTACTGTGCACCAAAAGTTTCGATAAAATAAAAAATATGAAGTGAAAAATTGTAGGCATATGGAACTATACTATAGATGAGCTACAATTTCGTTTATGTTCCAGTTCACACAGTTTTCTGTGACGCCTAACATGAATTTTTAAAAATTGAAATTTCCTACTCTCTTGTTTGATAAACGGGTGAAGATAAAAAATTTCTGTTTAGGGTAAATTGCTCATTAGTAGTAGTAGAAAATTGTTCACAACTTTAAAGTAAATCAATATTTTTCCTCCTAGTCTATTTTTAGTGGACGAATTTTTTTTTGTTTTTTGGTTGTTATTTAAGCCCAAAGAACCCTTTTCAAAAAAATAAAAAAAAAAGAATTTTTTTGGATCAAAAAATTTTCGGTATATTTAGCAGATTACTTATGCGCCAAACAATTCAATTCGGTTGCAACGGTATGCCGGACCAGCGGGGCTAATGCTCAGGCGGAGTATTCACTATTTACCAGCCTGTTCATCGTAGAATCATGGCATGTTTGAATAGCAGGGATACAAGTCACAGTTAATAGAGTCGCCTGAACTGTCGTTGGATGGTAATGTTATATAAATGTTCTTTTGTAAATACGGCGAGTAACAATATCTAAAGTATTGGAAAGTCTAGGCGAAATGCTTGCTCTCTTTTTCTAAATAATACCGAACGGTATTGAAGTTAAAACTCTCTAATTTTAGAGAACGTTTTGTAACAGTTTAGTAATCTAAAGTAGATGAACGTAACAAATAAAACAGACTAGAGGTTTAATACAAATCTTTCTCATATTTACCAGCTAAACCCGTGACTTTCGCCTCGTGCTGTATTGATAACGTCGAGATGTAAGAAACGCGCTGCTCTACATAAATATTTGCTCAACATAATAAATACGCCGTTTCAAGTCATAAGAGTACGTCGTCGTGTTATGCTGAGATAGTTAGGGATTTAATATATAGATTCCTCGATTATGTTCTTCTGTCTGCGGCAGATTATCATATCTACCTCCGGTATTCACCTGTGGAGACTAGGAAAACTGCAAAAAAACCTAGCTAGGGTAGCGCTTGGCATAAATACTACTAAAAAGTGAATTTGAATTGTCCACTGATAATATCAGAACTTGGGGGACGGTGAGGGGTGAATTGGAAAAGAATTTAAACCTAAGGGAGAGTCCGCAGAGGCAGCCGAACGAACCAAGTGCCAGTAACGAAAGCATAAAGGTAGCTTTGAGAATCCAATCAGACGAACCGACCGTAGAAAACCAAATGGCGAAGTCCGCAGAGGCGGCCGGGCTAGCTGAGCACTAGTGACGAACAGGGATGTGTCGTCGAGTTATGTTGAAACAGTTAGGGATTTAATATATAAATAGATTTCTTAATATATTATCAAGTCTGCAGCTGATTATTATATCTACCTCCGGTATTCACTTGTAGAGACTAGGGAAACTGCAAAAAACTAGTTAGGGTAGAGTTTGGTTTTGGTATAAATATTACTGAAAAGTGAATTTGAATTGTTCACTGATTATATCAGAACTTGGAGGGCGATGCGGGGTGAATTTGAAGCAAATTTAAAGCTGAATGAGAGTTTGCGGAGGCAGCCAGAAAAACCAAGTGCCAGTAACGAACACATACAGAAAAGGTGACCTGGCGGACCCAGCCAGACGAACCAAGCTCAGAAAAGTAACTGGTGAAGTTCGCAGGCAACCGAGCGCACAAAACCAGATGAAGGTGTCCACAGAGACAGCCGGGCCAGCCGAACGTAAATAACGGACAGGGTCAAAAGACCTGGAAGACTTTTCCGGTCGTGGGGGTTTTCAGATCAGTAATGGTCGAGTGGTCAATGAACAGTGAACGTACAATGCTCAGCTCATACAGGAGTTATTGTAAAATGGCAAACTGGTGTGATAATAGTTAAAGAATAATAATGATAATGTGCTGCTCTCTGAAAGCTATTTCTGCTTTAAAAGGCAAAACTGTGAAATACATCTGACTTTAGTCGAAGTAATTTCTTCTGAAAATGCCTTCAGAACTATGATAAAATGATATAATTTTCAAATCAACAAAATTTATTATTTGGGTGACGCCACTTCGGCGTCCGTTTAGATCCAAAACAAAATTAACTTTGAAATTAAACATAAACAATAAATTAATGTGAGTTCTGAGAAAATATACCTCAATTGGTCCACAAGCACAAATTAGTATGACGGCAAAGTCAACTTATAATAACTTTTCAGAAATTAATTGATACCAATCGTAAACGCTAAATTACCAGGCGACCATAATTTCAATACAAGATTAGTCATAATACACAAATAATACCCGAACAAAATAACATGAAAAGTAGTTATTCAAATATGGTGTTTTAAACATACTAGCAAAAACAGTGGCCTACGCCCTACGTATTTTTCGATATCTTCTTTTAGAACATGCAAGCGATTGAAAACAAGTGCTGCGGCGCCCTACGTGGCTGCAACATAAACATGGAACCAGAAAACGTAATAGTAAATAAGCCGGGTCGAGATGTAATAGTAGAAACCGTCGTCGCGTAACGTTGAATTCAATATAAAGATAGTTAGATAGACAGGACACTATACGTCTCGCTTCATAAACTTTAGACCCTAAAACAATGGGCACGCGAGAGCTGATTAAACTTTGCGCAACCCTATCTTAAAGCAAACAGAAACAAATGTTTGTAACTATTGAAAATAATTGAATTAAGTAAGTAATTATGAGCTAGAAATAAATAAAAAATGCGGCCAAAGGTGAATCTCTTCACACAAGCTTACATTAATTTTTTGTAGTTATCCAAATGATGCCATACTTCATTGAAATTTTTTCATAATGGTATTTTGGTATAATCTAGGTTTTCCAAGCTTCCTAACACAAAGTTTCTCAACCAAGTCAGAATAAGTGTGTCCTAGCAATTTTTCTAAACGTCTAAATGGCGGTATAACCTTGAAATTACTTTCTTCATTGATGGCCCATGGGGATCGCTTTGTTATGCATCAATTTTTATTGTAGTCGAGGTAACCAGATAACTTTAAAATCATTATTGTCAAGGTCATATATTATCCAGATGTAAGAAATGACCTTGAAATTATATTTTGCAAGTTTTGAATGAATTACAGGGAAAAAATAACTTTTAAATAACTTGTCCCACTTTTTGTTCTGTGAATTTTTGGATACCGTATTTGAATGTAATATTAATTTTAACAATTGCACATCGTTTCGTTTTGTCTGACAGTGTGGGGATCATACAACATGATTTTGGAGTTTCTCTATGTAATAAAATACTTGCAAGGAGCACCCTTCTTCCTTCTGCTGTTTTACGACTGGCTTCGTTTTGTGGCAACTTTATCCTCGACAAACCCTTTTGAATGTAGTTTGCATCTACTGCCCGGAATTGTTTTTTTTTCGCCTGAATGGTAAATCCTTAGAATAGATAACGACTGCGAAATCATTTAATACTTCCTGCTAGAGTACACATAGCGAAGAAATAAAAACTATAAATATTTGATTCTTTGCTATTCGAGGCTGGATTTATAATACTGAGAGATCTGATTCAGTAGAGTGTTCGAGGTCCCATGACCTACCTATACGTTGTAGAACGTTCTCTAGGGTCTGCGTATAGTATATGGAAGAACCGGCAAAATTTGTGTTTAAGAAAAATATTGTTTCACACTCTCGCATAAGACAAAAATGTTGAAAGTTGAGTATAGAGTTCCTTGAAACAAGATATTTTATTTTTCGTGATTGGCTTTGCAACACTCTTCGGTGGATAGGCATTAATCCAGTGCCGGTTTTAGGTGTAATTTGCCCGTAGGCACAACCATCTTTTGCGCCCTTATAACGGGAGTTGTCCCCCGTAAAATTTAAATTTTTTTAGCAAAACAGTTTTACGCATTAAATTTGCTATTATTGTGATACACAACGTATCCAGGTTTTGTATTAAAACGAAAAGTTTAGTTTACCGAAAATATTTTGGCATTCATTAATATTTACAGAAAATTTTTTTTTGCTGAACCTAGGGCGACCTTCTAGAGCCGGCGCCCCTAGGCACGGGCCTATGAGGCCTAGTCAGAAAACCGGTCTTGCATTAATCTTAAAGAATACTATACTATATAACTATATAACTAGTATTCTACAGAAACGCAAAAACATTATTTTCAGAAACTGTTTTAAGATATTATTTAATAACAAATAATAAGCAATTTGCTGTTTCTAAATCAGATGTATTTATAATTTGTTTCTTTCTCGATAATCTTCGCTTCGAATATTAGATTTTTGTAGTAAGGTGTTAAGTGTTGTTCATTTGTATAAATTGGAATCGGTTTCAGATCTGTAAATAAATCTTTTGTGTTTGGCTTTCTGGATTTCGCTTTTTGCAAAAAAGGAATTTCCGGTGGTTCTATTTGTGAATTGTATTATAATTGGTTTTATTGCTTTTTGTGATCGTTTCAATTCGGTGCAAGGCTTGTATATCCTCGTTTACTATTGGCTGCTGGATTACTATGCCTAGATTTTTTATAATTCGGGAAAGGTCTTTTTTAGCCGCCCCCGCAATAGCATCGATTTGAATGAAAGGTTGCGATGTTTAACAATACTTTAAAGCTTGCTCATGAATAAATGAATGACTTGACGAAGGTCAAAGTATAACAACCAATGAGCCTTTCCTTATTTCGGGTAAGTTATCAATAGTTCATTAATTATTATCGATGTTGGGAACAGTGATTTCCTGTCTGTATTAGGCTGCGCTTTTAAGATACTGCGTTTAAATATTTACCTACTTAGTGCCTTCGGCTGTATACAAAATGAGTTATAAATACCGATTTTGAAAATTTGATTATTTAGCACTCCTCTGTTTTAGTCGTACAATGGATCTTCAGCATTTCGAGGCACGAAGATACTCTGGGGGCATTTACATTTGATTCATAAGACAAGAAAGTAACGTTAACGTAGTATTTAAACTGTTTGCTAGCGCATACATAATTTAGTGCCTGACAAAAGCAATCGGAATTAGAAATAATAAGTTTCGAAGTTATTATGAGATTTGAAGACTGAACAAGAGAGAATCTTAAACTATTAAGAATAGCAGAAATACAATGGGAAATTTACAACTGGAATTTGTCAATGCTGAAACAGGACTGCTATGTTCTTTGTACTGTAGTTAAATATCGAAGTTCAATACGTTTTTTTTATAGATTCGGTTACTTTTTTATAGCCTGTGGCAAATGCTCTAATGAACGGGGTATTTCCTACATGCAAAAAACGAAAATCAAATTAACGAATTGAAAAGTAATGAAGTTCTTCGAAAATATAGCAAGATATTGGAATTAATTTTGAAGGTTATTAAAAAACGTGTTCCCTGAATATATCCCAGCATTGTTAGCTGAAGCTGATATGCTAAGCTATCGATTACAAGCCCTCCAGCAAAAACAAAATACGGAAGGAAAGCAAACACAGGATGTGGAAAAATTTAAAAAAAGTTATTGAAAGGATAACTTTAACTATTCCCCATTCACTTTCTCGGCACTTTCCCTTTAATCTTTTTAGAGATAACTTGCAACTCCAAGCAAATATTAATATAATGTTCGGCAAAATTATGAAATCTGGTCGTTCTGTTTGGAAGTCTTGAATTGTTGAAACCTACTTAGCTGCTATTTTCTTAGATATTGTAGTGGGGTATTACTACATGTCTTATACGTTAGGGTTTTTGTGGTTCATTTTATTTCGTATTTTAATAAACTTATAGACCGGGCGCACGTGTCTGATTATTGTTAGCTTACCATTATCACATGGCGCAGTCGATAGGATCACACGGCCATCACAAATATGACGGCATCGTTGAACTTTTTAAATACAAATATGTATCACTTTTACGTCATTTTATAGAGAACTTTATTCCCTACAAAATTTTACAAATGTTCTTGCATTAATCAGAAGCAATGCTTAAATAAAAAAATCCAATTATTTAATAGCTTACCAAAAAGTGAGTATTTTACTTTTTTAATTTTTTTATTTGGATTTTGCAAAACTTTTTTTGGCTTTTTATTATTGTTTCTGTTTTTATTTAAAAATATTATTTAAAGCAATATCGTTAAAATATCTATTCTGTTTGGTACTGTTATTTAAGTTTTCAGTTTTTCTGAGACATTATGAGAAACGTCCACATTGAAATCTTTATGATCTCTATAGAAGGAAAGACAAATTTAGTATAGTAGTAGCTTGCTTGCCCTAGAGGGTGGCATGGAACAGTGACGGTCCGTCCTATTAAGCAGGATAGGTAATGCCTACCCATAAGTTTTCAAAAAAAATCAACTTCTAACATTTAAAATAAAGTTACTTTTACACAGGTTTTGTTTTTTAACACCACCGCATTACATTAAAAATTAGGCGCCAAATAAATAGACCGTAAAGTTGCTTTTACACACAGTTTTGCAGGCCGAGATTAGCGGGTCAAATGATTACAATCAACCAATCCATTATTCTTAATACGCTTGCATAAACATTGATGCAAATAATCCAATGATCAGATGGACAGATGCAAAGAAATAGTAAGAATTTCAGAACGCAATAAGCACGGCAAAGACTCGACGTGTAGTTACTTTACTTGCGCCCCAGGAGTTGGGTGCAACGTGCAGCTATTGTGTTTTATTTATTTCATACGTAGTTTGCAAATTTGCAATAAATATGAAAATTCTCGTTGACCAGCTTGACCAAATCGAAATCGTTTAACATTAAAGGGTTTTAAAAATGGACTGGCTACTAGGCTAATTGGCTCTAACTTAAAAAAAGATTTTTCATTCTTTGCATATTTTTAGTAACTCTATAAATACAGTTGTTATAACCATTTTTGATCTGAAGTCATGAGCGCATTATTTATCTAGTGCATTTAAGTAGTCGTTGAGCGTGCCGCACGTAATCAACGCCTTGGGTCTGGAGCGGGCAGCTTGTACCGGCTGGAGATGACTAAATGTAAATTTCAGTCATATATAGGCGTTACAATCACGTTACTTCCGGAAAACGCGTATTTGATATTAAAAAGTATCTTTTTTTCTTAATTTTTAATATGGTTGGAAATTATTGTTAAAACTAATAAACTGCTTCAAATGGTCTATCGAACTGTTTAACGTTTCTAACGATTGGCGTTTGCGTTTTTGAATAAAAAATTACTTAATTTGAATTTTTAAAAAAATTCCTGGAAGGCGTCAGAGTAAAAGTTGGGAAATTAATGAAAAATAAAATTATAATTTATTGCAAGCTCTATCGGCTTAGAAAGTTTTAAAAAATTGTGTGGTCAGTTTTTGGGGAGTAATTTTTTGAAATGTCCAAAATTTTGAGAAGCTAGTATAATTACAAATTTCATATTTTCAAAAAAAATTTTACCTAATTTCATTAACTTGTTAAGGGCTATAAAATAATATAACAATTTGTATTGATTGGATATTTTGTTTTTAAGTAAAAAGGAATTAAAGTTAAAATTAAAAAAAATTCGTAGCGTCCTTGATTTTGAAGATATAGCATTTGGAGAAAGAGCATTTGATTTGTCTGTAGATGTACTACAACGCTTTGTATTCAAAATTTCATAAGGTGTTTAAAAAATAATCTATACCAAAAAAACAAGTCTAATTTCTGTTTTTGGTTCCGGTTTCTATTAACGACGTTACAAAGAACTACCTGCAACTAAAAAACGTCTACACACTAAATCTTATAAAAATCGGTTATGGGGTTCTTGAGATATAACGACACAAACGCACCCGCCCACGCACCCATCCACAGACAGACATTTTTTCAAAACCATTTTTTTGGGTTCCTTGAACCCCAAAACGAGTATTTTTGGTAAAATCTGAAATTCAAAATTTTGCATGAAATCATAACTTTCTTTTCTTCAGTAGAGATTGGTTAGTAGGTACATTCAAAATTCCATAATTTGTTTTTTTTATATTAACCATAGTGCAAAAGTAAACGACCAATCTGGTTACATATTTTTGATATCGATTTTTTTTTAAGAAGAAAACGCATTAAGCAGGTATTTCTCACTAGGTGTCAGCCGATGCTATGAAAAATCAGAAAACATTTTTTATTTGTAAAAGCTTGAATGTGCTAGAAAGTCCTTATTGAGGTAACGTCCTTCGTGTTTTATTAAAAACCGATTTGTCTGCATAATGAATTTTGTAGAAACCATTCATAAATTTTACTCAATAACGCTCAGTATTTTTTGTTATAATTAAAAATGTTGTCAAAATATGGTCGCATGTCGCGCGGTCGATGAGCATACAGATGAAAGTAAAGCAGCGCTGCGGGCCACTTCCAACAAACACTGACTAATATCCTCCGTTTCATATAAAATGTTTGTCACAATTTACTTGTTCCTGTCAACTTTTCAAGACAATCTTTCGTTCCATTTTTCACATAGGCCAAATTGCCACTCGCGTTTTTTTTTCCTGACGGCTAACACTGTCTGTTGCGTAAACACTTTAAATATAACAAATGTTTGACTAGAAACTTTTTTTTAGGATTTGCAAATATGGAATTACATACCTTCAATGTAGATGAAACCCGAAAAAGATTTTACATTTTGTTCTAACAGCAGTTGTTCTTTCAGTTGCAAATTGCAGTTGCCACTAGATTCTAATATATATACGAATTTTCAAGTAATTATTATGTTTACGCTACCGTTTTTAATTAACTGAGAACTTCGCCTAATAACGTCGCTGATATGTATTAATCTGATTTACTTTCAATTAAATACTTGTTGTCATTACGTTCTTTGTCTTAGCGTGCAGCCCGACTTCACTTCGAAATCAGGCATTCGTTGTGTTGAATGTTTTCCCTTTTTAATTTTATTTATAACAAATTTATAACAAACAGACTTAAAGCAAGCAGAAAATGTGAAATATCTTTAAGTGAAAATATGTTAGAACCGGGAACTTCTTGTAAGACTTTACCTTCATTTTGCTATTTTTTTGTTGTATGTTAATTTGTTATCTTAGAAACCCTGCGGTGTGTTATCGCCTTTAAGTTATTTAAGATGTATCAGTACTTAAAATTACATCAAAAGCTACCAGTGTGTTCTGCAGTCGTATCTACTTTCATTTTTATTGTCCTACCATAGATGCACACTATTAATGTCTCAGAAACTAAGAGTTACACAGTCTGTTAAACAGGGAAAGACCTGACAGACTATATGCAAGGTATTTCTGGTTCTTTAGAGCCAAAATATAAGATTTGAAGTGAAACTTCTTTGCTGGTAGGAGTAGTCATGCAAATGCGAAACGGAAGTGATGAGACGGAAGTAATGACGGAAGTGAGTTCGCCTAGATGAAAACTGAAGCGATCAATGTTCAGTTGTGCCATCACAGACACAACTATAAACGAATGTAATGTGTTGTTGCTTTGCTTCAAGAGCCAGCCTAAGAACAGCATGTCTAGTGTAATATATGTAATATATTCGATTGAAGATTGAATTACTTTCGAATAATATTTTCTTTCTACAAAAACAAAAGAATAATCATTTTCAATTTAGATATTGACGCTTGAATGAATAATAACATTTTTGTATATGAAAATAAATTAGAAATTGATGAAATTTCTATGTAAATTGGGTAAATGGTAAAAGTCGCGTACTTCACACAAACATGTTTTTCTCGATACAACTACATCATACCGAACATTTTTGTTAAGTATGTTATTTGCTATACAAAATGTCGATTGCGACCTTTTTAACCGGTGCCGAACTTTTTTATTAATACAAAAAAGTCCTAGCCGCCAATTTTCAAATTAAGCCTTTTTCAACACATATAACATCATATGTCGAGAAGTACTTGGCATATCCACTAAATTGTTTTTGTTTAAAAGCAGATGCATTAGCGCTGTCTATGATCTCATTTTAATAAGCGATAAAAAAATATTTTGATCCCAAAGAAATTACATTATGTTTTTTTGCTTTCGATGCACTGAACTTTTTACTCAACCACAAACTTTTTTTTACTTGTAGATTTTAAGATATACATGCAGCGAATTAAGAATACGGTTTAAGAAATATTTTAAAGCAAATAAATATCATATGACTATGATATTGATGCTATGAATTTTTAAAGTAAAACTGCTTTTAGGACAGGGCTAACTTTAGTTCGTAAAAACAGATGTACGGTCGCCATCGAGTAAATACTTGCTTTGGTGCGACAGTTAAAAGAAGTTAATGGCCGATTACTACAATTTCAAATAAATTTATAATATTATTTAAATTGAAGAATAAGATTAATTCCAATAAAATTTATTAAAACGATAGAAATGAATAAGTATTTATTCATGTAAATATATTCGAAAACGTCTTTGTTCGAATAAATTTTCATTCAATATTCCAATAATTATTTATTCGATTATTATAATAAATTTATTTGAACGATAATTTATTTGATAAATCAATTTTGTTTTATCTTAATGTCTTTATTCGATACATCGATATATTTTCGAACAATTAATAAAAATTCACAGCGCTACTACATAGCTATTACAGTGAGCGTCTCTCGTAAGCCGGAAGCGCATTTAGACAACAACATCGACTTTTTTGCTAACAACTCCGCTCTACACGTATAATTTTGCTAAGACAAGCTAACTGTATTAATTGTAAACACTTGGGTGAACTTATAACAAAATGGCAGGACGTAGTAATTGCAGATAAACACATAGGTAAACATAAATCTGCAGTGCGCTATTATCACGCAACGCAGCATAACGCCGAGCTTATAAGTAATTACACAATGGCGTAATAGTCTATGCCTCAATAATAATTCATTGGCTAAGTAATCACCATGGAGAAATATAGAGACTGTTCTTTGTTTTCTACTGGGACAATTCCAGCACATTTTCCCATTTCTGTTTGTTGTTACTTTATTTGAAATGATACGGTTTGTCCGGATTTATATGCCACTGAAAAGTATTTAGAAAATATTTTATCGAAAAATATTATAGAAAATGCAAAAAAATGCCCCACTGCCATATTTTAAAACCCTGATTGTGTAATACATTTGTATGGATCATATTTACAAAGAAAAAAATCTTCTCCTTTTTGTTTAAATATAATTTACTGCGTTATAAACTCAAGATGTGAAAATTAATTTCCTGTTTTACTTCGAATGTATGCTCAATAAATTTAGTTCCTTTTTATTTTCTGACCAGCTAGCAGTAGATCATATATTTTGTCTTGATGCATCTGTGTTAGATTGATCAAAATGAAATAACATAAGGGCAAAAGCAACGCGGCAATTATTTCATCCGAAATGAAATTTATTTCGTATACCGTTCTACGTACAAAACAAACTTAAATTTAATAACTTTTCAGGAAATATTTTGATAACAAAGGATTATTAATCGAATTCCTCAAGGACGAAGTTTTAATTTAATCAGTTTTCAAAGACGAATAGAGGCTACAGTAAAATGTAATGAAAAGTGTTGAAGGAAGATTCTCCAAACTCGTTAACTTGAAGTAGTACTACTCGTAGATGATATTTTACCTGGATTTATTTCTAAGTTTTAAGTAGTAAAAGTGTACAGGGTGAGCTTTGAGAATATGCTGTTTTGCTGATGTTGCTACGGGCAACCTGCAGTTATGGGTGTAGACATTAAGATTTTTTTTTAAATCGGTGTAATAATATTACGATAATTCTCTTAACATTATTTTACTCGATACAAATTGCGGCGTATTTCTTAACATACTTCTAACACACTTAAGATTTTCATTTCTAATTTTTAACTTATAGATCTTATGCTACATACAGAATTACACAAAGAAATGCTGTTGTTGAAAGTATCTAAAATAACCATTTCGAAGAAAATTGAAATTTTGTGAAAAATCGAGCTGCCGTGAAAGTATGAATCGGAAAACGTTGAAAGAGAAAGAAATACTTGGAGCAGAGTTGATCATTTTTAGCAAGATGGGGCAACGCACGTGCAACAAGATCAGGAAAAGGTTAATATTAAAAAAAATGAGACATCCATGACTCAAGGTATTATCATCTCTAACTTTTTTCTTTGCGGTTACCTAAAATCTAAGCTTTTTTAATTTTACTTTTTCGACACTTTTAAAGGCTAATATTTCTAAACTGTTTAATTTTAAGATTTCTTTTTAAAAACTGTGTGTGAGTAAGCGAGCGGGTGAGTGCGTGCATGGGTGTTTGGGGCTCATATTTTCCCAAAGAATGGACTAATTTTAAAAACTTCGCTAAGTGGAGGTATATCAAAAATTCATCTACAAAGTAGGGAACCGGAAACGAATATTGTTTTGGAAACTGTAAATTTAACGCGTTTTTGCTGTACTTTCTTGCGTGAAAATGGCGGTCGCTACAATGCCATAAAATAATTTTACTTTAACGCCTTATTACTCCAAAACCAGTTGTCAGTTCAGCATAAACTTTAGTTATTATGATAAGCCCAGGAGAACACAATCAACTTTCCATGAGAATTTTTGAACGAATGATGACTGTGAAATAAAATGTTTTTTTTGAAAATATTCAAACAGTTGGTCAAAAACTGGCCACACGATTATTTTCTTAAATTTTGTAAGTTTATAGAGCTAGGACTCAACTACAAATTGGTTAGGTTCTAATCCGCTAATTTTTGTGACGCCTTCTGTGAATTTTTGAAAACACTTATATTCGTATATTAATTCTGTTTCCGCTAAACTGCTTATGAGTGTTAATAGAATAATTCAGACAACTGAATTTTAGGTTACAGCTATAATTAGGTGCATTAATTTTCCGTCTCCATTGAGGGAGAGTTGCGATTCAAGTCTCTGTGTTGGTATGTAACACGTTGATACAAAAATACTTTTAAAATATGATAAGTAATAATCTCTAAAGTGTAGGAAAGTCAAGGCGAAGTGTTTTGATATTTTTTCGTTTGTTTATGTTATCTAAAGGTTGTTCAAAACTCGTCCTCACATCATTTTCAGGCAAATACTTTCACATCTAAATTTAAAATTTGGGAACTTCCCGCAGCTATCAACGTCTCCTGATGCTACAATTCCTGCTGCCTTTCTATGTGATATCTAAACTCTCGAGTTTTTGAAACTCATTTTCTCGTACCATTCAAGTACAAACGATGGTATGGTAGTGTTATCTGACCTCGCATACCAATTGTCCAATCTCCGTGTACATTATCGTATATTGTGTAGCTATGGATTATGAAAAAACTGTCTTTCCTTAATTTATCTGAAACAAATTCTCCATAATTTACAAACACACCAGAAAATTTATTTATAAATTTAATCCGGAACCCTTTCGCTTGTCGGAACTTTTAGTTGTGGGGAGGGGGGGCTACTACTTCACCCCACGTATTCACGCGCATATTACATAAAGCATATATTTTATTGAACAACGAGATAAAAATAGAATCCCATAATTTTAAATAGATGTATAGGTGATTGCAGAGCTGTCCGCTTATGCCTCGAATCGCCAGATGCGTAGTAACGAGCCACCGCGGCAGTGGATTGTGGAATACAACTCGTGCAATATTTCATTCAGTTGTGCTGTCTATACAACTAATATTTAGTAATAAGAAAACTACAATTTGATTAATATTACAGTAAAGCCTATCCACCCTACTGAAATAAGCAACATGGACATGGAACAATAACGTAAGTAATACTGCATTTTACGCGAAAAATAGGTACTTTTACGTAACAGTACACAGTGTTGACAGCGCATTTTGGGCGGTGAAATACAAATATTGGGAATTCGTAAACATCACTAAAAGTTATTTTAACATTATAATTATGTATATCTATGGCGTCTAACTTTGCTTTTGTTTATAGGAGCCAATTTCGGTTTGCGGAGAGAACGTCTCTCTAAATGTCCCAGAACAATGGGGGAAAACAATTATATTCATAAAACACTTTCGAAAATTTTTTCGCCAATTTTGTTCTTAGATTCGCAAATTTACAAGGTCAGTGCAAAATTTAGCGTACTCCAGTAAACACCTGCGCCCCGAGGAATCAATTAATAATATAACAATGATATTAAAATGCATACGTACTATGTATTTACGCAAATCGCAATTCTTTTATGCATACTGGATATAAATTACGTACGTACTTATTGCCATTGGGGTTATGGCTCCTATGGGTTAGGCTTCTATGCTGATTTTAGGAATTTTCGAATAGCTTTCAGATGAGAACTATCAAATAAAAAGTCTCGAATTGTTCGATTGTTGCTAACCGTTCGAATTATTCGATGGTACAAAACTGTTCGGATGAAACGAATGCATTTGGTACAATTTTTGAGGAGATTTTTTATTAAGTTGTGGTGCATATTTTGCTTATATTTATTAATAATTTTACAATTATTTTAAAAGTGTATTTATATTATCAAAAGTATTGTAGTAAATACTTGATATATCAAGTTGGTTTTGTATATAAACTATTTACTTTAATATAAAAAAAAAGTTTTAGTTGACAAAATGTAGTACGTGTTCTACATATCGACACGGCTTATTTATTATTTTTTAAGAAGTTACCAAAGAAGGCGTGCGGTGTAGTCTACGGGTTCGGTTAGTATGGAATTAAAACTTAACGTGTTTCATAACAACAATTGTATTCATTGTGGTTAAACATTTCATTATTGCTAATTGATTTTACTGGAATTTGGAACATGTCTTCTAATATCTAAAGCCACCTCTTATAAAAATTTTTTGTTTATCATACGTTGGGTATATGTGAAAAATTATTTAAAAATAAATGCCTAATATAGTATAAGGAACTTAATCGTATTCACAGCTAGCCTTGTTTTGTAATGGGTGTGTTATTGGGCATTAAATTACTCATTTAAAGGAAAATTTTCTCAAATTTAATCGCGTGGATCATTTACGTCATTCAATCGAAATCTTACTCTTTGGAGATACGTATAATTTGAACTTCAGAAGTAGATCCTGATTTACCAGAAGGACAAGCTAATATAGTACTACGTTATGTAAACGTCGTCCTTAGCAACGGCACGAGCAACTAATTATTTCTGAAAAGTGCGGTTGCAATTTCAGTCCCTTACGCAGACCTTGTTCTATTTTATAGTTCCTTGAGGTAGCTAAACAAACTATAAACACACTATCGCTTATACACCTTGTAATCTGTAGCTTAATGTTACGTTTACACACGAAAATGACGAAAATGTGCTTCTATTAAATATACCATATTATTAGGTCTCCTGAAACTTTTTGATTAGGTTGAAATAAATCTGCGTACGTATATAGCTCTTAGTGGTCTAGTCAGTTTTTCAAATGCACGAAAATGATCAGTTTTAAAAACAAAAAAAAAGTTTAATACTAACTAGTCGATGTTTCTATGTTTGTGTTAAATTAATTATGTCTATAACAGTTTTTTACAATTTTACGTTACAGTCTTAAAAATTCTGCATGGTCTTCTAGCGAAAATGCTTTTTACGTTATATTAAACACAGATTTAGTTTAATTTCGTTGTATATACTAAGGATCAAACTTGATCCGTTAGAATAATTATTACGTTAAACAATAGATGTAGTAATTGACAATGACTGCCATTATGCTTACTCGTCTGTCGCAGATCAATTTTTTTAATATATCGTTAATAAAACATTAATAAACAATTAATGAACTTAATTTTTCTTCTTTTAGCAGCTACGGCGCTTTGAAAGATCTTCGCCTCTTCTGCAATGGTCTCTATTGATATCTATCTCTAACTTCGGCTCGCTATGTAGCTCCATAATTTTTCTTACTTATTACCTTAATCTTGTTTGTCCTTCTAGATGGCATTGTACCAAGTTCTCCAGGCTTTTCGTTTCTTTACCTGTTCAGTCCATGTAACCCGTGTCTTCCCCTGCCCCTTATTTTCCACTCTTTAATGTCCCACACAATTTTTAGGAGTCTTTCACTACAGATTCTATTTAAATGACCTAGCCACTTTAAATGATTGTTCTCTATACTCGTTTGTAGCGATCTTCCCTGATTTCTACGTTACGGATCTTATCTCTTCTACTTGCTCCTATATTTCTCAATAGCTTTATCTCCGTCGCTAGTAGTTTGGACGAGTTCTTTTCATTCAACACCCACAACTCGCTGCTGTAGTTTAACGTTGGCAGACTTTCACTTTCGTTTCTTTCAAGATTCATCTGTTTTTAAATAAGCTTTTATGCAGTGCATAGAACATCCTCTCAGTCGCTCCTATTTTGCTGTTCAGTTCACTGTTTATTTTCCCTGTGTTTTCTATAGTGGCTCTTAGATGCTTGTACAAGTTCATCTGTTCTACCTTCTCATTGTCAATTCTTACGTCTATTGTAACCTCTCCTTTCGCTACTACCAAGTCTTTGGTCTTCTTCACATTTACTTTTTTCTCTAGCACCTCTTTTCAGATATTAAAGTCGTGCTATACTGCTGCTTCTGTTATTGCAGTTAACACAAGGTCGTCCGCGAATGCAAGTGCTCCCATGAAGACAAGTTGTAGTCTTCTATAACCAATCTGGTACTTTTTTCATCAACTGGCCACTACAAGTTTATTACCATTATATATTTGTAAACAATTTGTACGGTAATGAAGTTGTTTTTAAACAACCATTTTTTTATAGTAGCATTGTGCGTAAAATATTATGGTACAAACGTGTTTTTAACATTTTCAATAATGGAATTGTCAAAAAACTACACATTTGAGATAACAATATTCTGTTTTCTTTTTTCCTGGCTAATAATATAATATATTATTATTATTATAAGTAGGTAACAGTTAGATGCTTTTACTTATTGATAAATAAAACACCTTTTTTCTAACAGGTAATTTAGTGCAATACTTTCAATTAAATTTACAGAACAAATTAAAACCATAAACGATTGTGTAATAATTAATTTCATACAAAATACATTGTTGAAAAACTTTCGCAAATTAGAGAAATGTTACAAGTAACTAAAGAAATGTTTACCATAGCGTAAACAATTTTACTCTATGGTACTACTACAACGACTGCATACAAATTCAGGTTCTGGTATACAGCTACTTTCAGTTATAGTAATTTTGATTGAATGGACAAACTATGATCAAATAAATTCTAATCTACAATTTTAAAAACCTAGGACACATATTCTTATTTAGAAAATGTTGAAATAGTATAGTTTGTCAAAACCATAAAAAGAATGCAAACCTATGGACTGGTAAACAATTCTTTGAACCTTCAAAATATTGCATGCCCACTTGAGCTACTTGAAAGAATAAGAAAAATACGCATTATTAACACAAATACATAGGTAACCTCTCGGGAACAATAAATTCTTTGCAAGTTTTCACATTGTGATCTCAAACAGGTCATTCAACGGAACGTATGCCTGTAACTTACAATTTTACCAAGCAGATATTTTGTTCCATTGTAGTGACCTTGTAGGGCTTCGGTTAAAAGAAGATTCCAGTTAGTATACACTTCTCGTAGAAGGCCATAAGTCGTATGTCTATCCTAAATGTATGATTGTCTGTTTTTTAATGAATGCATTACGACGTACTAGAAATCCGAAACCGCTGGTATTGGAACGTAAAACAGTACCAACAGTTTCAACGTTAAAGGGAGGTATCCCGTTACCACCACCTTGCATGTACGCCCTTCTTAGATCAAAAACATCTTCCTTTAAATGAAAAAATTTGTTTTACTTGACAGACAGCTGCGTCAATGAATACCAAATGACATTGGCAGTCTTAAATATAATTGCAGTGCCCTTTTAATTAAATTATATTGTGGTGGTTCTGTTTTTTCAAATTGCAAGTTGTTGTAATAGTAATTGCTGTGTCGTTGGTTCTGCGGTCAACTTGTTTTTGTAGGGGTCCAATCAGGACTAGTTTAGTATAGGTTACAGGCCATTTATATAAACAGCGGCTTTACATAAAAAGCTTAAGTCGTATATTTTATATGATGGAAATTATAATTACTGAGTTGCTCTTGGTTTTAGGAAGAGACAGGTCAGGTGTTTACAACTGAGAACCGCAAAGACAGCACACTCACTGCGTATGTGCTTTGAATTTTCCTCCTGTACCCTGTAAGCTGTGGCCTTGTTCAGTCAATAGTTCTTCTGTGTAAGTCCAGACAAAATTTAGTTGTTCTAAGCGTAGAACCTTTAATAACGGGTCTAGCATATCGCGTTGTTTGACAAGAAGTGCAAGGTGATTGCAACTGTGACATCATTCAGTCACATATCTCGTGCCTCTTGCGTTTTGGGGTATATTCAGAAGGTTGGTATTCGGCCCTTTAAAAGTTTCTTAGCCCAGCAATATCCAGGGTATCGGTTGTTTAATTCCACTATGGTCGTGAAGCCATAGGATCATTAGATAGTTCTTAGCAGAGAGCTTTATGAGAAGTAGTCGACATTCTTGAATAAGTCGTTACAAGATATTAGGCGGGATTAGAGTTCTGATTACCGCTTGACTGCCGCAACAGCTGTTTAAAAAGGTTATTATCGTAGAGATTTTAGCTTGGAAGACAGTTAAGTATTTACGTATAGTCGTCTAGCATATTTAATTTGGACTTAATTTCATTCCATAAACTATAGCTCCCGTTTTCTTCCTAGTCCGTAACCCATCCGTAAACCATACAAGGACGGAAAAAAGACTGGTCTTCCAACAGCCATTTGTACTAGCTGGGATGAAGGTATTGTATAATTTACCAAAGGAGAAGTGGGAAATCAGTAGTAGTACTACATAAGATCAGATGGTCTGCGCATGCCGGCATGCCGCGCCAGTTGTCTCAGTGATGGCCAGTATAGTGTCAATGTTGTACTTACAGCGTAGTACTCGTAGATGAAATATTTTTTAAAGTATTGTTTAAATTTTTTTCACAAAAGATTGCTCGGTATTGAAGAACATTAAAGTCAGTAGAATATATTTGTTAACTGAAAACCGTAGGGGAGGGGGATGTGCAAATTTTGATAAAGGCTTTTGACTTAAATTGAATGCTAAACGTTTTTCTTCTAAACTATCTAGCTTGAAATTTGCTACAACTGGAAATCGTTTGTAAATTTTGGCTTTAACGCCTATTTAGTCAAAAATTAATTGCACATTTCTGTGTAATTTACTATCGTAATAAAAATAATCATAGGAAGGTGATATTTTTTGATAATGGAAGTATATTTGCAACCATAAAAATTGGCAAAATACAACAATATTAAAATTTTTAAAAATTATTTGTTAAACACTGCCAGAATGTTTTTTTACCTTGTTGATAGAACTACGAACGAACTATGAGTTTTTAATGGCAACAAAATATTTTTGTAAATATGAAGAGCAAATTTGAAGTACCGACGGGAAAATGTTACAGTTCGTAAACATTTCACATTTTTAACATCCTAAAGTGGTTTTAGATGTAATTTTAATTCAGTTTTAATTCAAATGTCAATACACTTTTTAAACATAAGTATGACTAAATTTATTGCATTTGTAACAATGACATACATTTTAAAACAGATTTGAAATTGTAAATTGATTCTGTTGTGTAAACTTTTTTATATCAGTAGACAGTTGAATAACTAATCAAGTAATAATTAGTTCATAAAACTGCATTGTCATGGAAATTTTCAAAATTTAGATTTTAACGGAAGTACATGTTTTAGTGCTCAAGAATACCAAAAAAGTATTTTTCAAAAACACTTGTCTATGGGTGGGTTGGTGTGTGGGTGTGTGTGTGTGTGTGGGTAGGTGTGTGTGTGTGTGTGTGTGTGTGTAACGCCTCTAAAGGCTAAAGTACTGGACCGATTTTGATGAAATTTTAAATCAAGAGCTATATCAAAGATTGTAGTTCTGAAGGCGGAAGTTAGTCAGGTTTTTCCGCTAACGTTTTTTTCTTAACTAAAAGTTTTGAAATTTGAGCAGTGGATCTGAGAGACGAACCTAAGGCAAATCAAACATTTTTTTACTGAACTCTCTAGCTTCAAAATGGCGGCCGCTACGATTTTTTGAACATCTCCACTTTATCGCCCATTTACTGTGAAATTAGTTATCTGATCGGGATCAACAACAGCTTATCTAGATAGTAAATCCGGGTTCCTTTTCTATGTCTCAACATTTAGTGACGACGTATTCGGTAATATTCTCGACACACTTTATTTATTATGTTTACGGGTTGCGATGTTTATGTAACAGTTCCGCAGGGTAATCGGGGCCACGAAGCTGGTATACCGGCGGAATGTATTAATTACATCATTATATCTCTTTTAATAATTTTGCTAGCAATTGTTTGTAAAAAGAAGCGTGGGGCGTAGTCCCCGGGTTCTGCTAGATTTATTATTGCTCGAATTCTGTGTATTTCTAATTTTTCAAAACACTATAAACATAAACAAAATGATGAAGTAAACTCGTGTTGGCTGTTTAAAAGATCGCGTAATTGTTCAAATTTATTTGACCAATTTCAGTTTAGATTTGTTTGTATTTCCGGATGTAATGTTAGGAATGATTAGTACTGAGTATGTAAAACTAAATTCTAGCTAAGTTGGTGGGTTAAGAATTTACTGCTGACACTATCATCGCTTCATAGATAGATATGTTTGACTCATTGTTGAATTTGTTTCTGTAATGACGCTATCACTGTGAAGGAAAGGTCGTACGCGTACGTGAGTAGTCGAAAGCTGAGGCAGCCGAAAATCAGTGCTTTTAATAATATAGATTTCCACCATAAAATTTGCTTGTTCATTTAGCACTTCTATCCTGGCCGAATATATAGGTAAAATTTAAAATTGACCCATTTGGAATTAAGTTACACCATAGATTAATAACTCCTTAGATATCTGACTAATGGTTATGCTTATTTGGTTAGTACCGGAACAGCCCGCATCGCGTCGCTGTCATCGTTTGGAACAGACATGTACTATCGCTACTATCTGAGCGGTATGTTGCCGTTCGACGCTAAGTTGAGTGAAATGGCTATAGCCAAGTCACGTGTTTTCAACTTCGTACAATTAACTAATTCCTAATCTCAGAAAAGGTAAATTTCGTTTACCTGAGCATACTTATACGTAATTATTTACTGTGGCACCTATTTGGCTTATGACTTGGAGTATTTAAGAACTACTCTATTAACAATAGATTTTGCTATTTTAGTAAGCGCAATTACGAATACTACAGGTAATAACGATGTGTGGTATTACTAACTCTGAAAATTTTGTTATTTCTATGCAAAATTATTTTATATAAATTTAAAGTAGGTACTTATGTAGTATATTTTTACTTTTCTGTACTTTCAGTATAGGGAAGTATTGATTTCATGCAGATTTTCGTTTTTGAGATTTTAACGGAAATACATGTTTTGAACCTCCGAGAACCCTAAAAAGTGGTTTAGAAAAAATGTCCGCTTGTTTGTTGCTACATAAAAATTTAAAAAAAGCATACAATGTTGAGTATTTATTAACACGACGACTTACACAAGATGCGTTAGAAGATACATTTTCCGTATTGCGCCAGAAATGTGGATTTAATGATAATCCAACTGCAAGAAGCTTTAGATTATTGTTCCGACATTTTTTTTGTGCAAATTTAAAAAAACCGGTGGTAAATTCAAACTGTGAAGAGGATCAAGTAGAATTTGTATTTAACATCAAGGATTTATCAATGCCTCTCCCACCATCTTCTTCAAATGCCCTGATATCTGCGAATGCATATAATAAGGATAAAGAGGACACCGAGATCAGCAAGATAAGTATACAGAGTGTTGCAACACGCGAAATCACGTTAGAAGACTGCTCTATACGGTACACTGCAGGATTCGTATTGCGAAAATGTATATAGAAATTTAAATGCAGCACATGCGAAAAAGAACTCAAAGGTCTGTCAGAACCTCGCTGTCTGCGATCAAAACCTAAAATTAGAAAGAGTAAAACTGACACCGAACTTATAAAACAAAAGGCTTATCCCTGCAATGTATCTGTTTTCGGAAGACTGTGCGCGTCCAACGATCTAACTAATGCGGTTGTAAAAGTAACAAACATACTTCCTGGTTTTCTTACTGCTACTGAATCTTGCATAAAACATAGAGAGTTCATAATTCGCTATTGCTTACTAGTACGTTTGCAAAAACAAACTACCTGGGAGTCAAAATATATTCGAAAACCTAAAAGTGGAGTAAAAATGAATTCTAAAATTCGCAAATTGTCACATATTTAAGATTACGAAAGCTTACTTCTACCTATGTTTGTTCAGGATTCCGTCCACATTTCAATGAGAAGTTTATAATACAATTATAATAGTATATTTAAGCTATATTTAAGCAACATCATACTAGCAATAAGATTAGTTAATTAATCAATTATTTCTAATATTTCTATCCTAAAATTTAGATTACTGGACTTTTGTGCAATGTTAAACAACAATCGGCTACTAGTTCAGAAATGTATTCTCTATTTTTAATTAAAAGTATAAATAGTACATTCCTAAATAAAGCTACTATTGTCATAAATTGAGATGTTTTTTTTTAATAAACAAGATATGAATTTCTTGAGAAATGCCTCATCAAAATTTATATCACGTTAAACATAATAAATGTATATATAAATCATAACGTATACTATTTTTGCTGTAATTTTAATATTCTTATTTATAAAAATATTACTTAAGCTTAATAGTTCAAAAATGTATTAATATAATACTTGAACAGGTAGAAAGGAAACCCTGCTCAGTGCTTTTACCTGCTTCAAGATTTAATCCTCAACAAAGTTGACCAGTTAAGTGGTTCATTGCTTTTATTCTACCAGGATTCACTTGAGTAAGTTTTCAGTACCTGCGGGTACTGCCACCTAGGATAGTTTAATGTCACTATTTCGAGCAGAACTACTACACCATTTAAATCAGTGATCTAAGGAGTTATTAATCTATGGTTACACGTATTTTAAATTGTAATAATTACACTTTCACTATTTCACAAAATGACGATACCGCTTAATCACAGTTCTCAACACCAAGTGCTAGCAAAAAGTGCATTAATAGAAATGCAAAAAGTGTACTATGTAAGTAAAAGTTACTGCAAACTTGCAAGTTTGCATGTGTACGCCATGTCGACTCATAACATGTGCGCGACTGCGCCGACCGCGCTTTTATAGCGTTCAGTTATATTTTGAGCTAGAGACGCGCAAATTACAGAGTAGTATTTACAACTGTTTTTATACATTTAGAGAAAGTTTCAAATAAGTTTCAGAGGCTGTTGACGTGTTTTTAACGAAACTGAAACTTATTTCAAAAGTTCTATTGAAACTTTTCATGGCTCACATCACTATAACGCGCCACATAAAACACAGCTAAACCTTTAACATTAAATTATAAAATTAACAGAGCACTTATTACACATACATTGTTATTAAATAATGTATTATATTAATGTTATAGCTTTTGTGCTAATGAAAAAGTCACAACGAGCATATTGTGAAATAATTTAATTTTGTTGCTAGATTTTAATTACCCACGCAATGTGATGTTTATATGGGACGTGATAATTTCAAGTTTTTCTATTCTGGAAATTCATAAGTGACAACGCTAGCGATACACCTGATTTGTGCGAAAAAGAAATATATATATACAAAAGAAAATTGGTTGCTGTAAAAAGATCTTACATAAGAAGCGGAACATTTTACCTTTGCAATTTTACAAAGACGAATAAGTTTAACTTGAGTATCCGACACTGTTTTTGATGTTCCATTTAAAATACAATTTTTTTACTAGCTGCAATATATTCTACATTTTATATCATGACAGAACGTGCGATAAAAATGCCTTACAAAGCGACTACTTGAAAACACGACAAATTTTATATCGTTATATGCTCGGATGTTTCCTATAAACTGCAACTTTTGTTTCATAACGTTTGTATGGACTGAACTTAATAAGCCTTGCAGAAATGGCACTAGAACTTTATGATGAGAGAAGTTTGCTACCTTTTAAAACATTGTATCCTTTACTATCAAAATTCGAACTTTCATAGATCTTAGTAATGTAATGATAAAAAAATGGTGTTATAACATTTTGCTTAAATTTAGCCCACTATCTTAATTATTATTTATTGTTTTAATATATTTTTTGTTTTACAAAAATAGATATTTTACTACTAGCTATAAGCTAGTAGTAGTACAACTACAACGAGAAGCCTAAGCCGACTTCTGGTTCTACCACACCTTATAATAAATCTTCTATATTTTTTTATCAAAACTCGTACCCATGTTACTCCAGTCAATATCGTATTTCAATAGATCTAATTAAGACCATATATTATTTGCAAAACACTTCTCTTTGTATTTAAAATAATATAGAAAATGATTTAACAAAGGGCGTGTAAGAGTGCTTTCACATACCCTAATCTAAGAATGAGCGAAACACTACTCCTGGACTTTCCCGTACTTTAGAAATTGTTACTTATCATATTTTCAAAAATTTGTTACACGCCAATAATGACGACGATTGCACCTACCTCTACCACTCTATCGCGGGTACAGCTGTTTTAGTATAGTTTGCGTCAACAGCCTGCGTAAAATCGGCTTAAAAGTATGGACTGTATCCACGTAGATTTGATGGAAATTGATGACTTAAATTTATCTCTTAAAGGTTAGCTTATAAGTTATTTAAGACTTTAAATGGCTAACCTAAATGTAATATGCAAAACTTGGTTTTTAATTTTACTTACGTTTAACACATTCCTGGACTTCAACCTTTAACCAGGAATTACCAGAAACCCCTCTGAGATGTGATAATTGCATAAAGTTATTTGAGAAATATACTCTTGAAGCTTGGCAGATTCCCCCCGAAACGTCCTATATCCCAAAATAATACATCCACGTGGATAAACAAAGTAGTGTAATGGAAGCTGTCTTTGATTATTATCTTGTCAATTACGTTTCATCAAAGCTCCCTTAATATGAGGTGTTAGTATAGGGTTTAACAGTTTCACAAGACCTTACTCAACAGAATTCAATTTCAACCATCCATTCTTGAGTTTAAAAAGAACAGAAATGAATGAAAACCCAATTTGAAATGATCTTGAAAAATTTGGTTTAAAGATCATGCAGCCATTTAAATGAAAAAAAAAACGATGTTTATGACGAGTTAAAAGTCACGTAACTATTTAACGGGCCAGCGGGTGATCTAGTGGTTAGAGTCTCAGGCTCTAGAGCTAGACTCCCAACGGCAGTATGTACGCTTATTCAGAAAAATTTCCGACGTGCAGAGGCACGTCGGAAATTTTTCTGAATAAGCTAAACCCACGGACGTTGTGTGTGGTGTGTATGTTGGGTTGCATGTTTATTCGGGTTGTGGCACGTTAGCCCGGTGAATAGCGCTAAGTGCGTTGAGCTCGGGTAAAGGGGTGGGGCAAAAATCGTGGAGTTGCGCTCACGCACGGCCCCAAGAATCAAAAAAAAACTGTTTAAAGAAAAATAAAAAAATAAAAATTTTATGGAACAAAACGTCGCTATGAAACACGCAATACGGAATGACTTTGAAAAGCTAGTTTCAAGTTCATGCTGCAAATCGGCAACATCGAGAAGGTAGTGTATAACAAAGAGTCGGTACGAAAACAGAGATTAAAACATTAAAAAATTGTAGGTTAAAGTTTATTTCTTCTGTTGAACAAACTAAACCTCCTAGTATATTAAGTGGAAAAAAACATTACAAAATATGTAGACCAAACCAGACCAGACCAAACTAATACTTACTGAACGTGGATAATCGAATTGCTTCAAAGATTCGATTATTAGCTTGCTTCATTACATTTTATCGAATCTCCTTAACATGAGGTAATTGCGTTTTCGAAATACCTGTGCTTTTCTGTTTAGTCGGTAATGGTTACATCTTAAATGCTAAGTAGTTATGATTGTGTTGCGTCTTGTTGGAATTAATGCGGTTCAAATGCTGTAACCGCTTGTGCAAATAATACTCTCGTTTCTATAAGCCCCTTCTTGTTGTTTGTTCCACGTCGCTGGTGTTGGAGATTATGGGAATATGATTTTATTAATATTTATACCTTATCACTCACAGTTTGTTCCGACCTCATGATGGATTGGTTAAGGTGTTGGCAGGTAAAGTTTAGGTCGATTTGTTTTTGTTTGTCGCCGTTTTCGCCGCCGCGAAAATATAACGCAATCGTTGTCACTTTACATCTAATTGAAATACGAGTCTTGGTAAACATCCACCGGAATAATTTAACATGCAGAAGCTCTCATTCGGGCACCGGATTCAAAGAAATGACAGTGCCCCACATTCAGGAAAGTGGATCTTATTTCAGCGTATGCTAAACCGGCATTCGAACCCTTAGGATAGGTCGGTAACCTTCGGTCTAGATCGGTGCCGACGCCAGCGATGCCCAGCGTCGCGAATTCAGTCTCTAATCGTCGTCGCTTCATCAAAGCCGCCTGTATACGTGCCGATAACAAAAATATACCTACTTCACGCCGGTGCGTATCTCTTACACTGCGTGAAACCGCGTAAATTTAAATCACTAGGTTGCCGCGCAACTTTAGTTCCTGCGTTGTTATAGCGCTGTAAAACTCGAATGAATGATTTCCTAAAGTTTTAAAGTTTTCGGGAAACTAAAGTCGAAATGAAGTTTGACTCCAAACATTTTATTGCCTACGCGTACAATTACGCAAGACTTGCGTTACTTCGATGCAAATGGAAGTGATTGTGGAAATGAAATGTTGAGTGAAAATGTTCATTAGCGATCTAACACAACTGCTCGCAGGAGGTAAATGTGATTTACGTTTAAGCACCTCTTGTTGGAACGTTACTATGCTTTAGAAGGGACATTAGATTAGAAGTTTAGGAATATCCGAGCGAACGTTAATTTTGGCGGTTATATACAATTAATCCGGAGTAGCGCCAGTGCTTGAGCTTCATGGTTGTAGGAGTCATTTCGCATCGATTTCGTGATACCTGTAAGTGCCTATTTTGGGAACCTTTTCATTTCATGGCCATACGCATCATTTAACGTCGGTTTAGCGATACCTTAAGAAGAGCTATTTTAGAATCCCTTTTTGTGATTGTGTAACAAGTTGACATCCGTGCCCGCTCGCTTTTGAATTTTTTTCCTTTTGTGTCCTTACAGATCATTTTCTTTAAGCTTAGCGTTGTTGCCGCCTGCGTAGCTTACTGCTACTCCAAATAGATTATACGGTTTCTAAAAATGGTTTTTCATGTATTTTCTTTACAGGATGCGCAAAAACATGTATCCTATTTAAATTGCTATAATCGAAAATTGGGTTGAAGTTACGTTTTGGCTACTTTATGGAACAAAAACAGTTCTGATTTCATCAAAGAAAAAGCTCTAAAATAAATGATTTTAGTAAAAAACTCAATTCGTAAATTCCTAAAACCGCTAGTTACATTGTTATATTCGAAAAGTACCAACATGCAAGGCTTTTCTTTGTTGGCGCATTTTGTTTTTAATTTACTTTTAACTGACTAAGATGCGTGAAAATTGTTTGCAATCAATTTGTAACTACAAATCACATAATTTTTGTACGATTGAACATGTCATCAAAAAACGCCAGCTAATTCTGAGAAGATACCTTTTTCCAATCAACTTCTGTGGAATATATCAAATTTTCAAATGTTTGCGTACCAAGAAAAATATTTAAAATTTAAAAGTTTCCACTTCTTAATTGACCTCAATTGAAATTTACCGTTTTTCATTTTTCTCGCGTTATTTCCGATTTTCAAATAATTTTAATTTTCCAAGAAACCCAATTTTAATTTCCCACCAGCAATTGACCTTTTAGGAACACGTTTCTTGCCACGAATATTAATTAAAGACGATTCGTTTCAGAAATCCAATTTTTCCGTAATTACGAAATATTCACGCTATCAGGCACGCTAATATTTGACTGTGTAAAATACGTATAGCGCGTGTTTAACAATAACACACGGTAGAATTTTTGAGTTAACGACGGTTAACGATTTACCAATTAAAGCTTCGAGTGGCTATTTCGTTTATGATACTCAAACAGTACGACGGTCGGAAATGATTTGTATCGCCCATTATGTAGGTGTGAAGTACCTGAACAGTTATTATTTCTGACTTACGGCTTTCATAATAAATTAGCTGCCACTTCTAGACTTCGTGCCATTAAATCATTTGGACGTAAAATTAACCAGTTTCCCTCAAAGCAGAGCTTTTGTAATTACAACTGATTTTTTTTACCTACCAATGGAAATAAATTACTCTTTGTCTGTCTTACATTGTTTACTGTTATTTGATAGGAAAACAAATTATTGTCGGCGCTTGTATTGTGAAGATCTACCCAACGCTAAACCCTTTCTTTGTTAATTACTTTTCCAGAGAAACTGTATCGGCTAAACTAT
The DNA here is from genome assembly GCA_958336395.1 of Ctenicera cuprea. Taxonomy (NCBI): domain Eukaryota; kingdom Metazoa; phylum Arthropoda; class Insecta; order Coleoptera; family Elateridae; genus Ctenicera; species Ctenicera cuprea. The sequence continues at coordinate 15,207,547 of OY284496.1, read as the reverse complement.
TAAACTTGCGTTAAGGTTTAAAAACTAACAAAGGGAAAAAGTGGATCAATGAAAGCTGGATTTATAAAAATCGATTTGAAAAGCTTCTGCAATTATTTAAATGTAGGTAATGGTAATGTGGTGTAATATCTACTTTATTAAACTCGATGTGTCTATGGTTTATCAAGTGCGGAATAATATACTGAGAAGGAATTTGTAGAACATTAACTATGACCACGCAAGCCTAGGATAAGTACGATCCTTGGACCGTGGCTTGTGTGAACTTGGTTCGGCAAATTCGGGGTATAAGGGATTTTCAGCAACAAATGTCACGGTAAGTATGCGGTTGGCCGCTGAGGATAGCTCTACACAACGCACATAAATACAGACGATGGTTCTAGACTCTACTCACTTTGAACTTCATGTTGCCGAATATGTAAATTGCGCGGTATTTAGTCGGGTTCTCTGCGTAATTGCGTTGGAAAAATGGGTGAAACACTTTGTATGAACTTTCTCATACTTCACAACTTTTTATTTTTTGTATGTTAAAAGATATATGATATTTTTATATATTGTAGCTCCAATAGTTACTAAAAAAATTGGCAAAACATTTTGCCTGTACTTTTCCATACTTATTAAAAATTATTACCTTTGTATATCTAATTACAACAATTAGATCACCACTAATCATAAAACTGTTTTGAGTTTTGAGGCATTTAAATATATACTCCCGCTAATCTCTTATTGCAAGAAGGACAACTAACAACAATCATAAACTACCTGTGTAGAAATTTCAGATTCGTGTGTACGCAACTATCCCGTAAGCTTCTGTTTATTATCACGTGAATATGCTATGTTCGTCTCTTATGCACTACCTGTTTCGCAATTTACCTCATGCACTCTTAAGTTGTCATCGATGCTCCTGCCGAAATGACTACACATTTTTTGTTTTAAAATAAATTTTTCTAACTTTTTGGAAAAGGATTCATCAGGATTCAAAAAACAAAAACAAATTCTTAGAAGAGAAACTTAACTCCCTTAAATTTTGCTGCGCGTAAATATTAAGTTCTGAATTTTCCATGAGCAATTTAGCTTAAACAGACATTTTTTTTATTGTTCCCCGTTTATTAAAAAGAGAGATATGAATTTTCGATTTTCAAAAATTATAGAAATTGGCAAACTGGAATACGAACGAAATGCTCTAGGAGCTTACACAATTTAAAAACGTGTTTACGAACAATGATTTTTTGAAAATGTCGAAAATTTTGAAAATATTTTCACTTCACAGTTTTCATTTGTACAAAAATTTTAGTACATAAAAACATTGTTTTTTTAGATATATTGTAGTATCAAATTTAATTTCGATCTGTCAACTAGGTTTTTGAGAAAATATGCGTTAAAGTCAAAATAAACAAAAATTCATAGGAGGCGTCACGGAGAAATAAGCGAGCTGGGATGCAAACCAAATTATACTTTTATGAGCATTCAAAATTTAAAATAAACTGTTGGAACAGTTTTTCATAAATGTGTTTTCGAGAAATTCTAAAATTTTCAAAATATTACTATATTCCAATTTTAATAATTTTATCAAATATAATATATGGTAACATTGCTTTTTTCTAGAGCTAGTACAGTAACAAATTTGATCCAGATCTTTCAACTCGTTTTTGTGTAATAAGGCGTTAAAATCAAAATTTTCAAGAAATCGTAGCAGGCGTCATTCTAAAGATACAGTGTTGGGAAAAAAGATTTCGATTTGTCCCAGCTGTTTCTATCACACTGTCTTAAAGTTTTGAAATTTTGCTTTCGAAAAAGTCATACCAAAAAAATGTATCTAACATTCGTTTCCGGTTCTGGTTTGTAAAAAATACTTTTTGAATCGACGAATTTCTATTGTATTCTAAATTTACTAAAGTCGGTGCAATAGTTCTCTAAATATCGCGTTACGCGCACATACATACGAACATACACAAAATTTAAAAAAATATTGTTTAGTTTTGTATCCACTTTTAAAAAACATAATTTATGAAAACTTTTCAAAAAGTTTAAAAATGGAGGAAGCACTTTCTCTGGGATTTCTCATACTTTAAAAATAATTACCTTTTTGTTTCGTAAAGTATTTTATAATGGTATCAGATGCAGTCTAAAAACTTAACTGCCAACTCTTATGTAGGTGCAAATAGTTAAGAAAAAATGAACTTTTAAAATGGCGACGACGTAAATCAGACATAAAATAGTGCTTTTCTCCATATTCCATAAAATTCATTTTTCTTCTCTATACGGCAGTGGTAGAAACTAAATGTGTGAAGCATGGGTTGTCTCTTTTCAACAGCTTGCGGTCGGCTTACAGTCAACTCAACCGTCCTTAAAGTGTATGTTAGGTTGAGATAAATGTAAAATAAATTGGTTGTGCTGAGAATTTTTGGTTTCTCCTTACTATCATCTGATTATACTACGTTCGTCTCTTACGAACTACGTGTTTCACTATCCATCAGGCTTACTCTTATGTTGTCATTGGTGCAAACTAAGCTAGGTCCGTCCATACAAAGCATTATAAAATAGACCATACGTAGAAATATGCAACTTCCCAACATTAAAAATTGAGAAATGTTATTCCCTGGGAATATTCATATTTGTAAGCAATATTGCTAACAGTGGCATTTTTTGAAATTAACTACGATATTTTAAATACATTTTATAACAGTTCATCCTCACTTGTGCGTTCACCTTCAGTTATAATAATATCAGCTTCTGATTTTTCGTACGGTACAGATAAATCGGTTTCTGTTTCAGTTTACAAAAAAGAAAAAGCTGAAGATTCCAAAATAATTTTGGTGTTCTTACTGGAAGTCGGTAAGGTTGAACTATGCAAATTCTGTTGTGAATCTTTTGGACTTTTTTATTTCCATCACAATACTGCATGCTTTTCTCAGTTGTGGGTTATATAGCATAATTTTGCCGCCCTGTTTGTTGTAAGACTGTCGTTTGCATAATTGCATTAAATGAAAGTTTCTTGGGAATTTCACTAAGGCAAACGGGGAATTTTCCCATTTCCGTAGAATATTGTTTTGTCTATTGGGAAAGTTTGATTTTTTTGGAAAAAGATTTCTTTGCTTAAAGAAAACCAGAGAGGAAACGGCAAGTCACCAAAAATTGGTTAGGAGAGGAAAAATTAACCCACTTTAATATTGCTGCACCTAAAAATTAAATTTCTACTATCACTCATAAGCGAATTAAATTGTAGCTCATTCTATGATATAGAATAAAAAAAAATCGTGTGGCTAATTTTGAGTTTAAATTTTCAAAAATTGGTAGAAGGCGTCGCAGAGAAATTAACGGGCTGGGAGACCTACAACATTGTAGCCATTTTCTAGCTTCATTAACCTATGAAAAACAAATCTAGTATTTCAGTTTTTGTGAAATATTTTTTCGATAATTTCCAAAATTTTGAAAATAATTTTTATTTTTAACAGCCAAATTTAGAATCAATTTATTAAGCGAAATGGCGCGAGGTACATTCCACCAGTGACAACAATACAAAAATGATAATTTGTATAGTGTTTTTACTCATTTCTTTCAGATGCACTTGCCTTTAGTTAAATCCAAAGTAACAGATTAACTGACAAAAATTGGATTATCTATGAAATAAAAAAAATGGTATTGAAAATAAACAGTTGTATTTAAATAAAATAAATCTAACAACGACCCTATAGTAAAATCAAAATATCTTAGAGAAAAAGCGATACCGTTCTTATCTAAAAAAGATGAGTATCATTGATAAACTCTGTTAAGAATTTGAGTAACAAATCTGCAACCGTATGGAGTTTATTTAATAAACTATAAAATAAGAAACGAGACTTATTCAATCTTTATAGATACAATATAATAATAAATCCTGTAAATAACCTTTAAAAGTTAGCCAGCATTTGTAGGGCTAAGATCAGTTACACGGATTCCCTTACCGACCTGAAGAAATTAGATTAATTATAGGGAAATTGCCTTCTTAGTATTCGACAGGGCTGGATGGTATACCAACAACTATTATTACTAAAGATGTTGCGGATATTGTCTGCTGTTCTCCGGCTGACTTAATCAACGATTGTCGTAGATTTGGATCTTTTCCTAATAAATTGAAGTTAGCCAAAGTAATAACGATTTACAATTTGGTTTTTTACCCGGTAAATTTACATCTAACTTTTATTATATCTTTAACTCGTACTAGCGTAATGCTGGATAAACTGGTTTATTAGTCTTCAATTTGTCTTCTGATAAATCGCCATTGGTAAGAATAGAAGGTAAATTTTGCCAGCAGTTTGATTCAATTAATATAATAGTGTATTTACCTTTGATAGGCAGGTAAACGTCAATAAGTTCATTTACCACAATTGTAGAAGCAATCAAAGCTCTGAATAAAGAAGGTGGCACTCGGAAATAATCGGGAAGATATATAAAACGTTAAGAAATATAACCAACATGCACCAAGTGCAGTTTCAAAAAAACCCTTAACAAATTAAGCAACTTTTAACAAAACAAAAAAAACGTTGAATTTTGTGACAAACAAAAAAGTCAAAATTTTATATGACTTTGCATCAACTGACTGGAAAATAAGCGTAGAAGGGTTGCCAAAGTATAAAGTAAATTCTGTGATGTTGAAGGTTGCATTCTCCAAGTGAAAACACCTTCGAATCGACAGAAGGCAAAACTTTACACAATTCAGAAAAATATCTCGTTTGCAACTTTTTTAGCAATCAAATTCAAACATTCAAATACTGCCAACAGAATCTAATATACACTGTGTCCATTAAGTAACCCCCCCCCCTCCAACTAACTTTTGAACGACTTGATATTTTTCTACAAAATTTGGTGTGCTGTAATGGGGAAATTAAATACTATTTTTCAGACCATATTAAAATTTTGTATCATCCAAAATGGCGACTGGGCGCCATTTTAAAAACTTTTTTTAAATAGAAAGGGGGGTCGAGTCACACCTCATTTGAAAGGTCTTTTAATTCTGCCTCTGATCCTAGAGTTTCAAAGAAAAATATTTAGCCATAACAAAATGGTGGATTTTAAACAAATGGACTCGCTCAATTCAAAATTGTTTTGATTTTTTTATCCAGGGTCGAGTGACACCTCATTTGAAAGGTCTTTTAGTTCTGCGTTTGATCCTAGAATTTCAAAGAAAAATATTGAGCCATAACAAAATGGCGGATTGTAAACCAATGGACTCACTCAGTTCAAAATTATTTTGATTTTTGTATCCAGCAGTCCACTTTTTCATTTGCAGGACTAAATTTTCCCAGAAATATCTCAGGTGGCTTGAAATAATATTGAAAACGTTATGTTCCAACAAGACGGTGCGCCGCCTCATTATTATAGGCCTGTTTCTGACTTTCTCAACGGACATTTTTTTGGCAGATCGATTGTTAGGCGGAGGCCTGTAGAATAGCCGGCTCACTCCCCAGATTTAACTTTCTTAGATTTTTTTCTATGGGAATATCTGAAATCGAAAGTGTACAGAACCCGTCCAGAAACAATTGAAGAACTGGAGCAACGCATTACAGAAGTTTGCAGAATTATCACTCCAGAAACTTATGAAAATGTAAGGCGGGAATTTCATAACCGACTTTTTATGTGCCAAGAAGTGAATGGTAAACATTTCGAACACTTAATTTAATTAATTTAAGCTTTATTTCTTAGTTTATTTAAATAGACTTCTTTATCTTCAAACATTGTCATTTTGTTATGGCTAAATATTTTTCTTTGAAACTCTAGGATCAGACGCAGAACTAAAAGACCTTTCCAATGAGGCGTCGCTCGACCCCCCTTTCCATTAAAAAAAAATTTTTAATGGTGCCCAATAACCATTTTGGATGATACAAAATTTTAATATGGTCTGAAAAATAGTATTTAATTTCCCATTACAGCACACCAAATTTTGTAGAAAAATATCAAGTCGCTCAAAAATTAGTTGGGGGGGGGGGGGGGTTACTTTATGGACACAGTGTATAACAATTTATTTACGGTTAATCGAATATAATGTAGTGTAGTTTGCGAAGCATCTTATCTAATTCCATTATTTTTTTAAATAAAATAATTTTAGTTTTTCTGCTTATTTTTAATTGTTAAGTGCAGTTTTTGCCTGCATATTCGAACAACAATTTTTCACATTTGCAGAGTTACATTTAACTTAAATTCGAAAATCAATTAACTAAAAGCAAAGTTATGATGAAAGATGTCACCAAAACGTGAAGAAAGTTGTGGTTTTGGAACGTACCTACGTTGTTAAACACTCTCGCTTATACGTACGACCTTGGGAAAAAGGTCAGCTTATCGACCCTCGCTAAAGACATTCTCGTAACTATTTCGAAAGTCACATACGCTCTTAACGAACCTAAACAGTGTGACGCTTTAACCTTGAAAACCTTGCAATTTGGATACTTAATATTGATTCTGAAAAAATCTCTTTGTTATTAGATTAATTTGGAAATAAAGAGATGAATATTAATAAAACTTGGCAATTCAATATTTAGCCCTAACACATGTGGATATCCAGATACATTAAATGTCTGGGTCGAAAACGACGAACACAATTTTTCCATCCAAGCCTTGTATTAGTTAGGCTTTAAAATAATTACTGACCTTACTTTAAACTACAAATGCATTATTTTTTCGATAAATTGCATCCCAATTTTTGCCTCATTGCATATTTACGGCAAGCCGTTTATTAATAAGTGTTGTGAAATCGGTATTACAAAACATTTACAATACGTGCATTTTATTTCAGATATTTGGAATACTTTTCAGATATCAGAAGTGTCCGAATTTCTAGTCTAGTATTTAGTCAGTGTTTACATTATGAGGCAAACACTTAATCATAAATTTTAGCATAATTCCTTCAAATATATAGTTGGCGCATATATATAATTTAAAACAAATTATTTACGGGCTTACAATAGCAACACGCTTACATGTTTGACCTGAGGAGCTTGTTTAGATAAGTATTATTCATCTGGCTACCTGGTCTATTATCTTGAGTTATTTGATAACGGAGTTGATAAGCGTAGAATAGGTATGCATAGTCAGGGGTTTTAAAAGTAATACACCAAACAATTTTATGACACTTTGCAAAAATATTTTTGAGTGCAGAAGCTCTGGCTTAGCTCAACAATAAAGTAACACTGAACGAAACAATGTATCTCAAATATTGCAGTTGTAGTTGTGAAACCTTGCAAAATCGTGCAACATTTTTCACGTACAACTGAATGGATTTGAGCCCGCTCATTGTTTTTGTTTACTTATTGAAATTTAACGAAGTTCTTGGTGCTCTGGAATTAAAAATCCGAAATTTGTTTAACATATTTTTAAAGAAAACCACAAAAAATAAAGTTTGCTATATCATACGCAACATTCGTCAGTCGATTTCTCACGATGCATTAAGAATATATTACTTCGCACACGTGCTATCAATATTATCTTATGGGTTGATATTTTGGGGTTCTTCGATTTTCGGCAAACGTACTTGTTTTGCGCAAAGGAGAATAATAGGATGTATGCGCAATACCAGGTACAGAGAACCTTTTTTTATTAAATCGCAAATTAAGGCTTTCCCTACATTATATAATTTTCAATTAATACTGTATGTTAAAAAAAATTGTTTGGCTATTCACTAGGAATTGTGATATGTATGCGAACTTAAATGTTGAAACTAGACCATCGAGGGAACTACGAATTCCACCACATAATACCGCGTTTTTTGAGAAAAAGGATAAATATCGTGCTATAAAAGCATACAGTGAGTTTTTTTCTAGGTTTTTACATGTTAATGTTTCAACCCTCTGTTAACTTTTATTTTTGTAAAAATTACAGAGCTTTGCGCTATTTTTAGATTAAATAATAACGTTAGCTAGTCATTTATTTAATTTTATGATAAATGGATAACGACAGGAAATCATAATATATAAGTTACAAACAGAATGGTATTTGCAAATAAATAGTCTGAATGGCAGAAAAGAAACACAAAACATTTAATTTAATAACGATACATGATTTATGTTACAACAAGGTAGTTTAAATGAAAATTAAATAAAATGTTTAAAATGGTCCACATGGGCATCTAAGCAATGGCCTAATCTTTCATAAAAAATATTTCTGAATTTCGCTAGCTTCAAATATTCTATATTTGAAATCCTGAATATCTACTGGTCTATTCCTTTGATCAAATACTTTTTGTGCAAAATAACCCCACAGGAAATAAGCAAGCATTAAAGATGAGGACTTCTAGCGGGCCATTTGTGGGGACCATACCGTCCTACCCACTTATCTGGAAATAACTGATTTAAAAATTCAGTTCCTTCTGCAGCAGAATGTGCTCGTGCCCCATCGTGCTGAAAAATAGTGTCGCCGTTTGCTCTAACTTCAGTTAATGCCGGCCCAACTTGCATAACTAGAAGTTCCATGTATTTTTCACGATTAAAGTTACCGTTTATGAAAAAGAGACCTAAAATGGGATTGCCTATAATGCCTACCTATGGCTTAATTTTTTCTGACCAGTGTGTGTGTGTTTCTTGTATAACATAGGGTTTTTTTCTGTCCCAAATACGTTTATTTAGTTTATTAACATTTTCGTTCAACAAAAATGTACTTTTATTGGTAAATAGGATAGAATTTATTAAGTTAGGATTGGCATTGATTTGATCTATCCAGTACTCACAAAACTCCATTCTGCTATGATATTCTCGTGGTAATAACGTCTGCACGTTTCCTAACTTATAAGACTTGTAGTTTTCTTGTTTTAAAACTTTATAGCAACTGCTCTTTTACACACCAAATTCATCTGATAAACGGCCAAACAAATATTTGTTTTGAGTTCTGTAAGAATTTGAGAAACTCTTACACGTTTTATGTGTATGACAATTTGTTGAATTGTTAGTGTGGTCAGAACAACATGTCAAATTTCAACTGCAACTTCAGCTCAGTAGAAATTATAAAGTAGCAGCAATTAAAAACAAACAAAAATCTAAAAAAATTTCTGGAAGCTTCTTTGTTGGTTCTAGGTAGATAAATTGAAATTGTTTCAATACTGTATCAAATCCTACCACTTTATTGCAATACTGGAATGAACATTCTCATTTAAGCAAAAGTTAACAAGGGGTTGAAACATTAACATGTAAAATCCTATGGTCAGTCTAAAAGAAACCTCGCTGTATAATGGTCTTCCAGACAACATAAAAGATATTTCAAAGCTGTTCGGTTTTAAGAAGAAGCTTGTAAAGGTACGCTGCCCAAGAATAAATAATTTGCATCTGATTTTGATTTAATTGTATTGTTTTATACTTCAAAGTGTAAGCTCCCGAAGATATAAAGCACTTGTCTAATAACTTTGGTTTATTTACAGGAATATTATATTTCTTTCAGCAAATACAAACTTTCATTAACAGTGAGAACTTGACTTAATTTTATTTAATCTTAAGCAGGTGGTAGTTTCAGGGCAGCTGCACACATTTTTGGTACATAAATTTAAATAAACCATGATTGTAAAACACATGTTGACATGTCTCAATGAGTTTGCCGCTTGTTGTGTGGATTATTGGAGCCAGTCTAATATTTAAAATTTTACACTCTCACATTTTAAGGATTAGGGTAAGTATTGGGTTGTAGTTATTAACATAAATTGGGGAAACTTGACAGCTTTGATAAGCACAAGTGTTCAAGTTAGCTTGAAAATGTGAGACGAAATCTTATTGATAATTCTATCTAATAAAAAATTAAAAGAGAATGGGGCTGTAATTTTATTGGAAAAATAAACAAGTCCAACCTCTTGGAGGATGAACATGAATTTGAATAAAAAGGTATGTTCCCTAAAGGAAGAGATCAATCTTCTGATTCTCAAAGATCACTCAGTTCGCTGAAATCTTAACGGCAGTTTGGAAGCATTATTGCTAACATCACAGTATTACAAGTCTGGGACTTGAAACTTCAAAATAAAATATCATAATTGTGGGTTTTGGGCTGCGAGAAGCACTTTGCTAAAATTAAACAGGCTTAGGCGTAGATGCTTACTCTTGTCAGTGTACCTGATTAGGCGTATCAAGCGTGGCGCTATTATTACTCTCAGGGGTGAATTAGGCGTAACAATTAAAGCGCTATTGCAGGGAAGCCGATTGAAGTAGGTAACGGCGCTATTTCCATTTTATTAGCGGCAAGACGCTCTTTTCGTTTGTTGTTATTATCCATTTGTACGTAATCGATCGCTGTTATAGGGTTAAATTCTCAGGCGTATTGGCAAACGGTGCTATTGTCCTTCGGGAATTAGGCGTAGCGACTAGGGCGCTGTGAGGATAAGACCTAATCAGGCTGAGGCTATTGCGTACAAACGAGTGATAGCACACGGCGCTCCTGTTACGAGTGCTCAGTTACTTGCGTAACCTTTAATATTGTCGACATTTATAAGTAATCACAAAAAGAAAAATCAGTTTAAGTAAAATTGCGGTACAAATTTGGATTGGCAACTTAACTCCACAAAACTAACGTGCAAATTTTATATAAATGGTTACCGCACTCATACCAACATTAGCATTACAAAAAAAAATACTTTAAAAGGTTTACTGTTGTTTAATTCAGTTTAGCATCTTATCCTTTTTAACCTCGATAAAGACAAAATAAATCAGACATGAGCAATAATTAAAACACGACGTAGATCCGACATCGATCATCGCAGATAAATAAGTAATCAAGTAGAAACACTTGATTAATCTTGAATGATACTATTATTTGTATAATTGTATAATTTGCAAATAAAAATATCTAAGACACTGCACAATCACAAGCTAAAGGCTTATTTATTAGAGAAATGTTTTCAAGATTTTGAAGATTATGCAACTTTCTAAAAAGTATTGTTTTTATAGGTTTTATGTAATGCACGTAATTCATGAAGTGACCATGTCAGTATCCTGCAGATCCATGACAATAAAATAATTATTGTTATAAAAACCTGTTGTTTTAAACAATTATAATACTATTTCGACTTTTCTCATTAAAAAGTAAAACGGTTTGCCATACATCTCGACTCTTAAGTAAATTCTTCTAAAATGTCTTATAATGTCCTGTTAGATACGGAATAATTAATGAGCAATTCAGTTTAATGTATATTGCAAACATCTTTTGATTTAGTATTCCTTAACAGAGCTCTCTCGACGTACAGTGTCGAGGGTATGGAAACTGTTAGCTGATGCATGTTCTACTTTGTAAGAAAATCGCATATTTCATTCTAAGTTTTTGTGCTGGAGAAATAAATCTTCTAAAGATTTCTTGTTTAAAAAATTGTGATTTACACTTAAAAACCATTATAATGTTGCTACTATGTACTTGAAGAGGTTAGACGTTTAATTTCAGCATGATTTTGTAATTTCAGTTCGAATGAAATCGATTTCTTATCTGTATATTCATTCCTATTGTTCGGTTGACAGTCTGTCTAAAAGTAATTCATTGATGTAACTGACTACTAAATTTACCGAAGAATGAAGGCGTGTTTTAACAGTTAACGTTTCTAACAAAATTGATTCTCACCGAAATTATGTAAAAACTTTATAATTTTGTAGCGGGATGTTTGTTTTGTTCTGAATTACTTCTGATTCGTTTTCTCTGAACATCAATTACCCAAGAAATACAAGTTTATACTTTTTACGTTTAATCCAGCGGCGGAGCTCTACTTATTGGGGTCTTAAAGCCAAATAAGTAAATACCCGAGGACTCCTGAAATATAGGCAATAGCAAAAAAAAAGGCAAATATTTATTCATTCAACCAACATAAAACGTTAAATATATTCCTGTAAAAAATAACCTTACGCAAATTATTATTTTAAATTATACAATTTTTCTATCACAAAAACCCAACAAGAAATGAGCGGAACACTTCACGTAGACTTTCCTGTAATTTAAAATATTGTTACTAATCCTTTTGCAAAAATATAGATTTATATAATGTTATACTGTTCAATGACTGTGTGGGACTGTGTCCATTTGCTGTGACTTGTGTCCCTATTGCATGTGAATAGGTTGGTAAATAGTGAATACTCCGCCTGAAGCAATAGCTGGTACGGCATACCGTTACCACCGCAACCTTAAATGCCTGATTAGTAACTGTTCAGCATACCCGAGTAAGCTTAAAAAACATTTACGAGAAAAAAATTTTCGATTTTTTGTAATATGATTCAAAAGAAAACCAAAAAGAGAAGAAAAGATTCGTCTATCAAATATTTCTGTACCTATAAATTAAGTTGTGAACTTTATTCTACTATCACTTATGAGCAATTTAGTCCAAAACAGAAATTTTTTTATCGTTTTCCGTTTATTAAATAAAAGGATAGGAGTTTTCAATTTTCAAAAATTCATAGAAGGTGTCACAGAGAAATTAGCAGATAGATATAGGCACAAATTGTAGCTCATCCATAGCTCTACGAGCCTACCAAATTTACAAAAATTGTGTTGCCAGTTTATGAGCAATAATTTCTAGAAAATTTCCAAAATTTGTAATATAATTTTTCATTTTATTGTTTTTATCTTTTCGATTTTTTGTGTGTGCAGTAACTAGGTTACTCCAGTAGCAAATTAGAACCAGATTTGCCGACTCGTTTTGAGTAATAAAGCGCTGAAATAAAAATTTTCATAAAATCATAGCGAGCGCCATTTTGAAGCTAGAAAGTTCGGAAAATAACTTCTGCTTCCGGTACCTGATTTTTTTTAAAATGCTTATTGTTCCGATAAATTTTTTGATACACCCACACATTCCAAATCGGACTATACGTTTAGTTAAACCGTTGTTGCCCCGAAGAAAAATTAAATGTTAGAAGTGGAATGGTAATATTTTTTAGGCACTGAAAAAATCTGAAGTAAATTTTAAGTTAGTAAATAAATTTAAAAAAATACGTTGTCATACAGTCGCCAGGAGACCGTCCTTGCATACGCTTGTTGCCTTTATTAATTTTCTGATTCAATGTATTGGATTGCAATCTAAACTGTATAAGTGATGTTCACCTATTCTAAAATTTCGTTAGAGTGGGTACACTACAGGGTAATTTAAAAGTGTTCGGACGACTTTCCTCATTTTCATAAAAATTCAATTTTTAGAGTTAGGGGTGAACTTGGGGTGCTTTGGAGGTGCTGCTTTTAAAAGAAGGACTATTTGCGGCTCACAACGGAAACCTGCCATACCGAGTTTGCAGCCAGAATAAAGTATTTTCGAAAAAAAAATAAAAAAATTTATCGTGGAGGTAATCTGGGTGTTAAGAATATCGCGCTTGCGCAAATCGACTATTTGGTATCTGTAGAAGACAATTGTGAGCTTTTGAGCCCGGCTACACTTCTCTTATTTTTTGAAGGAGTAATCTAATTTTATGATGTCTTTAGTATTTTCTAATATTTAGACGATGAGATCTCATAATGGATTTTCCTAGCTTTTCGGTTGCTTTTGGCTTTTACTCAGTTAAACTGTTTACGTAACCGCCAAACGGAAACCTCCCAAAAGTTTGTCCTCGTTTAAAGGTTTTTCCTATTGTCCTTTAACATGTTCGTACTGAGTTTGAAGCCAACTTTGGAAGTTTTTGAGAAAACGAATCCGAGATGTTATTTAAGGGTGGGCGCCTATATTGTATTGAATCCCTCTTATTTTTAAAAAAGTTGTTTTATTTTATATCTGGTATTTTCTAGTCACAGACTAAAAATAAATATTTCGGGAGTCTTTTCTTGAGAGAAAGTTATTCGTATTGACATTTAGCACATTCACACCGAATTTGATAAATCTGCCGAACAAACCGCCACGAGACCTTCCTCGTACACGCCCGCCGCCGCGTTTTAACGCTCTACGCTTATCAAATTTAGCCAAGCTCTGGCCAAGTTTACGCGGTTTAAGAGTTACCTAGAAATGGAAGCTTTACTGGCAATATACATCCGGTATTTCGAAATCTACCTAAAACTGTAGGTTCTTTCTATCTAGTTGCTAGTGTTACTGTTACGTACAAATTTGATAGAGACAAGAAACAAACAGCGTCAGCTGTATACATACGTACTTAATTTTAGCATGATTGTATTGCGGCAAGAAAAAGAAGCTAAATGATATAGTTGTTAGGACCTTTTAAAATGCGTAGGTTGTTCCACAAAAACAAACGTTTCATGGAAACAGTGTAAAATTGTTAAGGTTTTTGTGAACCAAATCCAAATATTTGGAGCAAAACGGACGCGGTTGGGCAAACATCGTTACTGCTACCTCTACCTACCTGTGCTTCTCGCCGATCAGATTTACTACGCAATCATTATTTTACAGTCTATGTTTGCATTGTTTTTATTAGCCTAACCAAACAGTCCACAATTTTTTTAATCTTTTGTTTTGCTGTTTAACTAATGCCGTTGTTTTATTGCAGGACGATGAACTACAGAATATTTCTACTTTGCTTCGTGGCGAATTGGTTACACGGTGAGTTTTTAAAGCAATATCGTATGTGTATCGAGTGTTTTATTTATCATAGGAAATAAAACTTCACTGGTTTAGTAGGTGAAAATTTTATTTGGAGGCATTTTTACTTGCCTTAAGAAGTAGAACACATATTCACCTGTATAAATTAATCCTTAAAGGTATTTGTCCTACTGACTCTACCCCTTTTGAAAATTAAGGTATATTACCATATTTCCAGATTGCCAGAAAGGTACATTGACATAGTCTTCTAAGAATAATATTATACCTTAAGGTAGTTTTTGTGTTTTTCACTTTAAGGAATAATTTTATTACGTGTCAGATGATGAAAATTATGCTAAAAAGTTTATAAGCCAACGCAAAAACATGCCCTTAGAAATAATGTTCCACCTTAAGATAAATTTTATATTTTCCACCGCGGGGTACAATACTATTACGTCTCCGATAGTAGAAATTTTATTAACCAACGCAAAAAAATTACCTTTAGGAATAATGTTCCACCTTAAAATGAAGTTCATATTTTCCACCGCGGAGCATAATTTTATTACGTCATCGATGGTAAAAATTTTATTAGCCAACGCAAAAAAATACCCTTAGAAATAATGTTTCACCCCAAGACAAAACTCATATTTTCCACCTTGGGGTATACGTTTATTACGTTTCCGATGGTAGAAATGTTATTAGCCAACGCAAAAAATTACTCTAAGAAATAATGTTCCACCTTATGATAAAGTTCGTAGTTGCACCTCGGGGTATAATTTTATTACGTCTCCGATAGTAGAAACTTTATTAGCTAACCCAAAAAAAATTACTCTTAGAAATAATGTTCCAACTTAAAGTAAAGCTCATATTTTCACCTCTGAATATGATATTATTAAGTCTCCGAAGGTAGAAATTTTATTAACCAACGCAAAAAAATTACCTTTAGAAATAATATTCCACCTTAAGATAAAGCTCATATTTTCCACCTCGGAGTATAATTTTATTACGTCTACGATGGTAAACATTCTGTTTGTCAACGCAAAGAGTTACTCTTAGAGATAATGTTCCACCTTAAAATAAAGTTTATATATCTTCCACCTCGGGGTATAATATCATTCCGTGTCTGATGGTAGAAAGCCAACGCAAAACAATTACTCTTAGAAGTTAGAAATAATGTTCCACCTTTAAGATGAAGTTTAAATTTTTTACCTCGGCTATAATATTGTTACGTCTCCAATGGTAGAAAAAATTACCCTAAGAAATAATATTTCACTTTACGATAAAGTTGATATTTTCTACCTCGTGCTATAATTTTATGTCTCCGATGGAAAAAAAATTTTAGCCAACGCAAAAAAATTAACCTAAGAAACAATGTTCCACCTTAAGATAAAGCTTCTATTTTTTACCTCAGAATATAATTTTATTACGTCTCGGATAGTAGAAACTTTATTAGCCAACGCAATGAATTATTCTTAGAAATAATGTTCGACCTAAAATAAAGTTCATATTTTCCACCTCGGGGTATAATACTATTACATCTCTGATAGTAGAAATTTTATTAGCCAACGCAAAAAAATAACCTTGAGAAATAGTAGTCCACCTTAAGATAAGGTTCATGTTTTTCACCTCGGAGTATAATATTATTACGTCTCCGATGGTAGAAATTGTATCAACTAACACAAAATAAATTACACTTAGAAATAAAGTTCTAACTTAAGATAAAGTTGACATTTTCCACTTCGAGGTATACTTTTATTACATCTTCGATGGTAGCAATGTTATTAGCCAAAGCAAAAAATATTACCCTTAGAAATCATGTTCCACCTTAAGATAAAGCTCCTATTTTCCACCTCGGGGTATAATTGAATTACGTCTCCGATGGTAGAAATTTTATTAGCCAATGCGAAGAATTATTCTTAGAAATAATGTTCCACCTTAAAATGAAGTTCATATTTTCCACCGCGGGGCGTAATGTTATTACGTCTCTGATAGTAGAAATTTTATTAGCCAACGCAAAAACATTACCTTTAGAAATAGTGGTTCATCTTAAGATAAGGTTCATATTTTTCACCTCGGGGTATAATATTATTACGTCTCCAATGCTAGAAATTTTCTTAGACAACGCAGTAAAATTACACTGAGAAATAATGTTCCTTTTTAAGCTCGGGGTGTAATTTTAGTCTCCGACGGTAGAAATTTCATTAGTCAACGCAAAAAAATACCATTAGAAATAATGTTCCAACTTAAGATTGATTTTTTCCGCCTTGGGGTATAATTTTATTATGTCTCAGATTGTAGAAATTTTATTAGGCAACTCAAATAAAATTACTCTTAGAAATGATGTTCCACCTTAAGATAAAGTTGATATTTTCTACCCTGGAGTATACTTTTATTACATTTCCGATGGTAGAAATTGTATCAACTAACGCAAAATAAATTATGCTTAGAAATAATGTTCTAACTTAAAATAAAGTTGACATTTTCCACTTCGAAATATACTTTTATGACGTCTCCGATGGTAGAAATGTTATTAGCCAACGCAAAAAAATATCACCCTTAGAATAATAATGTTCCAACTTAGGATAAAGTTATTTTCCACTTCAGGGTATAATTTTATTATATTTTTATATTACATCTCCGACGGTAGAAATTTTATTAGCCAACGCACAAAAATTAGCCGTAGAAATAAAATAATGGTGTTAATACGAAGTATAAAGCTGGATTAGAATAGAATCAACTTAAGTTGAAAATTACCACGTTTCGTATTGTTTTAAAGTATCATAGATACACAAATATTAAAAAAAGATTTTTCAGTGCTTGAAACACTCAGAAGGAACTTCTAAAAGTTAATTCAAACTAACTTCAATTTATCTACGTTACTCGTTGAAAAATAATTCATCCATTATTTTATTATTACCGAAGTTCGAAATACATGCAAAGCTATTTTTTGGAAAGTTCTTCTGAGATTTATGATTTTGTGAATTCTTATAGAAACGGTTAGAAAAATTTATACTTCTGCTCACTCTACAAGAAAGAAGTAGTAGCTAAACCGATTCCGACACAAAATATAGGATTGGTTCGGAGATGTCGAAGGTTAGAGGCAAACCGCTTATTTTAACTGGATTACTTTCAAGAAATATCGTTAAGAAGTCTTCAATAGACATGTGTGACATTTCGATATGCACAGTGCACGTTCTCGCTGTTTTTTACAGAGCACAATGAACGAAACGCGAGCATCACACAGATTACTTTGAGTGACATAAACGACAATAGGAAATGAAAAATAGTGTTTAAGATGTCTTACTTATTCGACTCTCAGAAAGTTTCGTTGCTTTAGCAAAAAACCGGGTATCTGCCAAGCCGAGATCACTCGGAGACTTCCGGATTCTTATTTGTCGGACCATTTCCATGAAACTCGTATGTTTTGTCGAACTTTTCTAAAAAATGACTGTTGTGGGTGACGTGTAAATTGAAGTATCGATAGCTATAAAATTTCTGCTGTTTCATAGATGAAACGTTAACAGGAAAATGGAATATCGAAAGCCACATATAGAAAAGATATTATAGGAATTCTCGTATGGTATTATGATCTGTTGGAGCTTTTTCAGTGCGAAAGCGAAAAGGGGCAAATCTATCACCTATGTCAGAATGAGCATCGATATAAATCAGTGTAAAGTCCATTCTTTCTCTCTTATTTTTCTAGCTTGATTGCAGTGCGGCGTTCGCTACAAAATCAATACTGTATCAAACGCTGCATATCCTGTTTACTGTGTTTTGCGTTGCTTGTTCGGAGTGTTGTTATAATGGTATGTAGTTAAACAATTAGGTGAGTAAATGGATTGAAATTGACAGTTGCAATAATTTTTATTACAACTCATTTATAACCGCTCAAACCAGAGTAGATGATTGAAGTGTATGCAAGTGTAATTATATGTGGAAACCGCTACCCAATTGCGGACACACATATTTCAATTATTAATATCCAACTAAGCTGTTAATATCATGTTGGATTGTGCAAGTTTGCACTCTATAAACCAAGGTAAAGCGACCGTTAGGATGTAAATGAACAAAAGTTTTTTCTCAATTACTGTTACCAACACGAAATCTGAAAATTGTTATTGCAGCTGCAAACAGTAATTGTTAATTTTAGATACTGAATCGCAGCTGTTAACCTTTATAGCTATGTAGGAGCAACTTAGAATGAATAGCGCTTTTCCTGTTAACAATTTTTTAATTTTTTTTCGCTTCAAAACAACTTTGAAAATTAGTAAAATTGCTGCACTGACTGCAACATCACTCTGCTTTCTATTACGTTGGCAAATATAAATGATACCTTTGTTTCCATATAAACCAGTAACTTCCGACTTCTCAAGTGACAGCGACTGGAACTACTTTACCAAGCACATTTCTTCCATTACTGTGAGAAATACAACATTAGTACTTGTCGTAAAGAGTGATTACCTGAAAAATAAATATATGGTATGTTAAAAATTGTATTTTTATGTTATTACTCCTCCAATTGAACCAACTCTGTTTAATAAAAATTTGCAAATAATTTTTCTAATTTTAAATTGAAAAACGAGGAGCAACGCAAAATTTTTAATTCTTGTTGGGAAATATTTTAGGGTGAGAGGAGCGCGTTTTAATACTAATTAGAAACGAGTAACTTCAATATGGAAATTACAGCGAAAACAGCATATTAAATTAATCCTCTTATGTACATAGCAAATTGTAAACTTCCTGTTTTTACAATAATCTGTTGGAGAAGTTTAAAGGATGCTTAACTAAAATTTGATTAGTTCTTGCTTTCCTTCGCAGTCATAAGCTCCTATTTATCTCTAATTGTTTTAATTTTATAAAGCACGAATAAACGTGAGTGAAACAAGCTCCAGCGGGGCGTTTTGAACCTTTGCACGCCACCACAGTCTCATGCATTATACGGGGCTTTCCGAGGACTTTACCGGAATTCCTATGAAGCTCCCCAGAGCTTTCACGTCGCAGCTGCCGATACAGTTCAGTAACCTTAGCAAAGCCCTTTATTTCACGCATTGGAATCTCCGAACAATGTCACTCAACTTGTATGTGGAGCGAGGTTCTCTGTTCCGCTAACAAATCCAAGTTTCACTTTTCGGATACCCTATTAAACCCGTAATGTATTTTTTAAATCTTTTGAGCCCGTCAGCGTATTAGAAAATACATATTTATGAGGAAGAAAATTTTGAGACGTCTATCGTCTCGTAAGTGAAACGAGAGATAGAGGAACAGAAAACTTATCTCGTGGACTATTCAAACGAAGCAATTAACAAATTAAATTTTGGGCAAAATAATGTAGACTTTAAATGTGCCTCTTTTAATATTTGCCTTTCCGTTTTCTTAAAATTTGGATAATTTTAATTATGCCTCAGCGAGCTACTCTAGAATATTTAAGCAGTAGTAAAAATTTGTAGGCTAATAAAGGTTTCGAAACACTTTATTTAATATGTTGTTTTGTAGATTGTTTTTATTATTTGATATTTTTATCAAAATTTATACAAAAATATAAAAATGATGTATGTATTTTTGAGTTTTCAAGATTCTTATTGAAGGTTGCTAAAATTTGCAATCTATAATAAAGGCGAAGTTCGTCTATAAAGAGCAGTGGGTCAGTACGCAGTTGAGATCTGCACGGAATGTGAGACGTGCCCAGTTACCCTCATCAGTAGGAAATCTGTTAAAAGAGACTAGCGATCTTGATCAGATAATAAACACTTAAGTTTCATGTTAAGGATTTCTGTTTTGCCCTGTATTCTTGGTATAAATATTGTAATTAAAAAAAAATCAGCTTTTATTGATTTCATGAAGTGTTTACTACTCAACACTTTTTATAGTCAACGTTTTCACCTTATTTAACTCAAAGGCTTAAAGATGAGAGAGTACTAACTAATAGAAATATAATCTTTCATTTATGACATTATGGCGCACATCGCTAGGAGTTTAATTATTCCTCTACTAAATTTGGAAAGTTTGTAAGAAAGACATCTGTCGCTAACAGTCAATAGACGATCAAAAACACTTACACTATCGTAATTCTTGCACTTCAGTTTAGCGTCTTGATAATCCCCACCAGTTGATATTAATCAAATTGGTAATGAACATTTCCATTATTTCCCTTTATTGTTTCATCACTTTCGTAGGCGTTTGGATGACTACATCTTACTAAGATGTCTTAATGAAGCAACAATTTTGGAAATGGAGCAAAAAACATATCCAGTAGAAAAGCTATTATCAAGGAGCATATCAACAGTGTAATTTTTTTGTTAAGACATCAACAGTTCAACTGCGGTAAGTATTCTTTGCAAATAATGTCAAAACAGATTATTAAGAAAATATGAAAAGAATACTCGAACGAAAAGCAATTCCTCTTAAACTTTGTTGTTTTATCTTCGCTTTAATCTGAGCTGTTGCATCCAAATTGATTCAATTATGTTCAGTGAAGTACGAAGTTCGATAATTATACGATTTCCTGTTCCGGGCGACCGCAAATTCACTCGCTAGATTGAAATCAGTACACTAACACAACCAGTGTCACCACCAGAACACGCCAGCCTCCCTAATAACTGCTTTAGCTCTCCTTGAGTCTCGAGTACACAAGGAAATTATCGAACAGTGAGTTTAAGTTCGACTGTACACAGTAGTGGTGAGAAGTCATCGCCAACCACAATAATTAAGCTTTAGAGTTCGAGTCACCAACTATCGCAAACGGGAGTGTTGTCACTTCCTTAACGTCGACATTTAGGAATGTCTCATTTCGAAAATTGATGAGCTCTGCTTAAATCGTCTAAATGCTGCTTATTAAGTGCGTGATTTACTTCGTTTTTAGTATGTTGTATTTTATTGCAGAAATTTGTGGATTTATATGCGAATCTATGGCTTTTATATCATATCGACAAAAATGTCTTTTAAACAATTGACATTTAGCAAATATTAAAAGTTGATTGTCTTAACAATCCATCAACTTACACAGTATTAAAATAGACCTTGAATATTACCTGAAGGAATTCAGTTCAATGTTTATACAATAAAACTGAAATATTTTTAAAAGTCTCTATTTCAACAAAAAAAATACCACAACAGCAAAACAACCACAACAACAACAACGACAAAAAGAAAAACAAATACAAAAACAAAAACAACAACAAAAACAACTCATACAACAAAAACAACAACAACGATCACCACAATGACAGTGACTGCGGCAGGATGGCAGCAACGGCAACAACGACAATAACGGTAGCAGCGGTACCAACGGAAGCAATGGTACAAAGACAGCAGCGGCAGCAACAACAGCAGCAACGGAACAGCAACAGCAACGGAACAGCAACAGCAACGGATGTATCTACATTAACGGTATCAACAGCAGTAACAGCGCAACGACAGCAGCGGCGGAAACGGAAGCAACAACAACAATTGCAAGGAAGAAGTAGACTAGGTTATACAATGCAATGCAGTATAGTTAACACTGTCACAAAACTAAACTCGGCTATGCGTTAAAAAATTTAAAAACACATGACTTGGGGTTGATGAGATTCATTTCTGTATTTTGCAAAACCTATAGTATAGGAGCTGGAGCGATACGGTGGTATTGAAAGTTAACCCGATGGCACTATGGTTTATTGTTAGAGGACGGTTCAATGATCAATTCATCTCACAGACCGAATCTTCCCTCTCATGTAGTTCTCGAGATACAGCCTCCGCAAATTTTTGATTTTTTGACTGCAGGTTAACCCTTTTGAAGTTGCGGTTACTTGAAAAGGATGCCATTCTTATACACTTCCACCATGTGACATCATTTTTTATCGTGTCCGTTTATAGCGCTGCCTGGCCAGTTAAAATGGGAGCAAAAATGGACTGCGAGTTAACCCTCCCAAACCTGCGGTGTTGCCAATTGGTAAGATACCATATGCCATCAAAAGTTACCGGTCCATTTCAGGGTAATTGGCCATTATTTGGCCAGAAAATGGACATTTTCGCCATTTTAACATAGCTAAAATTTACGGATTACAAGTTAACATGATGGCAACGTGTCAAATACGTTAAAAAACCTCCCCAAAAAAATCGGTATATTCGATATTTAACCTCAATAACTGAGTAATTTATCATAATATTGGTCTAATTATCCACCTTTTGTCTCTCTGGAACGGTACGCTCCTCTCTCTGGTTGTTGATTGGTTGAAAAAAGTTAGTATTAATCTTCTAATGTCGGTCGTGAAGCTTGTTGGGATGTCAAATTGAACTATTTATCGATATGCGTTTTAAACAAAAAATGGTTGCTGGCTTGCTGGCTTACTTCTGCGATTTCTGCAATTAAAATAAAGTTTCGCACACAAAAGTACAAATTTCGTTTATTTTTTGGGGAGGTTTATGGGGTTGTGCGAGGGGTTGAATTGGAAAATGATGGCACTTATATATATTATTATTTGACCTCAAATTAACGTATTTGACACGGTGCCATCATGTTAACTTGTAATCCGTAAGTTTTAGCCACAAAATGGCAAAAATGTCCATTTTCTGGCCAAATAATGGCCAATTACTCTGAAATGGACCGGTAACTTTTGATGGCATATGGTATCTTAACAATTGGCAACACCAATGAACATTTTCCACCAGGTTTGGGAGGGTTAACTCGCAATCCATTTTTGCTCCCATTATAATTGGCCAGGCAGCGCGATAAACGGACACGATAAAAAATGATGGCACATGGTGGAAGTGTATAAGAATGGCATGCTTTTCAAGTAACCGCAACTTCAAAAGGGTTAACCTGCAGTCAAAAAAACAAAAATTTGCGGAGGCTGTATCTCGTGAACTACATGAGAGGGAAAATTCGGTCTGTGAGATGAATTGAACATTGAACCGTCCTCTAACAATAAACCATAGTGCCATCGGGTTAATTTTCAGTCCCACCGTATCGCTCCAGCTCCTAGACTACTAGCTTCTTGTTGTCAAAAGTACTTGCTCCAAATATACAACAAGATATTGACTAAACGTGTTTTCTCAAATGAGAGGAAGGGAGCCATAACCCATATCCTTCCTTAAACAACAAAAAAGAATTAAAAACATTCACGGTAACAGGTCAATTTTTCTAACGTGTAGTATATGTTAATTGTTAGAAAAAATTGTTAATAATAGATTGTCATGGTATCTTGAGGATAACAATTACTTAAAAACTTACCAATTTAGTTTCCAAACAAAATCGTTCCACAGCTAACCTTCCTAGAAAGTGAAATATTATATTATAGTCTATAAAAAAAAGGTGTTTTATTTAACAATTATAAAATGTATTTCTTATGGGATACCAGCCTGGTAACACATAACAAAATATAGTAAGATAGGAAACGGAAAAAATATCTTCATCTTAAATGTGTATGTTTGACAATTTCATTATTGAAATGTTAAAAAATACGTTTAAACACTTATATTTTATCCTTGGAGCAAAAATTTGTGTGCTTCTGTATAATTTTTATATCATAAATTCATACACCTAAACTCGAAAAGTACGAGAAAGCACATTTGGTTTTAGATTATAAAAATATAAACCATGATATGTTGGCTCGCTTGCAGGTTCGATTTATAGATTCTTATAGTTAACACTAGAGCGGCCGTAGCTCAGTGGTAAGCGCGCGGGCTACCAATGCGGCGAATCCGGATTCGATCCCCGGCCCGGTCGTTCTCCCTCGCAAGGCAACGGGAAACCAGCGAGGTGGATTTTTCTCCCAGGAAAACCTCTCTGGAGAAGTAGTGCATGCACTTCCTGTGGTTCGGAGCCCACGTTAAACTGTAGGTCCCCTATGTCTGTCTGTGCAAATTATCTATCGCCGCGCACCAAACACAGACATAGGAGAGACGTAGCCAACGCCCTGAATAGGGTATGGCACTATAAGAAGAAGATAGTTAACACTGCATAGACGAGCAATTCTTTCATTTGCAAAAAATACTATTAAGTCATCCGTATCCTGGGAAGCGCTAATCGTTAGTAAAATACTGTTTATAGCCATTAAAAATAACGCAGTGCGTAACATATAATTTTAAAGGACGTCATTTTTTTAATGGTACCATTTACCTTTACCTTAAAAGATCTATTTATGAGGAAGTTCTGATTTAAAAGTGATATTTTCTCCTATTTCCAATTATAAAGTTGTTGCATTATTTTATGCCACTACACCATCTTGTACACTTTTCCTATGTTAAGATTAACTGCTACCAAATCTTGTTTATTGATATTTGCGTCACATATTTTACCTTCTGGCGAAGTTAGGTAGTCTGCTGTGGAACGATTTTGTCCGGAAACTAAATTGGTAAGTGTTCAAGTAATTGTTGTCCTCAAGCTACCATGACAATCTATTATTAACAATTTTTTCTAACAATTAACATGTAGTACATGTTAGAGAGATTAGCCTGTTACTGTGAACGTTTTTATTACTTTTCTGTTGTTTGAGGAAGGGTATGGGTTATGGTTCCCTTCCGTTGGTTTATTAAAACACTTTTAGTCAATATCGTGTTGTATATTCGGAGCAAGTACTTTTGACCCCAAGAAGCTAGGTTTTGGAAAAGACAGAAATGAATCTCGTCAGGCCCAGGTCATGTGTTTTTAAATTTTTTAACGCATAGCCAAATTTAGTTTCGTTACAGTGTTCGCTATAATGCATTGCATTGTATAGCCTACTTTTTCTACTTCTTCCTTTCGTTTCCTAAGGTTCGTATCATGGTTTGCACTAATGGAATTGTTGTAAAAATAAGTAGCAGACAAGAAGTACAATTTAATTTTTACGTATGGAAAAAGTAGGTACGGAAAAGGAGTGTATAATTCAATTAGTTGTAACAGCAAAATGTGGTCGTTGTTGTTGTTGCTGCCTTTGACGTTGTAGTCATTGGTGCTACCGTTTTGCCGTTATTGCCGTTGTTGCCGTTGATACCGCTGCTGCCGTTACTGTAGTTACATATGTTACTGTCGCTGGGCTGTAGCTTCCGTTTTTTGATATTTTTCAAATTAATAATATTCACACACCTACAGCGTGGAGGAACATTAAATTATAACAACAAGCTTGTCTGTCTCGATTTGGTTCGGTTTTCCTCGCTTCTTTTTTTCTTTGGGTATATGGTTTTTAACTATCTCCTTTCTACAGACCCCCAGTACGTTAACCTTCTTGTTCTTCTCTTAGCTGAAAACTATGTTATTTTCATTTCAGTTTTTTTTTCTTTATTTCTCTTTCTCTCCCTCAGGGTGTAGCCCAGCGACCACCTCAAAATCATAATTTCCATGCTATGAGAATTAATGTATTTGTATAATACCTAATTTTGTTGTTTAAAGCGTGTCCGTTGGTGAATTTAGCGGATCAGAACCTTTTCAGGAGTGAGGTGTAAATCAACAATTTAGGAGATGGTCGGCAAATTGGCGATTGGGAGACAGAGGGAAAATTATTACCAGAAGTAAAGCATCTAAGACAGACGCGTCTGCTTGGAGGAGCGTCCTGAATCAATCAGCGGTAACGGGTCGACACATTCGAGTTGTGTTGTACATAATCTGTCTGAGGAAGTGACGAGGGTTCAGCTCTTGTGGCGCTAGGACAAACCACCGGATGACGAGTTCCCGTCTTTCCCAATTGTTTCGGTTTTACATGTAGGTCTCTAACAAGGGCAATGATTTATGAGCTGCAGACTTTTATAAAAGTTTAGGCTCTGGCAACAACTGTTTCTTCTGTAAACTATCTAACTAAAATAAATGACTTCGCATGTGCGGTTGCACGCGAAAACTCAACAAAATTTCAGTCTGTTAGTTTAGACATGTGTAAATATCTAGGGTGTGAAAATGGTTAAGAAATATAACACGTATAACGCATGTGTAATGAAAAGTAGTATTTTGTTATCGTAGGTAACGCAGTTGCAGGACTCCTAGAAATATAGCAGTTTGAACGCGTTATTAAATTGGTTCTTGCATGAAATAATTTGTCAGAGACATCTTGCTAATTTTTCTTATCTTAATTTTCTACGAAAATCATACCCTACACTTTCAAAATCTAAACATTAAGCGAATGATTTCATGAACAGACCGTGGGCTACGCTTCCCCCTCCTCGAGTTTTTTTGGTAACTTTGCTCGTCGTTCCAAATGTTTCCTGTATGGGTCGGTTTCAAGAATGAGAGGTACTCCCAGAAAGAGAATCTCGTGGAAAACAGAAAAAAACTAAAAAGAAACCTGAAAAAAGTTTAAGAAGGGAAAAACCCTCGTAAAATCTTTAAAAAAAGTTAGTTGAACCGTTATAATTAGCATTTTTCCGCATTTTCAGAGAGAGTGAGATTTCTAAACTGTGTTTGGAAGTAATAAATTAATAATAAAGAAATCTTCTTAGACGTTTGGATATATTTCTCAAAGGAAATTCGCCTTTATTAATATAAATCAATCAGCTAGTAAAAATACTCTGAACATTTTCAAAGAAATCTGTTTCTTAATTATGCAGTGATCCACTAGCAAGAAAATACACGTGCTTTTGTTTAGCAGGTGTTTTTTTTCTAGTTGTTTTCTTCAAGAAATTATTTTTCCGGGTTTAATTGTTCCGAGGAATACTTTTACTGGAACATTCTTTACCGACCCCTTTATCGGCGAGTGTTTTCACCATCCCCTTTTTTCCTGGCGAATGTGTGTTTTTTTTTCAAGGATATTTTCACCGTAAACCGCAAATGGCCCCCATAAGCAAAAGTTTTTTCTGACGCATGCTATTAGTGTGACCGCATTTCTAACAAGTTGTAATGTTTGGTCTAGCTTGGCTGCCGACGACGCACGTGGCAGACTGCGACAGACCGAGACCTCGTGAGCGTTTAACGTTCTTCTGTGTTACGAAATGTTGCGTAATGCAGTAAATTCTTGATAATAAGGTTTTTGTTCTGCTGTTAATGATTATTGTTATATGAAAGTCACAACACGCTGCTTCGTATCTTTAACACCAATTCTGCGCAAGCTGTTGAAATGAAGAGCTGCTTTTAAATAAACATGCAGGAGCTACATGCTGCATCCTCTGTGTTGGTATCCGAAATAACAGCAGCAGTAGTAAGTAGTAAACATCATGAGATCCAATTTCTGTGTAATAGGAATTCAGTCCACTCTCTAAAGAAAAGTGGTCTTCATACAATACCATCTTAAATGTGTGGCTTATTTATTACGCTTGAAAAAGAAGTCACCAGAAAAGCTGGGTCGTAGACCACGGGTTCTGTTAGTACTAAATACAAAACAACTTCAATTAAAATTTTGATTGCAAAAAAGTTGTGAACCGCAATAAATTCAAAAAATGCTAAATGTTGTCAAAAATTGTCAAAATTTGGAATAAAAATATGATTTTATTCAGAAAAATTCTTTATATGCTTGAATATGCTAATATGGGTAAAATATACAAAAAAATACCTACATATTGCGCTCAAAATGTAGAACTTCGCCTGAAAACGATTTATTTCTAGTTCATTTCTTTATTAGTGCCATAAAAAATATGTCGTAGCATATTTTTGGTTGCCCCTATAGTAATTAGTAATTCCCGAGGGTTGTCCATTTTGCTTGTTCTTGCTTTTTTTGTGGCAGTGTAATACAGTGTTTAAACTGTTTACTTTGGAAAAAATGTTTGCTTGTGAAGCTATTTCTTCCTCACTTTTGAGAATTATACCCCCCCTTCCCTCCCCATTATTAAATCCTGAAACGACCACTACTGATAGGGTTTCACAGCTATCTAATAAATTCTACTTAGAAGTTTAAATTTGCTTTTAAACAATCTTTTCAACACGTACACTATACCGTATGTTCAAATTAAAAGTACATAAGGATTGGCCGTGGAAAATAAAATTGCTGTCTTTGCATGCTTTAGAATTTATTAACTGTCATCACCTTGTCAGTTTCGCTACAAATGACAAACTTGACCTAAAAATTGTAAATGACATTATGTTTTGTTTCGTTAAATTTTGAAGCATGCAAAGACAGTAATATAATTTTCCATGGCCAACTCATGTATTTTTTATTTAAACATATGGTATAATGATATAAACTTATTTGTTAATTATGGCCACAACTTTAGAACTTATCGAGAGCGACTCGCTGTAATTGTTTTAGTGGAAGTCAATATTGCAATGGTTTATTAATAATGTAAATGCGGACATTATATAACAGTGCGTTAAATAACTGTCTAATAGCAAATTTAAATTTCACACACAAATTACATCGAACCAACGAACGTTATATCAACTGATCACTAGAGGACACCTCTTACATCACACGTGCCTGTACAGTATTACCACCACGGCTGGTTCACAATTGTTATTGGTAGCAGTTTGGTTGTGTCTTTCTTTGTGAGGTTACGTCACTAATATTTTGTATACAGAACCCAATCGGAATTGTTTGATGATTTGAATTTGCAACAAGTAGAAACGTTCAGAAATGTTTACAGGAATTTACTGCCAGGAAGTTCAAAGCGCGCATTTCGAAAATTTATTTACATAATTTTATTTCAATTTGATTTTTACTACATTTCCTTTTTAATAAATAAGATAAAGTGGGGATGGCTCTACAGACACACTGTATCTAAACAGATGAATATAATCTAATTTCTTGTACAGCATGAGTTCAACAGAACAAAATGAGTAGCACGATGTGTAGAAAGTTTATAAAATTTGAAAAATTAAGATAATTTAATGTTATAAGGGAGAGTATTGAAAAACGGTACTATTAACATCAACAACACTATAAAGAGAACACTTCGCCTGGACTTTTCTATACTTTAGAAATTGTTACTTATTATATTACTAAAAGCATTTTGTATCAACGTTTTACGCGCCACTAATGACTATAGATTGCACTACTCCTACCAGTGTAGCGGGGGCACAGCTGTTTTTGTATAGTTGGCATTATCAGTTTTTTAAAAGAACAATAATGATTTCTGAATACTTTGGTAAGGAGTCTCTGGAATTAAAGTAAACCAAAACCTTTAGGAATAATTCGTCCACCAAACATTTGGTGGGAGGAAAAAAATTAACCTTCTTAAATATTTCTACACCTAAAAGTTAAGTGGTGTCTGTTATACTACGATCACTCACGAGCTATTTAGTTTAATCAGAAATGATTTATCATCCCTCGTTTATTAAACAAAAATGCGTGAATTTTAAATTTTTAAAATTTTATAAAAGGCATGAGAGACAAGTTAGTGGACTGGGACCCGAAGTAAATTATAGCTCATCTCTCGCTCCATGCGCCTATAGAATTAAATAAAAATTGTGTCACCTGTTTTTAAGCAATATGTTCTTTGAAAAAAAAATTAATATTTTTTTCGTTTTACAGTTGTAGTAATTCCAAACGTTATCGTAGCTTGTAGCATTGTGTACTTCTAGTGTATTTTCAATACTAAGTTTCATTCCTCGTTTATGAGTAAATAAGTCGTTAAAACAAAATTTTCAAAAATTCATAGAAGGTGTTACATACATTATCTGGGGCAACTGAACCAAATTGAAGCTCATTCTCAGGTCTATATGCTCACAAAAATTTGAAGAAAATCCTGTTTGCCAGTTTTTGAGAAATTGTTTTTTTTTTGAAAATTTCCTAAATTTTAAATATATTTTTCAGTTCACAGCTTCAACCTTTAGAAATTTTTGTAAACAGTAACATTATTGTGTTTGTATGGGGCTATTACAATATCAAATTTAAACCCAATCTGTCAACTTGTTTGGGAGCAATAAAGCACTAAAGACAAAATTTTCAAAAAATTGTAGCGGCCGCCATTTGGAAGCTAAAAAGTTTTAAAAATAGCTTTAGATTTGCCTTAAAGTTTTCTATAAAATTCTCATTTCAGATTTAGGAAATTCGCCTTCCGAACAAAATTCTGCAATAAAAACCATGTCTTATGTTCTGTTTTCGGGATTAAATTTATTTTAAAAGATTATTTCTCCGATGAATTTTTGATACCTCCTTATATTACAAAGGTCATTGAAATCGAACCATCCGTTTGAGAGATATGGAGCACATACATTCACACACCTACCCACCCACAAACAGACATATGTTAAAAACAACTGTTTTAGTTTCCTTAAAGTCTAAAACATGAACTTCCGTCACAATTTCTAAAATTTTCAATAAATCGGTAGTTCAGAAGGGTCCTACGCGGTCATTGGACACAACGGCCACTTGGTATTTTGCGTGCCCATAAAGCCACATTAGTCTAGTGGACACAACGTCCACTTTGAATACAATGGCCACACGTTTAGTTCAACACAACGGCCACCTTAGACACCACCGCTACAATATCTTAACAGATGTAGATTACTTGTCGTAAATATTAGTTTTTGCATGTGTAAAGTTTATATGAAAACATAGTAGACGGCAATGGTACAATATTTACATTTTGTTGGTGTAGGGAATGATGTTCGGAGAGAGAAGGAGGGGGGGGGGCAAAAATATTTTGCATCGAGGTGCCAACACCCCTTGGCGCGGCCCAAACCGTAACCAAGCACTGCATGAAATAAACTCATATAGCATGTTGAAATACTTTTTAACAAAGCATATGTGTTATACCTTTGTATTAGAATAAAACAATATAATATCATCTTTTAGTTATAAAACAAATTCATCTCCAGCCCTCCAGCGACTCCTATTTGTCGTATACCAACTACATAGCCGTCTCGCACAACATCTTCATCGGTTCGGAATAATAGGGTCGGCCAATTGTGATACCCACCCTGCTGTAATGGAATGTCCACAATAAAGAAGGAATTTTTTCAAAAAGTCAGAGATTTATCGGTCTTTCGCTTATTTCATCCGAAGGACTTTTAACTCGGCGCTGTAACATTTAGTTGTAAATTTAAATAACATTTGTTCAATGTTGCCTATTATATATAAAAATATTTTTAATTTAAAACAATTGGTGGTAACAATTTTTATGACGTACCTATAAAGGGACAGTTTGTACATAACTTGAATAAATTATAAAAGCACTAGTAGCATAAGTAAATCCACTGGAACACTCTTAAAAGCACTGCGTTGGTGTAAATACTGTAAATTATTCCGCCACGCACTGTGATTTTTTTATTATTGTTTCATTTAAGATGTAATCGGACAGTCGATGACAGGATAATTTGTAGGCTGTCAATCAAAGCTGCCCCTTGAGAACTGATTTGTTGGTTATCTCTTATATTTTGATTGAGTTTTCCTACTGTAATACAAAATATGAAAAAAACATTTCTTCCGAAATAATTTTTGTATTATATTTATACTAAAATACACAAAAACCTTTAAGGTTTAGATATGATAATTACTTAAGTTTCAGTTTTTTTTCAAAATATGACTCCTAAAAATCAAAAGTACTTTCTTTGATCTTATAATCTGAATTGTTGGTTTATTTCTTATTTGTTATAAGATACTTGACTCAATCTAGGTAACGTTTGCAGTGTGCAGCGGACAAGTAAATTAAACAAAACTGTTTCAATAGAAATTGTTGGCTGTAAAATTGAAAACAATACCAAAATGAAATTTGAAGAAAATTTGTATTGCAACAATGAAAGTGTTTAGTTAACACTAATCGGTTTGTCGATATCGACATGAGCTCAAACACGTCGAAATATAAATTTCTTGCAAAATCGGCTTCCAAACCCTAGAAAACATTTAAAAGAATACACCGAAAACGTACCCGTTACTCTTTGTGCATGCATCTATATTAAGAGTGGCGGTAGCTTAGAGGTTGTGCACTCCCCTCTAATTCTCAAAGTCTGGGGTTCAACTCCCCGCCGCAGTCAAAATGCAACAATAAAAATCTATGCTGCACTCCCCACTAAAATTCCTCAATTCGCTGTAAACATCAGTGGGTCTTAATGCTTAAAATCTTCTATGGTATTAGTCGCTTGACTTCCACGTTAAACTGTAGGTCTTCCGCGCTGTACCTTAGCGCTAAGGGGCCCAGTAGTGGAACGAAAAGGCTGATTGTGAATATTTATTTTACTTTACCGGTATGAAAGCATACATTGTTATCAAACATTAGTACTATACCTACCAAACGAAATCTGAAAAACTGCGTCAGGAAATTATCATCAATTTGTATCAGTACATTCCAAAAACGAAAAGGTTTATATACAATTGTAGTGATTCATTGCCGATACTTCTGCTGAAATTGTGCGCGCGCCACGCAATAAAAGATAATGTTCGACAGTTTAGTTAGTTGAACATTATCTTTTACTATACCTTATGTTTCCTAGCTGTATGTGTGAAAAAAGCTATGCAACGTTTAATTTGTGAGCAAATTTTAATATGCCAGTTATCTAATTTCGAATGCATGCATTTCTTAAAATACATAGCTCGATTTTACAATAAGTTTTTGTTTTAATAACTGACTGTACGAGCTCGCAGTAGAGTTTAATAAAATTTTTAAACATAGTGCTTGTTTTAATTGGCGAAAATACAATATAAATCTGTAAAGCAATGATAAACAATGTTATGTGCTTTTCAGATTTGCCTCCATAATTAATCCAAAATATTGTTTCCTAAGACTTTGTTTTACTATGGAACATTTGCAACGATTTGAATTACACTTAATATTATGTCTTTGTTAATATTTTGAATTGATTGTGTGGTAAGCACATGGTGAAACATTTAACTATTAAAAATTAATAGTTTATTAATAAAATAAAACGCTTGGTAATTGTTTCACAATTTGTTGGTTTTTATTTTCTCGACTCGAGTTTCAACCATCACGGTTATCGTCAGGAGTTTACAAATAAATAGTGTTAGTGCAGATAGTCAAGTGAGTAATAGTGCAACCATACACCATCGCGAAATGCGATTTTTACCCTAGAGTTAATAATCTATCGGACGTTCAATTTACAAATGAAGAAATAGAGCTATTAGAATTAGGATTAAAATTTTCACCAACTACACAACCCAGACTAAAGGATTATGAAACATTGGCAATAGATGTAGATTTAGCATTAGACAAATTAGATTTAGATAACCAAACAGTTACAATGGAAAAGTCTATTTGTGCAGATATCATCAAGAAAGACCTACAATCACAATCCAAACGACAAAACATAAAAATTAATAACAATTTTAGTAACAATGTCAAAATCTGGATTAGATATGTAGATGATGTTTGTTGCTTGTGGTTAGGTACAGACAGACAAATACAACAATTTTTAGACAACATTAATGAAATTCATAATAATATTAAATTCACAATAGAAACCGAAAGGAACAATACCCTAAACTTTTTAGATCTAAGCATAAAAAGAGTAGGGAACAATTTAGAGTACAATATTTTCAGAAAACCCACAAGTACAGACATGGTCATACATTTAAATTCTAAACAACCAATCAAAATTAAAAAGGCAGCTTTCAATAGTATGATACACAGAGCCATTCACATCCCACTGTCTACCGAAAATTTCAGTAAAGAACTTAGAACAATTAAATTTATAGCCCTAAAAAACGGATACACGGAGCAATTTGTAGATAACATTTTAAAGAAAAAACAAAAAGAAAATGTAAAACATCTTTTGTACAACGGACAAAAGACAACAATTGAAAAATCAATATGGTAAATATCAATTATATAGGTAGAGTTAGCTATAAAGTTTCTAACAGGCTCAAAAAAATAAATATTAACGTAGCTATGCACAATCCGAACAAACTCCATAAACATCTAGTAAACAATAAGGACACAATAGAAAAATAGTCAAAAAATGGTATCTATCAAATAGACTGTTCTAATTGTGATGCAATATATATAGGACAAACTGGCCGCAGTTTTAATAAAAGAATTAAAGAACACATTAGATCAATTAAATATAATCATAAATTAACCGGCATTTCCCAACATTGTATTACAAACAATCATTTTTTCAAACACACAGATACAAAAATTTTACA
The DNA here is from genome assembly GCA_958336395.1 of Ctenicera cuprea. Lineage (NCBI taxonomy): Eukaryota > Metazoa > Arthropoda > Insecta > Coleoptera > Elateridae > Ctenicera > Ctenicera cuprea. Next base: position 15,173,209 of record OY284496.1, on the reverse strand, counting down.
CGTAGAAAACAAGGGCAACCGTTTAAATAAATTGAAAAATTTAGAAATTAAAAAGGCAATAAGTAATCATAAAAATATAGTTAACGACCACACCGATTTAGGTAATTCAGCCCTTCTTGACCTACAGTATACAAAGCACAAAAACATATGTGTTAACACTTAAAAATCGGGGCGGCGACGACAGAATGGGTATTGTTGTACATCTTTAGGTTTAAGTTTTAGTTAGTAAACTCCTGACGATAACCGTGATGGTTGAAACTCGAGTCGAGAAAATAAAAACCAACAAATTGTGAAACAATTACCAAGCGGTTTATTTTATTAATAAACTATTCATTTTTAATGGTTAAATATTTATTAATGTCTTTGTATTAGGTAGAGTGCTGGCGTTTACATTAAAAGGTAAAAATTTAACTAACTAAACTGTCAAAGTCAAAATTGAAAATGTTTTAAATTAATATTAGTTTTTTTTCTGATATACTACCAGTAGAAATGCTTTTCAAAATATAATTTTGTGCAATAAAAAGTCGTTACTTGATCATCACAGGATATTAATTCGTCTAGCGGTTCTTGAGATTTTTCTATAGCATGCACAAGGGAACCTTTTTCTTCTCTATTACTGTTTTAGAAAATCGGTAGTAAGCTTTACGTGCCCCATTGATTTTCTCTTAATAGTGCTGTTTATCGCTAGATAGTCATACTAATTTACTGGTAGTTCTTTTCCTTGGCTAAATTGTTTTGTATTTTTGGTCCAATTTCTTTATTATTTAGTGCTTCTTTTTATTTCTTCACATCACGTAAGAGCATTTCCGGGGTTTGTGTTATCACAACCAGGTTATCCGCATATGCTAAATGTTGAACATATGTAGCCCTCAGGTTCCAGTATCCGTATTTGTGTTCTTATGTTACTTCCTATTATTTGCTTTTATTTACCACTCTTAAAAAAAACACGAAAGCAGCAGGGGGCTTAGGTTGTCTTTCACCTTGCCTCTCCGGTTTGAAAGCCTGTATTACTCTTCCCCCTATTTGTACACCACGCATACCTTTTGAATTTTTAATTATTTTCTATATTATACTTCTCTCTTTGTTTCTAATACTATAGTATTTATCTGCAATGCCACTCGTGGTGCTTTCTCTTGTGTGGGTTCTTTGTCTTCCTACTCTTTTTTGTTCTTCTTTTTTAATGTTTCTCTCTTCATTCGTACTATTTTGTATATTAGGCGTTTTGTTAAATTTTTTAGTGGTATTTCCATATTCTCAAATTTTCTTGTAAAGCCCAGCCTTACGGAAGAAGAAATGCTGGAAGGAATGGGAAGTGGAAGAAGAAAAAGAATAAGAAACGAAATATAAAGAAGAAGAACAAGAAGAAGAAGAAGGTGATAATGAAATAGAAGAAGACAAAAAAAGAAAAAGGAATAAGTACAGTCGAACACAACCATCCATGAAAAACACGGGATTTCTGGTTTTCTGTTACATTGTGATATGTTATATATTTGATTTGTATGTTATACAAATGTATTTAATTTGATTTTTAAATACTTCAAATCAATATGATTATTTAACAAAAAACCGGAGAACGCATTTAAGAGGAAGTAGTAAAATGAAAACAAAACTTACGGCACTGAACTTAGTGCTTGACTAAACCTCAGTACGGTATTGCACCGTAATAGTTACTTATAGACGTTTACAGCATCAAATCCAACAGTTTACGTTTATATAAACAGCGAAGTAGTCCACATGATTGTTTTGCTATTTATGTTCAAATTTGCCGCACCACATCTTTAATTAAAATTTTGCAATGAAGCATTTGAAACTCACAGACTGACATATGTTTAGGAATAAAAAAACGTCTGTATAGAACGTTCGACCTTATCGATTTAAATTTTAACTGATTGGGGTTTACGCTTTCATCCTTTAATTGGACCCTTTAATTTAAATTGATAGATTGAATTAACGTCAATCATAGCGCGTGCATGCAGCGGTAAATTTAAATAAAAACTATATCGCAGGGTAGGGCATTCTGCAAGAATCTGAAATAGAACTTGTTGGTTTGCAAGGAAATATTTTAGTTGGGCCAAAATAATCAAATTTCCTATTGTGCCGCTGATTAGTGCCAGACAACGCAAAGCACGTAGATGTGCTGTATACAAACCTCACCTAGTTTGCTGTTTGTACGGGGTATTAAGAGATTAATGCTTCTAATCAATATTTGGCTACGGCGAGCCAATGGATCCATTATCGCTTTAGTAGGTGGTAGGCAGATCGTTACACCGATCACACAATGAAACCTTACGGAGCGTGGAAACCGCACACTGTAGTAGATCGTATTATGCAAAAATTATGAATTTTTGTAGGCCGGAGAATCGTTATGTCGTTCTTAATGTGGCGCGAAAGAAGAAACCAGTAAATTGCGAACTAAAACACAACGGAAGTCTCGTACAATGGACGTGTGCTTTCAAAACTCGTTGTTGTGTAAAAATATGTGAAGCAGAGATGTCAAGGTCGTAAAAAGGCGAATTTTACAGAAACCACAGAATTTGCAACAATCACCTTTTAAAATTCATTTAATCAAATTTTACCGTAAAGTCCGCTGCTCTGATTGAAACCGCTTATCGATTAAACAATAAATTGTAAAAGAACCCTCCAATTCATCAACTTCTGATACAACCAAAACTAATCGATCACGTCGTGTTAGTAGTTAAACGAACTCAAATTATTAAAAGTTATTTAATTCCAATTACGTTATCTTTTTTCTGAAAAGAAAACCCTCAAAATTATGAATGACGACACATTTTTTGTTATCTTTAGCAATTTTCCAGCTATATGTTCTGGATAATGGTAAGAACAAATTCTAATCCTCTTTTAAATCTTAATTTAAAACCTTTTGGAGAACAGAATTTTCTCACTTAAATTTAATGGACTTTTTCTAGAAATAAGCGAAAACTTTGCTGTCGGTTTGTTGCCGTTGAAACGCTCCTGGAACCTTTTAACTAGAGGACAAAGTTTGGCACAGCTTCTATTGGTTTTTTAAATATGTTTCTTTCCTGTCTTGTACACGTACAGTACGTATAACCACTTTGTATGCATATATGTGCAATTTCGAATCGTTACATTTTGGACGTCCCCTTTAAGAATTTGGGCCCTACCTTCTCTTCATGTGTAAAGTCAGTCAAACTGGTAATAAAAATCTAAGAGATTGGAGTAAAACTTGTATTTATTTATAGAAAAATGAAATAAAAAACTCTAAATTCTAACATAATTTTTTGTAGCAAAATCTGTAATTGGTCGTCGTTTTTCCAATTTTCTGGTTTTGGCAACGAGCTAACAACAAAAGATCACATAGTCGCTTTGCATCATAGTATTAGGTAAGTATTTTTCAATAACCTGCATCTGGACGAGAAGTTGACTGTTAGCAGGCAAAATGATGGGGCAACATTTATATACTGCGTTTGTGAATTTTTTGCTACATTTTATTACATTCAATAAATTAGATACTTTAATAAAAAAAATAAAAATGAAAAGCAAAATTCTGTGGATTTTGAAAACAAATGCGAGGGGAAGCAAAATACCATGTTATACAGAGACTTTGGGCAGGTCATGGCATTGTATTTCTGATTTCGTGTTAAATTTTTACTGATCGCCGGCCACAAATCCATTTTTGACTGGTGTTATTATATTGCTTAGAAATACTTTAGCAGATACAATTTCGATTGTTTTGAGAATTTTCCGGCCTTTAGACGGCCTAGCCAACCCCCTTGAGGCCTGTGGGGACACCGCAACAACAGTTGTACGGCTAACTTGAAATAAGCGGTTAATTTGTGCTTTTTATTATTCATGCAGTCAAGTCGTATTCTCGAAGAACTCCGTACTTTTCATAAATATGTCAGACACATCAATCATTTAGCGTTCAGAATATCACTACTATTAATATGAAAAGCAAGCAGATATGTATTAGTACACTAGCTACTTTCGTAGGAAGTATTTTCCACAGTGGAACCCCACGTTGCACCTAGTAATCAAACTTTTGAGCATTTTTCAACATATAGTAAGTTCACTAACTAGACGTACCTAAAAACGTGTAATAGAAGAATAAGACGCTTATAGCTCCGCATAGCGGTTATCTAATTATTCACTCAACCAATGAATTCACGTCAAAGTGCAACGTACGTAAACCACAAGGAATGTAGTGGTAACGTGGGCATCCCGTGGCACCCCGAGATAAACGTTCGGAATGTCACTGTCACTGGTTTTACTTCTCCTGGGTCAATCAATTGCTTGTCCCAGGCACCGTGGTCTAGAAGGCCTGTTGTGTTTTCAGTCAAAATTCGTTTGGCCTCACAGTAATAGTCATGTATCTCAAAGAAGCCTACGACGTAGTCAGTAGAAATTTCACCCATCATTTTGGGTTTCAGTTTTGCTACCCCAAAATCTGGCCTGTAATTCCTCGCAGTAGCATAGGCAATGAAGGGGTGTTTCATTGTTCGGAACGTCCAGAACGGTATATTCTGGCATATTGCATGGGACTAAGCTAGTTCGCAGCATCGTGCACAAGGGCAAGAATAGTTCATTCCAGCCTTGCATAAGTAGAGCTGGGTAGATCCTATCCCCACCCGGGGCCTAAAATAGTTTGAATGTATGTATCGCCCATTTGAGTTTTATCATATTTGTGATGTGTTTTGCCAGTTTCCAGTTTTCTTTCGAAGCCGTTTTTAAAGATATTTTGAGGTTTGTGCTGCTGGTTTTCTTTTCCACTTGCATGATTTTGCAGCTGGCAAAGTAAGTCCGGAGTAAAATCTCCAGAGTTTCCTCCCCGGTCTGCGTATATCCATCTAAAGTCTTTTGTAGGCTTCCTACCACGTTCACGGTGTCTTTTGCTAACGTTTTTCAAATTTGCACATTTAGGTGTGTTTTCGACTCCCTTGCAGTTACTCCCTCCATGAGGATCTTTTTGCTTTTCTCACCGACGTAGTGTAGTTTGTCGTCAGGGATTATTTATTTGATGTCACTGGTTAATACTCGTTAGGTTATCCAGGGGGATCTTAATAACCACGCCTAGCCATTGTATTCCAAGAACACCGACAGCTGTATTGCCGGACTCAAATCTCAACAGGAACAACAATTCCTTAGATGATAAAACATCAACAGTAGCTGTTTATTCATAGCCAAACACATCTATATATTTACCACTACCTTTACAGACGTATCAAGAATTTATCATTAACCAGTTAAGTACAACAAACACGGGGTTGCCATTTTCATAGCACGGCGACATGTTACGACTGAGAACATCCACCTGGTGTATCGGATTGCTGACTGAACTGCCCTTAAGCTTAGGACTTCTATTTGCTTTCCATATACTTTGACCGATACAGCGTGACTATGTTGTACTCAACCAATTAAACCTACTACAAGAAATAAAGCAAATTCAGCATTTATTTATAAAATTACAATGGGCTAGTATAATAAAATTTAAAGATAGGGTGCCAAATACATCCCCGCTAAATACTAATCGGTTCCGATATTATTGACTGTTTTTTGACCTTTGCTAAACCAAGGTTGACTTGAGAGAAACGATAAATGCAAAATGCGGTCTGTAACATACATACATATAGCTCGTAAAAGTCCCAAGCATTAGCATTGTTTACAGTTGGATTGCGAGCAAAACTTAGTTTGAAGAAGGTAGCCTTAGATTATGAGGTTTTCATAAGTTTACATTATTGTTCTGTCAAAATTTTGATTCAGGTTGGTCTTTAATGTAAAATGATGAATTAAATTCTGAATAATTAAAGAAGAATAGGGTCGACGGTTATACCAATGCTGAGGAGGTATTGTAGGAAATATTCGCTTATTTTGAGAGAGTGAAACGTCTGTTAATAAATTTAGCAGATTTTCTCTCCTTTACAGCGCCAGAGGTATCATTACCACCGCATAAATGCTTCAGTAGATTTCACTTTTCCCATTCAGTTGCTCCTCCTCTATTGTTGGCACTTTTTGTCGCTTTGCAGTGTAGATATATATTATCCAGCGCCGCTATTGTAATTTCAACAAAACAGATTTCATTGTTGGCAAGAATTTCCCTCGTTTTTCTTACGCTTTATATACATATATGTCCTTTTCCTACTGATATCAGTTAACATTAATGCGTTTATTTGTACAAAAGGGGTATAGAACAGATATTACATTGAATGGGTGATAATTGACTGTATTTATTCAAGGATAACAATGAGAATAATGAAGTTTCCCCATCCGACGTTAATATTACCTATTCTGAACGATGTCTGAATGAGAAATTAGGTAGCAGTTTTGCCATCGGTTTTTATTAAGCAGGCGGTGTAGATTTTACCGCAAGTCTTTAATAAATACCTTGTTTGTAGGGAGTAAATGTAAACTGGGGTTCACAAAGGACAGATCGAGAATACAAAATTTCCCCTTGAATCTATATCTTACATTTTACCTCGCTTAGTAGTAATACACATAATATAAATGCAAATCGGTTAAGAAAATAAAGTACAAAATAATTGCGTTAACTTAAAAATTTTTTAATGATTATCTGTATATAAAACACTTAATTACTTTAACAACATTTATTTATTTTAACCTTATACGCATTTCGGCACGTTTACATGCCATTGTTAGAGGTTATATTAGAAAGTAAACAGTTAGTGTTGTTATAGCAACAGAACTTGGTGACTTGATCTCGGTAATCGTCTGCAGATGACTTGATTTCTTATTCCAAAATGTCCAATAGAGGAGAATTTAAGAGATCAATTTGCTCATTCATTAACGGTACAGTTTTTAAATGTTTGTGAATTTCAAAAGCTTCTAGTATATCTAATTTACGTTTATCATCACAAAAGTGTAAACATTTTATAGTGTTATTAGAGGTCCTTGAATAATTGTGTTCTAGTGTTTAGCGTAATTGGATTTATGTGGGTGTTTGTATTTGTAACAACGTACGTGTTCTTTATACCTAATATCAAAATTTCTAATTGTCTGGCCTATATAAACCGAATTACAAATTAAATTGTTCGCATTGTAAGATTATTCCAAGAAGTTAGCTCTTTTTTAAAATAACTTGAACGTTTACCGTTCCTATACCCAAAAAGAACTTGAACATTTAAAATTTCAATTTTATGCTAATGAACTAAACGTTTTAAAAACTCATTGGTGGTCGAGGTAGGTCTGCCAGTTAAGAGCTTGCAGTCTTATCCGGTCGACCCGAATTCGGGCCTGGTTGTAGTCAGAATTTTATAAATTCCGAGCAGCAAGGATGGCTTTGGTATTTAAGTTGAGTTTATCGGGGTGGGGCATGTTAAACCACAAAAATGTGTGTTGAGCTGTGATAAACGAAAAGGAACGAATCCTGAAGTTGCTTTGGCTCTGGAAAAGCACTTGGATTATTAAACATCTGAACGACTTTTTGTAGATCTTCTTTAGAAGTTTAAGGAATTTTATTTACGATTTATCGGTTATTATACTTACAGCCTTGTGTGATTCTCACTACAACATTCGTTTTTGAAGCCAGGCAAGGGAATGTCATAATGCAAGTTGTATTCTCCCCGCAGCGCGGCTTCGGAGTTGGTAATTAAAGACAATATTTTGTTTCTACATGAATTTAGTAGCTGCGATACCACTTCCGTTTTATATAGGCAGGGTAAAATTAACTTTTTTCAAGATGGCGGCTAAATCCGGGCCGTGTGGTAGTATGTGGTTCCTGACGTCTAAATAAGAAGATTAATATTCATTCTGGCTTGCCCTCAATTGCTTCCGCAGTAGCCAATTTAAAACGACCTGCGCCGACTAGCCTACAACACTAGAAATATAGCTTGATTTGTATCAACTCCTCTTAATGCTAAAAAGTTAAAAATAGCGTTAGATAAAAATTAAAGTATTCTGATAAAATAAAATTATAACACACCACTTATCAACAAAAATTTAACATATTTAAGTTCAAGTTTTTGAAAGATAATTTTTAAAGATTTTCCAATATTTGAAAAACTTCAATTGGGGTAGTTTTCACGTTTTTTTAAAATATTTTTATATCACAACTTTTAATTCACGTAAGGTTGTTACAGTACCAATTTGTATGCTCGATCCACCAATAATTTTGGATTAAACAAAGAATAAGTCAAATTTTTGAAAAATGGTACCGGCTGCCATTTTGTCAGAAAGGTTGGAAAGGGCATTAAATTTTTACGGAAGTTTTTAACATTATCTGTTTTACTAAAACAATTGCATTTGGGGCTTTACAATTATGTAGGCTTGCAAGTCTAAGCGACTACAAATAATATTAAGAAATTTGTGATCTTACAGCAATGGTTGGGGTTAGAACGTCATGTTATAAAAAATACAGCTTTTAAAATATTTTTTGACTTTTTTACCTAACAGTATTTTTTCATACAAGGAACCCTTTAAATTATTAAAGGTACACGAAATAAAACGAACACCGACGCTGTCAAAGTAATGGCTTAATTACATATTTTGTACAAAATTGCTTTGATTGGTCAATGTGCTACATTGCATTTTGTAAATTAGTAGCTGCACTACTTCTCTTGCATGTACGGATTTGATGTTTCGTGCAAAATAAATTGACGATCAAAATTCGCGGTCGGTAAATTTCAAGAACCACACAAGGGTGGTGCTATGGGGAAAACGAATAGGAGCTATAAATGCTAATGTGCATCGATTTCGAATTATGGAGCTCGCATTTTTACCTATACTTGTTCCTTCACTTATAATTTTATGATGAGCATTAGCGTTTGAAAATGTATCAACAATTAAATTGTTGGTTTTTCATTGCTCAATTGATGGAAGAAAGCACTTTATAGCGAGATAAAAACATAAAAAAATAAATTGATGTCCTGCTGATTTATTACATTCACCTAGATTTGTTCTTATTGCAAAAACAATTGGGTATTATTATTCGTTACTGAATAAGATCATCAAGCATGATTATGTTATAAACTCCCTACTCAATCGTTTAATGTCGGAAGGCCCTTAAGAATACAAGTGTCAGTAAGAAGCGGAAACATAATCAAAGCAAAATGTGCAATTTTCTTAATTGAAAGCAGGAATCTTATTGTATTGTCACTCAAGAGGTATCTATAATCCGCCTCACGGTGTGAGGCGGAAGTAACTATGCACCTGTCAATCCTAACCTAATTCTCTTTTTCTAGCACAGACTGCTTATCGGTGTTAACATCTATTGCAACTTACCTGGTATCATTTTGCCATCAGTGCTAAAACAGCCAAATAATTTGTTTTGTATAGTTATCGCCGTTATTGAAAAAATAACAAACATTAAGGCTTTAGTTTTGGATATTTAATTTAAGTAAACTTACACTGTCGTTCAACCGCTTAGAATTGGCAACGTTGTACAGTAAACTTTCATAAAGTTTGCATTGCTCTATGTTACCTGTACTGAATTCTCACCGTGAGACGGATTATAGCTTAAATGTAGATTTTTATCGTCTCTCATCTTATCACATTTGAGATCATACCTCATTCTATTTAATTTCTTTTTTCTCTTGTCTTCTTCTGTCTTACGGCGTCGGAGCTATGGTGACTACACCCACTTCTTTCACTCCTTCATCCTTGCGGTTTTGTGCTATCTGACAAATCTCCTTGTGGGTATTTTCACTTTTCCTGTCCCTTTCCCTGCCTCTTCGCTTCTATTATTTGTTTTGTCACTAGTCTTTTTCTCATTTTATGTAAAGGCCCTAACCAGTCTAGTTGCTTTTCTTTCAGTTATTTCTCTCACGCCCAACTCTTCTCTGACCATTTCATTTCTCCATCTATCTTGTTTGCTTTCTTCTATTGATTTGTTTAGGAATTTCATCTATTGCTGCAAAATACTGCTTTCATGTTTCTGTAGAGTAGGTCCCGTTTTGCTGTCATAGAGTATAGTTGGGACTGCCATCGTATTGCATAGAATTTTTATTTTGATTTCCAGATCTCGATTTCCCATTCATATATGATTGAATTTGTTATATAATTGTGTGTTGACTCTATTTAGGACTTCTATGTCTATTTTCCCATCTTTACTGAAAGTTTCCCGTTCCATTCTTGCAATTGCCTCTGGTAGAATATATTATCTGCGTATAGCAGGCTTTCTACGAATATGGGCCGTAGTATAACTCGTAGGACTACAAAATTTAAAGGAGCAGTTTTGTTAGAAATGATTTTTTGAAAATTGCCGAAAATTTGAATAATTGCTATTTTTACAGTTCTTATGTTTTGGGAATATAACGAATAAAGTTATCGCTCCAAATGAAGAATATGAAACGAAATAAAAAAAATTATCAAACTTACAGTAATGTGTTTAACTGTTTAACGTTTCAAAGTCTACGTATTAATGTTCTCATATCCCCTTTTTGGTCGTGACTTTTGACTAACAGTATCGTGATAGGAAATACCTCTGTACAGTAACATTAGGTTTCTCTAGGTCAAAGATCTCCAAAGTATTTAGTTGAAATGCTAATTCCAACACTAACCATGGCTGACGGTGCCTCATGCCAGTTACGCTTATTTTTGGGTGTAGGTAAGTACATTGTGTTTATTTTTTATTTAGAAAACGATATATTATTAGCTTCAAGTCATGAATTAAAGCTACGTCCCGTATAACCAAATCTATAAAGATGTCCTAGGCGATAGAGATATTTAAAGATGCGGTAAAGATTACGTGATACAGGTGTAATATGTATCGGAGCTGTACTTTAGCCTATACCTTAACTGTATAGATTAAATATTTACCGCATCTATATGATATCTATACTTGTTTCCAGTACAGTTTTATCTTTATCACATCTGTATCACATCTTATTCTATGCTATACCGCACCGGTACTTCAAGCAGGGATTTTATCTTTATCGGATCTGTAGAAAATATATACTGATTGTCTTTACAGTTGTACCTTTAACAAATCTCTACAATATCTTCATGCAGGCTATATCGCACCTGTAGCGCAATTACCGATTTTGTCTTTATCGAATCTGTGCTAAATATGGTAGGCGGAATAAAAAGCCGTGGAAAAAAAAGCCGGGGTATAAAAAGCCGGGAAAAAAAAGCCGCGGAAAAAAAAAACCGGCGGAAAAAAAAGCCGGCGGAAAAAAAAAGCCGATGGTATAAATATTTAACATATGTAATAAATAAATACTTGAAGCAAAGAAAACAATGATTTGATCCACTACTAAGGGAGCATAGAATGACTAAAAAATTGTGAAGTTTCATTTTTATTGAATCCCAAAATAACAACTACTACAATAATTTGTACAAACTTTATTTTATGTCAGAAGACAAACTGTTTATATACACATTAAAATTATAATAATATCAATAATAATATAGAGACTTACATCTAACTACTACCACTACTACTAAATTTAGAAACCTGTTTGCTTTCTAATGGGAAATGTAAAGAGTGTTTTTCTTTTACTCAATTACATTTGTAATTAAATAAATGTGTAAGTCTCTATATTATTATTATGATGATTATTATAATTTTAATGTGTATTACTATAATTGTGTGTATTATAATATAATAATATAATAATAATGTATAATAATGTGTATTATTATAACACTTTGTCTTCTGACATAAAATAAAGTTTGTACAAATTATTGTAGTAGTTGTTATTTTGGGATTTAATAAGTATTTATTTATTAAATATGTTTAATATTTATACCATCGGCTTTTTTTTCCGCCGGCTTTTTTTTCCCCGGCTTTTTTTTCCGCAGCTTTTTTTTCCCGGCTTTTTATACCCCGGCTTTTTTTTCCACGGCTTTTTATTCCTAGATTCGCTAAATATATACTGCCTGTCTTTACAGTTTTATCTTAAGCCTAAAACCGCTGTGTATAGCGTCAATCTAAACACTATCTTTATTTGTTGGCCTTGTGTGTAAAAACGTTAAAAATGGCGCATCAACAAGATCAAGAATTTAAAGTTTACGAATTTGATGGAACCTTGGAGATTTGTGTGCTTCCTACAATTATAATAATAATTTATGACATAATCATTAACCAAGGCTGCTGTCTCCAATGTGGAGTTATTTTCGATAGGGGTAATTAACCCCCCCAGAAGGCCAAAAAATCACCTAAAGCACTAGAAGTAAAGTGTTTTTGAACATGTAATTGGAAAAACTTTGTAAATAAATATATTTCATCGGCTAAAAGTTCCAGCGAAACACAATAAGAATGACTCAATTGCAAAGAAACTTTCTTAACGGTAAAACCTAAAACCAAGCCGGACGTTAAACAATGCATGGCTGAAGAATAGCTCTAAACCTTTATGGGGGTTTATAAACAGACCTGTTTGGAAAGTCCACTCACCAAAAAGATAAAGATATTTAAAGCTTATCCCAGCGCCAGCAGTACAAAGTACGAACCGACATCAACATGAACAATTACGTGATATTTTTTTCTTGAAATTACAATAATGTACTTTAAAATAGTTGGTGGTAAAATAATACAAAGACATCAATTATTTCGAAGTAAGATTCTCGAAATGTCTGAACCTACTAAAACTGTTTTATATTTTATCCCCTATAATTCTTCACTGTTTATTTTTCTTAATACTTTACTCTATCAAAATAGTCTGTTTTCACGTGTTTCTTGAAATTTTAATACTAGGTATATATAATCTAACGTCGTTTATATCTGCTTTTTCCCACTTCGCTTGTATGCACACTACGTAGTTGTCTTTTGTTGTTTCGGCATCAGTTTATTAAAAACTTAGCAAAGCTGCAAACGATACACTTTACCAACTATTTATAAAATGATTTTACTCTACACTATTAACGAGATATTATGCAACGTCACTATAAATTTTACTGCAAAAAAGAAAACGGTTTAACCCTAACCTGTAATTCTTGGTAGTACATTTGTATCATATTGTCCATCATAACCTAATGTAATACTCTTAAAACATTTAGCGGTCGAATCTTATAAGAGGCGAGATTAGCTCAGGGTGCAAGGAGACCGACTCACAAACCAAAGATGGCCAGTTCGATTCCCCGCTAAGGTAAAGTATGTAGCGCATTTTTAAAATTAAAAATTTATCAATAAATACATTAGTGTAAGTGAAATTAGCTAAAAAAATACAGAAGTTGTATAAAATATTATAAAAGAAAATATATCCGCTAAATAAATATATAGCGTAAAAAAATATTTTTTTGTTTTTATCTAAAATTAATTGCTTGAATTATCTATACCGCACCTTAATTTGGACGATACAGCATCGGAATAGTATCTTTAAAAACCTATATCGTATCTTTACAGTACCTTCATGTGCTCTATACGCAATCTTAACTGCATCTGTACTTTAACTATATGTTGTCTGTACAGGAGCTTTACATCTTATATACAGAGTTAGTAAAGACAACTATACCCAATCGATATGTAATCTCTATCGTCGCGCTATCCATAGGGTACAGAAAGCCTGTATCGACTAAAGATTTAAATACAGGTTCGATATAGGTTCTGTATTGTGTGGTTATACGGGGTGACTCCTGTCTGTGGGAATGTTAACATAAAAAAAACACCAGTAGCTTGACGTTAGGAAATTGTCGTATTATTATAATAAAACATTTTACTTTTACTTTTTAATATACCAACTATTTACAACATATTATTTATCTTATTTGTACGTATTATCAAACATAACAATAAGCGAAGCACTTCTTCTGGACTTTCCTATACTTTAAAGTTTTTATATTTTATATTTCCAAAAGTATTTATGCACAACGTTGTAGTACTAACAGTTACGCGTTTAAGCGCACGTTGCTAACGCGCGTCTAGAACTGGCAATGTTTAGCGGCTTTAAAAAGTAAAATAAATACACTATTTCAATGTATTATGAATACATCTTTATAGTAAACAATAAATTAAAACAAGAAATTTATTAATACAATTAGAAAGTTCCACGAAAAAAAAAGTTTGGACTATCAACATTCATAAGGGACACAAAAAAAACGTTGAATGATAAAGCTTAAAATTGCAATACATAACAACTTGTTCCAAATTCTCAGCCGAAAAATTAGTTCTATTGTCCAATATGTTTTACGTATAACTTAATGGATTTGAGTACGCCCGTGCTTTTTGTTTACTTATTGAATTTTCACGAAATTTGTTGCTCTTCTGCGACTAAAAGTCCGGTCTTTAATAATCGCTATAGTCCGGATTTTTAGTCTAGTATTTTGCCAGTATTTAAATTATGAGGCAATCAATTATTAGGCAATTTTGGCATTATTCCTTTAAATGTATAGTTGGCGCATACCTAAACTTTTAAACGAATTATTTACAAGCTTAGAATGGTAACACGTCCATATGTTTGGCCTTAATCTAGCTTTTGCAGGTAGTTATTATTTATTTGGTCAACTGAAATTGAAGCTTATGTAATAATAAAATTAAATAAAACAGGGTTCATAAGCGTAGAATATAAATGGTCATGAGTTTTAAACGTACTTCGGGAAACAACTTTATGAAACTGCAAACATATTTTTTTTTATTCGAAATGTAATATAGCAACCACGAATGTACTGAATAGAACGAGTAAATTCATTAATACAACGAGAAAGTTCTACGAAAGAAAAGTTTGGACTATTAAGTATCAACACGTATAAAGCACGGAAAACCACCGTTGAATAAAAAACTTCGAATTGCAGTAAACAACAACTTTTTGTAAATTCTCATTCGAAACATTAGTTCTCTTTTCCAATATGTTTCGCGTATAACTTAATGGATTTGAGTACGCCTACGGTTTTTGTTTACTTATTGAATTTTCACGAAATTTTTTACTCTTCTGCGACTAAAAGTCCGGTCTTTGATAATCGCATATAATTATGCTCCAAATCTTACATGATGATCACAATACCTTCCTCTATAATTCATACAGCGAGGAAGATAAAAACACAGTGCATTCTCTACCGTAAAGCGCTTCTACGTAACTCGAGAATTTCTTAATATTTTTAAGTGTTAAATGTGTTAAATGAAATTATTTTAACAAACAGCCTTTAAAATATTAATGTATTGTGTTTCAATTTCTGACCGTTCAATAAATTCGGCTTTGGTTTTTGACAATTATGTTTTTTATGTTGTAGCCTTACATATTCATATTTAAAATGGGTGTGTCTCAAAGGTCTATTAGTAACCTTATGATTAATGGCAAGTATGTAAATTTATGTGGTAAAGTTACAGTTTAACAGAACTCATTATTTTATTACACTAATCTAAACTCGCGTTAATTGTAAACAGTTCAGCGTAAATTACATAAAGTTTAGTAACAGTGCACAATTTACAGTAAATATTTGGAAAAAGCTCGTTAGACTAACAAACACATTGCGGTATACGTTTAAATTATAAACTAACACGCAAACAACATGCAAAATCTAGCCACAATTTATGCGCGCATAAAATGGTTTACAAGTTTTAATTGTCTAAATATACTTGTTTATTGTTTGCAGCAAAAAAGAATCGCATAAATCCTATGAACTGTCAGTAATCCGGGTCGTCCCGGACGACGCAATATTGTGAAAGTTCGAACAAACAAAATTACGAACCCTTACTGTTTTCATGTTACACTTTTTCAAAGCGTCTAAAAATAATATTAGCTTATTAGCATGCTGTGTGACTTTGATAACTTCAGCTTATCGAATACTGATGTTCTTCTGGACTTTTCTAGCAGCGTCCTCGATTCGTATTCTACATTCTAAAAATCTCCACGGTTCTGTCACCAATTTGGAGGCTTGAAGGTGGTATATGGGGGAAGGTCAATGAACAATCAGTTATCGGTAAAATTGCCCTTCGGACTGACAAAGGAGTTTTAAAATATGGCCCAGTGTAATTTTCCGTGAATTAGAATTTAGGGTTGCCACGCACGGGCGATTTTTAAAACCGGGACGAAACTGTCGACAAAAGTAGCAGACGATTTTTTGTGTTGCAGCGCACGTGTAATAATTTTGTCAAGTATATCAGTTAGCTTTATCGAACTGTAAGTTGGTGTATTGCTGCTTCGAAAAAGAAAAAAATATGTGTCTGTTTTTTCCATTATCTACTTCAAAAATATAATCGATTTATACTTTCAAAAGCGTGCTATATAAAATTCTTTTCCCAACATAAGATAAGTATTATGCTTCTGACATCAAAAATCTTCCACGCAAACAAATTGATATTTTGAAGTTTTTGGGATTAAACAACACTTAAAATCAGACATAAATGTTGTCAGACGAAAAGTGGGGAGTAGATGATTAGCCCCCTAAATTATACAGCATTAAGACTAGAATCACTATTATTACTATTATTGATAAATAATTAAGCTTATACAAATCTTTCATCGTCCTCCAACCCTTGAAAAATACAGCACCATTCCAAACAAGTCACAAAATACCAGATAAAATATTGCATTTTGATAGCAAAGCTATCATCATCAGTGGTAAACTGACACTTGTATCAGTTTATGTATTTAATACTTTGAGCGAATGTTTACATAGTAATCACGTAGGGCGGCGCGGCACATAGAAGTAAACCAGGCTGCGGGACACACATCGACATGTCTTTTATCTCGACGTTATCAAAATAGCGTGAGGCGAAGGTCACGAGTTGAGCTAGTCTAAGCGAATTGCGGAATTTTATCATCTGTAACCTAAACACAAAGACATTAGCTTACGAGTTTCAGAAATTTGTAGAGAACGTCATAGACAAATTAGGGCGTAGGCGAACACCAAACTGTAGTTCATCCCTAACTCAAAACAAAACGTTAAAAAATTATATTACTAGTTTGCGAAAATTTGTTTTTGTTACTTGAGCTACAAAGCCTGTTTTTTCTTAAAACTCGGGAAATTGAAAACTTTCATGATGTTCAATATGGAAATATGGGAAGTGAAAACGAGTTTAATTCTTTTTGTCCACGACAACAAAAATTAAACGGGCAGCTATTATTAAACCCAGCCGATTTGGTATACAATTAAAAAAAAACACTTGACAAAAAAAATAATAACATACTCATTTAAGCGCCAGTCACCGGACCGCCCGCTGTTGTTTCAGGTTTGCAAAGCCCTGCTTTCTTTGTTTTTCCTTTTCGTATTTTCAGGGCGTTGTTTTAATATAATGTTATCTTTAAACGTGTTTTAAAGGTTCTAATCTAAATTTAATCAAATTTTTTACGGGTATCAAAATTTACCGAAACCCTTCGTGCTTCTATATACGATGCCTTCTGTGTTTAAAATATTTCTCTCCGGAATATGCAGCAATCAAGTCTTTAAGCTTGTACACAATACATTATTCAAGGCACGGAAGGTAAGTCAATGTTTAAACTGGAAGCAATTACTATTTATTGGAAAAGAAATTAGATCCACTAATTGTGTTTTTTTCCTGTATTATGGTTTTTGTAAATCAAGTAGTAAACAGAAATAAATTTCATTTTCTATTCAAATTAAAGTTTGTGGCAAAAACTTGCATGGTCATAATTTTTTCGAATATAACATAAGTAAACATCTCTTCGTTTCTTCAAGTTAAGTTTCTGTCCCAGTCTCATTGAGAAATAATAATAAAAAAACTAGCAGAACCCGTGATCTACGCCCCACCGGCAAACAATAATAAATAAGCCGTGTCAAGATGTAAGAGCGTAGCTTGCCGTCGCATAAAGTTCAGACAATGTTTGATTTGATATAGACTAGCTGAGTCCGTGGACTACTGGCTGCTCCTGAATGTTGAGACAGGGGAATGTGATACGGAATTAATATATAGATTCTGAACGTTTATTTGGTGTAATTAAGTAGTAAGACACAACTAGTAAATATACTGCTATGATATTTGGAGGTGTATGTTTTTACTGGGGTATTGTAGTTCCTGGAAGGCAATTTTTGGGATGCTTGCTACAATTCAATTTGAGATTGGAGGTTTGTGAAGGCTGTAAGGTTTTGATATTCTAACTTTTAAACTTAGGGTTGTGTATTATTGCTGTAATTTCTTGTTATAAATTCTAATAATTTATATTTTTCATATTTGTGAGGTTTATTTTTACTGAAAGAAAAGAAAAACACAATCAGATTGATACGATTTTTATTTATGTTAGTTTTAATTATAATTTAGTTCAGAATTGTTCAAAAGGTTTAATTTATAAGAAGTTTTAGACTTACTTGTGTGTGCATCGATTAATGTCATTATGGATATCAGTGTCAATGTCACAAACGTATAAAAGAATACTCATGGTCATGAGATTTATTTGTTTGTTCAAAAAATGGGAATCAAAGAAGGAAGACAAAAGAATGGAAAATTTTGTTTAGTTACTTACGACTCGTCTTGGTAAACAAAGACAGAGAATTTTATATCCTCTTGATGAATAAAGAGAAAAAAAGAGTTTAAAAGTAATGTAAAAGTGATTGTGAATATAAAAGAAGAAAATACAACTAATTATCAACGTATTGTGAAAAGTTCCAGAAGAATAACAAGTATAAAGCGATCCAGAAAGTTTTTCCAGTTGTGATGGTGGTAAAACCAAGTTTAAAATAATATAAAACAGACCAGAGGAAGATTCAAACTAAAGGCGAGTGTTTGTGGTTATTTGAGGAACCTGCAAACTAGTGAAGTAGAAGTTGAACATTCATCGTTTGCTCGAGTGAAGGATATCCCAATAAGGAGACGTTAAGATAAGTGTTCTCTTTTTAAAGGACGATAGTATTTAGTAAAATTTATTTGATTTTTCGAAAATTTCATTAAAAAATTTGAGTTATTGAATAAAACCTTTTTTGTAACATTGATATTGTTTTGTGTTTATCCTATTTCAAATTTATTTATTAATGACTTACCTTACAAGCTAAATAACGACCCTGAGAAAGTTAAAAAAGAGTCTCATAAAAAAATATAATTTGGAATTGCGTGAATTGCAGGCATTTAGGGAATTGTTTTCTAGTAACTACATACATGCACACGCATATCATTGCAATACATATCTGATAAAATTAATAATAATTTTAATGAATCTTTGTCACGCTCCGTTGTACAGTTCCTAATTTATAGTACTCGGGTAAAAGAAGATTGCGTAAACTGCTGACGCGTTAGGTGAAACAATCGCACCTGTCTATCACAAAGACCTGCTTACTACTGAAGGCCACCACCGCTTCGCATTCAAATCTTCCAGTCGTCCACTGTTTACGAATCGAGCTTATTTGTCAGGAGAACTGTATTGGTTTTGTGCTAGTCCGTGCTTACGAATTTGTGCCTTAAATACTTGCGCGAAATGTAGCGGTGGTCGGGTGGTAGTAAATGGTGAGACAGGTGGAAGGGATCCGTATATGACATGTATAGATAGATAGATGTTGAAAGTTGGAGTTCTGTTGTGTCACTTATGATGTACTGCTCTGTAATTAGTCATGATTATAGTAAGGCATAAATTAGTGTATTATACAAAGAAGCGGGTACACATGGCGTCTTTCTTAATTTTTAATATATTTTAGTAATGGGATATCTCGAAATAAAATTATCGAACTATTCGATTATCAAAATATGTCGAGATATATCGAAAGGTTGTAGAAAATCATTCCAACAATTTTAAAATTTCTATTTTGTCTATTTCGAAAGCGGGCGTTGAAGCGATACCCATTACATTAGCCACCTGCAAATGCCTACTGCAAATACATGGTACGATGACATTAAGAGTATTCAGGTTATGTATGTACATACGAGTCCTAGAATCATAATGCGCACAAATCACTTTGTGATAATAAGATTGCGGGCTGCAATAATGCAGACATAATTCCTGGAATTCAAACGCATAAAAATAAATCCGGCGATGGAATGTGATGAAATTAAAAATTCCATTCGTTACGGCGTTTTTGCCAAGCTACCCGAGGAAATACATCAAGGACGAGAATTAAATCAAAGAGAATTCAAGAAGCAAGCTAAAATTATTTTTAGTACATTCTACCGCATAGATACATCCGAATAATTTTTTTTGAATGAATCATTCCATTACTAAAACCATTTGAATGGGAATCATTCGATTATGAATATCATTCCATTATGCCGATCACTAATATACTTGTTTGTAGCCCTTGTTACATGGGATTGTAAAAATTTACGATTTTGGAGATTTTGACGGAAATACATGTTTTGAACCCCTAGGAGTCCAAACATATGTTTTTTTTTAAATTATTTGTATATGTGTGTGTGTGTGCGTGTATGTAATGCGAAATCTGGAACTACTGTACCGATTTTTATGAAATTTGTAATATTTAGATACAACAAAATTCAGCTGGTCCAAACGTTTTTTTTTACCATCCGGAATCGGAAACAAAAGTGAGATATTTTTTTAAATACCTTTTTTCAAAACCGGAATTTTAACAACTCAGGAAATGGGTATGACTATTGAGAGGACTCTTAAAACAAAACACACGATTTTATGATGTCTTTTGCGCCATCCATATTTTTTAAAGTTAAAATTATTTTTCGACTATACAATCTTATGTAGTGCTTAGCTCTTAGACTACATCTTTGGAAAGAAAAAGATTATTATTTCTAAAGTACGCAAAGTCCAAGCAAAGTGCTTCACTAATATCTATCAAATCAAAATTACAGGGATAACTTGCGCTAGTGAGCAAATTGATAACCTATTACTCGATAACTATGGTGAACCATCTGTCAGCCACCTTAGAAATGAATCGCAATGAATCCCGAATTAGTTTAAGCTTAAACCATGTTAAAACCCCTTTTCATGCTGTGGGTGTGCTCAAAATGCGGTAAGAGAGACGTCGTGGTGGAACCCCCTCTCCGCATCTACGCTCCTGCTAAACAAATTTAAATAATTGTGAAGATGTAAATCATCAATAGCGAAATATTTATACAAAGTGTAAATCAAATATCTTAATTGATGGCAGAAAAATTAAATCAAGCTTGATTAGACCGTTTCATATTTAGGCTGTAACTCCGTAAGGAAGCGCTTCCGGTTTTACGTTTATTGGACACTTTCTACTTAAAATGATCATAGCAATGCGCTACTTAATATCAATTAATTGGTAATAGCATAAAACTGCATGAAAATGAGATTGGTCCGCTAGCAGGACGGTATTTTACTGGTACCAGATAGTCGATTTAGGCAAGCGCCATATCTCATCATCTGTTGACTTCTGTAACAACTTTTCGTGTATCAAAACCTTCGAATTTTTAATATTGGCGTAAAATTTCTACAGATGTTTTGGAATTTCCACTGTTATTTTATAATCTCTCCTATACAATTTGGTATTATAAAACTTTAGAAATTAGACAACCACATTGACAATGGGAGGGGGGGATTAAAACTACATGATTCTGCCGCTGCAAATGTGGTAGCCAAAAATAAAAATAATTATTTAAATATTAGATTAATTCCATAAAAACAGTTTTTTTTGGCAAGATTTGAACTAGAGCTGTAATAGTCAGTGTCAGTTTACCACTGTTGATGATAGCTTTGCTGTCGAAATATGTATCTGGTATTTAGTTACTTGTGTGGAAGGGTGCTGTATTTTCAAGGGTTGTTATTCTACAGTTTATTCTTCTAGAGCTGTAACTTCGTTTTTTGAATAATAACGTGTGAAAATTAAAAAAAATGTAGTGGGTGCCATTTTAAAGTTATATACCTAGTTCTGAAAAAAGGGTTGGATTTGCGCTGAGATCTTCTATCAGATTTAGAAAATTATTTTTTTACTAAAACAAGTACTGAAAAACATGTTTAACTTCCGCTTTTCCGCTTCCGGTTTCTGATTTTTTATTTCCTCTATGAATTTGTGATACACCCCCACATACTAAAGCTCATTTTAATTAAATCCTTTGTTTGCAAGCTATGGGGAACACACAGCCACCCACCCACAACAGATTTTTTAAACTTTTTTTGGGTTTGGAGGGTCCAGAACATATATTTCCGTCAAAATCTTGAATTATAAATTTTGCATGAAATCGGTACTTCCTTATACTGAAAGTATAGTAAAGTAAAAACAATTATAAGTTTCCGACAAACGAATTTGGAATTACTTCTTTGCGGAATTACAGCCTCCTAAAGATGGAACAATGTAATAATTTTTTTGTCGACAATTTTTGCAGTAGTTTTTTGAATAAATGCACCAGAGGTGTCTCGTATGTGAGGGGACGTAGTAGTATTTACAATGTTTAATTATCGGTTGTAAAATCTTATTCTTCGTACAAAACCATTCAATAACGGCACCGTTGTTGAAAATCCCCCAATCTACCAGTTTTTCAAATAATTAAATTTTTGTGAAAATCAAGTCCTGAAGGTGAGAATATAGTTCGTACAAATTGTGGATAAGTTCTACACATAACATCAACAAAAAGCGTTTCAATAAACATGGGTCTGGAAACGCTTTCTTACGGAGTTACAGCTTCTGGAAGAGGAAAACTTCGTAACGAAGCGTTTTTGGACTCATATTTATCTAAACTTTTTTCATTGTTGTGATGTGTAGAATTTATGTTCATAGTTTGTAGAAACTGTTTGGGCACCTTGAAAATACACGTAGACCTCCATGGTAACTCAATTTTACAAAAATATTTTATTATCTCAAAAAGTGTTGCATTTAGCAACTTTCTACAAGAGTACCTTTTTTGTGTATGATTTACTGAGTTGATCTCTATATATAGCTAGATATCTATTTAATGCAGTTTTTCGAAAAATTGGAAAAAAGTGCAAAACCGCAAAAAGTTTTTAATGCACATTTACTGGTAATCTAAAGTTTATGTTTTGTCTATCAAAATATTTTAATTTTTTTCAGGTAAGCATCTTTTCTATATGCGTCAGCTAAGCAAAATCACGTAAGTATTTTTAGTAGCTCTACATTAGGCAGTATGAACTGTAGTGTATTTTTCTTTATAAGTTTCCGGAGTAGTCAGATATTATTATTAAAAATAAATTTGGTTAACTATCATTGCTAGTTTTGAGAAATTTGTTTTACTCTATATTTGAAACTTTTTTATTTGAGTACAGAAATTTTTTCATCAAACTTAAGTAAGGACTCTTTTAGAAACTTGAAAAGTTTTCCCATTACTTCGTCTTTGCAACTGATTAAGAAAAACTTGAATTTAAGTATTAAATATTAAAACGTCAAAAGTCATTATATAGTTATGATAAGTTCCAAAAAGTTAATTCGGTACAGGCCTAAAAAATTAATTTAGTTTCTTTCATTATATTTGTCGATAACGAATGAAAAACTTTCTTAATGCGTCTTTGCTTCTACTTACCCTGTTTGCTTTGCATAACTGCAAAGAAAATTAATTAAAGTTCAACATAACGGTGTTTCAAAAACGTATTTAATTAAATAAGAATATTTGAAATAATATAGTATTCGTTTTAACCAAATCTAATAACTCTTTCAAAGGAATTATTTAATAATCGAAAGGTATTTATCTTTGCCATGGTGTTATTAGTTTTGCTAGGAGGTACTCTTGAAGTCGGGAAACCTCCTTTATAAATACTGTTACATATTAAATTTCTCAAAGTCGTGGTTGTGTCTTGGAAATAATTCGGAACGACTTGTAACGTCTTAGATGTTGCCGGAAAATGGTTGCAAGTAGCTCGAGAACGGCTTTGAAATTCTCCAAGAGCAGATAATCTTGTCTCAGATGCTCTGAAACAATCGTGGGCTATTATACAGCGCTGTTAGGGATAACAACTGACCTAAAGCCCTTGGATTCTTTCTAGAATAGTCATAAAGTACTGTTTACTACCGTAAGTCTTAGCTTCTTGAAAACAACAGTCTGAGCGTCTTTTCTTTGTTAGTTTGTAGTAATTACATCCACCTTGGATTTACTTCTTTTGTTTTGCAGATATAATCCAACAATGGGTTGTTAAATGGTACGCAAACGGTTTTGAAATTGCTTTAGATTGTAAATTTTTGTTCATTATACAAGGTGTAAATTATAGTTCGAGAAAATGTTTCAGCACGATCATGTTTGCAACGAACGAATTGCGAAATATTTACAGCCGCTGTTATTGATTGACAGTCAATCGTTGTAGAATGCAGTGCTAGAAATTATAACGTTCCCTCTCATCAATTTGACTGAAACGAATTTAACGGTGGAAGTCAACACTTGGAATTTGTATGCAAAGCGAGTTATTAAAATTCTTTTACCCTGCTCTTTGAAATAAGTCCAAAATATTTACATTTTGCTTTCTACGTGGTTCTAATTAATTCTTAAACAAAATTGTCAAAGAGAAAACCGAGAAAATGTCGCTGCTTTTAGTCAAAGAAATTGTTGTACAAAATTAAATTTATACAATAACTTTAGACAGAGAAAATAAAACCTTCCACTTGCACTTGCCACAAAACATTTCCAAACAAAGAGCACCAAATTATTGATATAAAATATTTTGGTCCTTTAACATTCAAGGTTCAATTAACTTCAATTAACTGTTAATGAATGTGTTTTGCATGTGTTCACAAGTTACAGGTTTTGACGTAAACTTGTCAGGCGTCTTCTTCGTCTTAATAATTTATTCAACGTAATTCCTTGTTGATGTCATGCACGATAATTTATGCCCAACAACAAACTGCAAAATAATAAAATCCAGAAAAACATGTCTTTTCGAAGGAACTTATCTTCTTACATATAATTTTAATTCAATTTGTCGTTTTATGCAGTTTTATGAACCGATTGCTATATTTAAACAGATTGTTTATACCACTTTATGCAGCAGTTGCAAATTAACAAGCCCTGGATATCTGCTCCCATGGGCCATGGCTTGTAGAGCTTGCTCCAAACTTGAAGGTGAGAGTCCTAACAAAAACAACATACAACATTCGCGTAATCTCCATCTTATAACACCTTACCTGTTTTAAGAATATGTTAACGGTGTTTTAATAATTTTAATCTGTTCTATGGCTACTAAACATGTTTTTAGTTCACCATAATAATTGGAAACAGTGGTTTTATCTATAAAGGGTGTTGCTGAAGTATGTGCAGGTATTTTAGCCTCTAATAGAATTCACCAAACAAACTGAACCACTTTCCTATTTATTATTGTTTCAAAACTGCACACTCTGGGAAAAACTATCGGATCTTCGCGAATAATTTCTGCGGCACTTCTACACGTGGCTTAAGTTTTTCAAGGGTATTTACAAAGTTACCAATTGTTTTATATATCCCCCTAAAAAATCAGAAGAATTTAAATTCGGTGATCGCGCAGGCCATAACACCGGCCCATTTCGACCAATCTACTTGCCCGGATATTATTATCCAACCATATTCGTTCATGGCGAGATTAACGGTTTGCTGCACCATCATAGAGGAACTGGCACCGCCGGTAGGCTTAGATTTTCTACCTTTACAGTAAAGGCATTACTGATAAGATTGGGCATATTCTTAGAAGGTACAGCATAAAGACAGTCTTTAGGACTAATGAAACTTTGGGAAACGGTTTCAGATCCGCAAAGGATCAAATATCAAATTTAATATCAGCCGGGATCTACAACATCTCTTGCTCTTGTGGCTCAAACTACATCGGACAAACTGGTCGTTCCATTGAGTTAAGATTGCGAGAGCACAAAAACGCATCACTTAATCTGCGGTGGCTGAACATACTGGTTTAACTGGGCATAAAATGGATTTTGACAATGCTCGGGTACTCGCCAGAGTACCTCATTACTTCCCTCGCATCATATGTGAAGCAATTGAAATTGAGAAACAACCTAACAACATAAACAGGGAGGATGGTTTTAGACTCAGTAAAGCTTGGACTCCAGTAGTTTATCCTCTAAGGACTCGTAAGCATCATCGATCTCACGATCACGCTCCACCGGATCCGTCTTTGCCCAACGGTGACAGCCAACCAGAACTCCGCCGTTCTGCCCGACTGGTTCAAAGAGGTGTAAATACGTCCGCTTTCCGGATTTGAATTCAGTGTTCTATGCACTCTGAAGATGCAAGCTGCAATGTCTTGCGAAACGTTAGTTTGTATGGGTTCACAAACAGCTAACAGGCATAAGCCGATTAAGTATTATTGTCCTGGCAAACAAAATACATTAACATCAAATCCTTGTCCGCCCCAAGGTTTAAATAAACTAAGTACACGGCCCTGTTTAGGCAGGCAGGGCCTACGAACAAATATTGCTCAGACTTCTAGAGCAAATGCTTGTAAAGGCAGACAAGCTACAGGTCGGTCCTTACCTGATTATGCTGGGCGTAGTTCCCAAATGACGACGCGGTCTAAGCCGAAGTTAAATTGTAATATTGACAGTATGTACTTACTTTTTGCTGCTTTTTAATCAACAGTTTTTATTGGCCTACATTAAATGAAAATACAATTCCAGAGGCGGGTACTCACGTTTTGACTAAGATTTTGCAATTGTATGGTCACTAAAATCCTATATTTTCCTATGAACATTTACTAGATTTGTAGATTTAAAATCTTAAAATCTTTAAAATCCTGAACACTCGACACATGCCAGTTCTTTTAATACTTAAATGATGTTAATTTTTAACAACCGAATACTAATGCCACGCTATTTTATTTATAGAACCACATTTTCTATTAGGGAGAAACATAAAGGAAACTCTATAAAGTTAAGCATCACGATATAGGTACATCTTGTCTACAGTAATTGATTTCAAGGAAAAATCTCTTATATTCTATTTACTTTCTTATTTATTGGAAAAATTGTGGCCGTAATTATACCAACATTAAGTAAACCACAACTAACGAACAGATGGGAAAAATTCATTTTGAATATCCAACGACGGTTATTTAAGAAAATATTGCTGTTTTTTTAATTTAATTGTGTTAGGAGTTAAAAAGATATGAAAATGTGTACTGTATGTATCAGGCTTTTTTTAGAAGAAAATTGCCCCAGTTTCGCCATAAAACGGACAGTTTATATAACTGTGCCTGTAAAAATCTGCACGAGAACGAACAATACAACGCCGTTATTTTTATTATGAGGGCAGCTCACTGCGACAATTAAGATTTGGAAACGATCGTCATTATCTGAAGTTTTTGAAGAAAACTCACCATTTGGGTAGATTAAATCAGCGGTCGCCTCGAAAATGTCTGAACGGTATTTGATCTCAATTTGTTATAGCTTGACAAGAACAGTTCTGAAAGAAGTTTTTGCCAGTCGAACTTAGAGAAGTCTAATGGGGCGAATGCACAAAAAAGCACTTAGGTACTGCAAAGTATTTAGCACCGTTGGCAGTAAATAAACTCGAAGATACGGAATGGCTGGAGTTCATTAAGATTAATCCGGACATTTTACTTTCCCGAGAAAATAATTTAATATGTAGAAGGTGCTATTAAAACAGAAAAGTAGATGTTTTAATTTTACAGAGCTGTTTATTTATTCCTCTCTTTGACCGTATCGCCGCACCTACTCTATGCAAAATAAATTGTCAAAAGGATATCTCGAAATACACAAACGGTTCATCAAAAAGGATTTTTAGAAAGGCGTTTGAAAATGAATTACAGCAGCTTCAAACATGAAATTCCTTTGTCAATCTGTTCACGCTTTTAAGCTTCAAATCTTCGGAAATTAAAAACCCTCGGAATAAATTAACCACACAAATGTGCATGGGTTTTGTTATTTACTTTGACAAGCAAAATCCATACTTTTACATCCGTCTTGCTAGCCGCGTTTTTTAAAGGTACTCGCACACTTGTACACTTTTTGAGTTGCGCAACCTGGAAAATTGCGCCATTTGGAAATTGCAACGTGTGAACAGCTCTGCAAGTCTAAAAATTGCGCAATTATCAAACTTGCAGTCCACTTACAAAGTTGCATATACATTTAAAAATTGCCGTGTGTGAACAGATGAAAGCTCTGATGTTGCGCAATACAAAGTTGAACCAACATGTTGGTAAATAAAGTGGCGCAACTTCCTAGTAGACTAGTATGCAGCTGCACTGTCATTGTGCAGGTTACTGGATGCGTTTAGTTTCTTTTTACCTATATTAATAAAAATGTCAAAACGCATTGTTAATAATAACTAAATAAGTGGAAATCTGAGGAAACTCATAGTTTAATCAATTTAATAGAAACAAATCCATGCTTATAGAGTGTTCAGTTACACGAATTCCGCTACAGGGTAAAATTCGGTACTAAACAGTCGCAAAATTTTTTTATAGAATGCTTCATCTCCTTCGTGTAATTCTCTTAATAAATTATAACACTAAAGGGGAATTACACTAGTAACGCCCTCTATTATGTGCGGCGAGAAAAAGTTGTAAAGCAACAAACCGGCAAAGTTGCGATCGGAACCTGCTAAGCAGGTATCTGCGATCGCACCGGCCTCTAAGCACAAATCTCTTCTTTCTTATTCTTAATAAATTGTTTACGATTCCATAATCTTCTCGTTTTTTAATCCATTCTCTAACCCAAATAGTCCTTTATTTGGTTTTGGCGTCTTCTTCGAAGAACGAGTGCTAAGCAAGCAGCAGCTTGTATCTACTCGTCGTTCATTTTGATTTAAAGTATTTAATTTAACTAGTGTTACCCCAGCACACAATGCACTGACAGACAGCGTTGACAGAACCTGCGAAATGCCAAGTCACGTGATGCATTAGTTCCCATAATGACACGCGACGTTATTGTAGGTGGCGCCCCAAGTGACGCGCGTCTAGCCGACCTTCATATATATTATAAATTAAAATAATTATTATTAAAAAATCTACGTAGAATAAAAATGTAAAAATGTTTCATGTTCCATCTGTGGATAGAGACCTTTCATTTAAAAAAAAATGGTCCAAATTGGTGAAGCGGTAGCCGCTGGAGGAAGGGGAGAAAAAAACCCTTTGTGCTTTTATATACGTAATGGATGGATTTACTACAAATTCGAAATCGGCAATTGAACCGACTATTCACTTCCACGATGAACACGAAAAGAACAATTCAAATGTTGCAGCTCGAGTGGCGCAATTAAAACTTGCGCTTTGTGTGTGAAATAGGCTGCAATTTTGAAAAGTAGCGTTGACACTTTTCGAGTTGCGCAACTCGAAAAATGGCTTCATTGCTCAATTTTTGGCTTGTGTGTGAACATGGTGTGCCACTTTTATTGCGCAACCCAAAAAGTTGCGCCACAAAAATGTACAAGTGTGCGAGTACCTTTAACGCATTTCGTTATAGGATGAGTCGCAATTCTAATGTATTACCGGAGTTGCGACAGAATTTACAATTCAAGTTGAGCGATTTATTGCAAATTTGTGCTAATCTATGTACCTGCTTGATGCTCACTACATCTTTTCCCATAAATTTTATTTTTTAGACTTTACACCTGTGGTAGTTTTACAATTCTTTACTCTTTCCGAACTGTATTTAAAATAGCGTATGCCGTACGCAACGAACGTTCCCCTAAAGCTATTAACATTCGTCGTTTTTCATTGCTAAAATCACAAAACTAGGAGTTTTACATTTTTCACAAACATATCTTAATTGTCAATCTACGAAGTGAATTGCTACTGTTTTTATTGTTAAGATAATAGAATCATCATCTTCAATATTCGAAGTAATTTGGTTGAGAGAGCGGAAAAAGTTAATCCAGAGCGCAGTGAAATAAAAACTGCATGTCTTTGTTTAGTATACGTATACATATGTGTTTGTCAAAATAATTTTGAAGATCTGGCTGACATTAAGTTACAATGTTTTAAGAAATGGTTTTTATAATAGAATAAAATGACAAGAAAGGTTCAAATTCAAACTAAAACACTCAGTGTTCTATTCACTCTGAAGATGCAAGCTGCAATGTCTTGCGAAACGTTAGTTTGTATGGGTTCACAAACAGCTAACAGGCATAAGCCGATTAAGTATTATTGTCCTGGCAAACAAAATACATTAAAATCATTTTTGTCCGCCCCAAGGTTTAAATAAGCTAAACACACGACCTTGTTTAGGCAGGCAAGGTCTACGAACAAATATTGCTCAGACTTCTAGAGCAAATGCTTGTAAAGGCAGACAAGCTACAGGTCGGTCCTTACCTGAGTATGCTGGGTGTAGTTCCCATGACGACGCGGTCTAAGCCGAAAGTAAATTGTAATATTGGAAGTATCAACTTATAATAATAGTATTGTTTTCACCGCCTCCTTGTTCAGACTTTTTTGATCTCTCATTACAGTGGTTTAATTAATTACAGGATTATTTAACGAGGTGTCGTATGATAAAACAGAGTAGACAGGTGCAGCATTACAGTCTCATTCGATGTTGTCTTTCCACATTTTCGACAACTCTAATTTGGGTGTTATTACAGTAAACAGTCTATGTTGTCCTTAGCATTTGGCGATCAGTTGTATTGGAAGCGGTGACAAATTACACACGCAAGGGGTTTAGAATTTAATTAAACTAAAGCCATAGCTCAAATCACCGCTACATAATATAATTTAGTATTACTACCCCATTTCCCTGTTGATTTACTTTATTTTACAATTTCGCAGTACATAAGAAAACATCTTGGGGTGCTTTGAAAATAAATACTATTCAATTCGTGTTAGGCAAAGAAAAATGTACATTTTCATTCGCAGTATATTTATCAAAAGCCAATACGTGTGGTTGGAAATAAATTGGTTCGCTTTATGACTGCGTGATAATTGAAAAAAAAATTATAGGGTATCTAGTAACTTCCCTTGGGGAAGCCACGAAAGCATCGCCTAACTTAAACACATTTATTCGGGACAGAGAAAATATACCACTGGCTAATTGAAATCAATTTCGTATTAATTCCACCTTTTCCCCTTTAATCCGGATTAATGAGGCTTTTGTCCCTGGCTCGTTTTTACAATTCAAATGACGATAGCCCAAGGGGCGCATGTAAAACCATCGTGTGTAGTAGTCCCGTTACACATTAAGGGTTAGCTGATACCAAAATTGTTTTAAAGTAACAGTCTCGGTAAGAATTAAGGCGCATTATAATAGAATGTAAATTTAAAATTTAAATTTTGAATAAACCACTATGCTTGCTAAAATGTAAAAGGTGTGTAGATAGCATAAATACAGCATACGCAGCTTAAGGGATTAAAGCACTACGTTTTTTATTTCTAAAAAAAATTGAAACACACTTTCAATTGTATGTTTTAAATAGTTTAAACGTTAAAAGGCTTTAATACTTAACTAGCTTTTAGGTGGCTTTTAGCTACCAAAAGCAACATATTTTATAAAGGTTTTCAAAAAAATATTTTTCTCTATAAACGGATAATTAAGAAGGAAGTAATTTGGAGAAACACCCAGCAACCTTACAAGCTCTGCTGGGATTCGAATGTAACGCGTTAGCTCGCAATTTTCTCTAAGGGCTAATCTACTACTAAGACTTAAATCTGAAGGGAAAGCAGTTCTTTGTAGTCTCGTTAAGGATTTTATTGCGAAATGCTGTGTTTCTCGTGGCTTTCCGTGGGGTCAATTGAAGAAAATTTCATATTTTAACCCAGGAAGCTTGTAGAGGGAGAAAGTAAATATGGCAAGGTTTGGGTGGCCATTACAATTTTAATTAGTCGCTGTGGAAAATATTATCAGCATAGATGTAAATTATAACAGGGTTGTATGTTTTAATCTAAAAATACATACGTGAGGTGTGTAGGTTGATTATAACAGTTGATTTCTGATTACAAATGTCAAGGTAAAGTTAAAGTAGTAGTATTTCATTGCTTGAATTAGTTTGAAAATGTTAATATTTGACAGCACTATCTTCAGACACATCGATCATTGTTTCCAAATATCAAAATATTGTCGTCTAGACATTTATGTGTATTTAGTTGTTTCAACAATAAAAATAAATGCATTATCTAAACGTATATGTATTGTTGTATATTAGAAACCGTGAATACTTTTCTTGTGTCACAAATAAGGCTGTGATAAGATATTTAAGAAAAGCTTTAATTTGCAAGGCCTGTTCTTTTGCATATTTCATACATTGTTACGTCTATTTTTTAAACTATTTTGTTTTGTTACTATGTGAAAATATAAGGGTAAAAAATTTTCCAATCTAAAACTGTCGCAAAGAGGAAGGGGGTTGAGGACTGAGGAGTAGCTCTTCTACATACATCTTTGAATTTTAAATTAAAAAGTTGATAAAGACCATCACAGACAAATAATGTTAGGAAAATATTCAAATTATAAGCCTTTCCCCATACGCTATAGTTCTATTAGCCCACAAAATTTAAAAAGAAAGTTTTAATACTTTTATGTCCAATGCATTAATTTTCTAGCGTTAATACAATATCAAATTTAATGTCAATCTGCCAACTCATCTTTGAGTAAGTAGACGTTAAAACAAAAATTTTCAAAAAATTATAGAGGTCGTCAGTATCGTAGCTAGGATTTTGGCCGCTTATGGCGATAAATGAAAAACGCGCCTTAATGAAAAAAGAATTAATATTTATTCACAAACACATTTATATTGTTGCTTATCGTATTTGGAAAAGTAGATTTCTTTAACATTGTGTC
Organism: Ctenicera cuprea; assembly: GCA_958336395.1. NCBI lineage: Eukaryota > Metazoa > Arthropoda > Insecta > Coleoptera > Elateridae > Ctenicera > Ctenicera cuprea. Next base: position 15,140,821 of record OY284496.1, on the reverse strand, counting down.
GGCACTCCGAAGCGAACGTAGGCCGCAGAACGCACTAGTAAACAGGATGTGCCTGGGACAGTACACCTATAAGTCAAAACAGTTTTTTTTCTTTCTTTTGTGGCTTTTTTCTCATTGGCGTCCATTCCTTTTTTTTCGTGGTTTTTCTCCACGGTATTGTTACCCAAAATTCCAAAATTATATATTTCTATTTTCTCACATTCCTGGTGTAAATAAAACAATTGAAGATGTGCAAAGTTTGTAATACAAAAACCTATAAAGACACGAATAACTCAAAACTTGGGTTTTTGGAAAAACAAATTTTTGCTTTATTTTATAAATTTTCTAATTTATGGCTTGAATTTTAACAATTTTAAAAAACCATTTATATATCGATGGTTATATCAATCTTCTATGTATTTTCTTGAAAGGGAGAGAAATTTGCATTGTTTGTTTAACAGCTAACATCTTTTTTTCCAGTATTTTAAGTATAAAAACCAAGTTAACCACCAAAACGATTTATTTGGAAAACATCTATAAATTCCTTATAATCGTACGAAAGAGTCAGTAACCTTTATAAAATTCTATTCTAAGGGATTGTAAATCTCAACAACTGTTACGCTGTAAAGAAATCCTAAGCCGCGGAGGAGACTAGTAAGCAAAGTAATGCACAAAAATTATACAATGTTGCTTTTATATGCCTTAATTTTTACACATTTTCACCACTTTTTGGCAAATACAGTTTTACCGCCGTTACAGCAGCCAAAGCGTAAATAATATAGAACAAAAAAAAGTTCACAATACAGGGAAAACCCCAGTTTGCCAAACTTTTTTGTGAAACTTTTTTTGAACAGCTTTGAATGTTATGATATGACATTGTAAAAATGAGCGAAACACTTCGCCTGGACTTTCCTATACATTTAAATACATTGTTTTATATTTTCCAACACTTTCGATATACACCTGTCTAGACACGACTAGTTAAAGTAAATAGTTCTTATAAGTTGTAACATCTTGAAGCGGTTGAAGAAAGACCGACCGCTGCGCTGCAAGCATAAGGTTGGGTAAAATATTCGGACTGAATCGACGGAAGCGCGGAAATTGATATTTGAAAATATATTAATAACTCGAGAAGTATTATTTTTAGCAAGAAATTACTCTTATTAATTTGTATTTAGAATTTCAAAACCTTTCTGATTTTAAAGCCAAAATGCCACGTTTCCATTAAAAAAAAAGTTATTTTTTGTAAAAAGATTCTCCTAGAGCAACAAAAGAAGAAATTAATTTTTTAATTTTGTAGCGAAAATTTGGGGGGGGGGGGGGGGGGGCAGTAGCCCCCCTAAATATTAAAGTATCAAAAAAATATTATGATATTCGGATTTTGCTATCAATGATGAGCTATATTGCTTTAACAGAAATATTTTATTGTCTCCCGTTAAATAAATAAAAGGGTACCAATTTTCAATTTTCAAAAATTCATAGAGGGCGTCACAGTGAAATTATAGCAATGCGCAACAAAACAAATTGTAGAAGATTCCCAGCTCTATCAGCTTAAAAAGTGTAAACAAAAACGTGTGGGCAGTGTTTGAGAAATATTTTTTTGAAAAATTTCAAAATTTTGGAGTGATGTCATTGCGATCGTTTTTATATTTTCAAAATTAATTATATTTCATGGTATAGTACCCTTGAAGGGCTACCAAACAAGATGTAGTTGATTCCAATCAGATAACTGGTTTTTGAGTAAATGGGCGTTAAAGTCGAAATGTTCAAAAATTCGTAGCGGCCGCCATTTTAAAGCTAGAGAGTTCGGTAAAAAATCTTTTGATTTGTCCTAAGGCCTTCTTTATTCTCCACTATTAAAATTTCCAAAATTCAGTTTCTGAAAAAAATGCTACCAAAAAACATGTCTAACTTCCGCTTCCGGTTTCGGTTTTTTTTAAAAGCTTATTTTGTCGGTGAATTTTTGATATACCCTCTCATTCCAAAGCACATCAAAATCGGTCCAGCCGTTCCGGAGATATGGAGCGTAACGGACCCACCCACCCACATCGAAAGTATAGGAAAGTAAAAATTGTTAAAAAATTATTTGAGCTTGACGCTGAAAATCCTCTAATTTATTCAACAACTGAATACCGTCCAATTCATTGTATATCAATAATGCTGCAATCAGATGCGTCTTTTTCTTAATTTCGTAACGTCATGGTAGCATACCATCTTGAACGGCGGCGTCTTAATTTAATCGGCGCTTACGGTAGAGGTAGAGGCCAGGACGACCAGCTAGCGACAACTCCGGCAGCCGCTCTTTATAAAGTCATATCTTGCTTTATAGTTGTAAAAATTTCGTTCTTGAAAAATATCTCCAAGTTTCACTTCCGAATTCGGATTTTTAAAGACTTTGTCGTTTGCCGGTCTAGTTTTGCTACTGAAGCTTAGCACCGACGCTAAATGATACACCCCCCATGTGAAAACTTTGCGCCGCACCCACAATTTCGTAGCACGTTTACAAAGTTATCTACCTCGGCCTCGGCGATTGAACCCGATCAGTTCGAACTAAGTTGCATATCACTGAACCATGGGCGCTGACCGATAAATTTTTAATATAGAAGTTTTATCGGACAACTCAGCCGTTCAGGAAATTTAAGGAAACCAACGAATTGACGTAGTCGCCCCTTAACGAACTCATTCACACCACCAAAAACACATTTTTTTCCAAATACTTCCTTTTTACTTGAGCTTAATGTGTATCTTTATCTACAATTGGTGAATTCTCAGGATTGTGTCATTAATTTATTTTTTATTCAAAAAATCCATAAAACGATCTCATGCTTTTAGTACGAAAAGGGAGACAATTTTATGTTTATTGTAACAAATTTTAATTTTAAAATAATGAATTTGATGGTCAATTTTAATTTTAATGTCATATTTACAATTTTTTTTTTATTTCAACCGATTTTTAAATACAACCCTTAATTCGTTATCGATTGTAATGTAAATCTTCAACTAAAATCTTCACAAGCTGTAGAATAAGATACCTTCTTCTTAATTACATTTTATAATTAACTTTTAATTATTAAGATGGATCTTAAATGAGTAAATTCCAGTAAAGTTTGTAAATTTACTTTCATTTCCTGTTTAACCCCTCAAAATATGAGAACCACTTCGTTTTATTTGTGAATCGTTCTGTAAACTGCTTAGTGCGGTGGAAATCTTAAAGCCCAAACAATAAAAGAGGCTTGTAACGGCGGTAAATTTATTAATTAACGTTTTGCCTTCGGTTGTCGGAACTCCGTCAATCTCTTCGTTTGCAACACTTCAGTTTACTGCGAACGACTTAATCGAAGCCGTCTGTTGTACTTACCCGCAGGTATCGATTATTACACTTTATATCTAGACATCCTGACAATAAAAATCTCTGTTGTGACATCTGACGTAATAAAAGGGATATAAACTACCGACAGTAAAACCTAGAACGTGCCAGCAAGTCCAGCTAACTCCTGTGGTCTACCCAGATCTAATTTCTCTGATGCTCTAAGATTTGCTGCGGTTTTGGGCACATTATTTCGCTACTCACGTCATACAAACCAAACGAAATTCGATTCGTAATGCATGCAGGGCATGCTTTCACGTAATGGGTTAAGCCGGAATTAACTTCAAGCTATATGAATAGAAATGCAAGTAGATTAGGTAATCAGTTCTATTTCAAACAAACTTGAAAAGGTATAGTAGCGTTTGGAATGGATTGAATGTGTACCTATCTAAAATGAAAACAGTTTGCTTTTTTACAAATTTCCCGTCTCATTGTCCACTGAGTGGAACATCTTTTGAACATATACTGTTATTTTCATAGGTTAAGCTTTTAATATATGATGAGTTTTCACGCCATATCAAACTTTCGAGTCTCATCGGGTTTTCTACACACGTTGAGCTTTCGGACGGGACAAGAACATTCCCTAAATCAATTTCGTTAGTTCAACTGGTTCAAAATGGAGTAGGCAATTTAATATTTATACTTTTAACATTCACACGAAGCTTTTTGAGCTTGATGTTAAAGTTCTTCACACTTACTTTAAAAATGGGCGAAACAGGCCGCTGGCACTTTCCCATACTTTTCACATTTTAAATATTCTCGCGTCAAGAAGTGATTGAAATTTACATCTAGTCATCTCCAGCCGCTACAAGCCGCCCGCTCCCGGCCCAAGGCGTTGGTTGCGTACGGCGCGCGCGCGCGCCTGTTACGTACAAGCGCTAGATAGTTAAAAACCTCGGGTCAAAAATGGTTATAACAACTTTATTTATAGAGTTATCAAAAATATGCAAAGAATAAAAAATATTTTTTATATTAAAGCTAATTTAATAGTTAAAATCACGTAACTGCCGGTAAACGCGTTATGGATATTAAAAGTATCGTTTTTTTTAATTTTTCAAATAGTTGAAAATTCTTGGTGATCCTAATAAAATACTTTAAATAGTCTATTGAACTGATGAAAGTTTATAACGATCGGCGTTTGCGTTTTTGAATAAGAAATTTGCCAATTTCAAATTTTTCAAAAACTCCTGGTCAGAATAAAATTTGGTAAAGAATAAATTTGTAGTTTTATCGACTCAAAAAGTTTAAAAACAATGGTGTGGGCAGTTTTTGAGGAACAATTTTTTGAAAATGTATAAAAGTTTGAGACGGTATTTACAAATTTGATATTTTCAAAAATATTGGACATCACTTGATTGTCATTATTGAGGACTATCAAATAAATAAAATTCGTAGCGGCCTTTATTTTGAAGATACAGTCTTTGAAACAAAAAAGCATTTGATTTGTCTTTAGATGCACTACAACGCTGTGTATTCACAATTTTAAAATAGTATTTAAAAAATAATCTAAACAAAAAACAGGTCTAATTTTCGTTTTCGGTTTTGTTCCCAATTAACAACCTTACAAAGAACTACCTGCAACTAAAAAACTTTTACACATTAAATCTTATAAAAATCGGTCAAGGGGGTCTGGAGATATAGGGGAATGAAATCAGGGGTTGTGCAGGCCACTCAATAGCTCCCCTTCTACTATTCCATCTGTTGGGAAAAAATTGGTTTAAATATTTCCGTACAATTACTGAAAAGTGTGAAGGTGCGCCATCTCGTTGGTACCATAAGGTACTGTTCGGTAAGACCGGATCTTCATGATTAAGGTAGAGAACCGCAAGGACAGGATTTAAATAATTTAATAAAACTGCCGCTGAATATTTAATCTAATAAATATTAATTAACTTTTCTTGGCATTTTCGCTCTGGTTTGAAGATTATTTATCTCCCTCGGTTTTGAGGTTAATTTTTAATTTCAAAATTAAAATTTCATTTCGAAATTGCCCCCATGTTGGAGTCGAACCCACGCCTCTCGGTGTATTTTTAATTAAAAAATTTCGAAATTAAAAATTAACCACAAATCCGAGGGTGTTAAATAATATTCAAAACGGAGCAAAAATGACAAGAAAACTTAGTTATTATTTAAATATTAAAACGCACAAGAAATAATATAATTAATTTAAGCTAATCATAACAATTACAGCTCATCTAACTAAGAACTGCTGCTAATCTCGCACTGCAAGGACAACTAACAACAATCATAAACTATATGTGTACGCAACTATCCCCAACCTTTTGCGCACTACGTGTTGCGCATCAACCTCGCACACTCTTAAGTTGTCATCGATGCTCCTATACCGCCCAAGTTGCCCCAAAAGTTTTTTTTTTTTAAAAATACGAAAAATACTCGTGATTTAAAAAAAATCAATAACGTAAAGACAAATTTGTTCGCTAAATTTAGGGGACGAGATGGAAAATTAATCCTCCTAAATTTTGCTCCGTCTAAATTAAGTTTTAAATCTTCGTCTACTTTTACCTATGATCAATTTAGCTTAAACAGACATTTTTTTATCGTTTCTCGTTTATTAAAAAGATTGGCATGAATTATCGATTTTAAAAAATTCATAGAAGGCGTCACAGAGAAATTATTGAACAAAATTATAGATGATTCCTAGCTCTATAATCCTACAATGTTTAAAATAATTAAAACCAGTTTTTGAGCAATGGTTTTTGGAAATGTTTAAAATGTTAAAAACATTTTCACTTCAAAGTTTTCCCAATTGTAGAAACATTCTCTTACATAGTAACATTGAGTTTCTCTGGGGCTATTGCAGTATCTCATTTTATCTCGATCTATCACCTGGTTTTTGGGTAAATAGGCGTTAAGCTCAAAATTTGCAAACATTTATAGAAGACGGCACAGAGAAATACCAAGCTGGTACATGCACTAAATTATACCTCAGCCTTAGATTCATAAGCCTACAATATTTAAATATATTAAATATATGGGCGAAACTGGTCACTGGCACGTCCCCATACTATCTACTTTTGAAATATTCTCCGTCAAGAAGTGATTGAAATTCACATCTAGTTATCTTTAGCCGGTACAAGCCGCCGCTCTAAATCCAAGGCGTTTTTATGACCGCGCTGGTGCGGCTAAATGATTACTTACTCAGGTAAGGCGCTAGCTCTAGATATGACGCTCCCGAATTCAGACTAGAAATGCTTATAACGACTTTATTACCAGAGTTATCAAAAATCTGCAGAGAATGAAAAATATGTTTTTTAACTAAGGCGTAGTTAAAATTAGGTTAACTTCTGGAGAACACGTTGTTAATATTAAAAAGGTTCGTTTGTTTTCAGTTAACCTCCAAAGCGGGTATTTCGGTTAAAATCTGAAATTCGAAAACTTGCATAAAATCATAACTTTTTTCTGCTTCAGTGGAAGTATGGGAAAGTAAAAATCCTTGGTTGAAAATATTTTTACATTGCAATTTTAATACTCCCAGCAAATCTCCTAGATGGTAACATTTCTTTTCCCTGGAGTTACTACACAACAAGTTTCATGTCGATCTGTCAAACTCGTTTGTGAGTAATAAGGCGTTAAAATTAAAATATTTAAAAAATCGTAGCGGACCCATATTGAAGGTAGAGTGTTCGAAAAAGAGCTTTAGAATTGTCTTGCCGATTTTACCATAAAATGTTTTTAAATTTTTGAAAAAAGTTTGATAAAACAAACCGGTTTCGATTTGTATAAAAATCAATTCGTTTGGTAATACGAATCATCTTCAGAAAACAGGAGTTTTGCTAATAAAAGTAATGAAACCTCCAATCTCATAAGATTAAATTTTTATTTGTTTCCTCGGCAACTTTTAGGTTTTAAATGGGATTTACGTTCTTACATGAATTTGTTGCTGCAGGTTCACGGTTTGGAAAATAAGAAATACAAAACTAAACTTCTGCAAGTTCGGAGCTCGAGACTGGGGATAAAGCGCCAAACTTATAGCTGTCGGAGACGACCTAAAACGTGCTGAGGATACAGCTTATCTACTAGAATACCTTTACGGTAAAACCCGCTAACGATACACGTTATCAACTCGGATACTTTTGCTGTTCAAGTAAAGCTAGGATGCCACCTACATTTTTTTTAAATTATTTACTTTGCAAAAGATTTTGCTGTAAAGGGATTTTATATTTACTGTAGGTTCATTATGTTTTGTTAGAATGCGACCTATTGAATGAAACTTTTATTAGGGTAATTTGTACTACAGCAACAGACATGGTCTACGAATTTATTAAGGTTGACATAGTTTTCACTAAGTATCTCATTATCAAATTTTGGTCATCAAGTTTTGATTTGATTTACATATCGACTTTTTGGCTAATTAAAGATTTATCTTGCTATATGTTGTGACCACATTTAATAATGCTCTTTTGAAATTATTAAATAAACTGCATAAAGAAATAAAATTATTATACAACAATGAGCGAAACACGTCACCTAGACTTTTCCAAACTACTTCAAAAACTTTTACATTGTCTGCTTTTAAAATAGTTTGTATCGTAGCGTTCCGCTTTATGTAGGAACATCGTAGTTTTTGCAGCATTCGCTTAAGCTCGGAACGCATACAGAAAGGCGAATAACGTTAGAAGCCTCACGAAAATGACTTTTTGGGAAAAAAGCTAGTTTGAGATTAATGAGCCAGATAACACTGCACTTAAGATCTAAACTTGAAGCCTTGTGAAAATACCACAAGTCTCAGGATCTATTAGCTTACAAACAATATATACACTGTGTCCATAAAGTAACCCCCCCCCCCCTCCCCCAACTAACTTTTGAACGACTTGATATTTTTCTACAAAATTTGGTGTGCTGTAATGGGAAATTAAATACTATTTTTCAGATCATATTAAAATTTTGTATCATCCAAAATGGCGACTGGGCGCCATTTTAATTTTTTTTAATGGAAAGGGGGGTCGAGTGACACCTCATTGGAAAGGTCTTTTAATTCTGCGTCTGATCTTAAAGTTTCAAAGAAAAATATTCAGCCATAACAAAATGACCATGTTTAAACGTAAAGAAGTCTATTTAAAAAACTAAGAATTAAAGCTTAAATTAATTAAATTAAGTGTTCGAAATGTTTACCATTCACTTCTTGGCACATAAAAAGTCGGTTATGAAATTCCTGCCTTACATTTTCATAAGTTTCTGGAGTGATATTTCTGCAAACTTCTATAATGCGTTGCTCCAGTTCTTCAATTGTTTCTGGACGGGTTCTGTACACTTTCGATTTCAGATATTCCCATAGCAAAAAATCTAAGAAAGGTAAATCTGGGGAGTGAGCCGTCTATTATACAGGCCCCCGCCTAACAATCGATCTACCAAAAAAAATGTCCGTTGAGAAAGTCAGAACCAGGCCTATAATAATGAGGCGGCGCACCGTCTTGTTGGAACATAACGTTTTCAATATTATTTCATGCCACCTGAGATATTTCTGGGAAAATTTAGTCCTGCAAATGAAAAAGTGGACTACTGGATAAGAAAATCAAAACAATTTTGAACTGAGCGAGTTCATTGGCTTACAATCCGCCATTTTGTTATGGCTCAGTATTTTTCTTTGAAATTCTAGGATCAAACGCAGAACTAAAAGACCTTTCAAAAGAGGTGTCACTCGACCCCCCTTTCCATTAAAAAAAAATTAAAATGGCGCCCAGTCGCCATTTTGGAAGATACAAAATTTTAATATGGTCTGAAAAATAGTATTTAATTTCCCATTACAGCACACCAAATTTTGTATAAAAATATCAAGTCGTTCAAAAGTTAGTTGGGGGGGGGTGTACTTTATGGACACAGTGTATATCGCTGATAGGTCAAAATTAATTTTTTGAAAATAACAATATTTAATTTCGACGCTTTTAACATTCAATCCTTCTTTGAGTAGTTTTAAGTTTACTACTCACAATGGGCATTTAGTCCTGTAGTACGCCAATCACTCAATCAATCAATCATACAAGCTTTAAACCCAAATTATGAATTAAATCATAGCTGCAGCCATTTTCAAACTAGGGAAAAGCGTTGCAATAATCTCAAAGTTTTTTATCACTATCTGCTTTTGTATTAAGAAAATTCTGTCTAAAAAACCACAGAAATAAGGGTGTACCACCCAACATTACCAGCCCTATATCTTCTGTATTTTAAGAGATATGGTTTTAAAGGTCATTATAATATAGTAAAATATAGTATATTATAATACAAATGTATAAGCAAGCCTTTAAAGCACGCGCAACGGGTTTAAGAGCACGAGGCAATGCCGAGTGCCTTTTAACGGAGCAGTGCTTTAAAGGCTCTTATACACGTGTATTATACGCTATTTTTTATTATACCTGCACTACAATCTGAAAATTATAACAAAAAAAGAAAATCAAAATCCCTTTTTCGAAGTAATCTGTGTCATTAATCGTTGATATCGAAACGGTTAGCAATTGTTGTTTCGTTGCTATGTATATTTATTATAAATTTGTTGAATTGTGAACTTTGTTTCGACTTTGTGTTCGTGAATTACAAAATGAACGAAAACATGGATATTTCATTCGAGATTAGAATTGTTAGCCAAACTGATTACTTGTGTATTTATCATTGTTCAAAATTTGTAGGTGAATTTGTTGTTACCTAGGCAACTTTAAAGCACTAGTGCTTTAAAGGCCCGGTTTTGCACGCTTTTTAGTTTCAAAAACAGAGATTATAATTCAGGTATAATAAAATAGTATATTAAAACACAAGTTGCATAAGGCATTGTCTTAACGTACGAGTCCAAGATTGAAAAACGAGGGAGCGTAGCGACCAAGTTTTTCAATGGACGAGTGCGTCAAGACAATGCCTTGTGAAACGAGTTGTTTATACTATTTTTTCTATTGAGGAGAATTAATGAAAAAACGCTATAAAAAATTGCTGCGATCAAATTTGGTCTCCCTAACGTATACCCCGATTTGAATGAGCTTTGCAATTTAGAAGATTTTGGAAGTTAGACCTGTTTTTTGGTAGCATTTGTTGCCGAACAAATTTTTTTAATCTAAAAATGGAATCTTATATTTTTTCGAACTTTCTAGCTTAAAAATGGCGGCCGCTACGATTTTTAAAAAATGGCAGACATGGATCAAGTTTGGTATTGTAACTGCTCTAGGGTGACACTATGTTACTACGTACACTATATTTTAAATGCATAAAACCTGCAAAGTAAAACTTATTTCACAGTTTTGGAAATTTTCAAAAAAATATTGCACAATAACTGGCCACACTATCTTTTTATTTTTGTAGATTCATAGAGCTGGGGATGAGCTACAATTTGGTGCGTGTTCCAAGTAGCCGCTTTCGATAAGTTTTTGAAAATTTTGGTTTAATGCCTATTTACTCAAAAACGCGTTATCGGATTCGGATTAAATTTAATATTGAAAATGCCCCAAGGGTACACAATGTTATAATCTAGGAGAACTTTTGGAAACTATTGAAACTGTGAAGTGTTAAGAATTTCAGAATTTGTTATTAACAAAGAAACATGCTCTATGAATTATTGAAAGTTGAAAATTCACGAGTGGTAGTAAAATAAGAATCGCGGCTTAATGCTTAGGAGCAGCATAAATTAGATGAGTTAATTTTCCACTTTCCACTCAAATTTCTGCTTTCGTTTTTAGTTTTGTTTAATCCCACAGAATTTGTTTGCAAAAAATCAAAATTATCTCGTAAAAATTTGAAAATGCAATAAGACAGAGCCGTAAGCAGCTCGCGGTAACCAAGTGTGTGGCTTTAAGTAACGCGAACGGGATCAACGACATTACACTGAAGCAGTCGAGTATTGAGAAGTTCAAGCGAAGAGCTTTGCTCTTTTTTTTTAAACCAGTTACCGTATTTTTTAAACATATTTAAAAGAATTGTTTTCTCTTTTAAATGATGTATCATTTTCATACGATGCTTGTATAAGAAATTTTTCGAAAAAAGACGATTTTTGTGTAAATCCTGAAAAATATCCAAATAAAAAATAAAAAAAATGAAAATCGTCAGTATTGCTATTAATCTGTCTAGAATGTATTCATTAAAATCATTAACAACGACAGTATCGTGCTATAAATTAGTTCGCAAGCCATTTTATCAAAATTACGTTAAAAATCATGGAACCTAAAACCTGTCTTGGCTACCTGATGATTCATTATAATTATGTTCAAAAGCATTGCAAACTAATTTATAGCATAATACTGTCATTATAAATAATTTTAATAAATGAACTTTAACCAAATTATATTAAACCTATATTAAACTATTGATGATAATATTTAAGATTTTTGTTTTTCCAATTTTTTCCAATTAATTTAGTGGTTTTTTAAACGCATTTTACAGAAAATAGTTGTAATGCAAGCGTATGAAAATGATGCATTTGAAAGACAAAACAATTTTAATTTCCGCAGAGGGTTTAAAAACATCCGGTCTTATTACAAAAAAATCAAAAAAAATTGCATGTGACTTAATTAAAAACGGCTATACACTTTAAAGATTTGGATTAAGTGATAAACTTTTAAGATATTTTGTAATAACAGTTTAAACTATTCAACTAAAGAAGTTATAACGGTGGTTTTGGCTGGGACACTCGATATACACGAGTATTATAAAAATCGTAAAAATCGATTTAGCCTAGCAGTTCCTGAAATGCGTTCGTTACACACAAACAAATATTGTCTAAAAACTACTTTTATTCTTTTATTACTGAAATGATGAAAAAGTAAACATTGACTGAAATTGCATAAGCAAGCTCAAAGGTATAACTAAAGAAAACCTTTGGCTTGAACTATTTACAAGCCCAAATGGCAAAACTTTAATGTTATATTATGCAGAGAGTAGACAAAAAGTACATTAAATATTTTGAAGCTCAACATTAAAATTTTACGAATTAAGGTTGGAGGATACAAAGACAAATCTTAGCTGAAAGCAAACTGACCTTTGTGAAGTTAAATTGAAGTTTAATTTCCACAAGTTGAATTATCAAGATAATTAAAGTTTTAGCGCGAAAGCTCTCAGACATTTAGTTGTTAAATTATAAGGTCTTACTTAAAATTGCGAATGTCATTAAACTAAAAAAAAAGAATTCAGAGCATCTAACCTAACCCTGACGTTCACACACGTTCATAATAAAACAATAAAGTTAATTATTAAAACTGCAACTTTTTGAAAGATTTGCTCATTCTAATTTTACATCAATTTTTCTGTTCATATTTTTTGTTTACGAATATTTTTTATTGTTTGAACAGTTTCTTTCTCAACAATTACGTTTTTTTATAGTTAATTTTGACGATTTTATGGTTTAACTGAAGTTAGTAAAGCACAGTATGCTGACTTCAAATACAAAAGTTTTAGAATCGGTGACGACAGAAAGAAAGTGGAACCTAAATTATTGATTAATCTTGATCGTTAACATTTACTTGTTTTTTTGGTCTATCATTTTCTGCTTCATAGCAAAACGACTGATATAATATTCATGAGTTATTGTTAAGAGAACGAAGGCGATTTGCTTTACCCTTATTCATTAAATCAATCGAATATTTTTACCGGTAACTTTGGTCATGGCGGTATTTGTTCCGAGTAAATATTGACCGGCGGTGGCGGAGAGCTATTTCTCCAAATATTATATTTACGCCCCAAAAGAATTTGTCACGGCAGTTTTAATTCGAGCTAAAATAAACGTGACGCTTTCTAAATACATTTCCTAAAAACCTGTCAAAATAGTGTCAACGCTTCAGCAAAAATATACCTTTAAATTGATGAAAATAACATTTATTAATTACCCCCTTAAGGCTGTATCCGACAAACTTCCTGTTCTACTTAAGTTTGACACTCGTCTAAGCAAGATGAATGTATTTCGATAAAAACACTTACACTGCTTACAAGTTTTATTTTAGTCTACCACTACTGAATGGTGATTGTGATGTCAACAAAGTTGGATCGATGCAAAGTTCGTCGTCGTGAATGAATGAACTAATCTTTCTCTTTGTAAATTTCATTAATACACAAGGGTCGTCATATTCAGGTTTTCTACACCCCTACCAGTTTCATTAGTGACAGGAAAATGAATTTGAATTTTAGAAAACAAATTGCCAAGCTGAAGACGCCGGGATTAGAAGACAGCACACAGTGTGTTTTATCTATAATTACTTAACTTTTTACTTTCCCATACCTCTACTGAAGTATCGAAAGTCATGATTTCATGCAAATTTTTGAATTTCAGATTTAAACGGAAATACGTGTTTTAGCGTCCAAGGACCCAACAAAGTGGTTTAAAAAAAAATTGGAGGTACATAAATTGTATAGTCTTTTGGCGCGTAAAAGTTTGTAAAAGTATGGGAAAGTCCAGGCACGTGCTTCGCCCATTTTGTTTTGTTATAGTGTACTAGAGAAGCTCTGTGAAACGAAAATATGCACATTATTTTATAAATTCTATCCTACGTACTGTTATAAAATGTTTGATCGGAAATGTTCTTTATGAAGAAGAATACCGCCATTGAGAAGCCAAGAAATCGTATTATTTTCAACTTTAGTTGAAAATACTTTGTACATCCAAGCTATTTGGAGAGCTTTTAATAAAAGTAATATTTCACAGACCAAAGCAAGAATTTCAAATTTTCCATTGTTCTGTACAAATAAAGGAATTTACGGGTGTATGGAGAAAGATAGGTTAGTAAAGGAGTTATAGACCTCTGTTTCATAATGGAACCTCGTATTCCAACACGGTAATAACATTCCACCACCTTATTAAATTTTCTTGAATTGTCCGTGACCCCAGAACTACGTACACAATATTTTATTTATTCTTTCAAAGAAAGGACTTGTAATTTAAATCGAGAAATTTTTGTTAAAAATGGCTTTGTAATACAAAAGTTAAAAAGCATTACGTTGATATCAGTAGCCAGGGGCAATTTGAAATTTCATTTTTTTTGGGAGCATATATCTATATGAATATAGGGAATATATAAGAAATCGACAAAGTAATAATTTTTTTTATTTAATTCATTGTTTTGTCGAACAATATTAAAGTAAAATTTTGACATGGTTTGGGTAAAAAATTTTTAAATGAATTTTTTTGCTTTTTATATTTATACCTACAGTACTGTATTATTTTCGGAAAGAACCTGTTCTTTGAGCTACAGAATTACAACGCTTAATAAGCATATTATTTATTGAACGGGTCTTTCAATATAACAATTCGATTTTGTACGTTTTACTAGAAAGCGTATTTTCCTACGGCATGTGTGTTATCATAAATTTAAAAGAAACAGATAAATAAGTAAAAATGTACGGCATTTTTATTTTATACAAAAGTAAGAAGAAAATTTTTGCAAACAATGAAATTCCATGAAACTTAAATTTGAATTTAATGCAAAAAATAGAGTAAATTCGCACAGACTTATGAAGAGTCGAATTAAAATTCCGAAAAGGATATTATTGCGATACAGAGAAAGGGTAGACCCTACATAACAAAACGTGGCACTCACGGTTGCGCCCACAACTTCGGTTAGGCAGGACTGCACTAAGTCGCCTGGTCAGCGGGGTGTTTTATGGCCAAAACCCTTAGCTTAATATGAATAGAGGTCACAAGCCACAGCCCACAGTCTTAAACGGAAATATTTCTAAAGTTGGGCATGCAGATTACACAGACCAAATAAAATTTGAATCAGACGCTGTATAAACTACGACATAATTTTAATATTGTTTTCAGCTTCAAGAATTCGGATTTTTTACCTCTAACATTTTTATCAGTAATGCAGTATCATCATTTATCAAATGCATGTATATTATTTGGGCATTAATAATTTCCTAATTTGTAGGCTCATAGGACTGAGATTCGATTTGGTTCGGGAACCAGCTCGCTAATTTCTTTATGACACCTTCTATGAATTTTTAAAATCGAAAATTAATAGCTTTTTATTATTTAATATTTAATATTTCTGTCTAAGCTAAATTGCTTATGAGTGATAGTAGAATAAGCGACAGTATCCAATTTTTAGGTAAAGCTATATTTAGGGGGGTTAAGTTTCTCCCTGCTACCTATTTTTTTAAAATTAATTTGCTGTGTCGTCTTTGGTTTTCTTAACTACCAAGGAATATGTTTGCAAAAAGTCTATAAATTCTATTTTTCTTCTCATAAGAAATTTGGTTTTCTAATATGTCAGACAATGCGGGGCCGACCCAACTTGGCTGAATTATTCGTCCACATTTTGAGAATCTTTTTATTTATTCAAATACTGAATACAAAGATAGATTAGTGAAGAAAAGGTGGACTAGTTTAAACAGGTAACTGTGTGTGTGTGTAGTCATGCGCCAAAAGACTTTTGCAGGTTTCGAAAATTTTGAACATATTTTTCACTTAACAGTCTTTTTGAAAAATTTAGTGCACAGTAGCATCGTGTCTTTATAAGACTATTACTTTAGGAAATTGAATCTCGATCTGTAAACCCGTTTAGGGTATGTAACTCTCGAACGGTTGAACTGATTTTTATGAGCTTTGAAATGTGGGGCTATAACAAAAAACATGTTTTTTAGTAGTTTTTACCGGAAAACGATTTTTTTTAAATCTAATTTCTAAAATTGATAAAAGACCTTGGAGCAAATTGAACGTTTTTTCCAGAAATTTGTAGCTTTAAAATGGCGCCTGCTACGTTTTTTTTTTAATTTTGATTTTAATACTTTATTACTCAAAAACAAATTGACGGATGGGGTGTAAATAGAACACGGAGTGTGAACAAAATGCACTATATGCATATAATATGTAAAATAGTAATAAATTATTCAGTCAGTTATACATTTGGTGGCAGCGTCACAATTGCATATCGAGGGCGGACAGGCAGGCCACTACGTCGCCACCGACTTCATGGATGTTGTGCATTGAACCATTGAACCTTCGTATTGGGCACTCTAATGCAATGTGTTGGATCGTCTGTGCTGGGTGGCCGCAGTCGCAGTCAGGTTCTTCAGAGATGCCCCATTTGTTTTTCAGATACTCGCATCGACCATGGCCAGTGCGCACCCGGTTTAGCGCGGACCATGTCTTCCTTGGTAGGTTGAATCCGGCTGGCTGAATTGTGGGATCTGTTATTAGGTTCAGGGTGTCAGGGTTTGAAGCAGTCCATTCGTTCATCCAGGATGTCTTCAACTGGAAGTTTTCTTGTACGAGTGTTTCTGCTAATCTCCATGTGGGCTTCCTGGATTTTAGTCTATGTATGTGCTGTCTCGTACAGTCTTGATGGATGGGCAACTGTGGGTTGTTACAGCATTTGAACCATTCATTTTTCAGGGAAGCCTGCCTGCGTAGCTGGGGGGGAGGGATGTTGGACAGTACTGGTAACCACTGGAGAGGTGTGGATTTGATCGTGCCGGAAACTGTCCTCATCGTATCGTTCAGTTGAACGTCGATCCTGCCGGTATGTGCACTGTTAATCCAGACCGGGCTACAGTATTCCGCTACTGAGTAAACTAGTGCTAGGGTAGAAGTTCTGAGGACCGCTACGTTAGCTCCCCAGCCTGTTCCTGAGAGTTTATGCAATATGTTGTTGCGTGTCTTAATCTTTGCTGCTGTTCTGGTAAGGTGTTCCTTGAACGTCAGAGAGGGGTCCAATGTTACTCCCAAATATTTCGGGTACGCATTATACTTTAGCTGTTGTCCTCTGAACTGTACTCTGGGGGTATAGTTTGCCTGTTTGTTATTCAGATGAAAACAGGATATCTCTGTTTTTCGTATATTTGGTCTGAGGCGCCATGTTTTGAAATATTTGTCCAGTTTTCCCAGATCCTCTGTTAGGATGGTCTCTGATGATTTGAAATCTCTGGATTGGGAAGCCAGCGCTATGTCGTCAGCGTATATAAACTTTTTTGCCTTGGTGTTAGGTAGGTCTGCTGTGTAAATGTTAAAGAGTAGAGGTGCGAGGACGGAGCCTTGTGGGACACCATCGTTTAGTCTACAGCACTTGCTTACTTGCCTGTTTAAGTGCACTTCGAACAGTCTATTGCTAAGGATGTTGTTAAGTAGTGTAGCCAGAGTTTTTACAGGCAACAGCTTTAATAAATTTAAGAATCAGGCCTTGGCGCCATATTGTGTCGTATGCAGAGGTTAAATCGACAAGTACTGCTATTGTTTTCTTGCGGTCTTGAAGGCCTTTTTCTATATGCGTTTTCAGCGCCATCACCTGGTCGCAGCAGTTCCGATTAGGCCGAAAGCCTGCTTGTTTGACGAACACATGCTATAGAGTTCTTGTCGAGATTCTGTTGTACACGAGTCGTTCCAGCAGTTTGTAGCAGATGCTCAGAAGTGCAATTTGTCGGTAGTCTGCTGGGTGATTCCCAACTTTCCTGGGTTTAATTATTGCTAGGTACTATTTTACTTTTTTTAAACATCTTGGGGAGTCTTCCAGTTTGCTTAATATTGGAGTAAATTTTTTTTAACCATGTGGCTGTGTTGGGGCCAGCGTGTTTATGGAATTCTGGGTATCTTCCGTCTATGCCAGCTGCTTTTCCGGATTTTATCTCTCTAATTGCTGCGGTTACTTCGTGTTGCGTGCATTCTTCGGAAAGTTTTTGATCTGATGTTGCACGAGCAAGTCTCTCTTTCAATTCAGTTTTTATCTGCCTTGTTTCCGATGTGTCTTCTTCAGCCGGTTTTCTCGTCAGGTTCACAATTCAGTAGAAGACAGTAGAATAAAGTTTTCAACTTAATTTTTAGGCACAACCGTATTTGGGGAGGGGAGTCAATTTTATCCCTTTCATCGAATTTTTGGTGGACGAATTTGTCCCATTTTTGGTTTTCTTCAACACCATGAAATGTTTTCTAGCAAATCAAAAATTGATTTTTTTACTATGCTCTCAGTGGTAAGAGTTGTGGGATATGATTGCAGTCGCTCTTTGGACGTAAAACGTTAATAATAAGATACTTTTGATTATATGATAGGTAATAACAATATTTAAATTATAGGAAAGTCCAGGCGAATTGCTTTGCTTCTTTTTCCCCTAATAGTATGGGAATTGTGACCTTTAACAAAACAACCATCATGTGTCAGAATAGAGTAATGTTTGGTACTATAAATCATAATAAAATTAGTAGCCTTCTAGTCTGGTTGTCAGTCTTTCAAGTCATCATTACAACGTTCAGAAGTCAAAATCAATAGTACGTGGTTAATGCTATATGAAAATTGAACTCGGGCTAATTTTTAAACAAAGATACAAGATAACGTGTTCTTGTCAAAGATCTTTTAAAAAATAGCGTTACTATTTTATAAGGTTCTTTGTTCTCAAAACCGAAAAATGCTTCTTTATGGCGGTGTCTGATATGTAGACAGTTTGGACATTCTGGAATAGAGTATTGCACTAAATTATGGATAAAGTAAAAGCAAGTAGCAAATAGATTACCATAATATATTTTGATATAAATATCATCAGTGATGATAAGATCAATTTTTATTACATCATAAGATAAATTATACGTTGAAGTTTCTGCTCATCAACCTTCAAAATAATATGGTTATTATATAGATAGAAATAAAATTTCGAAAACAAGGACGAGAATTTTAAGTTATAAGTTAGGAAAATAAACTCAACGCGGATTCAAATTTGTTGAAACCAAAACTATTTTCTTTTACTCACGATGGTACTTAAAAATTGCCTTAATAAGAAACGAAGAAAGAAAAAGAAAGGTGCCAAAACTATTCAGACTTGTAAATGTACTACAATGAAAATGTCGTTGCAAAGTAAGAACTTCAACAACTTGCAGCAACCCAACGACCACTAGTTTGAACCTAGTTCAAAACTGCTAACTGAATCTCAAGCTTCTTGATTTTAATAGTGTTCGACTTAATGAACGTAAATGAACTTGCTTGGACCATTGGGAACAAACACCGTCAACTATGTCGATCCTTGATTTGGTCTTGGTTAGACAATCTGTCAAAGATAAATATTAAGATTCGAGATCTCAATTACTTACTTCCTAGCGGAACCCGTGGGCTATGCCCCACGTTTTTAAATTGCTGAAATTTTTGTGAAATGCGAGCTGGTAGTGTTAACGCACCGCGCAGCGGTTTATCAACAGCACGTTTGTTTTGTAACATGAGCTCCCAATATGTGGGTCAAGCTTGTTTTTTAGCCCATTCATTTTTAAACGAGCGCAACAACAACAACAACAACAAATATAATTAACTTTAAAAAAAAAAGAAAACCGACTTCAAATAAAAACACAAAAGTGACATAAGTTAACTAAAAAGCAAAAAATAAATGTTTTTTATACAACAATTTAATACTTATTTGTTGTTCCGTTTAATGTAATTAAGAAATTGTTGTTTATTATATAATTATTAATTGTATTATAATTTTTAAGTCGGTGCCAAGTAAAACATAAAAATTCGAATCTAATTTGTTATTGCAGCAAGGTATATAATTTTTATGTTTTACTTGGCACCGACTTAAAAATTATAAAACAATTAATAATTATATAATAAACAACAATTACATTAAACGGAACAACAAATAAGTATTAAATTGTTGTATAAAAAACATTTATTTTTTGCTTTTTAGTTAACTTATGTCGCTTTTGTGTTTTTATTTGAAGTCGGTTTTCTTTTTTTTAAGAGTTAATTATTTTACAATTTTAAGTGATGGGTAGACCTAGTAAGGATGCTTCTCGAATGAGGAAACGACGGCTAGTTGAAACGGAAGATGAAAGACGGAAACACTAAAAAGTCGGTTAGAAAAAAATAGATTTTGAGGAGTTCCCCGGTGTATCTTCGAAGTTCAAGGTCCAATACCAATGAAATTAAAATGGGACCACCTTCGAACTATACTAAACCCAACGGAAAAAGAGTCATTAAAATCGGTTCATAAACAAAAAAGTTATGCCCGAACATACATAAAGAAAAAAAATTTAAAAAAAATATATATATAGACGAATTGACTCCTCCTCCTTTTTTTGAAGTCGGCTAAAAATTAAATCGGTTCATTCCATTTCATAGCTGCACGAAAACATGAGAGATGGCTGCGTTTATTTAACAAATTAATGAACAAAGATCGCTTTCAATGCAATTGTAACATGCAAACCAATATTGTACACCCACTTTTCTCATTCGCCGCTAAAACTGTACTGGTCTGCAACCCAGCAGTGCATGGGAATGTGTGCCTTATTTAATTGACGCGTATAGATGCGCCTTGTAGTAGCGGAGGCTCAGCGGCAGTAAAAGGCGAGGAAGGTGGAAGGGATTCGGATTTACTATATAGATAAATTATCAACGTTAATGTTTGTTGCTAGAAAATGATCATAAAATATATGACTAGCAAGTGAAAATTAACATTTCTATATTTATTGAAATGTGTGGTAAACCTCCCAAGATACACCTTTGGAAATATGTGCCTTTACACTTTAAATAACGCTAAGTCAACAACATAGTTAGTTTACGGCGTTGTCCTTTAAAGAAACAGTTCTTTACACAGGTTTTTTTAAGAGTTATAGCCGTTAAAAAAAATATGTAACCATTTCAAAAACAATTTTGGTGCCGTCTGACAAAATTTTCTAGTATAACATCATCATATAACATGCGGACGTTACCAGCAGCATACATTTTTACCTTTTTAGTGCCAAGTACCTATTTTTTGTGTTATTGGCAGTCAGTGATCTGACAGTGTGCAATCTTGCTGCGCCTGCGGTGCTGCCATTGTATTACTGAGACGCGACGGTGTTTGTTGATAGCGGAAGTTAAAATATGGAACCTATACATAAGCCACTCATCATCTGCCGGCCAAATTTAAATTACCGTTAAACTACGCAGCACGTTATACCAGAAAAATGTTGCACTGTATTTTTGGCATTAAAAATTAGCCGAAGTAGTGCATTACATTTGCAGTAAATGCATGGTGTGGCATCATTGGAAATCATTATACCTCATCTTTTGAACCTTGACTTTTTAGAGAATCAACTGCCACTCGTTTTAGAAGCTGTTCTATTACTAACATGAGAACGGATGTATTCGCACCTCGATCGTCACTATCGAAATATTTGCATCCGCCGACAGAGGCCACATGCCTTGGCCAGCGTGATCCCCCGACTTAGATCCGTTTGATTGCAATTTTCGGGAACAGATGAAGACATAATAGTCTACGCGGAAAGAATAACCGATATGCACTATTTATTTCATCGAGTTTTTAATGCTGCCGCTGAAATACGAAATACTTACTCCTCAAATTCTGGAGAAAGTCACAAATTCCTTAATGCACCGTACTCAAATGTGTATGATATTCTAAATAGTTATTATAGTTTTTCTTTTCCTTGTTTCATTATATTTGTAATATTTTTAAGTAAAACGCGTTATTTCAGGAATGTCTTTCTTTGTTTGTTTAAATTTTGTAACTTAGTCGAATCCGACATAAAAATTATTTGATGAATATACCCCTGAAGATTGGTATATTCCTCCTGAGACATTCTGTATAATTTATTAGATAATTGTTTGAATATAAGTAGTTCAGATAACATTCAATACCATACAATAACATTGTAAGTATTATTCATGTGCGAACGAGAGATTAGATTGGAGACACCGTGCTTGGAATTAGCAAACAATGCAATATGGAATGAATTAAGTTAACGCTGCACGATGGACTAAAAAAACCGGAGTAACCGAGTTCCCCTAATCCCCCTGAGCCTAATCCCCTCACTTGCAAAACAGGGATTAAAATTTCCAGGTCTACACTTTCAAAAGTAATAAAACCTACATTTACTAGTTTCTTTGTAGTACTATAATGTAAAAATAAAATAGAAATCATTTGTTTATAAGAAAAATTTTATTTATATAACATGTACTGTACATACTTGCACATGCACACAAACAAAACAATACAAATAGATATATAAATAATAATATATATGTATATTGTTAAATTGTAAACACCATACAAATAGTAATGTAAAAAATAAGCATTACATTATATCGTAGCACATAACAAGATTACACATAATTTAAATTTTGTTTCTGTATGACAACGTTTTAACATACTCAAATTTCGTTAATTGGTTGGTAGAATATTGATGAAATTTTTCTATTAAAAACTGTTGTTTTCTTTGTAGCACCCTTCGAAAAACAGATTTGCCCTAAGTGAAATAAACAACCATACACTGCAACTTCTGGCCACTTCTCCTTGGTAGCGCGATGAATAGCTAGCTCAAAATCTATCACAATACTTTTTGATGCAAACGATAATTTAAATGCTTCTAATTTCTCACAAATTAAATTAAAAAGTTTTAAATAAGTTGCACTATTTTTGTCTGGTAAAAGAGCAAAAATTAGAGGTACATACTGCCCATTTTTATACCCATGAATCGTAAACAGCTGCATGAAATATTTCGCACAATATTCAAAAGTGCCATCCATCCATGTACACAAATTCCACGGAACTAAGGAAACGTAAATTAGTATGTAGTTTAGTTTCTTGAGTAACTTAAAAGACTTGTGATAAGCGGATTAGGATTGGGGGAACTCGACCATGGTCTTAACTCCTAATCACGTCATTAGGGGAACTCGGTTGCGCCCAAAAAAACACATTGATCGTAAAGTTATGTCTATAAAAGCAGTACTTTTAACTTATACTGTAACTCAAGTATATAAACTTTTAATTTTGTTCGATATTGCTGTCAAATTTAAATCTCCGGACTTATCCTGATTTTCCATTTTAATATTGATTAAAGATAAAAATTTTCACATAGGCACCTAAAAATTGTAGTTTGTATAAAAACTGTTATAGTATAAATAATGTTTCTTACTTGATACAGAATACTGTTAAAATTTGATATTCATCCAGGTGTTGGAATAATTTATACTCCAAAAATAGATTATAAAAAGTAAACTCATTAATTATTCACAAAAACTGCTAAGTTAATCGTAATTATTTGAATAATAAGTTCCTTCTTTGTTTTTCTTTGAAAGTAATTCCTCGTAATTAGGTAAATGCAAAAGCAGAGTTAGGTAGGGCTATAAGGAGATTTAAATTTTATTTTGAAGGGAAATGTAAGCTTAACGGCTAGAAAAACGAAAAGAAATTTTATCTTCAGCCGCAATAGCCATTCTGCTGCTGTCGTTATACAATCAAACAGCCATCTGTATGCAAGCCTATTCGCGTTGTTAGTACCTACTTTACTAGCGGCGCTCTTAACCTGATACTATGCCGACGGAAGAAAATTAAACCAGAGGTCTCGTAACAATCGCATTATTAGCGTTGTTCGTCGTTAGACAATCACTACCCTTTGTTTCGTTTAAATTTTCCTTTCAAAATCGCTGCTAATGTTACCAACCGTCTAATTACTTATACTGTAACTTAGAAACCAGCACAACCCGTGGGCTACGCTCACTTTGATTTGCAAGTTTTAAAAAATAATAAATATGGTAAAATTAACTAGGTACCATAGCAGATCGCCGCTGTTTTTTTGGCAAGGGAAGCATTCAAGTGCTTCTATAAGAATCTATAAAATGACTATGCGAATGGACCAGCAATTCATGGTTTAAATTTTCAGAATCTGACATCAAATGTATTTCTCTTAGCAGCATAAGGTGATATACCAAGCTTGTGTTTACCTTCTCATACTTTTCGAGTTTAGTGCATAAAATTATGATATAGAAGTTACTGATAATTTAATATTTTAATATTTGCTACAAGTCGGGTATCCCGCAAGAAATACATTTTATTCTTGTTGAATAAAACAACTCTTTTTTGCAGACCATTTAGCAGAAATGTTTGAATTAAAATTACACAACACACAATAAATTATTACACATGAAAATGTGTAATAATTTATTGCGTATAAACATTACACAAATAATTAAGTAAAACAGAAACTTTTGGAAACAATACATCTCTTCCGCATTGCAATAACAAACTGGCCATGCAACGGGAACATAAAACGAGCACAGATACGCCACTTCTTCCTGGATGTCATCTTCACCTGCCTATCAATGGCTTTCAACCGCCCAGCCAAGGCCACAACTTGTTGGATCTACCAAACGTAGGATGCAGAAAAATTGATAGCACTGACTAGTGTAGTAACTGGTTACTATTTGTAGTACCCTAATTCGGTAGAGAATCTGGCTAAGGGCACTATACGACTATTACTGGGAGTATAACCCTGCCAGAGGAAAATACCCAAGTTCATTCAGAATTATAATTAGGAAATGAGCGTAGGGTCTCCAGTAAACTTTGATCATCCTGGAAGCTGAAAACTGCAACCCTAATCACCGAGAAGAACCCTGGAGTAGACACTTAGTTTAAAAAGTGATTTTAGTTCAAGTTTCTGGTTACTATTTTAAATTTGTATTATTGGATATTTGTCCCGTAACGAAAAAAATTATATACGGCAACTTATCTAATAGTTTTCTCTGACGGAAACCTAAAAGTTGAAAATAATATTTGCAAATGAAACGAAAGATATAGAAGAAAATTAATACTGTTTATAGAAGTGAAATAAGTTTGCTTCGGAATTAGTGCGTTGTGTTCTTACAACGCAGAGATAAGCCTTTTAGCTCCGAGCACTCTTAAATTTATTGGTTAAAAATATTACGCTATCAAAAGATTATAAACATTTGACCAAATGATTAAAGGAAATTTTGATTACCAACTTATACATT
The DNA here is from genome assembly GCA_958336395.1 of Ctenicera cuprea. NCBI lineage: Eukaryota > Metazoa > Arthropoda > Insecta > Coleoptera > Elateridae > Ctenicera > Ctenicera cuprea. Next base: position 15,115,810 of record OY284496.1, on the reverse strand, counting down.
AAATCTCTCAATTACAGAAAATATTATTGTTTTAAATCTTTTCTGACCTGTATGAAGACTTAAATGCCTCACCGATGGATTCTGTGCTGGAACGCCCCCGAACGACTTCTAGCACGGATATGTTTAATTACGAATTATGAAAATTATATTTATTTGTTTGACTCAAAGTGATTTCACTTTTTTATTATAATTTAGGACTTGTGATGAAATTTTGAATTTCCAAAAGTAACAGTGGTTTTTATAGTTAACACACAAAAGAAAAATTAGTTTTGAAATAGCCGAAAATATGCTTGAGTTAAGTAAAGTGAATTTGAGTCTTGTAGTTTCTCCGCCGAAGTGATTAAAAAAGGCGGCATTCTTCGAACGCAACGTTCCCTTTTCTTTTCTTAATTAAATCTATCTTTTACTCACTAATTCTACACTTATCCTCGACCGGTTGAGATACTTGAACTTAAAGATGCATTACACATTACATTCTCACAAGAAGTTGTCTGTCAAGAATTTTCCAATGCGTATTTTATTATAACTGTGAGACAGATTTACTTAAAACGTTACAACATTCAAAGTTTTGGGTTTTTACCGGAAGTTACTTTGCTAGAATTTCTTATAATTTTTTTTGTTAATTATTAACTTGCCGTTTTCTTATGTGGCAGTTTGTAAAAGTTCAAGTACCTTTTAGTGGCACGAGTTATTTCTTTAATTAGTAATTAAAATGATTTCCCTTTAGGCGACTGCTACACTAGGGAGCGCCGATACTATTCCAGAACGACGTATTAGCGCTTAGATGTCCCGTGAGCTAGTAAACACTCTATTTTTCTATAATTATTCAACCAGTTCTCCTAGGTCCCAATTAAGAAGATCTTAAACCTCTCCGTAGAGAGAGGTACCAAGCTTGGGCGTTTCGCCAATAGAGGACTCAGTCACATAGGTGTTGCTAAATTTTATTCTATAACATTGTTCCGTCTTAAAGCGATTGTAATATCACATCTTATACTGATCTGTCAATTAATCGTTGAGTATTTATTAAAGCAGGCTATAAATTATAAGCTCTGAATTCTGAAAAAAGCCATAAATTTGCAATAACGTCTTCTATCATTTCCTGTTTAAATATTTGCAAAAGCAAGTTTTTCAAAAATATGTATATCAAACAAACATTGTCTAATTGTCATGTTTTTGAAACTTATTTTCCTGGCGAAGTTTTAATATTCCTCACAGTTCACGTTTCATCAAAATCGATGATTTTCATGAAATTAATACCTTCCTATACTTGAAGTACGGGCAAGTAAAAAGCTTAATCAGTTATAAGTTAATTTATGCCGTGCACGAATTGTGGTAATGTTCATGTCCATATTTTACGTAATGCTCAAACGCTTCTGATATAAAAATGCCACAATTTTGTCCGTGACGTTGGCTTAAAATATATCACTACACATGCAAATTGGCACTTATATGGTGCGTGTTATCAATCTCTCCTCGTATAATTCAAGTATTATTCTTTCTCCTCCACTTACCATGATGTTTTTATCAGATTTAATACCCCAAATAGGATATGAATATTCATAGCATTAACAACCCCGTGAAGATGTCTAGTTTTAACGCCCGTGTTTTGTATTTGATTTACGAGATTGCTCCTCTAAAGTTTTCACGCGGCTTAAAAAGTTTTACGTTTAATTTATGTCAATTTTCTCGAGTCTGGCGTTGTAAAAACTTTTTTAAGAATACTGCAAATATATCTACGAATGCTTAAGAGCATTTGCCAACCAGATGCATGTTTTTACGAGTTTTTAATTAGAGGTTGTAAAAACGTTTACAAACCTTTGGGAAGATTTTTACTGATAGCAATAAAATATTGTAGGTAGACATAAAGTTCGGAAATCTGTGTGAGTAGAAAAAATTTTTTTCATCGTTTTTTACAGACAGCAGAAAGACAATCCGGTTTAAATTGGAACAATAAATAAACAAAGCACGTTGGAGCAGCAACAACTTTTAGAATTTTGAATAAAATTGTACAGTACTTTGAAGATTTCTCAAGTTCCATTTTCTTAACTTTTTCCAGCAAAACAAACGTTTCCGCGTACGCGAGATGTTTTATATTGCGACTGCCAAAACATCCAGTGTTAAACTGTCGAACGTGCTTTCAGCAGATGCTTTGACTTGCCTTTCTGTAACTCTTTGCCCTCTTTAAGAAATAATTAAGTAGGGGAATATACACATACAGCCAACTTCAGTTCACTAATCTACCTCATTCATGTCTAAATTGTGATATAACTATTGAACGTACAATTGAATGCACTCAAATGCAATCGCTCCAAAGTTATTGCTGCTGTTGATTGAAGTAAAGCTACACGAAGCGGTTGCTATCTAGGAGAGATATGTATGTTTGCATTATTGCTTGCCAAGTAAAGTTGGATGTGCTAGAAACCGATCTAATATCAGTGAGGCGGTATCCAATTGTAAGCAATGGTATGTTCACAACAATATCGTTCTACAAAAGCCGAAAAGAGCGCTTCATCGTTTTGGTAAACGCAGCTAGAGTTGATACGGTTTTAATTCCAAGTGATATCTTATTCTATTAAAATCTGAAAAATTCTTTCTGAAAATTTAACTTTCACCTGAGTTCATTTTGGTTGGCGAAACTTGTAATTACCTGTCTGTTTAGTATAACGCTAACGAAATAATACTCGTTAAGGACTAAACCAAGTGGCAATGAAATATAAACGTATTTTTACATAGGTCCGACTTTTAACTTTAGCGAAACAGGTTAATTCTTTAAACACTTTAGTAATGTCCACAAAACTTTGTAACATTCCAATACATTTCTTGACTGTTTAAGAAATCGCAGGAGATAGTCTTTACGTTTTAGGGATTCTCAATTAAAAAACTATTTCCGAGGTTAACATAGCCTCGCTCGTCTTCTACGAGGTCAAATGTTAATGATTGATCGTGCGAGTTACCTGGGGACGAGTGTTATCAAACATTAAAACAAAACCCTTGTTAACTGCCACAGTAAATCGTTTCATATGGATGCGATAGAATCGTCCCTTAAGTTTAGCAACTAAAACTGTCATTTTTAATTACCCCACGTTCATTAATACTTCCAAACTTACTCCGCCCAACACCATTATCTTAATCTGGTCACGCGTTTGTCATGTTAAGGCATCTACATTTTTTTCTCTGAAAACTTTCTTTACCATTGGGTTTCTGTTCTGAATTGACTTTATCTCGTTGAAGCTATATTCAGCGTTTTGTAATTTCTTCTCAGAATTGGTTTTCTTGTTATCCAGCTTGGTGGCCACTTGATCGCAATAACAATCAATTCGCCCCTTCAGATTTTAGATTAGATTTCTTTACTTATTAAACGTTAGTGGTGAAGATGAGAGTATTGAACTAAGAAACAAATCCGTCTAAGAAATTCTGAAAATATCCAAGCAGTTCGGAAGTCGTAAGTGGTAGTAATTAAAATAAGTGCTTTGTATTTATTTGAGGATTTAAATATTTTCGTTGCATAATATAATATCAAACATATTTGATTATACTGTGACGATGTGAAATATTTATTTAATATATAAATTTGAATAAAAGGTATCAAAATGTCAAAGCAATCTATACACTAAATCCGAATCCTTTCCACGCGTCTCAACTTTAAATGGCTCTCGCTCTCGCTACTATAATTTACATATTTACGTGTCCAGTACATAAGGTGCATATTGTTTGCACAGCCGACCGCTACAGTTTTCCATACAGTTAAGCAAATTTGAGTTTATACTGTTTGTTTGTATTATTGGAACATAGTCTGCTGATAGCCTGCTGTCATTACAAAAATAAACTCGAAAGAGTATACATGCAGGCCAAGCTCCCGGCTGCCTATGTAAAAAGCTGGCGCCTTGATTTCAACAGCTTGCGTAGAGTTGTTGTTAAAGATACGAAGCCGCTAGACGGGTTTGTGATAATCATATTTAACTAATAAAAGCTTTAACTAGGACGTAATACAATAACATCAACTTTATTTACAAAGATTTACTGTATTACAGAATATTACGCAACACAGAAGAACGCTGAACGCTCTCTCCATCAGCTGTGTCAAATGCCAAGTTAGTGGCACCATATAACACAAACATTACCTTCTCCGAAATGCGGTTACGCCAATAATACGCAATCAAAAAATGGGTTTTTGGCTGCCATTTTTCTGCCAGTTCTATCGAGTATAGCATGCACAGGTTTACAAGTTTGATTATAGCTGAGATATTAATAAAATATCTGCAAATGTTGTTTCATCAACAACATTTATTTTGTCATATTCAGGTGCTGTATTACCACTTAAAATTGAAAGAAAACAAATTCAGTTAAGAGTAACTTAACGCAATTTAGCAAACGCAATCATTATTAATAAGGGACAAAGACAGACATTTAGTAAACTAGGAATTTATTTACTGGTATTTTCACATGGACAATTATACACAGCATTTTCTACAGCTTTTTAAAATTGTGAACACTAGTGAACGGAGACATTCAAAGAAAAAGTGGATATCTTTATTTTAACAACTAATTAATGTCACTTTCTCTGGGTTGATAATACTCACATAGAATAAACATTAACGTGATTAGTAACGCATATTAAGTTCAGTAGCTATTTTCTAATCGCTGACCCCTTGCGTATTTGAGTATATACCATACCGCTGGAGGCACTAAGTACATGTCTTACATCTCAACACAGCTTATTTATTATTTTTAGAAAGAAGTTAAGCAAAAAATCGTGAGCGTATCCTACGGTTTTCGCTAGCTGCATGTTAACAAAGTATACAGAACTCAGCGCTAGTATTTCACCACAACTTGAAGAAATGAATATGGTATTCCTGATAATTATAACAATTAAGAGAGAAAGAAATTATTTTAATTTGCACAATACACTAGATAAATAGGGATGCGATGGTCTACCGAAACACTACAAAATGCTCGACGGCTTGGTAGCAAATTGAACAAATTACGCTAATTAAAAAAATTATATTTTGAAAAACCACGGCTTGTACAGAGCGACAAAATAAAAATTTAATTGCAGTCACCTATGAAACAAGCGCGACATGTTGATGATTAGTTTACAAATCGTGAAGCTATTATCATAGTTGCGCGGTTTATTATTTAACCGTAATTGCTCATATTATATTTTGTAAATTATTTTTAATAGTTATTAATAATGTTATACAAACGCGCATGACAAATGCCAGTTTACAAAACTTACACAATTAACTCATATAAATTAAAAAAATTTAAACTGTTTGTTGTTTTAGCGGTAAAGGCAATGGCTTGTAATCTGGCAGCCACAGTTCAAATCCCGTGGAAGACCTGTTAAAAAAATTAATTTAAGGGTCTTGTAAAAGTAAAAAACGAAATCGTTTATGCCTAGAAACGAATGGACAAAATTTTTAACATTTATTGTCACTTTCCATCGTTTTGTTACTGTTCACTTTGATTCTTTAGTGTTTTAAATTTAAATTAAACAAAAACGTATTTTAAGCTACCTACCTTATCTTTTATTTTATTTATTTGGGCTTTGGGCAAGATAACATATACCAGATATATATACCAGATGTCAAAAAATTTAAAAAAAATTAGAAAAAGGAAAAGTTCTACTGCGGAATTTGAACTGGGCCGCTACAGATTAATTATTTATGATTAATTAATTATATCTTTTTCTCTTAACATGTCAATTTATAATTTTATTAAGTGGAAATTAGCTTCTAAAAATCAACCGGCGTTCCATAATAATCATTAATCAGTTATGCGGGTAACATTTTTTTTATTAAGCTTTGAAGTTTTTGTGCCCTTATTTAACAATTTCTAAAAGTGAAGCAAATATTACTGTTTGGCGTGCAGTTTTATTTTTAAGAATATTGGGCCTTTATATTTTTAAGGGAAACGTCCAAACGGTTACAGTCACGTTTCAACGACGCTACACGGAAAAGCTTCGTCCGCACATTCAGTAGTTCAGTTCAGGAAGACGAGTTTTGGTTCCACCAGAATGATGCAACCAGCGGTAATGTGATCTTGCAATAATTGTTCCTAAATCACCCCATTTCTTGCAATGGGCACTTGATGTGGCCTCCTAGATCTCCATATCTGAATGATGCCAAATATTTTTATTTTGTAAAGTGGTATACCGTCTATTGCGGCAGCACTGCCGCCCGCAAAGTTTTTGCTAACGATAATTTTTATTTTACGAAAATACTTTCCGATTTGATTTTGAAAATAAACCATGACTCATGATACAGAAATGTAAATATGGTGCCGGTGTCCGGGTGCGGAACTCCCTTCAGATCTCCCCGCTATTAATCCCATAGGACTTTACATACTTTAAGTTAGACGGCCTAGAGCTTTTAAAAATTCCGTCACCGCTCGCTTGACGGAACAGTGTTGCAAGATCGAGGTTCCGGTTTGTTAATTTACTACGGCTTTGTATGTGACAATACTTTCTTCTATTTTTATTTCTACAGAAAATTCCCGTTGACAATTTTTTAAAGCTTAATGAAAATGCCTGTGAATAAAAAAATCTGTGTTACGCTATAAGATGTAAGTGCTATTGTTATTCAATAAGTTCTTTATAATTGAATTAAAAAATGTTGGCAACCTTAAAATTGTGTCTAGAGTAAAATATGATCCACCTAAATGGAAAACGCGAAGTGGAAGAATAAGGACAAGCAAGCAGTAAAATATCTTGCCACAGGATAGAATTAAAAGGAAACAGAAATTTATGCATTAAAATGTGCTAATAAGGCAAACAAGATGCAAATTAAGGTAAAAAATGGCCCTTTAAATCTTAGATTTCTTAATTTTCTGTAGAATCGGTTTTCGTAAATATCTTTGACGGTTTCGCATTTTCGTTAAAATATAGCAAACCGAACAACAACAGGTGGTTTCCTGGAAACTCGTGTGACAAGTTGTTTAATAACATAATTTATATAAACTTTAATACTACGCTGAGTTACACTAAGCAGGCATGAATACTGGTGTAATTTATAGAATGCAGTTTTAAAAACCGCTGGTCTTAAACTAAGAAATATTTCATATGTACTCGAGAATTACATAATGTTTAAGTAAGACTTGAAAATGTACAAGCGAAAGTTAATGATCGCACAGGAAAAAGGAAACTATAAATAAAAATAAATGAAAAGAAACGATCTTGGATTATTTTCGCTAATACGTACGAAAAAGCTAGTTTCTTACTTTATATTAAATTTGAAGCTCTCTCTAATTCGATTAGCTAAAATTTAATCTTCTGCTCTTTGCAATAAAAGTAATTCCATTTCTCATAGAAAACGTCTTTATTCTCTATTATGGAAGATATTAAACACGATTACAGCCTCTTCTCGACCGTACAGCATTTCCACCGGGGTGTACATATAGGTTTTCATTTAAAAAAGAAACTTTGATATCGTTAGTAAGTATTACATAGTACCATGCAACTGTAAGTAATTTTATGAGTATGAAACGTTTATAAAAAGCTAAAGTATAAAGCAAACGTTTTTGTTAACTTAATTCTTAACATATCTTTTTTTAACCCTTTCAATACCAACGGGACGTATATGTCCCAACAGCGATTAAAAATATTGATGGGAAATTTAGTAAATGTATTGATGCTCTGCCGCGTCCCAGCCGTCCTGGTCGGTGTCCGCTATCGTTTCAGCAACAACCGCAAATTTCTATCTTACCGTAAATCTATCGACTAACGTTTTGTTATGGTGTTGCTATTTTACTGTGCGTACCAAGTAGTTAATAAAATGTTTATTTTTATAGTTGTGTAGTGTAGTGTGTCAATGCATAATAAGTAAGTATTTAGTGGTTTAAAAGTTAACGGCCAAAATAAGCTTTTACAAATCCGAAACCGGAAGCGGAAATTAGACATGTTTTTTTGGTAGCATTTTTTTCCTAAACAAAATTTTATAAATTTGAAAACGGAATGTGACAGCAGACCTTGGGGCAAATCCAACGCCTTTGTTCGGAACTTTCTAACTTTAAAATAGCGGTCACTACAAATTTTTGAAAATTTAGACTTTAGCGCCTTATGACTTCTTGTGGCTCCTGTGATTTTTAAAAATCGAAAATTCCAATCTTTCTTATTTGCATCGAAAAATGAACTGGCGGAATGTATACAGGAATATAGCGCTTATATACAACTTAAAAGGTCTTACTTCTTTTATGAACTGTTTATTTTAATAAATGAAGAAGAAAAAGGGGATGAGACATGTTTTTTGCTAACTTGCCCTTTGAAAATTTAATACGGTAAGCATTTTGAACTTAAAATTATTAACATTTTTCACATACTAAAATGCCTTAACAAGGATGCAAGTATAGTAGTTAGCAAAAACCTTCATGTAATTCAATTTCTAAAGTAATACAATAGCCTTTTGTAGCACTAGTACAAAAAGATAGGTAAGAATAGGTTCAGCCCGTCTCTGTACTTATATGTTGAATTTTATGCAGTGGGATTTGTTTGCCTTTTTAGGTTTTTTAACAAAGACTTCCGTTTCTTTTTATATGAATGCATTGCGCTTTTCCTTCTCGTACTGGAATTGCAGTTGCTTTGTACACGCTATTCCCTTTTTTGAGATCATGTAGCGAACACGATTTGATTCTGAATAAACTAGATAGGTCTGAAAGTTATTGAATGTCCGTACTAAGCACTAAGCTAAACGAACTTCAAAGCTTAGATATTCATTACAATATTTACAATTACGCATATACACTGTGTCTATAAAGTAACCAACCCCTCGCAACTAACTTTTGAACGACTTGATATTTTTCTACAAAATTTGGTGTGCTGTACTGGAAAATTAAATACTATTTTTCAGACCATATTAAAATTTTGTATCATCCAAAATGGCGACGGGCGCCATTTTGATTTTTTTTTTTAAATGGAAAGGGGATCGAGTGACACGTCGTTGGAAAGGTCTTTTAGTTCTGCGTCTGATCCTAGAGTTTCAAAGAAAAATATTCAGCCATAACAAAATGGCGGATTTTAAACAAATGGACTCGCTCAATTCAAAATTGTTTTGATTTTTTTAACCAGAGTCGAGTGACACGTCATTGGAAAGGTCTTTTAGTTCTGCGTCTGATCCTAGAATTTCAAAGAAAAATATTGAGCCATAACAAAATGGCGGATTGTAAACCAATGGACTCACTCAGTTCAAAATTGTTTTGATTTTCTTATCCAGTAGTCCACTTATTCATTTGCAGGACTAAATTTTCCCAGAAATATCTCAGGTGGCTTGAAGTAATATTGAAAACGTTATGTTTCAACAAGACGGTGCGCGGCATCATTATTATAGGCCTGTTTCTGACTTTCTCAACGGACATTTTCTTGGAAGATGGATTGGTAGGCGGGGGCCTGTAGAATAGCCGCCTCACTCCCCATATATTAAACTTTCTTAGATTTTTTTTCTGTGAGAATATCTGAAATCGAAAGTGTACAGAACCCGTCCAGAAACAACTGAAGAACTGGAGCAACGCATTACAGAAGTTTGCAGAAATATCACTCCAGAAACTTATTTTAATTTCCCATTACAGTACACCAAATTTTGTAGAAAAATATCAAGTCGTTCAAAAGTTAGTTGGGGGGGGGGGGTTACTTTATGGACACAGTGTATATGTTACAACTGTAATAGATTTTTTTTTTATTTTCTACAACTAGAACCCGTTTTAATAGATAAAAGAGGTACGTGTGCGTACAGATTATTCATTTTTCCTATGAAATAACAACGTTTCCTTGTCTGTTTTTATTACTAGCGTTAACTGTACAAACAAAAACGATTTTGCTTGCTCAATATTTATAAAATGCTATCTCGGCTCAAGTTGACTATGGTCATCAAGTGTACAAACATCTGATAGGCAGGAACTTATAAACAATAAATGTCCCAGATATGTTGGGATACAGTTAGATTACAAGAATTATAGCGATCACAATTTAGTTTATAGAACTAATAGAATCCGTAGACTACGCCTGACGCAACTGCTGATTTTACTACAAATATGATATTTCTTTGTTAAGCGCGTCAGAAACTTTACAATGAAATACAAGAACCCTTGGACTGCGCTACGCGTTTTTCTTTACAAACACTTGCTAGCAGAGATACATACTGCTATGATATTTGGAGGTGTATGTTTTTACTGGGGTATTGTAGTTCCTGGAAGGCAATTTTTGATGCTTGCTACAATTCAATTTGAGATTGGAGGTTTGTGAAGGCTGTAAGGTTTTGATATTCTAACTTTTAAACTCAGGGTTGCGTATTATTGCTGTAATTTCTTGTTATAAATTCTAATGATTTATATTTTTCATATTTGTGAGGTTTGTTTTTACTGAAAGAAAAGAAAAACACAATCAGATTGACACGATTTTTATTTATGTTAGTTTTAATTATATTTTAGTTCAGAATTGTTCAAAAGGTTTAATTTATAAGAAGTTTTAGACTTACTTGTTTTGTGCATCGCTTAATGTCATTATGGATGTCAGTGTCAATGTCACAAACGTATAAAAGAATACTCATTGTCATGCGATTTATTTGTTTGTTCGAAAAATGGGAATCAAGAAGAAGACAAAATTTGTTTAGTTAGTTACAACTCGTCTTTGGAAACAAAGACAGAGAATTTTATTTCCTCTGGATGAATAAAGAGGAAAAACGAGTTTAAAAGTAATGTAAAAGTGATTGTGAATATAAAAGAAGAAAATACAACTAATTATCAACGAATTGTGAAAAGTCCAGAAGAATAACAAGTATAAAGCGACCCAGAAAGTTTTTCCAGTTGTGATGGTGGTAAAACCAAGTTTAAAATAATATAAAACAGACCAGAGGAAGATTCAAACTAAAGGCGAGTGTTTGTGGTTACTTGAGGAACCTGCAAACTAGTGAAGTAGAAGTTGGACATTCATCGTTTGCTCGAGTGAAGGATATCCCAATAAGGAGACGTTAAGATAAGTGTTCTCTTTTTAAAGGACGATAGTATTTAGTAAAATTTATTTGATTTTTTGCAAATTCCATTAGAAAATTGATTTATTAAATAAAACCTTTTTTTTTGTAACGTTGATATTGTTTTGTGTTTATCCTATCTCAAATTTATTTATTAATAACTTGTCTTACAAGCTAAATAACGACCCTGAGAAAGTTAATAAAGAGTCTCATAGAAAATATAATTTGGAATTGCGTGAATTGCAGGCATTTAGGGAATTGTTTTCTAGTAAGTACATGCACACGCATATCATTTCAATACATATATCCCGCCGGTATCGCAGGTTCATGGCACCGATTACACTGCGTGACTGCTACATAGATATTAAAACTCGTAAACAAAATAAATAAAGTGCGTCGGGAATATTACCTAATACATCGTCACTAAATGTTGAGACACGGGGAAGGGATCCAAATTTACTATAAGCCCGCTGCGCTACCTACTTTAATTGCTTATTTGTTGTTAGCAAAAAAACGTGGGCATACCCCACGGGTTTCTATATTGACGGGGATTCCTTACACCTGATTCTACTTTTAATGGCGAAAGGCTCCCACTACTAGAAACCACATACTTATGCGTCCATTATATAAGGCGCATACTTGTTGGTACAACGGTCTGCTACAGTTTTCGATATAGATACTTATTTTATTTGCTTATTTATGTTTTTCAAAAACTACGGAGGGCGTAGCCCACAAGTGTTTATGTTAATCGGAATCCCTTCCACCTAACTTACTTTTTAATGGCGAGAGGCCCCCGCCACATATTTACGCGTTCATTATATAAGGCGTATATTTCGTAGCACAGCGGGACGCATTCGGTACAATTCGTGCAACTCGACGCAGCTTATTTATTACATTTTAAAAAGAAGTTACTTAAACAGCGTGGGTCGTAGATCGTAGTCTATATAATATACATAATACTGTTGAGCTGTTATTCGGAAGTAAAGCTATGTATTTAATGTTTGCAATTCTCTGCAGCCGGGTGAGTGCTGCTCTTGTGGTGGCCACTTCAGGTCTAAGTCCTAATTCAAAATTTTTGATATTTTAAACATTTTCAGAAATGTTTTCGAAACTATACGTTTTAAAATGTTTACGATTGTCAAAACGTTTTGAAAATTTTCAAAATTTGTAAGTAATGTCAGTTTGAATCGGAAAAGCAGCAAGCTTATTCGTGGCGATTTTTATTTATTGTGCCTGAAACGAATGCCAGCAAATGTGTTAAACAACCGTTTGTAAGCTAAAAGTAAATAATAATAAAGATGTAGCATTTAAGCTTACTAACAAGACTAACAATTTTGGACGCAACTGGTTCCAGTAGGTTAGTTTCCCATTAAGTCGGTCTTCAGCAAGCAGTTTAACAGCAAAAGTTGATTGTTTATCTGGCTTGGAGTGGTAAAGTACTAAATTTTCCGAAGATTACGATAAAGGGTGGGTTTACTTGATTTATTTAAATGGGTTCAATTAAAAGGGAGAGAGTTTTTGCGTTAACTAGCGGGAAAAAATCAGCAAAAATAGTTGCTGTTGTTCTGTGACCTGCGACTACTATTTGAAATTTTTCTCACATGAGCAAAATTGTTACCTAAGTGCTAACATTTCTTATCAGATAGTCTGCTTCTGTGACAGACTCACTGACAGGTACGTGACTGCAATACAGTCAGTCAAACGCGGCAAAAATGTTTTTCCAGTTTATTTGTCAATCCGTTCAGGTTATAAATTGCGAGTGAAATTTACCAAAAATAAGTTTTTTTTGTTTTCTTCACACGTCACTAGTCTTTATTAATGTTGAAATGAACTCGTGTCGCCGAGATCTGCTTTAGCAAACCAATGACTATTCATTTTATTACATACGAAAGCATAGTATCTTGTTCTCTACACCCTATGTTCGTTTTCGATGATCATTAATCAAACGAGACACTCTTCAGACTGGTCCTATAACAGATACCAATTCATACTGAACACCAGAATGAATTCATGTAGATTTTCGGTGATATTTTATAAATGCAACTTTAGCCTAGATAAATTATACAGGGTGTTACGTAATTGCATATCAAATAACCTATGTAAGATTTTTAAATCAAATACACGAAAAAGTGTGAAAATCGCAAATATTAAAAAAAATTACGCTACTCCGCAATGTGAGGCATCTCTGGTGCACTTTATCCTAAACTTTTGGGGCACTAGAGTTGTATGACCCCCCTCTGACATGCATAAAAATACACACCCACTCATTGTTGCTCCTGCCAGGAATTGATCCCGGCACGTTTGGTAGAGCAGTACCGAAGCCAGCGGCCTCAACCATAACGCTTAAACATAAATAAGTAGAATTACTAAGCTAAATGATTGCAGTGTTTACGAATAAAGTTTCAATTTTTTATAAAATTACTCCGAAAATTATCCACATCAAAACCGACTAGACCGTTCGTTATTCCGGAAACTATAGCTTCGTAGGAAAGCGTTTTAGGCCTACGTGTAATATAACATTTTTACTTGTTTTCGGTTATAAAACACATCTGGTATGCAATGACGGAACATCTGTTTAAAGAAACCGATAGAAAAGACAATAATAATCACATATTTTGCATTTAAATCAAAAGCATAAAACTTATCATTATTATAAAAGGAGTTAAATAAATAATTTTTAATTAACAGACGTAATTTAATTTAATAAAATTCAACTATAAATGATTCTAACATATAAATTATTCTTTCAGGAATTGGCAAAAGTCCAATCTTAATAAATTATTGTTGAAAAACCAAACTAGGTGGTTTTAATAGGACCCGTTTTTTTCCAGTGAAAAGGGCTTTATTAATTTCGTTTATAACGACATTGTCCCATCTGTGTGCAAAAGGTGTAATTTCCGAGGTATCGATTACTCTCAACACCAATCCCTAAGCTTTCTGCTCTCATAATCTTTGCAGAGATTTGGGAGCAATGAGGGGTTTCGGCGTCTAAGATAAAATTATATTAGAGGTCGCCCTAGCTTTCCACCCTACCTATTTTATTGTATGGTTTTATGTAAACGAAGTATGTTGCAATAAAGACGCGACATTCGCAGAAGCCTTTAAGAAACGATTGGAGTATTTTTTGAAATTTTATTTATTATTGAAATTTGAGTAAAATTCAATTAAAACCCGAAGTCAGTAATACAAGAAAACAAATTTACTCTTCAATTTTTATCGGCAGCTTAAGGGCTTGAAATAATTACTTGTAATTCATGGGCTCATTATCGCAACAGAAGTTTTGTCCGCTGACTTATCCATTTATGAACTTGAGTTGGGATCATTTCGTCGCTGAAGTGCTAATCTTGGATGATATATAATAATGGCGGTTTAGAATCCCTCCTAGAAAATGCGGTAACTTTATCAGTTTCACAGTGGAAAGTATCACTATCTTTTAGTGCCAGGATATATTATCCATATCAAGAATCACTTTTAGATATACTGGACATTCGTTTAATTTGATCCGAACGAGTAAACGAAGCGTTTAATTAATTTATTACTTTCTCGGCTCGTTTTTATTTAACTTGTATCGGAATTGGTAGATGCAGGAACCACCAATAAAACAATACACTTTAATAAGAGAAAGTTGTGTTTTGCGTTTGGGGAAAACCAAAATGAAGGGTTTGGGGAATCCGCGGCTATGTATGTCTGTTTCTCCATACAATCGAAATTCCTGTTCGAATTTCAGGGAAATTTGAAATATAATTAATTAAAAAAAGTCAGAACAATTGAATGGGAAATTCCAGAAAGCATTTAAAAACATTTTGTTATTAAAAATACTGGTTAGGTATCATTTTATTATTTTGCCACAAGGTGTACTTTGAAATCATCTACAAAAAATACACAAAGTACTTCACCGGAACTTTCTTATTTATTGTTTTTATTATATTTCAAAGGTATGTTTGTATGATCGTTTTGCCCGAGAACAGCGACTTGTAAGATCGCATTAGTGTCGTTACTACACCGGCTAAGTTGACGTAAACCATAAACCCATGGAATATTGCACATAAAGAATTTTTAAATTATAAAATACGTACGTAACTATGTGTGTGGAGCCGGAAACGCATCATATTCTTCCCATTAATAATTCAACCGTATGCTACAGGCGAACGAAACTAGCCTTGCATTCTCCCCGCACCTCGGAGGGAATCACTACCCCGTATCTATCGCCAGGAAACCATATATTCTAGTGCTCAGTGTTGGTATCACAGAACGTAAAACCTTTAGTTGGTATATGATGTACAATGTAGCTTTCTCTACGAAGGCTAATAATTCCCACTTTACCCTTAAACAATTCTTCCCACTTATTTGCGGTAAATTTAAAAATTGTTAAGAAAATTAAACGGAACATTTATTAAACAAAACCATGAATGTTATTTATACGTACACAAATCATGTGCACAAAATATTTTTGTCAGTTTAGTCATTTTAAATAAACGCCAGCAGGAATGCAGTGTGATCACGTTGCTACTGCTACTGACTGAACACAAGTGTGAGCAAAAAAAAGCTTGTAGGTCGTAGGGCACTAAACGTTTAAAAGGAAGCTTGATTTGTATTGGCTGGTGCTCGGATTAGAGCGGTGACGTTGTGGCGTCACGCCGTTCGCGTAGCGTATGAAAACAAGTTTGCAAGTATTCATTTTTTGTTTTCTTGATTTTCGTGGTTTGTCATATTCTCATAGATATAACAACCATATTGAAAATTCCCTCTCTTAGAAGGCTTATTTTTAAAAATTCCCTTTTCCCTTAACCTTAAACACTTTGCTTACGGTTAAAAAAAAATGTTTGTTTCGATTTATTTGGAACAGGTTTCCTGGAATTACAAGAAACCAAAAACGAAAGGACAATATTTGTCAGACAAATTAACACTATTAATTATTGCTGCTTAAAAAAAATAAGTTGTGAACCTTATTTTACTATCACTCACGAGCAATTTAGCCTACACAGAAATGCTTTATCGTCCCTCGTTTATTACATAAAAAGGGAGAGATCATCGATTTTAAAAAAAATCATAGAAGGCGTCCCAGAGGAATCAGAAGGCTGGGACGCGAACCAAATTGTAGCGAGTCTATGTATAAACCTACAAAATTTAAAAACAAATACACAATCATGTGACCTGTTTTTGAGTAGTATTTCTTTGAAAGTGTTTTTGAATGTTAAACAATTTTACACTGTCTCAGTATGAGTAGTGCCAAACATGCTCATAGTTTATAAATATTGTGTACCCCTCGGGCGTTTGCAATATGAAATTTCATTTCGATCTGATGACTTCATTTGATTTAGGCATTAATCCAGAATTTTCAAACATTTATAGAAGGCAACACAGAGAAAGTAGCGGGATGGAATACAAACCAAATTATAGATCATCCCCAGCTCTCAAACGTACATTATTAAAAAAAATCGTGTTGCAAGTTTTTGAGTAATAATTTTCGCGGTCATACACATAGTTATACTTTTTGCCCCTAGCGCTGCTAAATATTAAATTTGCTCCTAGTCTGTCGACTCGGTTTTTAATAGCGACCCGGTGAAACTAGAAAGTATGATAAAAATTCGTTTTGCACAAAGGTTCAGATTACGTTTTTTAGATCTAAAAAATTTCTTTATCGGCAAAATTTCTACCAAAAAATACATCTTACTTCCGATTTCGAATTTTTTTAAAGTTTATTTTCCCCATGAATTTTTGATGTACTTCTCGAAATCGGACCATCCGCTCGGTAGTTATGGGGCCCACACGTCACTTTCGTACCCATCCACAGATAGATTTTAAACAATTTTTTGGGTTCCTGGGTGTCCAAAACAAATAGTTTCGTCAAAACTTCTAAAATTATTGAAAGTATAGGAAGGTAAAAGTTGATTTATTTCAGTATGAGCAATAATTGAAAAAAGAGTTCCAAAGAATTAACTGCTATGGTACAATGGTACATTCTAAAGTTTGTCTCTGGGGACAAACTCAACAGTGATATGCTTATAATGGAGTCTAATTTTCTAGCGTGTAACCCATTTCGTGTAAAGTTTCAAAGTTTAGTATAAACTAGGGAACCACTTTTCTTTGCGTCCACTATAATTGACAACAGGCAATGGTTGCCTAAAGGCAAAGAATAAGCAGAAATGATTGTTCTATATACCACATACATCGGTTCAGTTGTGAAGTTGGTCCTTATTTATGCTTACTTCGATATTTTATCGCAACGAAAAATTTTAACTCTGATAAGAGTTAAATATTAGTTAGTTAAAATAGCTAAAAGAAAGTTGATATATTTCTAGCTTGCTCAAAAGTGTTCGGCGCCGGGATTGTTTCTCTTTAATGTGTAAAGTAAAAAGAATTAGAAATAGGGTTAAAGTAAAGAAAAAGTTTCTTCACAAATGTGCGTGCGTGTAAAGTGCTGAATTAGAAGCAAAGTATGGTGAAAATAGCGTCACGTTCCGTGGCGTATGCTTATATCAGTACCCTAGTATTAAGGCTCACAATATATTTTGGACATTATAACCATTAGAAGGGACAGGGTTTAATATACGGGCGTATATATCCGCAATATCCGTTCAAATGTAGCTGCTGTAGGTCTCTTCTCGGTTAGTTGACGAGCTCCTTTGCAACGATGTTTAAATTTTATTAGAGACCATTATCTTCATTAAAAATAACATTACACATATTTCCGTTTTCAACGCATTAGAAAATAGGGTCAAATGAGAGGTCAGTAACACTAAAAGAACCAAATGTTGCAGTACTATAACCATTGTTCTAATTTCTTCCAGGCTCCACCTAAAAATCACACTAAAAATATCGTTTCGTTATTTTAGTCTTTTCTTTAGAAGAAAATACGTAACAAATAAACTATCAAATAGTATTACGTATAAGTGCCGTTTGTAACAGATAAATTGTCTCGCCTAGAGTATTAGTATAATCCCAGTTGATATTTCCTTTAATTTATACGCCTATTTGCATGGATTGCCTGATTTATTTTATATTTCCTTATTAGCACTTCTACTTTATTTTGGGAGAAAAATAACCGTTTTATTAACACAGAAACCTTGCATTAATTACTGTTGAAATATTTGCAAAATGATACATTATCATCGTTATGAGTACTTATGGTTGTTATCTGAATATTAAAATCTATGCTATCTTGAATTTTTGAGCTAAATCAAATTTATGTTTTTGGGTTGCTCTAATTTTGGTAGACGATGAATTTTTTAATTTTACATAAACTTCTAGTTAGTTTTTTTACTTTGAATAATTTCATTGCTCTACTTATTATGTACTGTAATGGGTAATTTCATTAAATTATCTATATATTAAATCCGGATCCCTTCCGCCTGTCGCAACTTCTATTGGTGAGGGACCCCTACTACTCTAATTCATGTATTTACTGCCACATTACATAAAGCTTATATTCCTTTGTACAGCCAGTCAACACGGTTTTAAATAAAAACAGGATTCCATAATTTAAAATGATGTTTCGGTTATTGCACAGCCGTCCGCTTATACTTTGGATCGCCAGCTGCGAACGAGTCAACACGGTTCTAGAATACAACTTGAGTAATATTTTATTAAGTTGTGCTGTTTATACGACTACTATTTAATAATAAAAAAAATTGATTGATATTAAAGTAACACCGATCCACCCAATTAGAATTAGTAACACGGACAATATTTTATGTAATAATACATTTTACGCGAAAAGCAGATACTTTCAGATTATTGACAGCGCATTTTGTTCATTGCAGCGACGAGCGGCGCCTAATTTTTTTTTGTTCATGGGTGCCATATTGGGTTTACGGAGACATCGTCCCTGAAAACGACACAAAACAAATTTTGACAGAAAAACAATGATTGACAAAACACTGCCAGAAATTTTTTTGCCCATTTTGTTCTTAGATTTCCAGAAAATCCTTGCAAAATTTAGGTTACATTAATAGGCACTTGCGCCTTAGAGAACTAATTAATAATAAAACAGTAATACAAAAAATCCTGTTTATGGCAAATAATTACCGAAGTTAGACAGTCTCAAAACATATAACTAATAGGAATTTACGCAAATCGCAACTTTTTTATGCAGGCTAGATTTAAATAACAAACACGAAATATTTATTGCGTAACTACTTGTCGGGGCATCTAGCCCTCGTACGTATTGTTATTGGGGCTATGACCCTCACTCCTCCCATGCGTTAAGCGCCTATGCTTTTTTGAATTTAGGAGCTTACGGGTAGATCTTACTGATAAGAACCATCAAATACAAAGTATCGAATCAAACTGTTCAAAATATTCGATATTAGAAAACTATTTAGTGCATTTACTAACAGGAATAGAGTTGTAGCTTTCATTTTCACAACAATTTTCGCGGATATCTTTTATTTTGGTGTATATTTACTTTATATTTAATAATTGTACAATTATTTTGTAAAGTTTATTACTATTACCATTCAGATTTGTAGTAAATACTTGTTATATCAAGTAGTTCTTATATGTAGTCTCTTTACTTTAATAAAAAAAAATATTTCAATTAATAAAATGTAGTACATGTCTTACATCTCGACACAGCTTATTTATTATTTTAATAAAATAAATTACCAAAAAAAGTGTGGATTATAGTTAATGGGTTTGGCTAGTATAAGTTATACTTCCATACGTATAACCTAGAATTATCGGACAGTGTGAGGTTGTCGACGCATTTTACACTTCACAAACCGTGCCGGTTTTACGAGCCGTGCTGAATTGGCCGAGTCGTGAATAACTTTTGTTAATTTGCTTCAGAATTTTATATACATTTTATATATTAAATTTGATTGGAAGCTCTTATCTTTGTCTTTCTATTTTGTTTCTTTTATTTTAGTATACGAAAAATTGTACTGTTACTAATTAAATGTGCATATAGTATCGGTATTAAATAATATGGCGTTACAAAATTTAAAAGAATTTCCAGTAGTAGTAAAAAACTGCGAAGTGTTCGTCTTCGTTTTAAATCAGTTTATTGTGAATATATGATTGTATGAGTTAGCTCACATGGTTTTTAAAACATTTTCAACAAACGAACCGCGCTGGTTTTACACCATTGAAAGATTTTCGCTTCAGAAAAATTTACTGCGAATATGTCACAATACTGATTTCAGCACCAAAAAAATACTTTAGTGTATTTCTCGTCAATTTTGAAACGTTTATTTCCTTATTAACTTTCTCTTGGCGTAGTAGGTATTTAATTTTAGAGCTTTGAAGCTTACGTAACCTATTAAGTAAAGTTGCGAACGAATAAAGGGTCTTATTAAACGTCAGTTGTCTTCTAAGAGTGGACTTGAATTCTCACCCGTCAGTCACGGTGTCACACTCTAGAATTATGAATAGCACGTCCGCACATGTCCACAGGGACGTCCCTTATGAATCGTGTAATGCTTTCTTTGAGTTCGTGATATTTCTAGGATCGTTGTGGTATACCGAGTGGTATACATTACCCTTTAAATGTCCTTGCAGTAAAAGCCCTAAGGAATTAGGTCAAGCGAATATGATTCCCTTGACCTAAGGAATTAGGTCAAGCGAATATGATTCCCTTTAAAATGTTACACGTTGAAAGATAATCTTGTCGGGAATTTATTGATCGCACGACTGTGATTCTTGTAATGAAAATGCCTTGTAATTAGGACACTTATTAAATTTGTTTCTCTAATTTCTTTTTTCTTCCTTTTCCAGCGATCATGTTCAGTCAGTCTTGCGTTCCATTTAATTTAATTTCGAAGGCGTTTTATATTAATTGTTAAGAGAGGATTATCATTCGTTGGTTATAATTAAATTCGTTCTGTTTTTTCCAGAACTTTTTGTCAAGTTTACAGCCAAACCGGGGGTGTTGGTTATTTAGCCGTATTTATGTGCAGCGTCAGCTGTCACTGAGACCTGTCAAGCTAAACAAAAACTCGTATGAATATGCTTGCTTTAACCCCAAATAACCCAATATGTTTGTTGTTGGGTAACCTATATAAAGTCAATTTAATTCCCTTCTTGAGATGCATTAAATGATTTAACGAATTTTTTAGAATTTTGATTCTTATGAGTTCTTGTTAATTCTGTGGCTTGGGTCTGAAAGGGTCAGTGTCAAAAATCCGAGTTGTGAGTAAATTGCGTTTAATGTTTTTATCAAAAGTTCTGTTAATTACAACTGCCGGAAAATAGAAGCTTCTTTTATTAATTTTTACACAAGTATGGCAACTGTTTGCATAAAACCAGACAGAAAGTTTCATGATTTAAAAAAAATTTTATTTTGAAAAAAAAATACTGCCAATGCGTCAATTCGTAATTCGTCAATTTACCAAAATTTTGGACTATTCGATTCTATTACGTTAAATGCTAAAAAGGCAAAGTTGACATCGGCATTTACATTGAGCAGGCGTTGGGCCAATAGCTACTTTGGCCTTTCTAGTTATAACCGATTTTGCCGAAGCCCTAGCAGCTTTGACTCGTAATACATCAATATGACCTGCTATTGCTTGAGCTAGACATTGACCGTTTTAGTATAATAAACTTAACAAAAAAAGAAATGTATTACAATGCTTAACTCCAAACACCAAATAATTAACATTGGCTCTTTTAAATCCAAGCCACAGAATTATAGGTTGACATATTTTGAGTACGTATGGTAAATAAAATAATTCTTGCTTCAACTTTATCTCAAATATAAAATGATGTTTCCGCAGATAAAATATTTGAAAGAAGTCGTTTAAGAGTTCAGGAAGTATTTTCGGTACTTTTGTTTTTCTTTAGGTTCCTTTTGAATGAGTGAAATCATTAAAATTCGAATTCCCTATTCAAGTCAACTTTAAGAGGCTTTGCGATCGATTTAACGATTAAATTCCATTTGTTTAGTTAACATGCATAAGGTAAAAAATCCAAGTATCCGTTATTTGTTCGGTTTTACGTACCCCACAAATACGTGGAAAATTTTCCTCAAATATTGGTATTTAATTTTTTTTATTAATTGAGAGTAAACAAAAATGTTTTTTTCTCGTTATCCTCTCCAAAATAGTGGTTAGCTTCCAATATGAAGCAAATAATAGCTTAGCAATTCGAAACACGCGCAAGGATAAACGAAAAAGCAAATTAGACAATGTTAATATTCGTTAGATCTCTTTTTCTCATTTTCCGCGGATGGATATTTTACCCTCGGAAACATTCAAAGCAAATGCTGATGCCATAATGAAATTTGCATGCTGTTAGGCTACGATATTTCATAGTCCGTAACACTTCAAATGCTGTACAAGTACAAAGCGTTAACGCCTGTAAAGTAGAGATCTAAGTAGACACATAGATCATGTATCTACTTTCTTGTTTATGCCGGTACCTTAAAGTCTTCAGTTTAATTAATTAAAGCTCCTCCTTTGTAAGAACCTTACACCGAATTTCTCTGTGTATGTATGCAGGTAAAAATCTTTCAACCGAATGAAAATCGCAAATCAAGAGAGGATAGAAATGGTGGAACGCTTTATTTTGCAAATGACAAAAATTGAATTTCGTTCACTTCATTTTCGCAGTTTAAAAGTCGAGTGTGGTAACAGAGGCTGTAAATTACATCGGAGAATTGGAAATATTAGATTGTTGATTTCATAAATACGAGCTTGTTGCTGCTCTAAATGCTGACGATTGATTATCATATTCAAAGGTCATCTTCAAAAACAAAATTAAGTTAAGCGTTGTATTTTTTTTTATTGGAAGAGAGATTCAGTAAAATTTTTAGAATTCTTTTAGTTTTATATCAATGCTACGGTCACTTTGTAAGTATGTTGTTTCGTAACGTACAAAGCATAGACCATCATCAATAAAATTAATCATATTTTGTACGAATGACGCTTCCTTTGATATACTCAAAATGAAGTCAACTGTGAACCACGCTGCGATACCACGCAATATATTTCTCAAAGGCTATTCAAAACGTGCAGTGATTATACATAGAGGTATTTATATCTTTATATATGATACATATACAAATATCCAATGTTGTACACTCGTTAGCGGCCAGATACGAAAAAGCAAAAATATACAAAAAGCATTGAAATATTGATCATTCATCGTAATGTTGCATATGTAAATTTATTGTGCCGGCTCAAAGGTTTGACGTCTATCTGATCACTATCAATCAACAATTTGAACGTGAACTTAATTTCCTATGAAAGGAATAATTTCAATTTGATATTTTTTAACCATGCAGCTGCAACGGCTGAACATGCACAGAGGATAAGGACATAACCACTACATTTTTTAATGAAGCTAATGGAAGTTTGATGTGGCAACAAGTGCTACTGTAGTAATATAAAATGCAATTTGCAAAATTTAATGCAATTTGTATTGATTCTGTTGAAGGTACTTGTTACATTTTACATTGTCGTTAAACCATAAATAAGCAAAAACCTTCGGCTTGTGTTTCCGTACTGCAAAAGTTTAGGTATTTTATATATTCAAAAACATGTTGATATCCTTTCTCATCAACAGTTACCATAATATTATAATATTCTTATATAGTTTGCGTATCCATTCATAGCATTATACTCTGTGAGTAGTGACTCATTGCTCGATAGTGTAAACCAAATTACACACGTCTTAAAATATGGAGCAGTACAAGTGAATGTCGGAGATACTACCTCGAAAGGAATACGCGGTTACCAAAAGTTGAGACTGGGGAAGGGTACTGGATTTATTTTATAGAATAATAAATAACCTATGTCGAGGCATGGAGAAGCGGTCACTACAGGTTAAGAAAAGCGGAAGGGATGCGGACGTAGTATATAGAAGATAACTAACCTGCGTCGAGATTTCTTCTAAATTTTGTAGGCTCGGGCAGATAGGGATAGGCTCCAGTTTGGTTTGTGTCCCAGTTTGCTAATTTTTCCTATTACGCCTTTTATAATTTATTTTAAATTGAAAATGTATGCCTTATTCTTCTCGAGTTCAGACAGGTCTAAAGGATCCGGATTTAACACACAGGAAGAATTACAGTAATCGCTATACAGTTCATGCAACTAAGACTTAGACCCGCTGTCCGTTACACTACCTATTTAATCAGCTTATTTATTATTAAAAAACAGAAACAGAGCATCGTAGGGCATAGGCCACGGAGGTTGCTAGTTAATTATTAAATATCTAGTATTGCCTTCCATTGTGTAAGATGATTATGCAGAAATTCGATCGTTAATTCATTAGTATAAAACACTTGCATGTAAAAGCGAACAAACGTGACGCGTAGCTAATTCTTTACAACCCGAAAAAAAACAGGAAAATAGAGCGGGGATAATCGGAACAAATTGTTAAAAATCGAATCTCGATCAAACAATAAAAGATAAAACAAAATGTAGCCAGTTTTTATTCGTTCCTTTACTCTGTAAGTTGTTATGCAGGTACCAACTAATACAAGAAAACCATTGTAACGTCACAATAGGGCAATTAACGTGGCTTTGATAAAAAAGCAGGTTCGAACTCTTGTATTAAACAATAGTGCTAAGGAATGTGAAAATATGATTAATTTCCTTAAATTCTGTATATTTTTAAATATTTCATAGACTATAGTATTATTTAGTTCTATTTAATTATTCTAGACAATGTAAAATCAGCGCATTAACGTAGGTTACTATTGACGTAGTAAGGATTAAAATGCGTATGTCGGTTAAGCAGGATGTCTGGGAATGAAAAAGTATGCTGTATGTTAAGCTTCGTTTACATTATAGCGAACATAAGCGAACGAACGAACGAACGAATGGATTCGTTCGTTTGGTAGGGTTCGCCTTTTCTTGTTTACACTTAGCAGAGCATTCGCATTCGTTGATGATCCATACATTCGTAAGCATCATGTGGGATTCGTGTTGCACTTCTGCAAGGAACTGCCGAATGCTCGTCTAAGTATTTAAACTGTTTACACAGAGCACGAATTTTCTTTGATGATTCGCTCATTTACCGACACCGGCCGGAACATGACCGATTGCGAACAAATTCGTTCGTTCGCGTACTATTCACCGTTTACATCTAGCGAATTACTACGAACGAGTTCGTTCGTTCGCTTATGTTCGCTATAATGTAAACGAAGCTTTAGATGGCAGGAGAAATGAGGAAAATTTCAACGAAACGTCGTTGGTATATTTTACTTTTTCTTTTGTCGAAAAGTAAAACATTTAAATACGTACACTAGGGTTTTGGGAAGGGGTTTGGAGGTGTTTGAAATGAATAGTTCACGAGCACAAATGTTAGAAGTGAAGGTGAAGTAAAAGTAACGTTTGCTGTAAAGGAATTAAGTAACTGATACCCTAGTAACAAAGAACAAACTAAGTATGCTTATGGGAATTACCAACGAAAAGAAATCTGAAATCGTGGAATAATGACACAATCTAACACTTTTTAGTAACCGACGTTTTGGTCCAGAGAGTAGTTTTGCAGAAAAGTTCTGTCGGTCTTCCCATAACTGACAACTGTATTTAGCCGAACGACATTCTAACAAAAACCAACAAATGAGGTCAAAGTCAAAAATGGGCGAAACAGGTCGCTGGTACTTTCCGATACATTTTACATTTTAAATATTCTCGCGACAAGAAATGATTGTATTTACATCTAGTCATCTCCAGCCGGTACAAGCCGCCCGTTTAAACTCAAGGCGTTGACAAAAGACAAAAATGGTTATAACAGCTTTATTTACAGAGTTATCAAAAACTGCAAAAAATGAAAAAGATTTGTTTTTTATTACAGCTAATTAATAGGCGTAGTTAAAATCACGTAACCGCGTATTTTTGTTAAAATCCGAAATTTGCAAATTTGCATAAAATCATAACTTTTCTTACTTCAGTAGAAGTATGGGAAAGTAGAAACTAGCAAATCACTTCGCCTGGACTTTTCAGTACTTAAAAATCATTTACATTTTAGATTTCAAAGAATACTTATGCGCAACGGTGTAGCCGCAACTTGAACTGAATGTTTTAAACTTTTTCCAAAACCATTCTTTGATATTAAAGAACAGCGAGGACGATAAAGCAAATTCAGTAGCCAAAAATTAGATGGAAATATTTTATCGCCCCTCGTATATTAAATAATAAAAATTATAGAAGGCGCCACAGAGAAATCAACACCAACCAAATTGTAGATAATGTTTATCAGTATGAACGTACACAGTATTAAAAAAAATGTGCACCCAGTTCACCAACAGAACTTTTGGAAATTTTCCAGAACTTTGACAACTGAACTTCACAATTATTATGCATTCAAAACGTTCTATATAGTGTGCTCTACTTTGCTTGGAAACACCCCTATAAAAAATTTATTTGTAGCTCAATTGAAACCGGGACATTTTATAGTATGGAGTATAAAAATTTGTATTTTAGGAGAGCATTAAATGTTACAAGCTGTAAAAGCTCAGCCCACTACGATTTTTCCTTTGCCAAAAATCAAAATATATTAAAGATTTTTTTTATCGAAAAATTGATTGCATAATCTTAATGGAATCATACATCATACAAAATTTCAGAAAAACATTCCGATTATTAAAAATTTTTTTAAATAATAGAAATTTCGAGTTAGTGTTCAAAGAATCAGTCATAACTATCAAGTGTGTCATGAAAAACCGGACAATTTTTCGTTTGCCCAAAAACTTTAATGTTTTATAATATTATGGCTGGTTACTTATTGTTGGAATAGTTGTTACACTTCATCATCATCATCTGACATGGAGCTGACTCGAGGGTCATGAATTAAATTAGTTTTTTAAAACTGTAAACAATTGTTTTATTAGTTTTTCGTGTTATGAGTGATTCTTTAAGCACTAACTCAAAATTTTTATTTATTTATAAAATTTTTAAAAATCGGATTTTTTTACCTGAAATTTTGTGTGATAGCATTTCAGGAGGTTGTTAATAGATTATGCAAACAGTTTTTTAATAAAAAGTCCCTGATATGATTTTTCAATATTTGACAAAAAAAAATTGAAGTCTGCTGGGCTTTTACATCTTGTAATATTTAATATTGGCCTAAGATGAAACTTTTTATCCTCCATACTATAAAAAAACGGTTTTAATTGGGGTGTTTCCAAGCAAAGTGGAACATACTGTATACATAATAAAATTATGTGCGTGCAGGACTATTACCGCCGCTAAAGTTTATGCCGTTCTGGCAATTGGTTTTTGGGTAACAGGGCGTTAAAGTCAAAACATTCAAAATCGTAAATTTTAAAGCTAGAGTTTGAAAAATGTTTACGATTTGCTTAAGGTCTTTTGTTAGATCCGGTATTTCTAAAACCTAGATTCTGAAAAAAGTGATAATAGAAAACAATCTTCCGGTTTCGGATTCTCATTAAAAACTTAACGTCAAAATTCGACCATCGGCTCCGGAGATCTAAATTAACAATTAAATTAACAAACAACACAGTTCAAACTCAACTGTTGACGCCTGGCTGCAAAGGTGTAAACAGAGAGTACAGGGGTTTAGGCTTCCAGACTACCAAGATTTGCTGCAAAAACAAGTTTGAAATCGGTAAACATGCACGCATGAAAAGATCACCGCAAGAGTCCCAGCGAACCACGGGCTAGATCAATTCTCGCAAACGGGGAGGGTGGTTCTTAGCGTGAAAATTCAGTCATGCGTCGACTGTGTGGTCCAGTCTTAAAACACAGACTTTGAAAAAAGATGTGAATAAAACTGGTAATACGTAATGTTTTTCATAAGGAATTTTTTTCAAAAAAATTTAAAAAATTCTATGGATTAAGGAAAATCAAAAACGGAAAGACAAATTCGTCTGCCAAAAATTAGGTTAGAGAGAGAAAATAACTCCTCCTAAACATTAACGCACCTAAAAATTATGTAATGAATCTTATTCTGCTACCATTCATGAGCAAATTAACTTAAAAAGAAATTTTTTTACGTCACCCTTTTATTAAATAAAGAGGCGTGCATTTTCAGTTCAAAATTTTATAGAAAGCGTCACAGAAAAATTAGCGAACTGGGTCATAAACTAAGTTGTCGATCATCCTCAGTTCTGCGAACCTACAAAAGTTAAAAAATCGTGTGACCAGCTTTGGAGCGATATTTTTTTGAAAATGAAAATATTAAATTTCATCCCGCTCTGATAACTCGTTTTTAATAAATAAGTGTTACATCCAAAAATTTTCATAGATTCATAGCGCCACTGAGAAATTGTTGGGCCAGGTTTTCATATTTATTGAAATTTCTAAAATTAAAAAAATACTTTTCACGTTATAGTTTTTAACTTTTCGAAATATTCTGTGCACAGTAACATTGTGTCTTTGTAGGGCTATTATAATTTAAAAAAAATAATATCGACCTATTAACTCGTTTTTGAATATTAAGGCGCTAAAGTCAAAATTATCAAAAAATCGTAGCGGCCACCATTTTGAAGCTATTGGGTTTCAAAAAGTATTCGCTTTCGTTTTCAGATTTACAAAGTTAGTTTTTCAGGAATTTTTAATGTACCCCCATATTCGAGCGTACCTCGATCATGGCGTCTCGAAGGGTTTCACCGCCTGGGAGGGGGACGGATATGCTTCATTGCTGGGTGTTGTGTTAGTCTTTCAAATCAAATGGTGTACCCCCATATTCCAAAGCTCGTCAAAATTGGACTATCCGTTTGAAAATTTTCGTGAAATCAAAGTTAGCCAAAATTAGTAATATGATTTACTTCCAAACGGAACTCACTTTTCTCAAACGTTTTCCAATATGAATGTTGTCAGTGTAACTGGTACGTGTAGTATTTTTCGAAGAGAGATGTTTATTCACATTTTTACAATATTTATTTTGTATAGGACGAGGTTAGACTGAAGAGGATAATTTTAAAAAGGGGAGTATTTTCGGCATTTTCCGAAGATTATATTGTTGAAGCCTAGGGACGCACTGAGGATGGTATTTTGAAACGGGCGATAATTCTGGATACTGTTAGAATTTTTTTTTGTTTGAGTTTAAAAGGTGCACTAGGGCATGGCTTGATGTGCTATTTTTGAACAAAAGATAATTCTAGACGATTTTAAAGATTTTTATTTCTTCATGCAGTGATTTGGGGGTGGTATATGTTTAAAAAGAGAACGTTTCTCCATGTTTTTGTACTTTCGGTTGATTGATGATGGTATTTTCAAAGAAGGGATGATGCTCGACATATTAAGTTTTTTACAATTATTGAAGGGTAATTTGTACGTAACAATAATTTTAAAGAACCTACACTTATTTTAGAAATGAAATTTGCAGTGTAAACTTCTTTTAACCGTGTGTGAGGATATGTTTAACCTAACGAAGTAAATTATAATCTTCATGCATAAAGAGCATCCGTTTCTTAGGTAACTGCAGTGCTTATTATTTTAAATACTATTTTCTAAATATGTTTTGTAGCTTAGCTTTCTTCTGCTAAGAGCGTCAAAGCGATGATTTAGTTGTAAGGGAACGCTGGCTTCTGAGAACTGTTGTGTTGAGAGAGAGAGGAAATTCGAAATTTTCCCCTTGAATTACTGTGGGCCGCGAACTTATGTCCGTCTCCGGTGGAAACGCTGCTATTGAAAGAACTATGAACTCAAAAGAGGCGTCAAAATTTTTAAGAACACCTAGAAGAAAATGGTTTGAAATTTTTTAGCAGCTTGACTTTTGGTCTTTGCATATAAACGATTTAACTTTTATTTTCTCTTGTTATGTTTACGTCGAACACGGTTATTCAGCGCTGCCCAGATTTTAATATTTTTGTCCTCGAGGTTGTAATTTTTTGTTTTAAAAATATGAAAAGACTAAGTTTATTGTATCTTATAAGGAAGGCTTGGGATTTTATTGATGTCTTTGTACTTGGTAATTTGTTTTATATGACATGGTATTAAATAGCTTAGCCTGAAAAACTTTGTTTCTTGGATAACGACAGACGGTAATGCTGTATCAAGAAATAAACGCGCTTATATTGCTCATTAAATGGGTTTCCTCACATAATCAGACTATATTGCTTTATAAAAAACTTAATGTGTTGTTAAAGTAATAATGAAAATAAAAAAAGTTTGCAACACCCTAATTACTTTGTATAAAAGCGTAATAAATATGTAAGCACTGGTATTTACAGGTTTAAAACTGTTGAGGCTATTTAATGTTAAAGTATTTGTCTTTGTATTTGAGGTGAGTAGAATTGTTACTATAGTTATCAGGACCCTTTCTAAATACTTTTGCGCCATGTGCAAAGTTTCATTATACTCCTCATACAATTTATTTTTTTGTTAGCTAAAACCAAAGAGGTTTATTGCTATAAAATGAACACACGATAAATATTGCATTAAATAATCAAAAACTAATTTTATTAAAAAATCAGCCTGAGTAGTGAGTATGCATTGATATCAAAGTCACAATAAATTATAACTAGTGGAACCCGTGAGCTATGCTGCCTCAGTTTTTTGTTTAATTTGTTTTGATAATAAATAAGCCAATGCAGAGGTAGCGTAGCAGGCCACGGATCAAAGTCCAAGTCTATATCTATGTATTTAATCTGGATTCGTTCACCTTGTCACAACTATAAGTAACCGAACATTCCCTAACGTGCTTATAACCCAAATTATTTATTATGTTTGCTGGTTCTGATACCCGCGGAGTGTAATAACTATAGCATTAAATTTGTTTGAATAAATTTGCTATTACTTTTTAAGAGAACAATGTGGGCCGTAGTACACGGGTTCAGCTGGTTTTTTTAAACTACTTTGCGATCGCTTTAATTATTGCAACGTAAATTTGTACGTTGGTTATGGTAACTCGAGCTTCCAATATTTTGGTCAACGAAATTGGCATTTATTTAATAAATTTATGAGCAAAAATCGTTCTCGCGGCCGTTGCCCGGCGGTTTTTTAAAATAATACAAGTATCTAATTGTAATAATGTTCTGCGCGCAATGCTTTTATTATATTAACTGTCTGTTATTGAAAAAATATATATAAAATGTGCTGTGCAATATTCTCATGTCAACGCGGTAAATAAACTGAACGGAAAATGTTTATTGTTTTTTTATTCGACCCGCCAGAATAAAAGTAAGCCATAAATAATTAAATTACTGCAACAGATGACTGCAACTAAAACATTTTCCAGAAACACTGAATAAACTAAGTGCAGATGTAAGGGCCCGGCGTCGTGTTATGGTGGTAAATTTTGTCGAGATGTAAGAGCCCGTCGTCGTGTTATGGTGAAATAATTAATGATTTAAAATACAGGTTGTCTATTTTGACCGGGAACTATAGGAATCTCGGTAACTGTAGGAGATACAAAGTCGTATGTATGGACAATTACACTTGAATGTCGCATACATTGTTTTAATTTACAGATTTCAAATATTATTATTAACAATATTAACATAATTCCAACATTACGTTGGAATCCCTAATCTTACTTTTTTCTACCGCTATTAGTTTAGTCAAATCTAATTTGGAAAAGTAAGCCATAGGTAGGCAATATAATACTTTTACAAATGCTTCTAGCCCAGAATTGCATGTTGTGGAAAGGATTTTGTAATCTAGCATGCTATAAAAGTATAACATATGTATCAGTACCTTAATATACTATGTAATCCTGGTACTAGTAATGCTGCCTGAAATTCCTGAAAGCCGCTGAATTTACATTTTCAATTTGAAATGTCGATGAAATATAAAAGCGACATCAGAGCGTTCTTTTGTATTCATAACATCAGTCAGAAAAAAGCTTCCCGTATGTGCATTTGAAATCAATATGTATAGCTGGTACGTGTTGTGATATTCATTCATTTCAATGGGCTAGTAAAAATTCATCACTTCGCATCCGCAACAGTTCATAGGACCATAAAAATATCGTCGGTGGACTTTTTACGCTCTAAATGTTCTACTAATCCTTCGCAGATGGCCAACGTTTGTTATTACTGTAAGCACCAAAAAGGAACTGGAAAAATAACAATAAACCCTTTCGAGCGTTAAAAATTTGTTATGCAAAATATGTTGCAAAGTTTTGTTGCCACATAAAAAGTATGTAGGTGTATATGGGGAAATAAATCGCGGAAATTTTTTATTTCTGGCCATGAAAAAGCTAAATACAATTAACTAATTAATTGTCTCTCTCTCTCGCAAAGCACCGAAAGTAATTAAAACGGCCCTCGTTAAAATAAAATACGTAAAATACTAAGTTCGCGTCTCAAAATTTATATTTCGTGTTTTTCATCGTGTAGTTGAATTGCTCTTAAAATTGTATTTCGTATTTCTTATAGATTCGCGCTGATCCTGTTCCAGCTCAGCTTTTTATTAGCAGGATGGAAGAGTTCAAAGATGTGCGATTTAGGCGGCTTTCGACGGGAATTTCCCTTATAGGATATTTGAGTGGTTGAAGGATGTTTTGTGATGCATTTGACTTTTGACTAGTCAAGCATACAGAATGTGATTACTGTGTTGAATTGACAAATGTAGCCTGTGTGTTCACCTGACTTCTGGAGGGAAAATATTAAATTCCGGCGAATATTTAGCGAATATTATTTCAGCGGCGACCGTCAAACCATATAAATCGACAGCGGAAACCAAGACAAAGTTTCAACTCAATTTAATTTCTTTTTATTTTATTTAACTTGCGTAACATTTGCTGAGATGTAAAGTGCACATGTGATTCCTATTTCTGAAATACAATAATTCCTTAAACACAATACTTAATTAAGAACCTATTGTTCAACTTCTATATAGGTCGTTTTAGGTAATTTTCTCAGCTGCAAAATGGTTTTTCCATTGTAAGTCTCTAGAGGATATCATACTCTTTATTAAAACTATGACTCATAATGTTCTTGATAAATTGAAATATCATTATACTAGCTTTCTCACCAACAATTTCATGTAACTAATGAACTTAATAGCAGTCTTTCCTCTTCTGTATAAAAATACTTTCACGAATTATTACAAGAACAATACCTACCATAAAAAACATTTCTTCTGCAATGCGGTTGTAAAACTATTTTATAAAATGGTCTTTAATTTTCTGGGAGAAGGAAACTAGACAAACCTGTTTGAGTCTGGGGATTTAAATCAAACTTTTAGGAAAATATTCTTAAATCGTACGAGTTAAAAGTTCGATTTAAAGTGGTGAAAACTAATAAGAAGCATATTTCTAATTTTTCAATTTCCCATAGTTCACTGGTATAAAAATCTATGAAAATAAAACTATTAGCACAATTTACAAAATTGACTTTCTTATGGGTGTGTAATATGGAAACCTTATTTTCTTCTGCGTCTTTCATAATTTTCATTGTTCTTTTAAAACTTTTTTTTTTCTTTTTGCTGCGGTAGCGGAATAAACTATTTTTTCTTGGGTAATCACGTTTTTACATTGTTTTTATGTTCTTACTTTTCAACAACTGCTGAAACTGTGCCAAGAGCCGTATTTAATGAAGATGAGTTTACATCGAAAGATGTATTAACGTGTTATGATCATGAATAGTACTCGCATTTTAAAAATTGACTTAGATAAAAATATTGTCAATTTTAAAATCTGCAGCATATTTATCAATATTACGATAATTAAAGTCAACGAGCAATCCTCCCACTTTGTACCCCTCAAGAAATGTTTTTTGTTAATGTTTCAAATTGTTTTCTCTGTAGTTTTTAGAGTTTGTTTGTAAAGCTTCCGCCACCTGTCATTCTCCAGTGTTTCTTATTATTCGTTCAGTTCCGCAGATCGTATCGAGTTTGCAGAAAAAAGCTATAAAGAAATTTTAATGTGTTACTTGAATTATTTTTGTGAATCTCCAAGCATTCCAGTCTTTAATGCCTCCAGGAATACTGTTTAGAATTTCACTTTCTTCTTGTCAAATTGTTGGTAGCATCTTTTAACGTGTAATTACTATTACTACTAGGTATTTAACTAAAATTTTAAAAACACGTAAAAAAACTGGAAATAGGCGACTGGAGGAACAAAGTGAACAATGAAAAAAGATAGTTAAACAAGCATTGAGCCTCGAAGGCCTATAAAGCTAAAATATAAAAATAAGATTTAGAATTTACATTAAGAAAATAACGAGCGATTTAGCTTAAACAAAAATGTTTTAGTTTACTTGTTTATTAAATAAAAGGAAATTAATATATATTTCAAAAATTCATAGAAGGTGTCACAGAGCACGTATCGCAATAAAACAGATATTGAATTATAGCTCATCCCTAGCTGTATAAGACTATGAAATTTTGAAGTTCGATATTTTTTTTTACTAAATTTAATAAATTTACTTATTTTACATATTCCATAGTATCAACAAATAACGTGCCTTATTAAGGTTATCTAGATAATGCCAGCTACAATTTCTGTTTACAATATAGTTTTAAAATATTTAGCAATAAGGTTGGTTATATAAAAAAAAAACAATTTATAGCATTGTGGGTTTAAATATTATGGTACAAAATTTTTTTTTGCATTTTTAATGATCGAGACATTGAGTTCTCGAAAATATTCTGTTTCTTGCTGATAATGTAAGATTTTATTTTTATTATTATCAGTAGGCAACAGATACATGTTTTATATTATTATTAAATATAACACCTCTTTTTTAACAGGCTATTTAGTGCAATACTTTTAATCAAAATTACAAAACAAATAAAAAACAGAAAAAAAAATGTGTACTAAATTATTTCATGCAAAATGCATTGTTACAAAACTTTCGCAAATTATCGAAATGTTACAAGTAACCAAAAAAAAGAAAAGTACGCATTGTTAACACAAATACTTAAGTAACCTCTCAGCAATAATAAATTCTTCGCAGGTTTTCACAGTGTAATAACCATCCGGGCATTCAGCGGAAAAAGGTCACGAAAGCGGCACAGCTGGTAGAGGCATAGTATGTGTATATCGTAGCCGCGGATTTCCTTAAAAATAATAAAAGAATAAGTAACCTAAAGCGAAACGGTTGCTTGTAACTTACAAGTTTACCAAGCAGAAATTTCGTTCCATTATAGTCACCTTCCACGGCTTCGGTTAAAAGAAGATCCCAGTCGGGATATGCTTCTCGTAGAAGGCCACAAATCATACGTTCATTCCACAAATGGACAATTATCCGTC
The DNA here is from genome assembly GCA_958336395.1 of Ctenicera cuprea. Lineage (NCBI taxonomy): Eukaryota > Metazoa > Arthropoda > Insecta > Coleoptera > Elateridae > Ctenicera > Ctenicera cuprea. The sequence goes on along the minus strand of OY284496.1, from coordinate 15,080,804 downwards.
TTCCAATGCATTTAGTAAGAGCTTCTGGTAATCCCGAATCACCGAAACCGCTGGGATCAGGTCCAACAGTATCATCAGTTTGTAAGCTAGAGGGAGGTATTTCGTCACCACCACCCAGGCAGTACGCCATTAAATAAAAAAATTGGTTTTTACAGGTACTTCAATGAATACCAAATGACATTGACAATGTCAAAACTAATCACAGTACCTTCTTAAATAAATTGTGTTGTGGTCCGTCTGTTTTTTTCATATAGCAAGATTTCGTAGCGATAGTTACTCTACGGGATCGTTGGTCCTGCGGTCAACCTGTGTTTCTGAAGATTTTATCCGGACTAGTTTAGTTAAGGTATATGTAAAAGGCAATTTTTTTTAAATTTCTGCTTTACGTAAAAAGCTTAGGTCGTATATTTTAACTGTTTCAAAGTGCTCGGTGAACTGCGATCGGATACGGTGGTTTAGTGCACAGAGCGTAAACCAACAATTATAACAATAAGTGATTGATACATGATTAATTATTAATTGTGTTTCGTGTTATCAAAAACACACGTATTCGCGAACAAGGTCGCACCATCTTGTCCGCTCACCGTATATAGTGAAGCGATAAAGTTCGAATAAACAAATTTAACATTTCATTTGTACATAATTTATCAATAGATTTACCTGCACGAAAACTAAAGAAACGTAAAGCTAATAGAAATTTAACATTCAATACTAAAGCACCAAATTTATCAAATGATCTGAATCATGTCGAGATGGGGGATGTTGAACCAACGATTACAGTAGTTACAAGAGGTGACTTATCTCAATCCTTCCAATCGCAAATGAATCACCACCAACACAAGAATCAAATAAACGTTATGTCTTAGATGTTAATAATTTGATAAGCAAAAACAAATATTACTTACCACCTCAAGATGAAATTAAACTAAATGATAACCCTGAAAATTTAGACCTGAATGAACCCAAGAAAACTAGTAAAGTACTACCAATATTTATACGCGACGTGTTAAATTACCAACAATTAGTCAAAGACATACAGTCAAAAGTCAAAAAAAAAATTTAATATACTAATAAGGGGACCCAAATTAAAGTTGACCTAAACAGTATAGAAAATTATAGGTCTCTGACGTCCTACTTCGACGAGGAAAAAAATGTAAAATTTCACAGATCGAAATCCATATGCAACTACCATCTCAGTCATAATAAGAAATTTACCAGTTTCAATAACAAATGAAGAAATAAAAGAAGAACTGCTAGCTAAAAATACGCTGTAGTAAGCGTTGCGCGTTTACAAAACAAAGAGAAGAAATCCATACCTATATGCGCAGTTCTTAATAAAAGTGAAAACCCTAATGCAGTTTATAATTTTGGTTATCTATATTATTAAAAAAATAGCTAAACCAAGGCGCACAGGAAGAAACCTGATGCATTGCACTGGCTGTCAAAGATATTCACATGCCAAAAATTACTGCAGACTAAACCCGAGGTGTGTTAAATGCCTAGGGCAGGCATGGGCAACCTGCGGTTCGCGTACAACTTTTTTACGGCCCGCCGGACATGTTTCATTTAACCACCAATCCGGCCCGCCAGACCGATTATTATTTTAAACTGATGCAAATAAACGACAGTAACTAATTGTTTATTTTGTGTGAGAGAAAAACGCAGACTACGCCGGCTGTACGGGAAAGTGAATTATTATGTATACTTTTTACTTTTTGAATTTTTGCATTTGTAAAAATTTCTGTTTTTGTTGAATATATTTCTGTATACTTTTGTGTATTTTTATACTTTTATAAATATTTTTCCAAAAGAGTGAAGCTACTCAAAAGGTTGCCCATGCCTGGCCTAGGGGATTACCATTTCTCCAAATGTTCAAAATTAAAAGGCGACAAACCGCGTAGCGTCAATTGCAACGGTGAGCATACAGCAAATTATAAAGGGTGCGAATATTATAAAAAAATAATAAAGAACCGAAATCAACAACAACAAAATCGTAATTATATGTATAGCCGCCCCCATGCTAATGTAAGTCAGAACAGGAATTATGATACTAACAAACCAGATAATGCTACTAATAAAATTAAAGCTGTAAACGAACAAGATTCATTAACTCAGCAAATCATATGTACAATCCTACAAGTCATCACCCCTTATATGGACAAAACAAAAGAATTTATTATTTCCTTAATTCCCCCATTATTACAAAATTTTAACAAATAAAACTATTAAAGCTTAAGTCTAACTATTGCAAACTGGAATTCCAACGGAATCATCCGCCAAAAATCATTAGTAATAGCATTTTTAGCCAGACACAATTGAAATATTTTATGTGTCACGGAAACACATGCTTGTTGCCCCAACAATAATTGAGGATCCTGGGGTGTAACACTTCTAGATATGATAGAATAGCTAATAAAGCGTCAGGCGACGTAGCCATAATATCTAATAAAATCGCTTAACATATATCATATTGAAATCCTAACCACTCTTAGTTTGGAAACAATAGCTGTGCAGGTAGAGCAACTAAGCAAACAAAAGTTAAGAATTATAGCAGCTTATAAGCAGCCGAACAAAATTATTTTAGCAAGCAATTTTCAGAACTTATTTGCTGGTAATCCCACCTTGCTCATAGGAGATTTAAACTGTAAAAATACTATATGAGGCTGCAGGTTAGACAACCCAAACGGACTTCGACTGCATCTAATCCTAACCTGTAATGGAATTCAAGTTTTGCCACCTCTAGAACATACTTATTCTCCTTACAGGAAAGATCATAATACTGATATAATAGATATAGTACTACACAAGAACTTTGCAAGCCCAATTGTGTTACCAGATTTAAATTCTAATCATCTACCGGTTATTTTGACTTTTGATAATTACCCAATAATTAACCAAAAGGTCCCACGATTGATAAATGGAAGGATAGATTGGAAGCAGTTTAGCTATACACTCCAACAACACTTACACTTTCTGCTACAGTCCAAAAACTCAAAGTATAAGGGGTTATAAGAACCCATCGCCAAACATCTAACAATTAATAAAGGAAAAAAGCAATACCAGGAGACAACGAATGAAGACAAGAGACCCTAAAATAAAAACATACCTAAACTATCTAAATCGTAATGTACAGCAGCAACTGGATCAGTATAGAACTGACAGCTACGTCAAATATATCAGCGAACTGGGGCAACAAGATCAAATCATGAGGAAGGCAACTGAGAACATACGGAAACAACAACATAATAAATATACCATCAATAAAGATAGGTAGCGAACCATATTCCTCAGATGAAGACAAATGTGAAATATTTGCTAAATATCTAGCTAACACATTTAGAACCAATACTGAATTTAACAACGAACAGCAGATAGAGGAAATAAAGCGTGTCATAATAAAAAAACTTCAAAGGAAGTAAAAGATATTATAAACACACTACCATCTCAGAAAAGACCAGGCCATTACGTAATCCCCAACAGATTGTTAGAAAACTTACCTAAAAAAGCGATAGTATAAATAACAACAATATAGAATGTATGCCTCGGGATAGGCTATTTTCCCGACAAGTGGAAATACGCACATATTTTGTTGTTTCATAAACCAGGAAAAAAAAAAGCCTCGGATATAACTTGGTACAACCCAATAAGCTTACTACCGACATTATTAAAAGTATTAGAAAAAACAATATATAAGCCACTATTAAACCATATAAATAAAAACAACGTAATTCCAAAGTTTCAGTTTGAATTTTGGAGTAATCACTCCACAACCCGTCAATTGAGTCGCATCGCTGAATATATTAAACAAGATTTTCAAAACAAACAGTACACGGCTGCCGATTTCATAGACATCAAACAAGCTTTTGACATGGTTTGGTATAAAAGACTAATATACAGGATGTCCCAGAACTCGCGGAGGAGCTCTTAACTCTAGATTCTACTCTTTAAACTGACACTTCTTTACCAAGAAAAAAATTTCTACCCTCAATGATTTTCAAACCGCAATGAAATGAAGCTGACCAATAAGAGACGGTCTATTAATTGAAGATAGATGCAGAATTATTAAATGTATGCGTTTCTTAGGAAACAAGAATAATTGTTAGATTTTGCAAAAGTTAGTATGAAACATCTGGTCAACTTTAGTTTTTAACATGAATGGCATTTTATCACTTACCCACATGCAATATTCCTGATTTGAGCGGCGCAGGTTTGTGATATCTTGAGATAATTAGTAACCAGTTAAAGAATCAGCATTTCACAATAATCTTAAGAAGAATACATTTTCCACCCACAAATTGCACAAATTATTAAGCTAATTCAGAATGAACTGTCACGTTGAACGTCTGTCACTAAGACATTGAAAATTTATAGTCGGCCAAATAAAAGTTCGACTTATGACGCTTTTAGTTCAGTTACCATATAAACAACCATTTTTATTTTTTCTACCTTCACGACTAGTTAATTAATTTTTATGTGATTGGTGGATTTTAATTAGCAATAACTCAAAAAGCATTCTAGTTGGAAACGTTTTTCATTGATAAATCGAGTCTATTTAAGGAAAAGAATTCACAGTTAAGAGCTCCTCCGCGAGTTCTGGGACACCCTGTATAAACTTATGAAATTACGAACGTCATCTTATCTTTTAGATATAATCAAATCTTATTTACCTAACCGTACATTTTCTACAGTCGTCAATGCTAAAACGTGTAAGCAGAAGCGGGGTACCGCAGGGTTTTATATTGGGCCCGATTTGGTTCAACATATTCGTCAGTGACATTCCTCAAGTAGATAATACATTGGCTATGTTTGCGGATGATACTACCGTTATAATCAAACCTGTGCAATGCCAATGAGCAACTGCAAAGTAGTGTGGATTCTATTTGCTATTGGTTTAATAAGTGGTGCTTATAAATAAATCCACTTAGATCCGAAGCAAAAGTCTTCACGCTACATCGAATAAATAGCCCACCTAATATAACGATTACTAATAAAATAATCAAATGGAATGCAAATGACTGTGCTGTAGAGTATTTAGGTATACACCCTAATGAACGTCTCTTTTTAAATCTATAATTTTAAAGACTTAGGAAACATCTGCTTATTTCGAAAATATTAAAATCGCGAATTTGGTCAAAACCATAAAGATAATACAAACCTATATACTAGTAAACAGATCTTTAAACATTAAAAAAATTGGGTACCCAACTGAGCTACTGATGAATATGAAAAATACGTATTATTAACATAAACACTTAAGTCACCTCTCAGGAACAAAACATTCTTTGGAAGTTTTTACAATGTTATATCGAGCTGGCCATTCAGCAGAAAAATAATACGAGAACTGCAAAGGTGGTGGGAACATATCAAGCTTAAAGCGTAGCCGTGGATTTCCTAAACATAATAAAAGATTAAGTAATCTAAAGTGATATATATGCTTGTAACTTACAATTTTTTCAAGGAGGTATTTCGTTACCATATAGTAACTTGTACGGCTCTGGTCGATACATCATGCTGCTGTGACGTCAGAGCTGGCTCAGATAGTAGTACGCTCTTTTGGTCTGTAGGGTAAGCACGACATTCAACCGCACCCGCACGTGTTCGTATATCTTAAAATTGTTTTTGTCGTGTATTTTCTAAATTTTGAAGTGCTTATGTTTATATTTGGTACAACCAATTGTATAAATTGCACTACGAAATTTACAATACCATATTTCGTGCCGTTGTGGTAACTTGTGTTTGAGTAAATGTACCCATAGAAAAGTAAAAAAAACAATTTTTATTTGTTTTTTTTAGAAAAAAATTATTTGGGATTAATAAATATCAACGACCTAAGACTAAGTCAGTCAAAAATTGGAAGGGGGGGAAGGGAAGGGCTTGCCTCCTTAATTTTAAATTATGTGGCAGTTAAAATTAAAAATTTGTTCTACTATAACTAATAAACAATTTAGCTTAAACAGAAACGTTCTGTCGTCCCCGTTTGCTAAATAACGGAATACAAATTTTCTAGGTTCAACAATTCATAGAAAATTTAGTGGACTGAGACGTCCACCAAATTGTAGCCTCATCCCTAGCGCTGTAACCTTATATATAATTAAAAAAAGATTCCGTGGCCAGTTTTAGAGCAATATTGTTTAAAATGTACAATTTCTGAAAATTTTTCATTTCGCAGTTTTCGTGGTTTTGCAAATGGTAGAACATATGTATGTAGTTATCTATGCTTTGTACGCCATTTCCTTTCAAGTGTGTTTCTTGCAGCGCTACTATTTCCATCCCGTATTTATATAGAACATATGTATCACTAGGGGGGCTAATATGAAAATTAAAGTTTACGTTGACCTAGCTACTCTTTTTTGAGTGAACAGGATACTTTCAAAAATTGCAGCGATCGCCATTTTAAAGTTGTAATGTTCGGGACAAAAGCTTTCGATTGGTCGTAAAGCCTTTTATCACACTCGGTTCTTATGTTTTTAAAATTCCGCTTTTGAAGAAAATGATACCAAAAATACGTATATAACTTCCGTTTTGTTATACCTATCTACCTATCTATTCAAAATTTCACTAAGGTCGGTCCAATATGTTCTGCAATTTTGCGTAATAACATACAGAAAAACACTTTAAAAAAATTGTTTTGGTATGCTGAATCTCAAAAACCTGTACCTCCGTCAAAATTTAAGAATTGAAGATTTTCTCGATCACATACTGGAAGTATGGGAAAGTAAAAAATAAAATCTAGTAAAAAAAGTAACCCTTTGACTATTCATAGTAGGCGACACGCGTTGCGTCATCGATTGCTTTACTTTTAATTAAAATACACTTTTATAAATCAGAACAAGAATTTGTTATGCGTATAGCGTACTGTGCATTTTTTTATTAAAAGAGAGTCGAGCGAGTTTTTTAATCCACGGAAAGCTACTGTTATCACGTATAAAATTGTATTTAAATAGTAAAGTATCCTACGACATGCAACGTGTGTTGCCTACTCTAAAGAGTCAAGGCGTTACACAATGAAATAGACACGCTGCATATAAACGATGCAATTTACGAAGTACAAAAGTTTTTAGTTTTAAAGTAAATCACTTCAAAATAGTTAGTCAAGTTATCCATTAGCTATAAAAAAATAATAATTCTGTGAATAGCTATGAATAAACATCAGGAATGCATTTTTAGGGTAAATAACTTTATATCCCGCTTTACTCCGATGTCACTAGGTATGTTATAGTAAACATAAAATTTAGAAATGTTTCCTATTTTGTTACTAACTAGTGGTAGTAGTAAGCGCAACGTGAACTTTCACCTAGAGCTTATTTACAATTTATTGCTGTAAGCAAAACTTCTGAACGCCGTTTTTGTTCGTTGTTAATGCTTTCCATTAACCTTATTAGTACATGCAGCTAGAAACCCTGTGAAAGTTAACCAAGCTTTATTAATAATATGAGTAGTTCTAAGTTTATAAGCTAAACTAGGAAATGTGGCGCGAAATTATTGAAGTGAACCCGTCAAGCTTAATGAAGGGTTAGGCACTGATTAGTCTTATAAAATTAATAAAATTACACCCTTCGCCATAAACTAATTCAACCTTTGTCTTAAACAATCTGAGCAATAAGATTAGAAATTCTGTCGAGCAGCCAGGCTTTAATGAAACGTCTTTAATGATATACTGGATCACCACATCTTTGTAGGATGTATAAACCAAAGTATGTCCGTAATTCAATCCTAGGAATGCTAATATTACGATGTTGAATTTACGACTAGTTTGCAAAACCTAGGAGATTTACTGAAATGGATTGCACAGCCAGTGGTTTAAACGCCATTAGGTGCTGGGATATGTATGGTGCAAGATCGGTTTTCAGATAGCCGCGATATTTATACCGGCAACGTGCTGGATATAGCTAAGAATGGAACGAAGTGTATGATTTGTTGGGATCTTACTGAATGTGGCATTTTTGTGGTCTGCATTAGTTTTATGAAGCAGTAAAACGAGCTACTTACTTAGTCTTTTGATTCGAGTTATATTGCAATGTAATGTTTAAGTTACAAATTTTTCGTGTGCTGTTTAATGCTGCTGCACCTAACTTGCTGCTGAAGATCTAAGTTTCTATGCAAAAAGTATAAAAAATAAATGAGTATTTTAACCACAAATTGTTTATTTTAAAATACAAAATAAAAGACAAAACTTGCAATCCAATACGAAAAGTGTCGCCATATCCAAATCAGAATGTCAACAACGCCAATTATAATTGTTTACGCGCATCTTAAAGTTCCTTTAATTCAAATTATAGAAGCGTTTTTGTAATACCGAGCCATGTTGTTTGCAAAACTTGCAGCAAAACTGATATAATTGGAGGACTGCTAGAATGGAAAACAGATTGGATTTAGCTTTGTAAAAGGACTAGAAAGGTTAATTGGTTTACCTTCATGCATTACTCTTCAGTTTACGTTTGTTAACTTGCATTGGCTGCCTTTGGTTGCAGTCTACAATCAAATATAACTATGTAGAGTTTCTCCAAATATGCAATACTAGGACGTGTCTATACAAACAGACAGAAGTTAACGAGATCGTTTGATAATGATAAGATGTTTCATTGCGTATTTTAAAATCGTGGAGGTATTGAAAATCTACGACAAATAAATAAGATATCTGTATGTACTCGTATACTCTTTTCTATCTAGTTTGTGCATAACATTAGGGCTGTAGATCTATATAGAGGAGACCTACAACATTAGGAACCGAATTACGAAAAGCACATATTGTTTTCAATGCCGTTTCCGAATCCAAAAAAAACATGGGTAGCTAACAATATGTCACAAGACACACTTACATAATGACTCAAATACTATTAACAAAAAAAATATATTAATAACATTATTAATATTGATAATGGCTTCTTATGGTGCATGACAGCCAACACAATCAGTCCCCGCCCGCCTACCGTGTTGTTCAGCAAATTGACGCTGTAGCTACAGAAGCGTGACAAACTAAACAACGCATCAAACGCAGCAATAAAGTAAGCAAACAGGCCATACCTTTTACTTCAGAGTAACGGCACTTAAGATGGACTTCTCAATGTACCGCACGAGAATGCATGAAGAGTTTGTCAGAAACATGCCCAATCTCATCCACTAACGGAACAGGAAATAAGAGACCAACGCAGTTATTTTTCGCAGAAATCTACTGCAACAATAGGTCATAGCCCAAATAAAGAAAGAAGTAAGCTGGGAGCTAAGAAATCTCGATCCAGACCAGAGCCGGCAAAATGAAAACCAGAATGAAGAACCTGTAACTCCCACATTAGACAGAGTAGAAGTAAAAATTCCTGAAAAACAGGACCTAATAAAATCTTTTTAGCACAAGTTTCTCACCGAATACCGATCCATGCTTGAGGCCAAACCTACCAAAGCTCAAATAGACCCCACAATCAAGCAGAATTCTTGAAAAAGCAAACGCAGTATTAAAACGAAACCTGAACGCCGAACCTAGAGAAAATTCACTTACACATTTACCGTGCAGCTTTAACCTGCCTCTTAGAAAAGAAAACAGACCAGTAACCAATCAAAGGCAAAAACTGGGAACGAAGACTGCAAACGAAGATCAACAACCCACGAGCAACAATAGGCAGAATATTGTAATCAGTCAACATAAACAAAACATTTAAACTAATGGAAACCCTAACATTGGAGATTTTTAAACATCAAGTAGGTCTCTTAGATACCTAGAAGCAAAAGTTTGTTGCATTGGCGAAACTGTTACACAGTACATAGAAAGCTATCAAAGGAAACTTTAAGGCAACAGTGCATATATTAAGAAAGACACTGTAAAGATAAAAAAAATAATCTGGGTGACTTGGGAACTTGGATATACTTATTACTAAGGCCCGGATTTCTAGGCATTTGCCTATTTTGATACAGTGCAGGCTCCGAAATAATTTTTATACCTAAATCCATTTCACACCTTGGCGATCATTTTAAATCGCATTTTATTTGCCTAAAATGCCTATTTCGCACGTTTAGTGCCCATTTTCGAGGTTAGTGCCTAAACGGCTTAGTTTACATAATTTCAGCCTATAATTTGCCTATTTCATCAATTTTCTGTCAGAAAAATTGTTTGAAAGATCTACAAATTCGTTAATTTTGTTTTCATCCAAATTTTTGGTATACAGGTATTGCTTCTTGGAATTGTCCTGAACAGGTAGCTAACGAATGGACAAGCTGTGGCTCTTCTTTCAAAGGCTTATTTATTTAATCCCTTTATTGTGTACAGCTCACATTTTCCCTTGTCTGGGTTTTTTCTGCAAATTCCCCAAGTTTACGGGAAATTTTTAGAGAAATGCATGAAACTGCGTATGGCATTTAAAAGCAGTGGCGCTATTACAGTGGTAACAAGAAGACGTATAAAAGTAGATATCAAAATGCCTAAAGAAAGAGTTAGTTTAAATTGCACGTTACGTCGATTAGTGGAAGGTAGTGAGTGTTTTACTATCGACAGCAAAGTAATTTATTGTCAAAATTGCGCGAAGGAGGTATGTTTTTATAAAGTTTATCCCTATGAAATGTTACATAATTTCATATTTCTAAATAGGTCAAATGCTCAAAAAAGTATCATTTGGATCAGCACATAAAGACCCCGCTACATCAATCGAACAGCAATAAAAGGCGAAAGAGTGTGCAGACCTTTTTAAATCAAAGTAGTTTCAATTCAGAAGTCGGTACCTTTTCACTTGATCTCTGCCAAGCGCTATTAGCTGCAAATATACCTTAGTATAAGTTAGAATGCAACAAGTTCCGCGAATTTCTCGAAAAATATACAAAAAATCATATACCTCACGAATCCACACTGCGAAAAAACTATGTAGATATATGCTACAAACAAAAAAAAATCGATTTTATTCGTACGGAAATAGGTACTAGTAATATTTGGGCTGCTGTGGATAAAACTACAGACGCGAATGGGCGGGCAATTGCAAATATGGTAGTGGGAAAATAAGATTCAAATGAACCTGGTTCATCGCATTTGCCTTACAGTAAACCCCTGGAGAGAACAAACAACAATACAGTGTCTCGTTTCATTAACGATTGTTTTCGATTTCTTTGGCCCAAGGGAGGGAGTGGTGGAAAAGTAAGATTGCTTTTGACATGTTAAAAGCTGGAAGGAATATGAATGTTTTCTATCCGGCTATGTTACATTGCACATGTCTTGCTCATGCCGCAAATTTAGTTGCAGAAACTGTCCGCGAGAGCTACCCTGACATTAACAAAATTATATCGAAAACAAAAAAAGTTTTTCTAAAAGCCCCTCTTCGAAGAAGAATTTATGCAAAAATGTGCCCCAATACCAAACTACTACCAGAGCCTGTTCTAACAAGATGGGGGACATGGATTGAAGCCGCAGTGTTTTACCATGAAAATTTTCAAGGTGTTAAAAGCGTCATTGATAGTTTCGATTCGAGTACTGCTGACTACATAAAAAAAGCCCAAAAAGCATTTAGCAGTTCCACTGTTGAGACGAATTTATCATACGTTGTTGCTCATTTTAAAATCTTTTAACACCCTTAAAAGAGTTAGAAGTAAAAGGGGAAACACTATATTCTAATATTAGTAAAATTCAAAAATTGCAAGAACAATTAAAGGCAGCTCCAGGAAAAATTGCAAAAATTGTTGCTGCGCGACTAGATGCTCTTTTATTGAAAAATCCAGGGTATTCAGATTTACCGCAAATTAGTAAAGTCTTATCTGGTGATACTAACATAACACCAAATAAAGTTGGAATTTCGGATGTTCCGAATTTTAAGTATGCTCCTGTATTTAACAAAAAATTGAAAATGGGTGGTTGATACTCGTATTAAAATAATCCTATTAAAACAATCTGGATATTTGGAAACATACTATATTTATACAAACTTAAAAATACTACATAAATAAATAAAAGTTAAACATAACAAATTAGAACTTTTTCTAAATCTTCTGTTGTCCGTCAAAATTTGTTTGTATGCGGAAAATGACCGCTCCACATCACAGGAAGTTACAAATATTTGGTGCCTACATTCAAATTTCTTTGCGCCTGTTTCGCTGCCTATTTCAAATGTTCAGTGCCTATTTAGTGCCTATAATCTAAATTTTTGGTGCCTATTTGCCAGTCTGTTGAGAGTTTTTTTGGCCTAAAAATCCGCGAAACAAGATTAATTATAATAATAATAATTAAACACATGGAGAGTCCCTTATACAATGCTTTATCTAAAGTTTTCAGACACTGATTTGGACGAACCACAGTAATTAGAAAGCTTATGACCAGACACACAATATGCCAAATCAAACGGAGGTTGAGATTTAATCAATATAAACGCGATGTGTAATTAAATGCAGTATAGCAAGCAATGGCAGAGTTACATGATGAACTAATTCCGCTAATCCTTAAAAATAATAACGTGCTGATAACTGGCTATCCAAGCCGCTACATGAATAGTACCCACAAGCGCTTAGCAGCGACGGCATCGATTAAACTAGTTCTGCCAAATTAGTCACTCTGTTTCGTCTGACCATGTTGCAGAAGGACCTTTTCTCCTGCATGTTCCGGGCTACCACAAGCACTTTATTTGCCCATCTATCATTAGCTAGTCGTCTAATACTGCCAGCCCAGTTCCAGTTCAGAAATGTGGTAACCAAATCTTCCATTCTTGGCTTTCTAATTTCTTTTATTTTGTTTGATTTTTATTTTCATGTTCAGAATTGCTTCTCATTCTAGTTTGCGTAAGACGTATTTTTGATGATATGATACATATAAAAAACTTGCCCCTTAGCTTTATACAGATTTTGTTTTTAAACAGCTTTATTAGTGATCTTATTTCAGTCTGTTTTTCTCGTATTGCTTTAGATAAATAAATGTTTTTACATTCTTGATTGTGAGCTTTCTATTTTTAGATCTGTTACAGATTTGAGTTAGGTTTAAATCAAACACTAAAATACTCTAATAAATTAACTTTATTTTCACACAGCTAAAATGCATCTTTTTTTCAAAAAGCGTTGCGCTGAAGCGTTCATGAGTGAAATTATGTGCAATATATTACATAGCCGCTTGATCAAATTTGACGATAATTAATTAATTATTATTTATAAAACGTTCAAAGCCAAACCTTTAAAATTTTTCTGTTGTTTTCCTTGCTCACAATAAACGCGCTGTTTAACTGGCGAAATGAGGTCATTCCGTTCTTTCTTCCAACATTAAGTAAACAGGTGAAACTTTAATTGTACAATAAGGAGTGTTTCGATAATCAAACAAGAAATTTTATAATACTAACTCTAAATTTATAAACTCCCTTTTGCTTCAGGGGTTCTTTAATACATTTTTAATAGTCTTAACTGACAATTCTGCAACTCCGTTGAATGATGGACTGTAACGAACCGTAGTAATATGTTTAACATGTCCATTTTTAACGTATTGCAATATGAACCATACATTTTTATTTATTAGTTGTTTGTTACAACTTGTAAATTAACCGGGACATCAAGATTGTTACCAAACAAATTAATAAAAGTAGGATCAATATTATCCCAGATTTTCAACCGTCTATTTTTAACAAAAAAGAAAAGCAATTATTTATTGTGTAATCATAAAAACAAAACACAATAACGAATTTACTGGATCAGAATTAAAAACTGTATTAGCAGCGAGTATAATCCGCTCTCCACTCGCCTCACCGCTCGCGAATTTTTATATATAGCACTAGCCGCTTTGAATTAAATAGAAATTTGCAACAAATTTCAACATATTCGATTCTATCACTTTTTTCTTGCCAGAAAGTACTATCAATGATTTTTCTCTATGCGCAGTACAACACAGTATTCACTGCACTGCTACTTGACATCGCGTTAGTCTTGTCATAGTATCTTAAATTGTTACTTTCTTGATTCAGTGCTTTATACATTTCTGGAAATAATAAATTATTATTTTAAGATGTCAGGCTGCTTTCGCGTTCACGAAAAACGTTATCGTTCTCAAGGTCTTTATAAAACTGTTCAAAATCTTTATTTCTAACTGCAGTTGTTGGTATTGTATTGAATCTTAGTATTGTTACCATATTCTACTATCCGTAGAACTCTTCAGCTAGTTCCTTTCTTACCCGATTTACTCCGTGATGCTTTCATCCGTTGTTTAAATACGGCTTGTCTTGTTTTCATTTGCAATATTGCATTTGCCACTCTTCTTACCTCTGCCATTCCCATACCTTCCACGCAATTTTCTCCATTACGTGTTTCATTCAAATTAGCATCTATGATTTTAGCGTTCTTATATTTAGCGTATTTATTTCCAAGTTAAGCAAGTGGTTTTTATTTTTTCGAAAAGTCTGTTTTCGTGCGTTTGTGCTCGTTGAAGTATTAAATTGAGTAGGCTCACTATTGCGATCAGTTTTGTATATCGATTGTACATTCGGAAAGAGGAGTTCGTATTCTGCTCCCTTAGCGACCAACTTTCTGGGGAGTTATTTGGCGATTATTTATCTGTAGTCGTACTTGTACTGCTAACGGCTGGTTTTTTTTCCAAATTGTCTCTCTTTTTATCGTTCTTCTTTTAGTTTCCTCATTTACTCGTTATTTTTGTTGGGCTCTGTATTATTCATTTTTATACCCTTAACCGTCTCTATCACCATTCATCCATTTCGGGTTGTATTTATTCGTTGTCTGTATTTGTGTGTGCGTCTTTGTTATTAGTTCTCTGTGTTCTTTTTTTTGGAGAATTCTTGTAAAAGATGCTTATTGTAAATACAATCTTAAAAACCAAATTTTTCCTACGTCTTTGGCTTTAACCAGGGACTACCAGACAACCCTCCGAGAAGCAATAACGAATTCTCTTAACGCCGATTATTATACAACAAAAATTCATTTACAGACTTGTTCACAACGAGCGAAACTATAACTACCACCTGACATAACGGCGCCCGCTTTAGCAAATTGTCGTGGGTCTGGCCTGCCGGCCGCCATCTACTGTATTTCTAAAACTGAAAATTTACTAAGCAAAATTATTGAATTTGATTTTGATCCCAGAATTTGAAAAAATCAAAAACAGAGGAACAAATACGTCCGCCGAACCTTTAGTGGGAGGAGGAAAATTAACCTCCCTAAATATTGCCCCACATAAAACTTAAGTTGCGAAACTTATTCTACTATCACTCGTGAGCAGCTTAGCTCAAAACAGACATTTTTTTTATCGTTTCCCATTTTTATGAAAGGGTATAATTTTTTGATTTACAAAAATTCAAAGAAGGCGCCACAAACAATTGCGAATTGAGATACAAACCAACTTGAAGCCCATCTTTAGCTCTATTAGCCTATATAATTATAAAGATCGTGTCGCTGGTTTTTGGGCTATACTTTTTTGAAAAATGCCAAAACCTTGCAGTTTTAGTAGTTCCAAACATTCTTCTAGCTGGTAACATTGTGTGCTTCTAGAACATTTACAATATTAAATTTAATTCCGATCTGATCATTTGTTTTTGAATAAATAGGCATTCAAACTTAAATTTTCAAAAATTCATAGTAGGCGTTACTGAAACAATTAACGGGCTGCTACAGAAACCAAATTGTAGATTCTTCACAGTTTTATAAGAATATAGAATTTTAAATAAATCTTGTTGCCAGTTTTGGAAATATACTTTTTTGAAAATTTATAAATTTTGAAAGCAATTTTTACACACCAGTTTTTATTCGTACAAAAGTTCTCATAGGCAGTAACATGGTGCTTTGTTAGAGCAACTAGAATACCAAATTCAATTCCGATCTGACAACTGGTTTCTGATTAATAAGGCGTTAAATGCAACATTTTCAAAAATCATAGCGGACGCCGTTTCAAAACTAGAAAGTTAGAAAAAAAGCGTTGGATTTACTCTAAGGTCTTCTATCAGTTTCCGATTTGTAAGAAAATACCAGATATAATAGCACAACATAAATACAGGCAAATGGTTGCTAAAATTGACGAAAGATGAATTTTGACTGAAAAACTGTAAAAAACAAAAAAATCTCTTGTATACAAGTTGAATTCAGACTTATAGAACAAATAGCATAGGAGATCTGTTTGAATGTGACACGGAAAACCCGTACTAAAGTCTACAGCGTAAACTTTTATTACCTCTATGAATATCTGATGAGTACCATTGTATTGAAGACAAAAAATGTTCTATTTGGTTTATTTTTATTTTACTTTTGGTTTGAGCAATATTAGACTAATTTAAGAATATAGCACTAATCTATACAATATTTTACTTTTTACTCCTATAGAATAGCATTTAAGTAAATATATTTTGAATTTTGATTTTACTTTCTTATACTACCTACGTAGGAATTTATTGACTTTATAAAAATTATTGATTTCGAGGTTTTAAGAAAAAATGCTTTTAGGGACTTATGGAACGTAATGTAATATATTTTCGGTACGTTCAGCTCTTATGTACGGAACGTTTGGTACAATTTTGATGTAACTTGAAATCATTTCAATAGAGGACACGGAGGAAATTGTAGTTTGCAGTCTAATTACACTTCACTATTTTTATAAGCGTCTAAGCGCTATAGAAGCGATTTTTCTACTTTTAAAAGTAACTAGTGCCGTTAGGATATAAAAAATGCTTGCAGATGTACAAAGTAAATAAAATTTAAGTATGAGTAAATTACGGGGAAATGTTTTGCTAATTTTATAATAATTTTTTAAACTTTGTTTTACATATAAATTTAAAAAATATCATGTCGTTAGATACATTTTTAATCATGGTGCTAAAATATCTACTCTTACTATTAATTAAACCCTCTTGCCTATATTCATCAAGTATGTAAATTCTTCTATAGAAATTTATTGTGGTTTACATTATCATCGATCGACTTAAAGGAAACCCATCTGGCGAAATCTGCTAGATTGTTTCGGAAAGTGCCATCTCATCTTTATGCAAACCTAAACAAGCTGAGTGTAATTACAAATGTATTCTAATTGCTAATTATTTGCAACTCTATCGTTAATCTGTGAAATGTAGGTACATCTATTTATCACGCTCAATAAAGCGAGGGCTGGACGATGAAATGGAATTGCAATCGAATAATCCAGCGGCGGTTTTATGTATGGACTATACGGGCTTAAGCTTCGTATGTATAGTGAAATAAACATATGAATTAGAATGAAATATATCTTTATTTCAGTTTTCCTAATAATAACTCGCCTTTTCATTTCATTTTAGTTACGTATATAACTTAACTTCTTCAAACAGTTTTTCAACCTAGTAATTCAGTTAATCTTTCTAAATCCTCTTCATCATATGCTTGTTTTCATTGGTTGAATAAACTGACGGTAGAAGCTGTCTTTTCATTTTAACGCGTCACTTGCTTGGTTTGAAGTATGGCGCTTTTAAAAGCACAGCGGGTCTGTTATTTTAGCATTAACGGCTTAAAAAGGCAACATAAAGAATTAAAAACTTATCATCTTACAATGTAAAATTCTAATTAATTTTATATTAAGTTCTAACGTATTCGCAAATTCTTCACAAGTACATTTATTCAGAAAGTTTTAAGCGTTTCGTTTTAAATTAGGAAATGAGACGGAAATTATTTGATTGTTAAATTACATTAACAATTAAATAAAAAAAAATACTGCAGCAATTTAAAGGCAATCTATATTAAATCCGGATCCCTTCCACCTGTCTCACCATTTACTGCCACCCGGCGCCCTGTTACTACGTTCTGAATTTCGTACATCTTTACTATTGCAGAGTAATGTTGTGAAGCATTATTGAAAAGACGTTTCATCACTCATTTCGGCTGTAATTATGTTTGAATAAACCCTCAATAACAGATTTCTGTTAGCCATCTTAAGCAGTAGTATTCCATACAATTAACACGTAATGATTCCTTTTTAAAGCTACCATCTCCAAAAAACTAGCTGATGGAAAACCATTACAATCATAGCAAGTTTAGTCTAATAAATATAATCCTAAAATAACTCGATTGTTTTATCGCACAACAGAGCATACTCCAACTGTAGCATTCTATAAATAAACATTGTAATAAGTGCAAATAATTGCATGCAATTAATTACTGTTTGCTATTTCATCAGTGGAATGTCTGCCATTTTGCACATATCACAGTAACAATGTGCAATACAGCAAATATTTTACTTATAAATTTTAATTTGTTGCCATGTCGTGGTGGTGCTATGGTATTTTACTGAGTTTTGATTTCGATTACAGCAAAAGCTAATCCACCAATCGTGTATTGCGTTATACAGAATTATTATTCCGCCAATGTTGATTGTGTTTTGCCCATCTAGATAATTTAAAGTCAAAGCTAAGCTTTGAAACCGAAATCTCAGAACCACCGATTAAAAACTTGTGATTAAAAATTTTCTATTATTAAATTTAATTTTTTGTATATTAATACTATTTTTCTTTTGTTGCAGGTATGTAGGATGAGAAACATATCATTACTCCACTTCTAAAGACTGCATGAGTGTAGCCCAAAAATTTAAGGGTCGATAAATGTAGAGTTAAAAGAGGAAAGTTTCTCTAGGGACAGTAAGTTGAACTCAAAACTTGGGTCATTTGTTTACAACAGTCGCTTGTTTCTTTATTTGTGTAATATACCAATACGGGTGAAGGAAGGTCTCGTGTGTAAGTTTTAAAATTATATCCGCTATAAAGAAAAGAAAAATCTATAAAGAATACCTCGAAGATGTTCTGAAATGTGTGGAATCCTGAGCAAACGTTATTGCAGTGTGTCTCCCCTTTCATTCTTCTTGCGGCTGTTCGGTCACTTGGAGACGGCCTCAGGGAACAAAGGCGGTCTCACAAAAACATCCCACAAACTTGTTAAAATGAAATTTCATTGGAAAATGAACAAAGCGTTGTAAATATATCACCGAATTCGGGCTATTCTCTATTCTACCGTGCATACGTTATGTGTCGCTTGCACAGATTTATAGTCTCGCTCACAGAGTCGAAGTTCTCTAATAACTTTACCTACGGAATAGTTCCCAGCGGACTCGAGAACTATCGAAGCATACTTTTACCTGCACTGCGGTTAACGCCAATTAGAAGTCAGTGTCTTCCTATTATTCTCCCGTTTTACTTTGCCATTTTCTTAATTTATGGTACCATGTCGTGATCTTGGGAGATTAAAATGTAATTACGACTTTAGTAGAGAATTTAAATTAATGCCTCACAGAATATTAACAAAACATATATGAAAATGAAGGGCGTGTTATATTGAAATTGAATTGCAAATTATCATTGCTAGCATTACAAAAGATTGGCAATGTTTATTTACTTCTTAGAAAACCTCCATAACAGTTCTCCTAAAGAAAATAAAAAGACATCTATATTGACAAGCAATAAAACTTTTCTGTAACGATATTGTTTGCAAAAATTTGTCATACCTGCGAGATGATTACGTTTTAAAAATCTTACACTTCTCTAAAGTGGTGTAATTCATACTTACATATTTACAATTTAATTATATTTTTGTAATACAAATATCAGTTAGTTAAATAAATTAATTTCTCCACTTCAGCAGTGAATATATTTGTATTTGTTTTTAATGTCTCCAAATCTGCTACGTACCTATTGCCATGTTACACTATATACATTAACTAACTTCCCTATTCTATTTTAATTGACCCAAAAAGTCAATTATCCCTTGCATAAATAGTTAATACACTCATTCTCTATTGCATTAGTACCGTAAATAGTTTTGAGTGGCTCTTTCAGCTTGCTTATTCACTGTTGTATCGTAAAATGGAAGTATGGTAGGAAGTTGGTTTGTCATACTCAAAATGGGATGACTATGTTAAGTTGAAGAATAAGAAACTCGAAAATTCACTCATACATTTAATAACAAATAAGACGGCAAGACTACTCATGTTTCCTTGGCTCACTGCCAACATTATCAAGCCACAAAAATTCGGCTAATGAAAAATGTACAAATGAGCGGGGGGGGGGGGGGAATTCAGACATTAATTCAATAAATTAAAAGATAAGAAATATGAAATTTGGAAAAATAATAAAATATGTAGGCAGGCTTCTTCTTTGATGGCCTTTTGCTATTTTGTATTTCTATATCGATTATTGATTTCGCAATTTGTTACCTCGGGAACAGTGGCGTATTACCGCACAGTTGCGTGTTGCTCACCTGGGCTCTCACGACTCAAAGGGGTCTCCAAATTCAAACAGATCTAAAATAAATAAATAAAACAAACACTCCACTATTTTATAATTAAGAATTTTATTTCTAATTATTTAAAAACTCATACTCTACAGCTTACACCGTGTGACGCCACACACTCAACTCTTTAAATTTATGTAATCGCCCGAAGTCAGGAGATTTACGCAAAGGAGAAAACATGCTTTTAGTATAGTACACAGTTTGAAAATCCGCCCGGGACCTCGCTACGCTTATAATGCACGTGTACGTTTTGACAGTGACATTGCGAAGGCGGAAGCTTCTAATTTACTTCAAGACGGATCACGATCACGCTACCAGTACGACTTCAGGCTGCGAGTTCTAGCTCCTATTGGTTGGAGTGAGACTCCCTAAATCGGTACTGATTATGCAGATCAGTGTCGAGACGAAAAAGACCCTCTTCCGGCACAGGCTTTCTGCTGTTATCACGAATCTTTCCCGTGGATAGGCCGAAAACCGCGGTTTTGTCGTAGGGTTAACCTCGCCCTCGTGGCACCATTTATATTTGCAAGTACAACGTTTGGAACAGCAAAAGCAGTGGCTTGCAGTTTAGGCTATTTGCAGTCCTTAATACTAGTCAACTGGCACCGCCTTAGATAAGTTGGTAACCGGTCTGATAAAAGCGACAAATACCTGGACAGTTTTAGAACTGAGAGTCCCCTAGGTTGACACTTGGATTATGGGCGTGTGAAGGTGATGCAAAACCTCACCCCAGGCTCCTGTTGCTGAAAGGGACGCCGCTCTCTCACCTACCAATACCGCCTAGTGTATTGTCTAGGCAAATATCTAACGCGTTAGATCTCATCGATATAGTGACTAGGACGCAAGTCAGTTTATAGCCAAGTTTATGAAGTATACGCGTAACCGTTTGAGAGCGAACGTACTGCCGCGTAGGTGTTAAGAATCCATCCGTAGAGCTAGTAAAATCTCTTCCCTAGTCTTCCATGGTACCAATTAGGAAGACACAGGTAGTGACCGTTAGTACGCGGTGAGCGCAAGCGCCTTCCTTCACAAGTCTTACCAAGGTGACAGTCTTTGACTGTTGCTCAGCACTGTAGTCCGAGACCATTAAGTACCTTAATGTAATGAATTATTGTCTAACAGGCTTCTCGTTTTATCCTTTTTCCTTTCTTAAGTTTTTATGGCCTGATGATGTTGGCAGTGGGCAAACGAAACGTAACTTTACCGTCCTATTTAAAATTAAATACTACATGGGAGAGTTTTCGTGTTTTAATTCCTCAACTAAAAGTTAGCAAATAGTAAAACTGTCCTATTGGGATTTATAAGTTTTTAATATCGTAGAAGCCGAAAACAAAGTTTTGTTAGAAACAAAATACGTGAGAATGCCAAATTAACTACTCAAAAATTTAACTGCAAACATTGATTTTCGTAGCAACCAGTAGCAGTTAACCTTAACCGTTTAAGTGCTCCGCAAGGACACAGATAATCTACCATGCGAAGTATTGTAATTCATGGTATAGACCCACGAACTCTTAAATATCAACAAAAGTTATTACCTTAACACGACGACGGGATCTTACATCTCCACTCAGTTTATTGATTTATTTCAATGAATGCTTATGTTGCAGTCAATACTGTTGGTATAATTTGGTTATTTGTGGCTTACTTTAATTCTAGCGGGTCTGAAATAATAAACAATAATGTGTCCTCAATTATTATAATGAAATCGTTAATTAGAGGTGGAGAGAGAAAAAGAAGTAAAACTATGTCCGACCGTAATACAATTGCATTACATTTTTAGCTAGCATAGATTATACCATTTCCCAACCAGTCAGGTAATACCTTATAGCGTGCACACAGTATAAAAGAGACGTACAGATGGGTCTTAGAGGCTGCTCGAGGATTTAGATTTTGATAATTTTTACAGCATTTTACGTTTATTTTGTTTTTAAGTTTATTACTAACGATAAAACTATAAATATGGTAGTGTAGCAATTACAAATAATAGAGCAACTAGTTTAGAAAAGACACTTTTCTTCATTTAAGTCTTAGATGTCTAGATAATCGGTGGTAAGACGACCGTGATGCATTTTCGTTTCCGTCTCCCGTCTTCGCGAGTTATAGTCCTACGAAATATGGCCGCCAAAGAAATTTAACTTAAAACAGTCTATATGTGCATATCGCACTATTTTTTAGATATATCACTCTGAAAATGGTGCAGCTAAATCACATTTTAATTAACATCCCCGCCATAAATTTACATATTTGTTTCAAATTTTCTTAGGATATTTTACTATGGATGATTCCTATTTTTACTTGTTTTTGTTTTAATTCTTCGACCAGAGGCGTAGATAGGAGATGTTCTTGGTGTCTCTTAACGTATTTTTTGTACACATTTATCAATTGTTTTGACATTTCACTTGAAAATCGTATTTTACGTATGTAAGTCTAATAGAACAAGTACATTTGTTTAAAAGTTGCATAACCCACAAGTTTTTAATTGGTTCCAGATATACCCATATATTGGTCACCCACCCAAGTGGGGACCAAAGCGGACAGTGCTAAACTCTGAATACCGTGTGTCGGGCATCCGTACTTCTCCGCCATGCAACCAACCAATTTTCACTTAGATTATAAAAACACCTGGAATTTCATGGCAACTCGATTATTGAAAAGTTGAATTATCTAGAAAACCTTTAGGTTAAAAGGCTTTCAACAAAAGCGCCTTTACTGTTTCAGTTGATATGTAAAATACCATTTTCACGTCAAAATTTCGAATGTATAAAATATACGCTGAGCACTCCCCACGTCTACACCCTTGCTAATATTTTTGAATGAATAGGTACCATTTAAAATGTAATTTATCAATAGTAAAATACACATGCAGAATTTAAATTTAATATCTTGATTTATGGCGTAGATAATAATTAAAAACATGATTTGACTACACCATCTTTAAAGAGCTACACCTCGAAAAAGGTGCGTATCTAAACAATATTATTTGTTATTGATTATTTTTGGACAAGAAGTGTAATCTTTAATTTATGAAAAACTTTTTACGAATACCATGTATGTTACTGCACCTGAAAAATAAGTTCAGAATTGTATTCCACTGTGATGCGAATTTTGTATCGGTCCCAGGTCATTGGCTGCTGTACTAATTTCCAAACTGCGAAAAATTAATAGAGACTTTTCACAGATATGTTCAGGCTTTTGAGGGAAAACAAATCATAGCCCGTTCAATTGCGAAAATCTGTGTGTAACAAACTTATACCTTTGTAATTGCAGAACAACGTACGTTACTGGCCGATGCCAAAAAACTGCTTTGTAAGTAACACACACATCTTGTGAAACTAATATGACAACACGAGTTTCAAACCGTGTATTTCTAACGTAAAATGACGTGAACAAAACCGAGCTTTAATAACATTTATTATAAATGACAACTGTGTGCCAAACATACATTTAGCTGTCTAACACGTGGAAGCAAATACTTTTTCCATTCGATAGTCTACTTCGTTCCTTTTTTTATATACTTTCTCTGTTAATTCAGATGCAGACTGAGTTTTTCCACAAATGGGTTTATTTAACCTTTTATTAATATCAACTTGGAATTTATGATTGTTTTTATTCATCTGTACAAAACTAATGATGATAAAAATGATCCGAAACGTAGTTTACAAACGCGCTAACAAACCTGATTAACACCATCCCATTAAAGACTTTGATTACAACGATTAGTATTAGTATTACCAGTTTATTAGTGCTTTTTATTATTATTATTACAATATCGATAAAATTTCAAATGTGTATCGCTCATCACAATCTTTTATTACCTCAAATAAATAACAGTTTTACAAAACATTTCGTGCGGAATCTGGGATGTAAATTAGGAACATCAACTAAATTTGGTGTGTCGTAAGACGATCAACTTTAAATACGACCATAATAAAAGTGTTAATGGTGTTCCTATAAGGATTTAGTACTGTGCAGTATACAAAATTGTATTTGAATATAGCTATATAGTGCTAGCTCGGTGTAATTAAATTTAGGAACTTCTCTCTTCTGTAATTGTTAGCTAATTTAAATTCTTCTGTTCGCAGAGAACTTTCTTTGAATTTATAATAACTTATTGTAAGAGGTAAAGCAGATTTCGTTTTTTTTAAACACGTGTTAAGAGGTTATTTCAAATTACCCAAATATGATGCATTGTCATATTAGAAGTCTGCAGAGTTAACTTTACAAACTTTTAAATAAAGCGATTTTAACTTGTATTGCATTAGGGTTTGCCTAACAACTTTATACGCTTGGCGTTAAGGATGAAACCAAACTGATGTAGTATGAAATGCGTTAACATCAACATCTAACAATTTTCTGCTTAGCCACTTCAACTTTCATTACTGTTTTCTATATTTGATAGCAATGAAAGATTTTGGAAACACCTAAATATTAAAAACATAATTTACCTTTTGATGATTGTTTTCAATATACTGAACGTAGTCCTAAAATTTATTTGTAAATGGTCTTTGGAATGCTGTAAATTTCGTTGGTAATAATCAGGGAAGTTAATTAGCGATTTTGAGCATGAAATCCAGTAAATCCTCATTAATTTGAGTAAAACGCATATGCAAATAAAGCTATAACCGCTGAGATAGGTTGGAGGTCAGCACAACAGGTGAAAACAGATTTGCCCGCCTATTTTTGTTGACTCTACTACACAAACATCTATAAGGAGCAAAGCTTACATAACTTCGGCTTACTCTCATGAGATTAATTTTGCCGTTTATATTCTAGAAAAGATAGAGACTCGCGTTTTATTTTAGCAACCAATTTCAGGAACTGTTTTCAATCCCCGCATTTGTAATACAGCATTGGAATAATATTGACAAAATATTATGTATGGCATATTAAAGTAGGTTGGTATGGTTGGTATTTTTCCGTCAATAACTGATGACAATACTATTCAGGTGAACGACTATACTAGTAATTTATTGGTACAATTAAAATGTAATCGTTCAGGGAAACTCAAGAGCATGAAACTATATGTTAACCAATATAAATCTATTACAATACAAACACATACACCTATTAAACAAGCAGAACAAGTAACACCTGCATTAAAAAAAGAAAGGGCAAATGTATAACATTGAACGCACTCTGGATTCTGAATTGGGACGAAATTTACGCGCATTTAGGCCACAAAAAGCGGACCTATTGTGCTACCTCCACAGCAACTCTTCAACGGATGAATCACACAAGAAACACAATTTTTTAATGAACTTGAGGACGTTTGCGATTGAGGTGTTGCTCATGACTGTCATGTCAGTCCAGAAGTTCTCCAGCATGGATTCTCTAATGTTGCGAGGGGAGGACAGTAGCATAGCACGTGTTCTGCTGTCTCGTCCTCGAAGTTACATTCTCGACAGTTGAGTCTGCCTACCAGCCTCATTCTGTGCTTGTTTAGAGTGCAGTGCTCAAGATTTCTACAACCAGTCGGAGATTCTTTCTCAACAGCTGCACACCGTTTTTGACTATCTTCGGTAAGAGTGCTGCAATAGCAGCCCTTGCTTGACGACAGCTTTAAATATTAGCCAACATTCTCGTAAAACTGTTTGAGGTTTCTTGCATAGTGCTAAATACCGCCGGGGAGATCGTCGTTACAGGTTCCGACTCCCAAGGAAGTTGTTCGCAAGTCAATTTTGCGACTTTGTCAGCTTGCTCATTACCTCAATTACCACCATCTCCTTTCACCCAAACGAATGAAACAAAACATTGTTGACTGGGACGACGTTGCACATGTCTCAGTTTGGTTGCAGTTGTAGCCTGTCTACCGGCTATATACAGTTACACACCCACAGGGTAATCCTGGGGGATAGCTCCTAGGATAGACCCAGCCCAAAAGGTTATGCATGCTCGGTCTCAGACTGTAGGTGTTTCTTCCGATTCAGTTATTTATCAAAAATGACTCCCAGATATTTGTCGTTGTTTGATAGATTGAGGGAAGCACCGAATAGGAAAGGTAAATAGTACCAGCTCTGTCTTCGAGGAGTTAACATAGGGGTTCATTACATCAGTCTTCTATTAATCGAAGAGCCATCTGCACTAAGGAGCAGAGCGTTCTTACAAATTTTCTTGTGATGAAAGTAGTAATAATATGCTCATAGCTAATAGTGTAAAGGCTGTCTACCACTGTGTGCAGTGCAGACAGAACGCCACCTTGAGAGCAGCCCTTCGTTACAACATGTCTTATACAGCTGTTACCTATATTGAACGGTTTCTCGTGTGCTTTATTAATACTGTGTTTCAAAAGTTTGTTTACTTAATAATATTGATAGTTCTTACAAGTTTTATTTGATAATCTACTCAAAGTCGCGTACCCCATTAGACATGTTGCGATTTTTTCTCATATACATGTGTTGTGCCTAGTTAATGAGATGTACAAAGAGGACCTACCACGTCTTTACAAGGGCTCCGACTCACGGATGTGGTTTGCACGTTGGATAATTATTAATAATAATTTTCTTTATACTATCAGTTTACTTACAATTTAAGCATTAATGTGCGTTCTCTTGCCCCAAACATAGAAAAATCACGCTAAAGGTTGCTCACTTTTTGGTCAAATAATGAATTTTCATCCTTGTCACACAAAATATAGAGCAATAGCTATAGTACTTAACCACCGAAACATATCGCGTTTGAAATGCTGCATTGTACACGCAAAACTTTTTCAAAGTAATTTTACATCAAAGAAAGAAAAAATTTTGTTTACCCCATCATATTTAAGTGCATGCACAAATAACTCTTCAAACTCGTACAACTAAAAAATGCCACTGTTTTACGGTGTTGCCGCAGTTATTGTATTAACCGCATAATTTAAATATAGGACTTGCTCCATGCTGGTTTTCACCTCCCCCTACTGTAATTATGAATTTTTCAATAAATGTCTAGCTTAACTGTTACATTTTAATTTTAAAACCTTAAGATTCCGATCGCAAAATATGTACCTGCGGGTCGACGGGCGACGGATCGCCATCCCATGGATTGCAGTCTGTAGTCAGTTAGGGGGGCACGATCCTGTGATAAACAATTCAAAAATCTAGAAACGCTTAAACACTGCCTGACTGAACCGTGAAATTAAATATCATCTGAGGAGTTGTGGAAAATTGCTGAAAACTCATTGTGTCTAATACTCAACCTTACAGTATTCGTGTAGTTTTCAGTACGTTTAAGGTTTATAAATAAATACTAAGATTCAATTGTTCCTAATTACTTATGCAATTATAACTAGGCTTTTCAAGAACGTATGGTTTTATTACATAATTTAAAGACAACGTATGTGTGGAGTATTTAGTTTAAGGGTGCATTAGATTACTAAAGTGGTTACAGATAAATTAAAATTATTTCTTTGGAATGTTAGTTCAATTATCAACACATGATGCACAATGGAGACGCCCTAATGAAGAACTAATTTACTGCTAACCAATTACAGACTCGAAAGTTCGTATAAATAACAGCGGAGATGCTGATTAAAGCAGTTTACCATACGCAAATACTCGAAGATCGCGGGGTTATGAAGTGAGATAAGCAAATGTTGACTCAGAAGTAATTTGCAGATCAATAAGATCAATAATATGCTCTGAATCATTTAAGTTTACATTTTACAGAATTTTGCCATATTATATACGAAGTTTTAACAGTTATAATAAAAGCATTATGACCATGTCGCAATATAATAGCCCTTTTATTTTTTATATGCTAAAATAAACACTTCTCTCTATTTTTATTACTCATTAAATACGAGATGTTACAAAACCAATATTTTCCAAAGGGCCGGTGGCAGTTGAGGCCGCTGGTTTCGGTGCTGCTCTGCCAAAACGGGGGGAGACTTAAAAACCATAGCATTTATTGCCCCGTAGTGCATGTCCAGTTAAAAAAAAATTCTGTTTTAGTAAGACAGACTTCAATAACTTTTTTCCTATAAAACATTCTGTCACATTATATCATGATGTATATTTAATTTGCTGTTGAGCATTTCGCTGCATTTAATATACTGAAATTGAGTTAATAAAATGTAAATTAGTTAATACTGTCAGCCGACTATGTGCTTGCCAACGCAATTTGCAGTATTTTCTGCTACAACTCGTTTTAGATTTACGTGCAAGTTAAGAGTACAGAGCTACAACACCAACTTTTTCTTGTCCGTTTATTGCAGACATTGTATTATTAATTACGGCCTCAAGTGGTTAATTATTTTAAAAACGTGTGCTGAAACATAGAAACTAAATTGGAGCAAGTAACCACAAGTCTTGAGCTGGTACATTGTAATGTACATTTTTAAACAAAAATTGACTGCATTTATAAACAAATTCAAGATATCAAAGTCAAATAAGGCAGAATTTCTATTTTGGGCATATGCTGTGTAAACTAATGCAGTATACCAAAATTAAGTAATTATGAGTTAGATCTAGTTGGAACAAGGTAGTAATGGCTTATTAGGGTATTTTCGGAAATCTAATAGTACTTTCACGTACAGAAAATGAAGCAATTGAGGTTAAGTGCCGTGTTCTTGTACCAAATCACGTATCGTGTACAAGTATCGTGATCTGAAAGGGCTGCCTTCGCTTTTATAGTTCATAAAATAACACATTGTGTGCTGGTAGTTTTAGAATTAAGTTATTGAGCTTGAAAATAACACACTCCACTCGCTGAAATGCATGTACAAGATTGTAAGTTCTTCAAACCTATTATTTTGTCAAGGGGTCGCCTTATCTGATGCTTGAGCGTCGCAGCGCTGTTTTTACACCTCACAACCACATGCAAACTCCATCCAGTGGCTCGTATTGTAATGAATGTGTATGATGAGGGTTGTTATACCTACTTTACACTATTATTAACTTTGATTTACGGTGTGACAAATCGGTTTCATTTATTTTGCTTCGATTAACCCTCGTTTATAATTGTGACAAAGTAAGAAACTAAAAAAAATAAAGTCAACTTTAAAACAAAGATGTAACGGTAATAAGTTGTAATCTGTTGGTTAATTATTGCTTGTTTAATTCTACCAAGCAGGCCAATATTGATGTCTCTATCCAGTTTAAAAGATTAATACCCGTGAGTCGAGTGCTCCCTAAACGCGTGAAAGCTGTAAACTTCCAATTTCGTTAATACCAAGACTGGGTTTTTTATCAATACCACCCCGTAATGTTGATGCAGAAGACATTTTTCTTCAAGTTCCTAATTGTTTGCACACAACATAAACCGCTTCTTTCGGTTTCGGACAATTAACACAAATATCATAAATGTTGCAATTGTCTTCATATAAATTAGTTTCCTTTCCTTTACAAAGAGTCCTTTTGTTTCACATCGCAGTTAAATTTTGTTAATAGAGAGTTTTTGTTTTCTCGTATTTTCATTTACCAGTATAGAAACAAAACATAAAAAGCCACTACCGGTGATAAGAAATCCTCGTTCAGCTAAAGGTCATCGCAACCAGATATGTAAGGTATTTTTCACTGCGCGGTATCTCTTTATGTCTCGTTGTCTGGTCTTTGTTTGCTAACTGTAATATCCTGATAGGCCTCGGGGTGACACAAAGCGTACCTTCTCGTATCTATCCTTTTTCCTACGCTTGTACCTGCAGTGGATAAATGGAAGGACCGAGAACAATTAAAAGTTAGCGCTTGGTTCCACCCGGTTTTTAAATTTGATGTGGACGTGTATCTCTTCATCAGTAACTGAATTAAATTTTAATAATCTATAGATTGAAAGAAAACACGATCGTAACTTTTCAGCGTGGGGAAATATTTACCTTTCTGCATTCTGTTTTTATGAAGACTGCAAAGCAATTCAGGATATTTTACCTGCAGTTTCTTTTACATAATGTGCAGTGTCTCTTTTTACACCAAAAAAAATTTAGTGGCTAAGAGATAACTATGGATATGGTGAGGATCAACAGTCTTTTGAATTTGTTAACAAACCGATATGTTCCTGTTACACACATAACTTTACTAAGCACTTTAGCCATTCAGCTTTAACAGCGTATAAAGAAAATGATTAACTTACTCAGGTGTATAAAGTTTAAACTAAAACCATTATAGTAGATGTAGTTAGGTACTTAACATTAATAATAAATAAAGTTGGTCGTTATGACGTCCTACCCTTTCAGATTTTATACATCTCTTTTCTTTATGATCCTCTATCACCACTTATTAAAATTTTAAAACAGTGATACTACAACTACCTCAAATTTAAAGTTTTTTTATTCCATACATTTATAAAATAATAAACTGATTTAGTTTTTGAAAGCACAGAAAAAGCAAAAGCTTTGTATCACACATATCTACTATAACTTTGCAGTTTTACATAGTAATACATTTCCTTCAACTTTTGCTTGTACACTGAACGCGATCTCTAATTGTACATAATTATTAAGTATTATATTGGACCATTGAACATTGCATCTAAAACAAACAGCGATTCTTGAGCTATTTGTATCTCTAAGTACTGTCTACGGGTTCCTACAAAACCCTGCGGATTGTACAAGAATGGTGCACTAACGAAGGCCTTTGTTTCTTCCGGAGTTGGTATCAATTGAGTGCCCCAACCACCGCGGCCTTAAAGGCCGATTGTGCCTCCAGTCACAACACTTTTGGCCTCACAATGATAGTCCTGTACCTTCAAAGAAGCCCGGGACATCGTCAATGCATTTTTGATCATTTTGGGTTCCAGTTCTGTTACTCCAAAATCTCTTAGTCTGCGCCCTGGTAATACCTCACAGTAGCATAAACAGTGAAGCGGTATATGATCGTTTTATTCACAGAACCTGCAAGGGGGATTTTCTGTGAGTGTTATTGGGTTTAGGTGTTTAATACAACAGTATTCAGTTAGGAGTTTTGTTCTATGAGTTAGTTTTCTCCTTACTAAACGTGAGGAGCTTTTCAGTCACTTTCTTTGACGCTCTCCTCCCCGACAAATAACTTGGAATGACTCATGCCCGGGTGCTCTGTCCAGTACTTGTGTTGAGTGTTTCGTAGCCAGCTTCAAGTCTGCTCCCTGACGGTGTTCTGGGCTAACCAGTAGTTTGGCTCTGGTTCTATTAGCGGTTTTGCACTGCCAGCTCTTGATGGTTTTTCTGCTTCCTTATTGCTATGTACTTCTTGGTGCTTTGGTATTCACATTATACGTAGCCTATTCTGTGTTCTCCCTGTTCCTCCAGTTTTCTGTAGCATTCCAGAACCGATTTGGAATTAAATTGGCGTGTCATCAGCGCTTTCAGCGCTGCTTGGCTGTTAGTCATAATGTAGATTCTTCTGTTTCTGTAGGACCTCTGCATCATAACCTGGGCACAGGTAAGAATAGCTGTGATTTCGGTCGGGAACATTGCTGCAAAGCGGCCTTTCTTTCACTCGTCCCATTCTGGTATAACTATTTCGACCGGTTTCCGAAAGCCGAATGAGGTTTACACATTATCTGACTGCATCTGTAAGATGCAGTTTTTACTTGATATTTTAAAGACTTCGGTATGATCTTCGGGATAATTTGTTTTCAATTGGTACAACCCTAGTCTCGCTTTCGCTTTCACTCAGTTTCTGTAATTTACTTAGGTTGTTTTTTATTGAAACATTTTTTTTGCCTTGTGCCAGCACATCAAGGAAGAGTATGTGATTATTGGGACTATCACTCCCGTATGCAGTCAATATACCATGTTTGGTTTCAGCCCTCACGATTTTCCGAACAGTTGCCTGCAGGTCCAGATGTCGTTTGAAGGGCCAATCTGATGTTTATAAAGATTCCCAGGTATTTGACTTCCCCTACCATCTGTTATCGTTTGCCAAGCAGGAAAAGATCTCTGTTGTATTGTGGGTAAAGTATTATGTTGGACTCTGGATTTTGTTGCCATATCCCGTTCTCTCTCTAGTCCTTAACCCATCCTTGAATCATACAAGGTGTGAAGAAAAGACTCCTCTTCCAATAGCTATTTAGCCCAGCTTGGGATCTACCGTGGGAAAACTCTGGCATGTTCTATGTTTTCCTGTGTGGGTTTCGATTTCCCAATACGTATAGTTTACCTCCATGCTACCGCCAGATCGCGGTTTTTATCAAAAGTTAATGAGCGAGACGGGTTATACCGAGACAGGCGGGTGAGTGCTGCTCTTATGCTGGCCACTTCAATTTTAAGACACCATACAAGAGCTGCCAGGGTGCGTGCTTTGGCCGTAAAGAACCAACGTAGAACTCTAGCCTTCAAGCTCCCATGTTTTGCAAAGCTGCTCCTGCACATTTAGTAAGACGTGCAGGGGCCTTCGCCGTACATAGAAGATTTCAAAACTTATGCCATATGACTGTTTCAAACAAGCTAGGCTAAAACGCTTAGTTCTTTTATAAACGGCTCGATTGCTATTGCACATAATATTGTAAGTATGCTCTTAAAATACACGCTGGATAAAGGTGAATTCAAATTGCCATCTCACTAATATTATACTTCTTAGCATTGTCACTCTAATGCTGTTTAAGGTGAACGATCTTACTTTGGCCCGTCCCTATTGATTCTTGTTTTAAATAACTACAGCTTGTATTTAATTGTATGTCTCTAGCGAAACAGAATCAAACCAAGTCCGGAAATTAAATATTTTGTGATTTGCTTACGTTGCAGCGAGCCTCATACGCAGGAAGCGACTAGGGTTGTATTGTTGTAGCTTTGAATGAAATAATCAAAATCCAAGAGTAAATATAATATAAATACACCCGAATGTGAATGTCCTTGTTAAAAAAGACAATAACAAATTTAATTGAATTCTAAAATACCGCATGTAACCAAATGGAAAACCGAGAGCGCGTTGATATAAATAAAGAAGGAGGAATGGGTATACTGCAGTCTTCATACCGACATTGCTCCAAAACTCAACATTGGTTTTGAATTCCAGTACCAGACATTTCTACATATTATATCAATGTTTTGGTATAATGTCAATCTGTTTTAACCAAAGCGATGCCATGTTATTCTAACTCGTTAAACTGAAAGGTAGATGCAAACTACGTAATTTCGTAATTGTGGACGACACCTTCCTAGCCGATCTGCAGACTGATCTGTAACTCGCTTGAAAATACTCTGTAGTCACTTTTTTTGCAACAACTTAACAGTGTTATTAATAAGATCTTCTATAATAACACTGAATACGAAAAGGAACTGCACCGACACATTCACTGGTAAAAATCTTCTCCCTTTAGGATCACAGCTGCTTTGGAGTCCAAATCTCAGTATAATTTGGTGTAAGTACATGGAGAAATCAAGGACAGCTAATGATTCTAAATTTTTTTATTTGCTTCGGATAATTCTTAACAAAGATGAGCAATAATTACCAAATTTGGTAGAAAATTAACCCTCAATTATAAAATGCTAAATTTCTTTGTAATAGTTTGCTTTTAAAACGGGAACCAGGAAGAATATAGAAATATACCATAAAACCTATCACTGTTTATTTATTCTCATTGGAAGGAGAAGAGTCTTAATTAAATGCACAAACAATACATATTTAATTCTTTCAAAAAACATCATACGAAAATGTATGGCAATGGCAAATTCTCAAATACAAAATTACATGCGTGAGGGGTTACAAATATGACTTATAGAAAAAATTTGATTCAATACCAATAGTCTTTGTCATTGCCTTTTTTTTTATTATAAACTTTAGTAAACTTATAAATTTTAGTGGTACGAAAAACAGCGCTTAACATACATGTCACTAAAAACCTTATCATTTATTTTAATTCATTACAATATTATTAAATTTCTCTAACAAGAGAAGGAAAGTGCAAGTGACTGAAAAACTATAATCTGCCTTTTAATAATACAAAAAATTTAATATTTTTGACCTAATAATTTAGATTATTAAACGCAGATGTAGCTTAATTCTTCATCTTTCACCTAAATTTAAAACTGACCCCCTATTTATCGTACACGTACACACCGCAGTTTCCATTGATAATGGTAAAATAATGTGAATTTATAGTGAATGAAGATTGTATCATATAAAAGGGCAGATCTTTCGGCTCTATTAAGTAGAACATCGAAAAAGCGGGATGTGCTTAGGCCCATGTTACCAATGGTCGTATAAAAATACATATCTACGCGTGCAGCACTGAACGAGGGCAATAAAAAGAAACGCCGTAATGAAAAGGACGCGTTGACCGGCCAATCCGCTTACGATCCTCTTGAGATCCTTTCGGCAGTTAGATATCATCGCAGCGAGACGGACGAGAACCACCTTATTCTGAAGCTTCTAGCAGAATGGACACTCAACGTGACACAAATATTATCGCTAAATGCACGTGAAATTTTATAATTTTTCTTGAACCCAGTTTATACAAATATTTCGGGGAATTTTCCTAAAAGCGATTTTGAAACTGTATAAGTGGTATGTGTTTCCATTTGAAAAGTCCTTTTAGATTTGCAGAACCGAGTATGAATGTAATTTTCTTTGCTGATACCGACTTTTCTCCAAATTGACGAACAGGGAGATATTTTCAGGTTTTATTTTCTGATAGTTGAAAGCTTCCTTTAGCAGTAAAGTAATAGATTTTATCTTAGAAATAAGAAAACTAAATAATAATAGAAGAATTTATCCGTGAAAATAGGACTATTTATAACTTGTTCTGATGAGAAATTTGTAATATCATGATATTGCTTATTATACTATGCGATAATTAACTGTATTTATATTTATAATAATCACAAAATTATAAGAAAATGTTCTATTGTATAGGCTGGTTATTATATATCCTATATTCAAGTTTAATAATTTGTTTCTGTTTTCCGTCATATTCCAATATGTTCTTTGAAAGTTGCTTATTCAGTACAGCAGTTTTATTCTGTGCTCAAATTACGTGACGATAACCATGTTCTATATCGTTTTGGAGTCAATTTGAATTTAATTAGGAAGTCTGAAAACGTGCTTTCCTGTAATATCCAATAATAAGTCAGTTGGTGATGGTTTAGCACATCCAATACCGTTTAATATTAACTGCTACTTGGAACCCTTGATTCAACGTCTTGGTGTCTCCATATTTTGCTTTCGTTCCGCTCAACAAACGCCGTCTTCCTTATTTTTCTTTCTGTCTTTATGTTCTAAAACTGCAAGACCGTAACAATATACCATTCCCTCTTTTATTTGTTTGACTTGGATTTCGTTTCCTTGTAAAATTACATGCTGGATGGTGCGTGACTTGTCTTTTGACTTCCACGAAAGTTAACGGAGAAATTTCCGGGTAACGATCTATCTATCTATAAAATAATTTGCAAGTACACAAATACTTAATTTGTCTTAGTTGATAGGCGTCAAGTAAAAAATTATATAAAACGCTGTTTTTTATTTGTTTTCCCTTTTTTAGTTTATTGAAAAACTAATCATTAATTGCTGTTGTTGAAAAATCACATTTATTTGTTTCTCAATCTCTTGAATCACATTTTTAATATTTGTCAAATTATAATAATAATGTTGGAAATTACATGACGTTTAACTTTGCAATTTCATGATTTCTCAAAGCGATCAAGTAAGTATGCGATATTGAGTTAGTGAATCGCAATGAACGTTATATTGATGGAACCAATAAGTGAGAACCATCGACATGATTTTGACTTTTCCAGTTAAGCTCCCAAAATGTTTCGTTTTTAAATGGAGATATCTCAAAAATAATCTCTTCGTTTCAATAACCACAAAACACATTTTTGTAGAAGCTTTTGAGTTACACTCCCATAACTTTTGTCACAGGAATCCTTCCAACACTTTTCAACTTTCCCTTCCACGTTTCACATCCATAATCCCAACAGCTCACAATTCCTCAGGCGCTCTGAACATTTTCCTGCCGTCTCACCTCCAATATGATACAGAATAACGAGAATCATTTTGATTTGACTTGACTGTGTTTGAGTATACAATCCTGCAATGTTGCGCGAATGGTTACTCCAGCAAAGCTTTGTTATTACTTTATTTCTTTTTTCCTGGGGAAAACAAAGATTATCTGCTTTCTGATGTAACGTACCTATGCGATGAAACCGTCGAAATTGTCAACGTAGGTGTAAAAATGTGTATTTACCTCCAGGACTACTACAGTTTCATTTATTTTATTTGTATAAGATTAATTTTATAAAATGTTGCAAATTCGATATTTATACGGAAAATTTGTGTGAATGTGTTTGTTTGTTCCTTCAAATTCTAGACTTGAAGATCTGATTTTCATGAAATTTTAAATATCAACGTTTGAAATTTTATTAGATTTTATTCAATTTTTCAAACGGATTTTTCGGACTTACCAGCTTATAAAAATTTTGAGTTTACCACCAGTTTACGCAAAAATAAGTGATACACCCGCAAGATAACACAATTTTTCAGCTGATGTAGCTTCGGTCGTACTAGCATTTTCTTCTTTCCCGAGGCTTTAATACCTTTGTAACAACTGCTATAAATTTTAAAAATTTGTAACATAATAACTTTTTTTGCGGTGCTTTAGAAATGTTGCGAGCAAATACAGCTAGGATTAGCTATACTATGTTGTGTTCAAAGACAATGCTTCTCTTCCCTGTAACGTCTGCTGTGAATTTTTGAAACATGTAAATTGATGGAGACGTGTTCAAACTAAATTCTTCATAAGTAGTGGACTGTGCACTTTTGCTACAACAGACAGCGGTTGTCACCTTGCACTAACTCCGTTAGGACACATTTTTTTTTTTTATTATTAGACTCCTTATTTATGTACAATCAATCCGCTGTTACGGACTATAAATACATCTCATGAAAATACTTAGTCTAAACCTTATCAACTATATACATGACATGTAGAGTGATGCTCCAGTGAGCATCCTCTAGAGTTCTATTTGAATATGACAAAATAAATGAAACTAAAAACTTATTAAGTAAAGCGATTTGTAAGGTCTGCTGGTTTAAACCGTTTTAATCTTCTAGGCACGTCTTCATCATCGAATAGTGTGGTTGCAATTGGATTAGGGTGTGACGATATCTTGTCTTTGTATTTTGCGCAAATTTTTGCAATTTCTTGTCTTACTGTGGGCATGTAGGACACATAAAATCTCATTTTTTAGCTATAGCTTATATTTTAATTCATATTCTTACCGTTCATAATTAAAATATTATAGCAATTTGAAGTTGCAAACTGAATTTATAATCCCCTTGTAATATTATAATAACAAATTAAGTAAACATAAATACTTTGATCTTGATCGGTTTCCGCGCAGCAGCTTTTTTTCGAATTAGTCCAGCAGATCACCAGAGGCGTGGTGATCTACTGGACTAATTCGAAATTCGCGTCTAAAATGCATAGCCTCAACTCCGTGAGTTTAAAATAGCGTTAATCCAATTTGTAGCAATTTATTTCATTCAGTTAAAATGTATACTTTTTACTTCTTACGGTGGTTTCAATTCTTCGATCTTGAAATGCTGAATGTTGAAAATCTTTCCGTCTGTGGAATATACTTTAAGAAATAATTCTTATGATTTTATTTAAAATTCCAGCTTTACTTCGTTAAAGTCCATATTGAATGAGTATCTGTATATAAAATACTTAATTACTCTAACAATATTTATTTATTTTAACCTTATACGTATTTCGGCATGTTTACTTCATATAACCTTTGACTTTGACAATGGCATGTAAACATGCCGAAATATGTATAAGGTTAAAATAAATAAATATTGTTAAAGTAATTAAGTATTTTATATACAGATACTGATCTTATGATTTTGTCCAGTTTACTTCCCTCAATATTTAATGTTACGGTTATAGTAAATTTGTATATACATTTTTTTTTCGTGTAAATTAGGTACCAAGGACTTCAAAAGGTCTTAGATTGATAAAAATGAAGCTCTTTCACACCAGCAAAATTCTCAAGAAAGTTTAGCATAACGTTAGTATTCACTACCTGGTTTCCACTCCATTCGACTTTATCGGAACGGTTACGGTTAAGAACATGACTTTCTAATTTTAGTAATCGACTCATAATTCTTCTAGCTGAACTGTGGTTACAGTTCAAATCAACTCACATTACCCCTGACTGTACCGGTTAGTTGGCGAGACGACGAAGGACCCTCACCTTGGTGAGAAGTGTGAACAAAGACATCTTGTGCAGATCAGCGTTGTAACTTCGGTGATTTTAACTTGATACGTTTACCTCTTTTGGGGGGTGGTGCAAGTTCCCCTTAATTGGAACCAAAAAGGAGTAAATAAGGGATTTCGGTAGGTGATGTTCGTTAGCCCCACTCTGGATTAGTATCTAAGCTCGCTGGACAAGACTGTGCAGTCAGTACATTTGGGAAACCCTACGAACTATAAATTGGTGTAGACGATACACTGGATGGTTGCTTGCTTTTGATTGCTTTTGTCTTCCATGGTTCTTTCATAAGTATTTTCTTTGTCACTCTCTCTTTTCCCATTTTTGCTATGTGTCCTATCCATCGTATCCTCCGCATTCTTATAAATGTTGCCTGGTTCTTTGTATAAATTGTTTAGATACGAGTTGTTTTTTTTTTTCATTACCTGTTTTATTTTTCTCTTTATATTTTCTTCTTTGCATCTTTCCTTCCCATGCACCCAGGTTTTTAAAATTTAAAATCCACTTTTTGCTTGTCTATATTATTGCCCGTGGTATAAATCTTGTATATGTTTTAATTTTCACTTTCCTTGACGCATTTTTAGCAGTTATTATTTCGTGCAAAGCACCTGCACTTTTGCTTTCAACCGTTCTTCTATTTTCATTTTATATATTCTAGTTACAGTCTCTTGTTATTTCAGTTTCTTCTTCTTCTTTCGGTTTTTCGGCATCTATCACCTTCCTGTTCCCAATAATTTCTTCCATCTTTCCCTATTTCTCCATTCTCCTTCCTCTATTTCCCTCTCTTCCATTGCTTCTACTAACCCTTTTCTCCAGCTTTTCCTCGGTCTTCCCCTTTTCCTGCGTTCTCGGGGGACCCATTCCATTGCTTTCTTCGGAATACGTGTTTCGTCCATCCTCTGAACATGTCCATACCACATCAATTGCATTTTTTTCACATCTTCCACTATGTCTTTTTCTACCCCCATTATGTTCTTAATTGTTTCGTTTCTAACCCTGTCTAATTTTGATATTCTTGATGAGCGAATCCAGTAATCCATTTGTAATACTCTTAAATCTTTTTTCGTTTTTTCACTTAACTGCCATGATTCCGCTCCATATGTTGTTATACTTTTCACTATACTGTTATATATTTGTTTTTTCCTTTCTTTACTTATGTTTCTGTCCCACAATACCGAATTTAATATTCTAACGGCTTGTTTTCTTTTTATTATTCTATCTTTCACTGTACTGTCGGCCATTCCGTTTTTATCTATATGGACTCCCAGGTATGTATAATGATCACAACTTTTTATTTTTACCCCATTTTCTATTTCTAGGTCTTCAGTTTTTTGTCCTATTACCAAATACTCCGTTTTATTCATATTAATCTTCAGCCCCCACTTATCGTACTCTTCAACTAATTTTCGTACCATGTATTGGATGTCGTCTTGGTCCTGTGCTATAAAGATTATATATTTACGTTTCCTTCTTCTTGCGTGTCAGTCATTATTTTGGTATTCTTCATATTCATTTTTAGGCCGACTTTTCGCGATGCTTCTTCCAATTCTTTAGTCATTATTTGCAGTTCTTGAAAATGTTGGCGCTGTTAGTATGACATTGTCAGCGTATCTAAGATGTGACATTTTCTTACCGTTAATATTTATTCCGTATTTTGTCCATTGTAGCGATCTGAATACATCTTCCAGGGCAAGTGTGAATAGTTTTGGGGATATTATATTCCCTTGCCTGACCCCTCTTTTGATTGGTATGATCATATATGTGGTATACGGAACAGTGTGGTGCAGTGAAAAGCGACAACGCTGTGTCGAAGCGGCTTAAGTCGGGTGCCGGTTGAAACGGTCAAGGGGACCTTTCCCTAAGGGTAGGACGCGGCATGAAACATTCATAGATGAGACCTTGTACCTAGTAGTTGTGTAGATTAAATAAAGAGCAAATTACATTGAGTTGTGTTATTTAATACCTCTACCACTCAGGACACTACAATATATTTAGTTTTAATTAATTTCTAGGCCAAAAGCTGTTGCTGTTCTTATCATTTTTTTTATACATATTTTTTTTCTTCCTGTGTTCTTGCATTAGTGAAAGTTCCCGAAAGTAATTCCTTGCCTATTGATGTTACTGTCTCTAATCTTATTTTTAGATGCATACGTATTAAGAGAGGCAATCTTTTCATTTTTTCCTTTTTCGTTGGAATATAGGATAATGCCAGCGGTTAAGAAGCGAATACGGCTATACATATTAAGCCTATTCTAATACGAGTATTATAATAATAACTGCAAGACCAACTGCAAAACGACAACGTTTCGCAGCTGTAATAGTATTTGTACCGGTCGTGTAGAAACCTAGTTTATACTTGACAACGCGGGAAATAACACCGTCGGGTGCCGACAGCGATTGTTCAATTGAAATTTCAAACGGCAATTAAAATTTTGTTTTTGTTATTGTTGCTGTTTCTCATTTGTGAAAATGAAAAATTTCAAATATAACAGGGAAGATGAAAGACAGTTAGAGAGACTAAAAATTTAGTTAAATATCTGAAAAGATTGCGGTTAATTAGCGGTAAGCAATCTAATAGTAATTACATGTTAAAAGAAGCTATTTGGCAAGAAAGAAGTGAAATTCTAAACAGTTATGCCTGGAGACATTAAAGACTGGAAAGCTTGGAGATTCACAAAAATAATTCAAGTAACTCATTAAAATTTCTTTATAGCTTTCTTTTTGCAAACTTGATAAGATCTGAGGAACTGAACGAAAAATAAGAAACACTGGAGGGTCACAGGTGACGGAAGCTTTACATACAAACTCAAGAAACTGGAGAGAAAGAAGTTCTGAACATTAATAAAAAAGTGTTTTTAGAAGGGCACGAAGTGGAGGGAATGCTCGTTGACCTTAAGTATCGTAATGTGGATAAACATGCTGCAGATTTTGTAACTGACATAATATTTTCCTCGTGCAATATAGGTCAATTTTTAAAATGCAAGTACTACTTATTCATGATCATAACACGTTAATACCTCTTTCGATGTAACCTCATCTTCATCAAATACGGCTCTTGGCACAGTTTCAGCAGTTGTTGAAAAGTGGGAACATAAAAGAAATTTAAAAAGAAGATTACCCAAAAAAATATAGAAAAATTAATTAGTTCCGCTACCGCTGCACGGAGAAACAACTGTCTTAAAAACCGTTTTAAAAAAACAATGGAAATTATAAAACGACGCAGAAGAAAATAAGGTTTCTATATTACACAGCCATAAGTGAGTAAATTCCGTAAATTTTGTTAATAGTTTTGTTTAAACTTGCCTCATTAAACTTATACTTACTTCATAAAAACAGATATTTTGTATTTTATTTGCCTTTTACAACATTTTCTCACGTGGTTTTACCACTGAATAAAATACTTACTTTTTATTTGTAGTATTAAAACATACATGCGGACGGTAGTATACCAAGGTGCTCTTGCAAACGTGCTCCGGTTGGTGTCCGTGACAGGGTGACCTTGGATGCATGTGTATGTTTGTGCATATTGCCATATGACCCTGCCAATAAGTGCTCTACTTAGGTTTAAATAAAAAAAGCAAATATCATTTTCTTCATCTACAACACCGTGTTCTCGCCTTCTGGATTTGGTATATTAAGATTATAGTCCGGAAAATTTCATTTATTTTGACTATCTTGGTAAGTTCTTTTAAAATGAACTTTGGATATGAAAATGCGTGAAAATATGTAGAAAACACGTTCCTAGTGGTCACTAATCAAAAAAATCGCGAATAACCTTCAGGGGGGAAAACTGCACAATACCCCATTTTTCATTTTTTACATAGATATAAAATGCAGAGATGTACTTTATTACTCTAATAAATTCAATTTTTTTCATCACATTTAGTACTCGCATGTTAAAACGGCTTTTAAAAGTTGACAACTAGATTGTTTTTTACGGCGAAATGGAACTTTAAGTAGGCTTAGCCAAAACTATGCTTTTTTTAACAGTTTTTTTTTATTTTTAACTCTAGCTACTTGCTAAATAAATAATCGCCTTTCTAGTGAAAACAAAATTAAAGATTTAAAAATTAAAATTGTTACAGTAGAAAAACTAAAATCACGTTCCATATGCGGGATGTCGCCGGCCTAGTTGTCTTGCTGCGTATTCAGTATAAGGAGTATAGTTACATCTCGCTCTACCTTACACCAAGCCCATCGCCCATCATTATCGTTCAGCTTATTGCGAGCGCAATAAGATTACGGAAAAAATCAATTCTCATTTGGATTTTAAAAGCGGCACTGATTAAATATAATGGTTTGTATCCCAGTTCGCTAACTTCTCTGTTACGCCTTCTATGAATTTATTTAAATCAAAAACTTATGCCTTTTCATTTAATAACAGGGTACGATTAAAAAATATTACTTCAACTAAATTGCTCTTGAGGAATAGTAGCATATAAAGTTCACAACTTTATTGTTGGGTATTGCAAAAATAAGAGTGGTAAATTTTTCCCCTCCCACTCAAAAATTTGTCTTCCCATTTTTAGTTTTCTTTAATTCCAACTTTTTTTTTTCAAAAACTTTAGATTTTCAAAAAGTGTATATTATTATTTGTATGGTGTAAGCTTTAGTATCATGTAGTATGTTCTTATATTATGGCTATGCTCTCAGTGCAGTAGTAAGAATGGTAGGATATTATTGCAGTCGATGTTAGGGCGTGAAACGTTAATATTAAAATAATTTTTAATATACGATAAGTAACAACAACTAAAGTATTGGTAAATCCAGGAGAACTACTTTGCTCAGTTTTTGCTAACTTTTAAAAACATCGCGCGCGCTTGGGTTGCATAATCTTAGCTGCGGCCGTATTGCTCTTAAGTTGAGACAGGTAGAAAACATCCGGATTTAATATATCGAAAGAATTACAACAAACAATACACTGTGTCTATAAAGAACCCCCCCCCCCCCCAACTAACTTTTGAACGACTTGATATTTTTCTACAAAATTTGGTGTGCTGTAATGGGAAATTAAATACTATTTTCAGCTCATATTAAAATTTTATATCATCCAAAATGACGACTGGGCGCCATTTTGAAATTTTTTAAATGGAAAGGGGGGTCGAATGACACCTCATTGGAAAGGTTTTTCAGTTCTGCGTCTGATCCTAGAGTTTCAAAGAAAAATATTTAGCCATAATAAAATGCCAATGTTTGAAGATAAAGAAGTCTATTTAAAAAAACTAAGAATTAAAGCTTAAATTAGTTAAATTAAGTGTTCGAAATGTTTACCATTCACTTCTTGGCACATAAAAAGTCGGTTATGAAATTCCTGCCTTACATTTTCATAAGTTTCTGGAGTGATATTTCTGCAAACTGTAATGCGTTACTCCAGTTCTTCAATTGTTTCTGGACGGGTTCTGTACACTTTCGATTTCAGATATTCTCATAGAAAAAAATCTAAGGAAGTTAAATCTGGGGAGTTAGCCGGCTATTCTACAGGCCCTCGCCTACCAATCTATCTTCCAAGAAAATGTCCGTTGAGAAAGTCAGAAACAGGTCTATAATAATGAGGCGGCGCACCGTCCTGTCGGAACATAACGTTTTCAATATTATTTTCAGCCACCTAAGTTATTTCTTGGAAAATTTTGTCTTGCAAATGA
Organism: Ctenicera cuprea; assembly: GCA_958336395.1. Lineage (NCBI taxonomy): Eukaryota > Metazoa > Arthropoda > Insecta > Coleoptera > Elateridae > Ctenicera > Ctenicera cuprea. Next base: position 15,036,881 of record OY284496.1, on the reverse strand, counting down.
AAAAGTGGACTACTGGATAAAAAAATCAAAACAATTTTGAATTGAGGGAGTGCATTTGTTTAAAATCCGCCATTTTGTTATGGCTGAATATTTTTCTTTGGAACTCTAGGATCAGACGCAGAACTAAAAGACCTTTTAGATGAGGTGTCACTCGCCCCTGGATAAAAAATATCAAAACAATTTTGAACTGATTGAGTTCATTTGTTTAAAATCCGCCATTTTGTTATGACTAAATATTTTGTTTTGAAACTTTAGGATCAGACGCAAAACTAAAAGACCTTTCAAGTGAGGTGTCATTCGACCCTCCTTTCTATTAAAAAAGAAATTTAAAATGGCGCCCAGTCACCATTTTGAATGATACACAATTTAATTTTTGGCTAAAAAATAGTATTTCATTTCCCATTACAGCACACCAAAGGCTGTGGTAAAACATCAAGTCGTTCAAAAGTTAGTTGGGGTGGGGGGTTACTTTATAGGCAGACGGTATATAATTCATAAAACTAGGACTTCGATCCGCGGTTCGCTCCACTACCTATACGTAATTAACTTATTTATTATTAAACAGAAACAAAAACATCGTGGAGCATAACCCACGGGTTTCGCTGGTTATATGTAATTAACTTTTGTCAAAACTATTGCCTATAAATTTTATAAAATTCTGTTAAGAAAAAAATGGCTTAATTTAATTGCTAATGCCTGTTGTTAATTTTTCTAGATCCTAAATTCCTGCTTATTTTAAGAATTTGTTTGGTGCTGGAACCTTCGGGCTTTATGGTGTTTGAACATCAAAATATTTTCTCAGCGTCTACCCTTTTTGCATGATTTTCAGCTAATTTAAGAAACATCACACGATTTCGTGTTAATGGACATTGGCTTCAAGTAAGCCTAAAGGCTGGCCTAACTTTTTTAATTCCTTTATAAGCCTTTTAAACACCTACATATGTCGAAATTTAATCTTCCCTGAGGAAAGCCAGCGCAATTTCGCTCATAATATTTTCAAGTTTCGAGTGCTCGAGTTCAAAAGCGTTACAAACGGCTTTTTGCTATTTGCTTTACTTTCTATCTGCCGAAAGAGCGTCGGAGATGAAATTATGCATGAAAAAGTAGAGGACAACCACTCCTAAAAACACGCATCTCTGTTCTAGAAACGAGAGATTTTTATGTGCCTGATTCTGATTTACTGTTTTGGTAGAGTTGTTTTCTTTTTTAAATATTTGTTCGTCGGCACTCGTAGAAAATGTTTTTTCTTTAAACAAAGGATTTTTAAATTTATAATTTTGGTAAACTCTTGATTTTCTGTTTCTAAAATAAATTACTGCGAAATGCATTTCGAAGCATTATTTCCGCAAATTTAAATTTTTGTGCGCGCTTTTGATTTGAAACGAACGGGTAATGTTTATTCTACATTTTACGTATGGTTTTTCCGAGTTTTCATTATTGTGAATATAAACTTCCGAGAATTGCTATTATCGTACTGAATGTTGGAAACATAGAATAATATTACGCGACCGAGTAGGTTTTTTTGTCGAATTAACTAGAGCGTAGCACTACTATTTTTTTACCTAAAACTGTTATTAAAGTGCACGAAAAAACTTTTGAAGAACATTTTGAGTTAGAAGAGCTCCATTTAAACTCTGTAATGGGAGCGGCGGCGGCGTCTTATTTCATAATGCAATATCGTAGTAACATATTTCATCCTTGCTAGAAAAATTTATGAAAGATATCCTTAGAGGAATAAAAATTCTTTTATCGCACAATCAAAGCATCATTTTGCTGCCCGCTAATACCGACCATTGGTTTCCCTTTGTGCACATTCTATCAATACTTAACCACCACACTCGGGGTCTGCCAGGTTATATAAGGGCTTTTCATAGCACACGCGGTGGTTCCTTCCCCAAACAATTCACGTTGGTTATATTACCAATAAAATTTATTGCGGGGTAATTTTAGATATGCTATTGTTGGACCTTTTGTGGCGGTGTGTTGTATTTCGATAGGACGTCGGACAGTTTGTTTTTGTCCTTTTCAATTTCTAGTTTAAAAAATCTTTCATCGCTTCTAGATATTAAGTTTTATACAACGTTATATATGTCAGCATTTTCTCCTTAATACTACGCCTTAAAATAGCTTTCTGTCTCCCTAGGGGAATGCGGTCTTCTTGAGGACTCTTAAGTTGTTATCCTGTCGTTTCAATCGAACTCATTCTATAAAGAACTCTTGTTCACTTTACGATTTTATTAAAAATGAACTATTTGATTGACTTTGCATCTTTCATACACCGGTTTTCAATTGTTTACTCATTGTTATTACATAAAGAATACTCACGAATGTGATGTGTGCCCAATTTTATATATTTGCAATTATGTAGTTTAAAACACTTCAGTGGCCATATAATTTTTTTGTAAACTTATTTATAGCTAGTGACGTCATTATTTTTTAAAGTAATTTTACGCAATTACATAAGACAATTATTGAGACAAAAATACATTACGTTAGAATTAAATAAAGGCAAAAAATTACGAAATAAATTTTATTTCAAGTTAACGCATGAAAACACGCTAAAAAAATAACCAGGGCCTGGCAATGATCAAGGCAAAAAACAAATTTTACATGTAAAACATTTTCAATAATTCGCTCCTTCAGCTCTTTCTTATGGTTAGACCTATTATGGACATTTTATACAGCAGTGGCGGCCCGGTCCGCCTTATTAGGCAGTGTAGGCAGTGCCTACCCATAATTTCTCGAATATAAAAATTCTAAGAGGTAATAAGAAAAAAACGTTTACATACAGTTTTTACATTTAAACAGTAAAAATTGAGCGCTAAACAAATAAATCAAACACTATTTTGCATACGGGAAGGCAAACCTTTTCGCTTCAAGTGATTCCCAGCTACGAAACAATCAACCAATCTGTTATTCTTAATACGTTTGCATACACGTCCGTAAAGGAATACAATGATCAAATGAAAAGAAATAGTATGGATGTCAGATTCCATCAACTACCGAATAGGCGGCTAGGTATTTCTGAAGTGATGATTTTGAAGAATGGTGATTGGTGAAAACTTTTGCAAAAACGCAAATATCTGGTGAATTTTCAATCATTGCAAAAAATTTAATATCTATTTTTCATAATTCAATACTGAATACTTAAAAAATTTGTTTATATGTAATAACTCAACAATTTAATTATTTCACAAATAGCTCCATTTGTTATTCTGCCAACTGTTCGGAATACTGCATGGAAATCCTAGTAAGGCATTTACTAATAAGTGCAATAAAAGCTAGCTGAGGGTTTACAGACAAGGCGCCTACCTGAGCCTTGCAGGAGCCTCAAAACAAATAAAGCAGGGATTCTTCATGGTCAAAATTTTTATTTTGTTGGTTATTTAAAACTACAATTTACTGTTGGTACTGAGTAGCGGCATACGTCTGCAGTCTATGCAAACAAGAGACCATGCGCCTTGCCTAGTACATAATGTTAAAGATCAGGACGGAGCTCGCTTCGCTTATATTGCACGTGAACATTTAGACGCGCGCCTAGAGACTATTGGTGAGACAATGCAGTGCTGCAGACCAACAGTCTATTTGTCCATTTTAAATTTTTAGTGGCCTTCTCGCGCAGTACTTGGGGGGTTCTCAAACCATTTGCGCCTGGGTCCTACAATGATTTTAATCCGTCACTGGGGAATCCAGGATTATTTTGATACAGTTAGAATTTGGCAATTCCCTCAAATAATAACCCACCGGACGTATTACAGTAGCCGAATCTGTAGATTTATATGAGGTCTTGACTTATAGGTCTTCTTGAGGCATTAGTCCTTACCATTAGACTATAATCGTTTACCAACGTATACCTATTACTTGTACGGAACTTAATCAGAAGAGGTAAATTATAATAAACGCGCTTTTAATAGAGCTATTTATTTTTTTGTATTGTAAATGTTTTAATGTAAGGGAGGCTTTATTAAAAAAAATTGCTAAAGTAGAATTTTTTTTATCTGATAGGTGAATTTTAAATTTTTGACTTGGCAACACTGTTGTAGTTTTTACTGGTATATCAGTAAACCGCAATCAGGTGCAGCGTGAAGGATAGGTTATATGACATCAAACAAGTTTGTATTTATTTTATACGTAGTTTGCACGTCTGCAGCGAAATTGAAAAATCTTGTACCAACTTTTAAAAGACTTATACATGTTTTATTGTTTGTTGATGTTTGATAATGGTAGCGAGCTTTATTTTTGGAATAGAGAACATTTTAGTTTTTATTTTTAATTTTAAATTATTTGTGCATTTGCTATTGCCTCCCCAAATTTTGAACCCACGGAACGCCACTGATATACCTTACTTTTTAAGTACCCCCACAAAAGATCATCTTGAGGTGTGTAAGACCCGGGGATCTGATTGGCCACTCCATAGGTCCTCGTCTACCAATCCATGTATTTCAGAAAATTTGATACAAATAGTATCGTACATTATCTGCATAATGCGGTGGAGTTCCGTCCTGTTGGTACCATATGTTATAATATGGTTTGTCAGATTTGCATCGTTGAGAAATAATACGGAAAATATGGGAATAAGATCATTCTGAACAAATTCCAAATAACGTTCCCAGTCGAAGTACCTTCAAAGGGTCCTAAAGTCGTTTACCGACGATTCCAATCCATGCATTAAGTTTTTGACTTTGTTGCGAATGTGTCGTTGTTAAAATTTCAATTCGTTCTCTTTCAGTCAATTTCGTAATTTCAAAATACCACGAAAATGCAGATACAATAAATAAAATGCAAACAAATTATAGGCGAACATAGCTAGATTGATTTGATATGAGATTTTACAACTAACACAATGTATTCCGACTGAAGATCACAACTTAAAAATTATCAATATTATCATTTCCTATGGCACTTGGGCGTACTGTTGCAAGGTATAGGCAAATCGGGGTTTCAACATGCTTTGATTTGTTATCTGTCGTGTACATTCCAAGGTGGTAAATGTTTTTTAGAATTTTTTCCTATTTCGACACAAAATAAAATTTATTTTACAATCTAACGTATGCATTTTTTTTCTTGAAAATTTTCCTATGCAATTCCATACAATTTTCATACCGTTATAAATAGATCTATCATCCCCATAAAATGACATAAGATAATACGTTGCTATTTAAAAAAAAATTACAACATCACTAACTAAATAAATTTGCAAAAACATTTTTATGGAATGAAATCTGTGTTTTAAACTAAATTGTTGGTAGGAAGGGGTTTTCGGTTTAGTTTAGATTTACGTTTTGAATGAATTTATTTCATATTTTACGCGCACTGAAAAAATGTTAGCTTTTGTGATTCTATGTCCGTAGAAATGGATACATGATATATACCAAATGTCAGAAACCAACAGCAAGCAGTCTTTCTAAATATTCTTTGCAAGTTTTACATAAATAAGAAATGCATTCAACTGTCAGCTGTGTCTTCCTTATTACACATCCTTCAGTGTTACACGTTGTCGCAGCTGAAAGTCTTTCATACATCTACAAACGGCTCAATGCATTTAAATAACATATAGTACATATGGCCCTGGAAAATATGTTTAGACCTTTGTTCGATTTTGCTTTTCATTTATTGGTTAATAGTAGTTTGAAAGAGATTTATTTAACATTGCATACAAAAGTAAAGCTTACATTTCTAAGAAATAAAATAAGACTTTATCACGCACTCTTGGTTTCTCATTCTATCTGAGTACAGCGACATTGTGTTGCATTTTTAGTATTTTTCCTCTCCAAAGCAAATTCAAGTGTTCGAAGTTATTTACCTAATCGATACATTGTCCATACTACATACAACCGCATCTATACCACAGTTCAAATAAGGTGACAATCCAAAACGACTACTAGCATTTATTTCTCTGCCTATCGTATAACCACTGAGCATCATTTGGACATAAAAACGATCTTATAGATATATCAGCGTCCATAAACGAAAATTACTTTCTCAAAAGTGCTGCGTAATAATATCTGGACGAAATTATGTTTATACTAAATCTTAATCCCTCCCACCTGGCTCAACTTTTAGTGGTGAGCGGTCTCCACTACTACAATCCACACATTTAAGCGTGCATTAAATACGGCTCAGATTTGTTTGTACGGCGGACCAAGATAGTATTCGATAGAGGCAAGCAAATAAGGTTGTATATTATTTGCAGCACAATCTGCTAATAACGCATTACCACAACAAACTCTGACGGAGACACGTCGCATCACGGTCGCGAGCTTTGTTTCCCGCCGATGGCGGTCTTAACTGCTGCGCAGCCGAGGCGATACGCACCTACAAAAATGTGTTACAAAATGTCATGCAATATCACTAACATATAGGGCAATCCTTAATTTATGAACGGGTAAAAACAGTAATTGGACAAACAAATATTTACCAACATTACAAACGATCTTTGTTCATAAATTTATACAATAAATACAACCAGCTCGGGTTTACTTGCGGCTCACATACGGGTATTTTGCGAATCTGGCTGGCCAAAATTGTTTATGTTGTTTAACTGATTCAAACAGTGTTATAGAAATATGAGCATGCCATATTAAGTAATCCGGAAATGCATTTTGAGAAAAACTGAATAAAACATATAATTTGGTTATAAATTGGTTTTATGGCTAGATAACATTCAAAAAAAAATTTTAATGGAAATATAATATATAATTTGGTACCTAACAAATATTTATTAAAAGTTAACTATATTATTTATATCTATACACATCCGTAGGAAGGTGATGAGTACCACGCCTCTTCATCAGATGAAAGTTCAGCTTCATCTGACGACTGTTGCGGATCATCTGAAGACTGATCAGATGCAGCTGATACATTCTGGTTGAAGGGTTCAGCTGGAAGTAGCAAATTCAATGTTTCTTTTAAGAATTGTAGTGACTTCTTCTTTTGCGTTGGCCTCATACCAGATATGAGGATCAGAAGTAAGGAGTAGTCTGTTCAACACGTGTAAGTTGCACGATTCTCTTGAGAACTTCCTGGCAAAGTTTTGGCGATATTGACGAAAATGTTTATTCCTGGCTTCAGCAGCCTCTTCTGAAAGCTGACCAATAGGCAGCAAAACATTTTCGATAACAGCGGCACCGTGAACCAGGATCTTATGTACCTACTGTTGGCGTCATTGGGTGCCAAGGATACAGCTGGACGTATAGCTTTGCAGTTTCCGTAGCATATTCAGAAAATTTTTCGGTGTCGATTTTATGTCCAGAAGATAGCGTTTCTAATATTACCTTGAAACGATATATGAGACGCGAATCAACACTTGTTATCTCCTATGCAATATCTGGGTCTGCGAAAAACCTTCGGCTGGTGTTTCCATCATTGGTGTTGCCAAAGCCTGGTTTTGGTATGTCAACTAGCAAACCCAATTTCTTTCTAAAGTGTTCTTGGATCTGTAGCTTCCTTTGTTTGACAACTTCCTTCTCATTTTCTGCTTGCAGGCGCCACTTCTTTATAGGAAGTTTATAAGCTAGATGTAATAAACTTTCAAATACACGGATTCTAGCATGTAAAACCGATAAACCAAATTGGAGCATGTCTGCTTTAATTTCTTTTCTGGCTGTTAAGTTATTAAACTCTTTGGATGTTGCGCCACAAATGTAACACTTCATTGTGGATGATGTTTGTGTGGCAGCATTACACACCTTTCCGTCAGTCATAGTAAGTATCATAGTATGCTTAACACGAAAATTTTTACCTGCTAATGTCACCTTTGTTTCGTCAAACAAGTCTGCCGCGTTTTGTATATAAGATATTTCTGGGTTTGTGATATTAACACTTCCTTTGATAAATCTTATTCTAATAGGGCGGCAATAACGTGGCGAGAAGGGTGCCGGATTTTGCCATAATACCTTCTTGTTGAGGTCACAAATTAATTGCAATGGTACGAACGAACTTTGAAATATATTTATCAAAGATAATCTTTGATATTTATGTCCGAATCCGAATCTTTTAAAAACTTTGGTTTGTATTGAGCCTGCTGTGAGCCGTCACAGCCCCACTTACAAATTAAACGAAGTGCGTTGCTCTCTTCCTCGCTCAAATTTTGTTTTATTTCTTTCAAATATAACATCAGTCGCGTGATGGTGTGACCTATTAAATCTTGTAATTTAATTTTGGCAGAAGTATCAGTGACTATATAAGACGCCTTGTCGGGATAGCATTCCATTTTAGCTTTTTGTAATACACTGTAGCATGGATGAAAAGCTTTTTTTGTATTCCTGACTATCCCATACTGCCTTCTAGAAAGGTCAGCTTCCACCATCATTGACAGTGCAAGCAAAGGTGACAGCTCTTTATGATTTTTATGCACATTAGTTGAATATCTTTCTTGTATTTCTTTGCTCTGGTTGGAGAACTTGTCAAATCTTTAAGTATTTTAGAAGCATCTCTTTTTCCTACTTCCTGAAACTTCATTTGTGTAGCATAAGTTAATATTTGGACTTCCGTATTACTTCGCAGCTCTTCTGTTTTCCTTCTCTTGCTTCTGTCACTTGATCCTTCAAAGTTTTTAGATGGTCGTCCAGACCTCTTTATTTTTCTTGGCAATCAAACGACCCTTGTAGCCAATTACGGTTTTTTTAATGAAAATATCTTCTTTCTTTTGAGCTGCTGTCCACCTTCGCTTGAATTCTGATTTCACGTATGAAAATTTATGCTTTATTTGTTGTATTTCTTCCTCCTCGTAATCATCATAATTCAGGAGGTAGTTTTCGATAAATTCCAATTTTTCGTTAATGTTAGATAAATATTGTCGCTGCATCATGTCAAATGATTGTCCACGAGTCATTATCTTAATTCCTGATGATCCTAAAACCAAACCAAAACAATTGAAAACAAAAACATACAGGAAGGTAGAGTTTTCATGTTTTTACAACGATTTTAATTAGATCTGAATTTTGAAAAATCGCGTGTTTCCGCGGCTATTTTTGGAATCATAATTTAGTGCAATCAGTTATCTTTACATGCAAGTCAGAATAATTGCCGGGACGCACCCTGAAATACAACAAATACCTTCGAGTTTGTTAAAATTGGCTAAAAATTATTATTGCAAAAACCTCTTTTGGTAAATAATTTTTCTCTTAAGTCCAAAAGATAACAATAATTAAATAACAGTGTGAAATGAATGCCTACTTACCTGCTTCAACACAATCCATAACTAGTCACTATAAACACTAGACAGCAAAGAAAATGTGCTTCTCCAAAACTTGTATGATAAAATTGTTATAAAACTAGACAAGGTTTAAATTAGACAATTGAGCTTTTTGTAATGTGACTGACGTGACTTAAGTGAACGGGTTGGTAAAAACGGGTGCAGCGGGAGGTGCCTAGACTATTTAGCGCCATCTAGGTACAATTTTTTTACACATAGTGAATTTTACAAAAACGACTTATGGCCAGCTAAATTGAAGAAATACCCGTATGTGCGGCTATGAGATGGGAATGAACCGATTTGATTCGGTTTGTCGTGTTTTGAAGATGTTAAGGTCGTGTTTACAAATAAAGAAACCACATTTTGCTGACCCAAGTATTGGGGGCAATAACAAATTGTCACACTTAAAAACACGATTACAGAAATTAAAGCAATCGCAAATTAGTTTATAAAATTAACAGAACCCTTAAACTACCCCCACACTTTACTTTACAAACAATTGTGAGCAAATTTATTAAAAGAGATATGACGATGTAATTAATACATTCCGCCGTTATCTCAGCTTCATGACCTCAATCACCCTACGTGGCATACATCTATCTACCTATCTTTATATTAAATCCGGATTCCTTCAACTGTCTCAACTTTTAGTGGTGAAGAGATCCCGCTTATATAAACCACATATTGACGCTTCCATTATATAAAGCGCACATTTCTTTATACAGCGGGTTGCTACAGTTTTCGACAATGATAAGCAAAATTGAATGTCTACGGTGTGTGTCTATGATTCCAACATAATCTGATAATAGCTGGCATTCCCACATCAGACTCCGCGACAAGTACACATGTTGGTCTTACGAATCCTTTCCATCGGGCTAGACTTTAACTTACGGCAGAATCTCCGACAGCTCAGTACCAAAACGACTTTGGAGAGAGATGTAGGTCAGACCATGCAAACTAAGCTAGCTGTGAAGATAATATTATTTAACTCAAATTAGATTTACAAATTGCATTATAGCTCATATCTGGAAATGTTGTTGTATTACCTACGATTATTTTATCGCCCTCCGATACTGAATTACCATTTACAATTTAAAAACACAAAATTTTAGATGAAATTAACCTTACCTTACCCAACCTACCATTCACAATCACTATTAATAGGAATCAAGGACATACATTTATTTTTAGAGTAAGGAGAGTTGAAAACGTGAAAATTTAAATTTAAAACACTAATGAGCGGTGCCAATTTGAGGGAAAAGTGGGTATATTTGTTTTAAAGATTTGTTTGCTGTCGATGACGGTGGGTATGGATGTAACTACAACATAATAGACATTCTAATCGTTACTTAGTAGTTAGGCTGACTTTGCGTATTTGAGAATAGACAGTACTGCGGGGCGCATTCGGTACCTCTGTAAGACTGTAAAAAGACAATGCACTTTTAACATAGCAATGGAGTTTTAAAATACAACGTATAATGTAAACACAAATTAATATTCACTCGCCGAACGTCTTTAACAAATTGGTCGATGCAGGCATGTCGCATGCTCGAAAAACTCCATGCAGGCATAACTCAAGTTATGTACTTTTCGTCAATATGTTGCTCTCGTACACATGAAACATTCAGCATTCGTACTATCACTAGGATTAACATAAAACGCAAAAACAAATATCCAATTAATACAAATTGTCAAAATTGTCATATTATTTGATAGCCATTAATAAGTATAATCAAGTGATGAGAGCTACAAATTTGTTGTTACTAATTTCCCAAATTTTACCCTGACGCGTTCCAGAAATGTTTGAAATTTTGAAATGGATTAATTATTTATTCAAAAACGTCACCGCTGATCGTTACAAACTTTTATCAATTTGACAGCCTATTTGAAGTAGTTTATTAGGATTAGCAAGAATTTTCAACCATATTAAAAATTAGAGAAAAAACGATACTTCTTAATTTCAAAAACGCATTTTCGTGAAGTTACGTGATTTGAATTACGGCTATAACTTAGCTCTAGTTAAAATATATGTTTTTCATTTTTTGCATATTTTTGATTTTGGCCCGAAGTCCGAAGCGCATTTAATCAGCTGTAAGGCGCGGTCGGTTACCCTGCTCCTACGTATGCAGCTAGCCGAAGTTATCATTGCACTATTTTTATACGGTACACGATATCGTATTGCACAGGCTATCGCAAGTTTAAATCTCCGGTGGGACGTTACTATTTTTTATTTTTTCTTGCTTTAATTTTTGTAAAGACAATGTTGTTTACTCAGTTGTTGGCGCGCGAAATATTAAAAACGTAAAAACTATGAGAAAGTACCAGCGATCTGTTTCGCCCTTTTTTTGTATATATGCTTGAGATATCCGTTAAATATTTGTTCTTTTATTATTTGTTTTAATCCTGCAAAACTATATATTATTGAAATCAAAATTAAAAACTACATTCAAATGATTTTGTGAAAATTATAAATGTTTTTTTAAACGGTACTGTATTGTTATTTGTTTTACTTCTTCGGCATTTTCAAAAATTACATGAGAAATATTGAAAAAAATATACAATATTAGCAAAAAGCGTATCGCTTTACATACTTCTATTTTAAATTTGTGTAAATCAAAAAATAATTCATTTGTGCTACAAATCATTGTAAATATTATATCAGCGAACTATTTCTTTGCTTTCTTTATACATGCAAAGAATATCAATTAGATAATACGTTAAAACTCTGACATTTATTATTATAAATATTTATTATTAAATTGCAAATTAAAATATGTACATTATTAATTAGCTAATTGCCTTGACTGCCTTGGTCAGGTATAGGGCTACCAATTTTCGTATTTCGACATTCTGTAGCAGCCGCATGCACGTCTTTGTCTATTGCATCTAAAAAAATTACGTATTTTTATACATCTATAATTTACTTACTTTCTTTGTTTAAAATTTTATAACAGCAGCATTAAGCTTTCATAAAGTTACATAAGCCAAATAGTTTGTAACTATAACTGAAGTATTTTGCAAAAAAATGTTGTTTCGGCAATTTATTGCAATTTTGTAGAGGGAAAAATACCCCAAGAAAAAATACCCAGAAAAAAATACCTAGGAAAAAATACCGTAGGAAAAAAATACCCCACGGAAAAAATAATCAAACGCGTACTCGAGGGTCCCAAACTTTGTTCTTAATTTTAAGTTTGTTAGGTTTAATTTTAATTTTATATTCTTTTTTTTTTCATGGGTATGTCGGCCAAATCTAACAATTTAATTAAAATTCGTTGTATTTGATGAAATGGAAAGAAGCTCCTATGAAACGTCAAAAACACAGAAGATGTTTTAATTAAGGAATGTTTACAGCCACGAAACATCAGTTATTGTTATTTATTTAAATCGTGATTCAAATCACAAGATAAAACACGCAAATTCAAAAAATAAAAGAGAACATGTTTATTCTTTATATTGTAGCTGTTATTATACATTGTAACATTACAATACAGTTACAAAGTTTCTACAGATCTTATGTTAGGACTAACGGAATTCAAAAAATTGTCTGAGTCTCTGGTACCCGCTACATAATCCTCACAGAGACCTTTTAAACGGAGTTGCGGTGTCTCATAAACTGTCCTTTTTTTCTTTGTAGAATGGCTTAGAATCTGTTGTTGTTGAAGCTTTGTTCTGTCAGAGGCAAGTTCCTGTCTCATTTTATTGAATAATACCTAGACGATGGGTGCTTCTGACCAATAATTGAAAAACATAATTGCTAAAAATTGCTAGTTTAACATTACATAACAAAAATTTAAATTTTAAATGGCTTTACCAATATGCCCTCAATACACCCATAGTAAAATATCACAATAAATTAGTCTATTTTCGAGTCTCTTCAAAATATATTGATTTTTTTATCCTGCTCTAACATTTTAAACTTGTATTGTTTGCGGCTCAGTTTTAAATATATATGAAATATTTGTTACACAGTAGTAACAAATATTAGTTATATCCGGTTTTGTAATATACAGTATACGTTCCATAAAGTAAATCTTAGAACTAAATATTACCTTTAACTCTTTACTAAATGTACTAAAGTTATTGCTTGAATTTTGTAAAAATATATTGGTTGTATGTAGCAGTAATATTAAACTAATATTTGAGATATTTACTGGTTAGGTGGAAGAGCAGTGACTTTTCAAGTCACTGAACCTCGCCTTTTGTTGCCTTTCTTTTTTTTTTTTTGTTCTGTTTCTTATATAATTTTGTTTCTTATATAATTTTGAGGTTACAATAAAGACATTATTATTATTATTATTATTATTATATATATTACAAGCAACTCAGTTAGAAACAATGGCAAATACCTGCTGAAGTTTGTAACAAATATTAGTTATATCTAGTTTTGTAATATCTTCTGATATCAGGTAAATCTTAGAAAACTGTAAACACTTTTAAATATCCTAGAGATGTTGTCTGTGTATCTTTTTTAGGTATTGCTCACATCTCATTTTAAAATACTACTGCAATGTCCTTTATATCTCACATTATTTAAAAGAGATATGATATCACCCTAATATTACAAATATGCTAGGGAAAGAATAAGATTCTTATTACGTCGAATACCGGTTAAACGACTGTTAATTCAATCGATGTAAACCGCATCCATGTCAATATGTTCAACATTCGGAATCTGTCTCTGTCGAAGGACCTGCGCCATATAGTTTTGAGGAAAGTAGGCATCTCGAAATATGCGTTTCGAGACTCACTGTTTAATATTCTTTTCTGCAACATTACAATTAACCAGGTCGAAGTAACTCAAATAGTTCCGCCGAACTAATGTGAATCCAAACAATCAGACAGCATTCGCAACAGCCTTTATCAACTCTCATTTGGGCCTAACAACAACAGCAACAATTTGAAATTTGACGCCAGTAACAAAAAATGTTAAAGCTTCATTTCGGATTAAGCAACTTTTTATCTCTGATCTCTCATTCTTTGACTCATCTTCAAAATGTTTTCAAACTCATTTTAATGTCATTACAAGTTAGTAAACTAATGGTTTGTTTTGACATATAACAATAGTTCGTTAGCTTAGCGAAACAACTGGTTGACTTTGACCCAATGGTTTTAAAGTTATACAGAATTGGCATTCTAGTGACTTTATTTTGATGCATAATCAAGTCATCGTTGCTAACACCGTTTCACGTTGCCGTGCTGCTAAATGCACCGTAGCACATACTATCGTCCTTGGGGCTTTTTAGTGTTGGGTTTCTCTGCTATTTTTACCAATTTGTTATCATCCATCCTATTTACATGATATTTCCACTTATCATTATATAAAGAAAAAGGATGGACGTAGTCCACGGGCACAGCAAACTTTATAAATTAATCTGCGAACTCGTCATCTTCCTGTAGTTACAAAAACTCCAATTCGCGGTATGTTGTTATTTTCTTTAACAGTCTTTAATTCTTACACATAAACCTTGTCTGCGTCTTTCTGTATGTAAACAATGATCCTCTGAGTATTACGTTTTGAACCAGCCAGACAGTATTGTTACGCAAACAGCTTCTAGTTTATAAACATTAAATTAATAGTTTAAATACAATCATCAAATTATAATAACCGTTCGCTTCTTGTGAACTAGATGATTTTTACTACAACAATCCAATTGATTCTGCGTCATGTTTAATATGATTGCTAGGAGTTCATAATGGTTACGTATTTTCGGAACAATTTTAATTACCTTTACTTTTAATTGTGTGCGCTTCGATTCATTTTAACTCAATTTTCAGAATTGTGCTCATCTATTCCGACATCTTAAGCAATTCAATCAGTAATAACAGTAATAACTGTAGCCACATAATGTCTTTTAACCTGCCCATTCGCCCTAGAAGAGTCGCTTTCAATCTTTTTGTGCTAATTTTCGGTTTTTGATATAATATTAATTTTATATAATGTATGTTCGAATTATAATTTCCCCTACATCTATACGTAAAACTAGAACGTACAGTTGTAAGTAGTAAAGTATCCCCATCATGATTCAAGGCCCCTGCAGAAAATAAAATTTCCTTCGGACGAGTCTCCTAACAGTACCTCCAAAAATGTAGTAACAATTTATGTGGTAATATATTTCAGTAAAAGTCAACAACAACACCACGCAGCCGTCGATGGTTGCCTAACTGAATAAACTTTGTGTTCCAAACCTGTCGGACAGTAATCGAACCACGAAATAGAAGGAATTTTTTCCGATTTATTTTTATTACATTACAGACCTACAGTTTAGGGGCTGAATATGCGTTTCTTGATTATTTTATACACACTACGCTAAAATTGAATTTGCTGCAACAAATGGCAAAATAAAATTTAAATTGCATTTTACTCCAACTACTAACTTATTTTGAGAGTTGGGCATTATACTCTAACGTAGTTTTGAAACTACTAATCTGACAAATTACTTTTAATTGGCACCCAAACCAACTAACAGTTGTGTGATGTATATGCACTGGGGTAGAAAACATAGTTTACAAAATAGTTTATCTTGTAGCCAGATTTTCCACTAAAAGACGTAATAACTATGTTGATTAAAATGTTGACTCTGTAACCGTTTGTTGAAATTGCCAATTAAAATTATTATTTCCATAAAACGAGTACGTACATTTAAGTAGTTTTTACGTGTGTTCAGATCACTTCTAGAATTTCATACTCGAAAGATAAGAACTCCAATTTTCTTTTCGCCGATTTAACGTATCAAGAGTGAACTCGGTTTATGTGAAAGACCCCAGTCGAAAATCTACGAAGCCCGAAATTTATGACGACAGCTTATTATTCCTTTTGATAAGACATACGAAGGATTGCAACGAAAAAGACTTATATCGTGCTTTCAAAGACGGAGCTAAAACATAGCTCTTCCATTTTACTTAGGGCTTATAAATTCTTTGTGTATATTCTCATAACCGACTCGTCAGCCACATAAACCCAAGTATGGCTTCAATTATTCCGAACATTTTTGTTCGTATTTTCAAACATCAACGTTAATTTGTATACTTTCAGAAGCAATTTCTGAAAATTTATTATAGTCAACGATTTTTATAAGAATATACACAGTTAATAAAAAGTTTTAATTATATTGATGGCTTAGAGGTTGAACGCTTAGCCTCTAACGCTAAAGGTCTGGGGTTCGATTCCCCGCCGCTTCCATGCAGCAATGAAAATGTATGCCGTAACCCGCCACTCACATTCTCCAATCCGGTGTAGGCAGCCGTGGGGTCTTAATGCCTGAAACCTTCTCTGGTATTTAGTCGTTCAGATTCGACGTTAAACTGTAGGTCCCCCGTACTCCACCTTAGCGCTAAGGAGAGTACGTGGCAGAGAAGAGTGTGGGGTCTAGCAGTGGAACGTAAAGGCTGATTGCGAAAGTTTAAAATTAGCCTAACAACAACA
This sequence comes from Ctenicera cuprea, assembly GCA_958336395.1. NCBI lineage: Eukaryota > Metazoa > Arthropoda > Insecta > Coleoptera > Elateridae > Ctenicera > Ctenicera cuprea. Next base: position 15,020,262 of record OY284496.1, on the reverse strand, counting down.
AGAATAGAAAAATCATCATACTTATTAAGAGCTGTATCCAGTGATGAGGTACACTTGAAAATCATTCCAGTTTTCCCTATTTGAGTACAAAATATATTGTAATCGCCAAGATGCCAATTGCGAGATATTGCTGGAAATAGATCATGTTTTAGACGGGAAAGAAACAGAAACGTTGTTATTAAAAACTGTCAGCCTGTTTGGTCCTCACAATATCAGTAACTACATGATCGATTAATGAAATTTGAAATACCCGGGGATTAACTACGCATTTGATCGCAAATTCTGACAATCGTCGCTAAGAAAAAATGTTCTACTTCCGAACTCAATCTCAAACAGCGGTGGTTACGATTTGTTTTAAAATTTTTATAACAAGGGTTACGACGCAAAATTGGGCATTCAAAATTGTAACAATCAAGAAACTTAAAATCAAGTAAGTAGGTAGCTTGAAGTAATTACTAGATAAAAGCAATTATCTATTAGTACTATTGCAATCACAACTTATATAATTATATTTAAACATTATATTTAATAGAAGTGTAATAATTAATTATAATATGTTTTGCTACATTGCTTTTTTTTTTTTTAAAGAATCATGAAGCCGTGCGTGAGCACGACCTCATGATTCCCATCCCACCCCCTTACCCGGGCTCAGCACACTCAGTGCTATACACCGGTCTAACATGCACCCCACCCCTGAAAACCCAAGATACACACCTACATACACCATCCATGGACCCGTCGGATTTAACTTGTTCAGAAAAATTACCGACGAGCAGTGGACTAGAACCAACTGCCAGTCTAGTTTCAAAGCCTGGGACTTTAACCACTAGACCACCCGCCGGCCCTTGCTACATTGCTGAAACGAAACGGCTGCTTCTTATCGGACAATATACTTTTGTAACCCGAAAAGCTTCTTCCCACGTCATTTAAAGTGACTGTAGCGTTTTAAAATTGGTAATAATGTCCTGATGTAATTGTAAACCATTATCGTTGAAGTCACCATTCCGTACTTCACTCACATTCACAAAAGTTTTACTAATACTAATTTTACTTCATTGTCTGATTTTTCAAACGCTTTTATCAGCTCAACTGAATTTGTTAGCGACACTTCTGTCGTTTGTAATTGATTAAGTGTTGTACTTACAAAAATATAATTGGCTTTAATAAATGTCTATTGTTTTGGCATTTGTTCGATATATTTCTTGATTTATAACAGAACTTCAATAGTCTTCAAAATCTAAAACATATTCCTTCATTGGTTTCAAATTATTAGAATAATAAAGAGCAGCGTCCAACTATGTGACCCATCTGGTAATTATATCTTGTTTTGTTTTAAGTTGCTGATTAAATCGTTTACAATAGGTAACTGATTCTAATTCATAGAAGAACAAGTTGTCTATCTATCGTCTATCTATTCTCCTACTCTATATGAAATTCCTAACTGTCTCACCATAATACGACGTGCTCATCCATCTTGACACATTTTATTTATTATTTTGGACGAATGTTTACGTACCAGTCCAGTCACGCAGTGCGGGGCGGCACATAGGTGAATGTTTTCTTATTGTTCTATTTCTTAGTTTACCGATTAAGCAGCTACTATTGAATTTTATTATGAATATCAAATATTACAGACAACATAATTTCGGTAAGAAAAAAGTGCGGTGTTTTTATGTACATTTTATAAACCAGGAAATCATTTACAGCAGCACAAGCAGCATTTCAGACAGTACAATGGAAGCATTATAATGAAGAACAGTCGTGAACAGGGACACTTTAAAGAAAAAAGGGCACATTTACTTTTAATGTTGTATATAATGAAATAATAGAATTTACTTTCAATTTGAATTTGATACATTTATTTTAATAATTAAGTATTTGATGTTTCGACACAGCTTACGAAAACAGAATTCACGTTGAATTTTGTTTAATAGTCCGCTAAGGAATCAAATCTGTATGTTAATACCGGAAATATGTACAAGTAAAAGCGGCAATTGGACAAACAAATTAAAATAAATTACATTAGAAGTGGCTCATAAATTTAGAAAATAAATGCGGCCACTTTGGATTTATCCATTTACCATTATCGTGTGTGATGTTATTAGGCTCATGTTTCAAAATAAATAGGTTAAGTAACAATTAAAACAGAAATTAACTTTTACCCAATTATTGGGAGCTGAAGTTACAACAAACTAGTTAGGAAAAAAGCTGCGTTTACACTTCCGCTCGCATTAAAAAAAACTGTACCCTACAGTTTTGGTACATTTAGGAACATAAGAACTGACGCGCGCCGCTTGGGTTGTTTAATCCCGGCTGCGGCCGCAATCATAAGTTGAGACAGCTCGAAGGGATCCGAATTGAATATGTAGAATGACAGCAATCGCTATATAATTCATAGAACTAGAACTTTAATCCGCGGACCGGTACATTACCAACTTATTAGCGTATTTATTAATTTAAAAAAGCAACAAAAAAAGAGAGGCATAGCCTAAGGGTTCCGCGAGTATGAATTAAAATTAAATAAAAAACATTTACTTTCGCCCTGCTTTTATCATGCATGGTACAGCGCCAGATAGCATTAACACTACTTTTTTGCAGGATCTGCCTCTTGCCGAAACCAACTTTAATGGAACCCTTATTTAGAAATTTAGAAATTATGGTTTTATCAAGTTATTTTGAGCTATTAAAATAGGATTTACTAAGTTTCCAAATGTTTGAAATACCTAAATTCAAATTTGTTGTATAACGTCCACAACGAACTGTAGTTTTTTTTTTATAGAGCATTTCATATTAAATACATTTAAAAATTGTATAAAAAGATTGCCTGCCGTTTTGCTTAAAATTATTTGTAAACTTCTGAACATAACCGAAATGGTTGAAACTCGAGTCGAGTAAATAAAAATCAACAAATTGTGAAACAAATACCAAGTGTTTTATTTTTTATTACTTAAATATTTATTAATATTGTTTCACCACGTGCATACCACACAATCAATTCAAAAGATTTAAAATACTTTTTATGTAATAAATATTCGATAAAAAATCATACCATCAAAATCGCCATGTGACATCTATTTTTTTGCTTTAAAACATTTCTCAAAGTTAATTCTTAATTTTGTATGCTGCATGTATATGTTAAAATCTACAAATAAAAAAGTACGTCGCTTAGTAAAATTTTTACTACATCGGAAGCAAAAAGTCATATTGGTAATTTTTGATGCATCTGCTTAAGAAAATAATTCGATATATCAAGTATACTGCTCGAGACATTACGTTATATTTGTTAAAAAACGTTTAATTTGAAAATTGGCGATTTGGACATTTTTTCTATTAACAAAAAGGTTTGATACCGATCAAAAAATCGTAAATAGCACGAGCTGGTTTTTCGCGAAAAAAACATTTTATGAAAGAGGCTATTTTTACTGTCACATTACATGAAAGTTTCATCAATTTCTAATTTATTTTGATATACAAACGTTATTAATGTATCAAATGTCAATTTTTAAATTAAAAATGGTATTTTATTTGTATTTGTAGCAAGGAATTACAATTCTAAAGTAATTCTATTTTACCCAAATGTATCTGTATGTATGTGTTTGTGATAGCACAACTAAAAATTAATAGCTTCAGTTTGCATGGAGGCGACCCCACTTCCGTTCTATCACTTCCGTTCCATCATTTGCATTCCATCACTTCTGTTCTAGCATTTGCGTGGCTACTCCTGCCGGCAAAGAAGTTTTTTTGGTAGCATTGTCTTTCGAAATAAAATTTCCTAAAAATGAGAATCTTATAGCGGACATTAGGACAAATCCAATGGTTAACATTTCGGAAACGCGTCGGTTTTGTTATCTATATCAAATGTCAAATATACGGTGACCGCCAAAAAGTCTGCACCATATAGTAAATTTATTTATTAGTTTATTTCGGAAAAATCTAATTACGGCAATCACTGGTACTTGTATAAAGACTAGAAATGCGACAGACAGAAGTTGTCACGTGACTGTCGGTATATGTCAAATATTACATTTTCTTAAAAAGTAGCCAAAAATTGACTTTTTACTGAAAATTTTGAATAATTTAAGAGAACAGTTATTTATAATGAGAATCTAAGTCGATGCGGAAGTTTTCATTTAAAAAATTCAGAGAATATTTAATTTCCATTTTTTGGGAAAAACAAAAAATCCTCTATTTTGATTTCACCTTAGGTGAAAGTGTTTACAAACACTATGTCTCTGTTGCGTTTCTTTCACGCTTCTTGAATAATCTATATGCAATAATCCCATACCGTTATGCATAAAATATTATCACTTAAAATAAAACATTTCAAACCTGCTAAAATGTTTAAAGAAAAAACATGGCGGTATGTTAAACAAGGCCTAATAAAAAGAAAAATTAAATTGATATCACGAATAAGTGGACTATATTTTTCTGCAAGCCCTTTTTTAACATATTTTCTTTGAACGAAAGAATATGAACGTCAGTAGAATCATTATTCTATACTTTATATTCATCCCACATAAAAATAAACGGAACATTTCGCTTAAAAAAAAGTAAGGGTAGCATAATATCATTCGAAGATATTTTAGCTTAAATCAAGTCAAACAGGTTTTTGATAGGAACTTTTTTCCTATCTCCAATATCGAGAAGAGATATGACCTGAGCAATGATAAATCAAATATCTTGTCGTCATTGGTAACGACCTTTCTGTCCGTTTCAAATAAAACTCTTTTAATATTATTTTCACTGTATTTGTTATAAATTTTAACGCTTTGCTAAGGATACTGCTACAGGCTTAATATTGATATAGAAACTAAGGGATAAATAGTAATTGCACATTAATTTATTTATTTTATCACAATTATTGAAATTGTATTTAGAGAATCGTTTTATTTTATATTATATTGCTTTGAATTATATAATTTTTGTTTTGTAGTGATTAACTGTTTTATTTCCTAGTTTTCATTTTCCCTTATATTTTTTTTTAAGTTTCTAAAATTCGGTATAAACTCGTGGGTCGCATAAAAAACGCACACGGAGAACTCTCATACATTTCACATCTACTACATATCAAAATCTACAAATATTGAGGTTATTTTATTATTTATTGAGTAGAAATAAAATACTTTTTACTTCATTAATATATTTCGTTTACATGCCATTGTCAAAGGGAACAGTTAGTAATGTTATAGCAACAATAGAACTTGGTGACTTGATCTCGGTAATCGTCTGCAGATGACTTGATTTCTTATTCCAAAATGTCCAATAGAAAAGAATTTAAGAGATCAATTTGCTCATTTATTAAAGGTACAGATTTTAAATGTTTGCGAATTTCAAAAGCTTCTAGTATGTCTAGTTTACGTTTTTTATCATCACAAAAAAGTATAATCATTTTATAGTGCTATTAGATGTCATTAAATGACTCAAACGATTGTGTTCTAGTAAGTGCTTAGCGTAATTGAATTTATGTGGACGTTTGTATTTGTAACAACGTACGTGTTTTTTGTACCTAATATCAAAATTTCTAGTTGTCTGGCCTATATAAACCGAATTACAATGCGAACAATGTAGTTTGTAAACGCGTGATTTTAGCAAATCATAATAAAGAGCACGTACGTCGTTAGAAATACAAACAGCCCCATAAATCCAATTACACTAAATACTTACTAGAACGCAATCATTTAATGACATCTAATAACACTATAACTTGTTTATAGACTTTTATGGTGATAACCGTAAATTAAATAAACTAGAAGCTTTTGAAATTCACAAACATTTAAAAACGGTACCGTTAATGAACGAGCAAATTGATCTCATAAATTCACCTCTATTGGACATTTTAGCATAAGAAATCAAATCATATGCAGACGATTACCAAGATCAAGTTACCAAGTTCTATCGTTGCTATAACAACACTAACTGTTTACTTTTTAATATAACTATTGTTAATGGCATGTAAACATGTCAAAATACGTATAAGGTTAAAATAAATAATCAATGTTGAAGTAATAAAGTATTTTATTTACACTCAATAAACACGGATTTCAACAAAGTAAAGCTGAAACTTATAAATGAAACTTTTATTATTTACTCATTTCTTGAAAAATACGACAAACTTTTTCAAATACACAATTATTTGGTATCCAATTAGAGCTAATTGAAACATCGGGCTTTAATTGTAATCGACTGAACGCCACTGTAAAAATATTCCGCAACTGTTTGTTTTTTAAGCTAAAAATACATATTTGCAAAATACTAATACAAATATTTTCATTGCTCATTTAGTTTGAACAATGGCAATAAACGAACGGTTTTAATACTTTTGTAGCAATTCTTTGCCCCGATATATACTTATTTTTGTTCAACTTTATAAAATTTGTAGTAAACAGTGACGTTGTGTTTGGCCAAGTGCTAAAACTTTGAAGCATGGTGCCGAAAAACTTAATATACTTGAACTTTAAAAAGTTAAAGAACTCGCTAGTATAAAATAATAGATGTAAAAGTAATCCTTCGTTTTTTTTTAAAAGAATCATGAAGCCGTGCGTGAGCACGACCCCATGATTCCCATCCCACCCCCTGACCCGGGCTCAGCACACTAAGTGCTCTTCACCGGTCTAACATGCCCCACCCCTGAAAGACATGCTACCCAACATACACACCTACATACACCATCCATGGACCCGTCGGATTTATCTTATTCAGAAAAATTACCGACGGGCAGTGGACTCGAACCAACTGCCATTGGGAGTCTAGTTTCAAAGCCTGGGACTTTAACCACTAGACCACCCGCCGGCCCAATCCTTCGTTACGTTGACTGATTTATCTAGCGGATTTCAGGTAAGCTATATATTTACGTTCATTTCCAATTTGACTGAAATGTGCGGATATAAAAACCAATGAGGTGCAACAAAATACAACTTTTCGGTTTTCGGTTCAAATTGCAGTAAATTTTAGTTACAACAATTAAATATTTATAAAAAAAGTATTTATTTTAAATCAGCTAAACTGTAGACAACATTATGATGGTATACTCAGTACGCATATAATTTAAAAACTCGAATACATCCAGTTTTTTAATTTATATTATAGATAAATGTATAACAATTATGAGTAAATAACCTGGATAGCCTGAATCCAAATTACAAAAAATTTTGGTAAAATCGGTAGCGGGAACCTACAGATAGGCAATGACAAAAGAAATTCAGCTAAGAAAATGAAATTTAAAAAATGTTATCCCACCTTGTATACATATGGTTGCGCGCTTATACGCCACCTACATAGAAAAAACATCCTAGAGAGCATAACCAGTAGCGTTTCACCAGGTACATAATAATCAAAAATAGTAAAATGTTAGATTAGCTATTTTAGCTCTCCGCTAACGTCACAGCGCCACCGGACTCGTCGCCGTCATTTCTGCAACAAAACTCTATTCTAGTGTGTCCTATCATCATCCCTTCCCATTGCTATCAAATTTAGGAGGTTTTCTTAGGCTGCCCATCCGAATATTTAGTTACCAAATATTCTATTAAGCAAATTTATTTGCAACAATAAATAAATGTCAGTTCAATATTTGCCGGAACAATAAAATACCGGTAAAGGGTCGCAAATAATTGGTAATTTTTGATTTCGCTTCGATTGCGGCGCAGAAAAGTTGGCGTTATTTCCCGTTTTTCGATTTCGATTACGCTTCAATGCGCATCCCTGATAAAACTAAACTATTATAAAAGCACTGAAATTAAGTTGTGAGACTTATTTTACTATCACTCATGGAAAACTTAGATGGTTTATCGTCCCCCGTTTATTAAATTAAGGGAGTTAGATTTTGGATTTACAAAATTTCATAAAAGGCCTTATTGTAGCTCACTTCTAGCTGTATCAGCGTTCAAAATTTAAAAATAAAGGTTGGCTAGTTTTTAGCAACCTTTGTTAAAAAATATGTAAATCATTAAAATACAAAAAAATTCACTTTACAACGACCATGCTTTTAAAAATGTTTGTACACAGTAACATCTTGTAAGCTAGAGCTATTATAGTACTAAATTTCATCCATTTCTGTCAATTCGCTTTTATAAAAATAAAAAATTAATTTCAAAATTTCTAAAAAAATCGCAACTCCCGTCATTTTCAAGCTAGAGAGTTCCGGAAAAAGAAACTCTATCAAGAAAAAGTCTAGTTTCCGTTTCCGGGTTCAAATTTTTTTTTAAGCTTATTTCCCAATAAAGTTTTGAGATACAACCACTGAAACCGCCAAAATTAAAAATTTAAAAAAATGTTTTAAACATTTTTTACTTAAAAACGGCAAAACATTTTTTTTTCTTTTTTAAGGTAATAAACTTAGCACAAATCTAAAATGTAAATTTTCTTCTTAATTCCCCAATTTGCCTGTAACGCCATATGACTTTCTGAAAGATAAAAACTATCATTATTTGTTAAACAAGACGATAAAATATCCGCTGTTAAGCCAACTTGCTCATCGGTGTAAATAAAAAAAAGTTTCCGAACTTAATTTTAAATATTCTCTTTCACTCCCATTTTCAACTTTTGATTTTTATGTTCTGTCTCATCCTGGGTTTTTCAATCCCAAGCTATTTTTCTTCCATAATTTACTAAAATATCAATTTCTTTGTCTTAATTTCGTGTAAGGACGAAATATGTAGGTATCAGAGTCGCAGAAAAAGCGAATGATTGTAATAGAGTTGCGAGTCAGAAAGTGTTAAAGGGGTATTGCAATTTTGTATCAACTCTGGGGACAATTTTGTAACAACTCTGGGGAGAAATAGTTTATATAAAATACTGTTAAATATAGTTCTTATATTAAAATTATTTAATGTACGTTAAAATACAGGCAAAATGTTTCGCCAATTTTAAATTTTTAATCCTCTATACTTTCTGTCTGTATGGTGATTTAAAGCAACTTTTTGAAATCACGATTTTGACAGAAATACATGTTTTGGAGGAACCGAAGAAAGTGTCTGAGGGGGATGCACGGATGTGTAGATCCCATAATCCCCACAACCGATCGTCGGATTTCGATTTTTTTAATACAAAAAAGTGCACCAAACGGGTGATTTTAAGTAATGTGAACCGAACCAACTACATTACGCTGAAGCAGCCGCCAGCCGTGGTTATCAGCGAGGTAGTGGTCAGGGCTTAGCTTGTTCTGTTTTAACAGTACATTGAAGACTGTACATTTTGCATATATCTCTGTCATAAAGAAAATTGTATTTAGCAAAACTTATTTTGGCGTACTCGTAATGAGTAGTAGTCTGAGGCTCTCAGTGGTGGCTATGGTCTAACAATATAAAGCAACAACACTCTTACTTATTTTCTCAGATTTTATTCAGCTGTAATTCCGTTTATGTATAACAACCGGTTGAAATATATTTTGTTGCATGTAAAAACTGCCAGGTACAGTAAAATAATTCTTTGCTAATTAAAAAGAAAGTTTACGATTTTTTAGATGTCTGTTATTTACTGCAGTACTAAAGTGGGTCTTTTTGGAACGACTATCGTATTTCGTACGTAGCCGTGACCGAATTCATTAAAAATGTTTATTTTTCCTGTTTAGCCTTCTCGGATTCAGTTATTTCATTATCAATCGAGCAATCCGTACTTTTCAAATGTTGGGTGAACAGGAAAAGTTACTCGGCAGACATAGTAAATTTGATTTCGTTGGGTTTGGTCTAGCAAATTGAATTCCGCCTACTCTTTCAAAGTCAAATGCAACTGCCGCGTATAATGCCTACCTCATTTCAGATCCGGAACTAACAAAGGGGTTAGTAGTAGGCATTCATTTGAATTATTGGAACTACTAAGGCAGTTTATTTCCGCTCGGTAATTATGCGACTCGTATTATTATGTAATTAAGTTAGGGTCCCGTGTTTCACTACCGTTGAGCGGTAGGACACCAATTAAAAATTAATTTAGACACCGAAATTGCAAAGGAATTATATTATCCTTAAATAACACGGGTTACTCCATATTTAATGACTCAGAATATTTATACGACTGGAAGTTTATTCCTTGGAACAGATGGTCCGCGTTAAGCTTTATGTTAGTACTTGATTGACGTATATTTTTGATTCTAGTGCAGTGCTAAACAGTTTAAAAACATTTGATAAAGTGCCAAGTCTCTCACAAAAATGTTCTTGTTGTTTTGGCATTATTCGTTTGTTATATGCAAGATTATTCATTTAACAGTGTTATACCGTATTCAAGATAACTCCCACCGAAAAAAACAATGTGTTCTTAAATGGCAACATGGCATTTTTTAAAGAAACCAATAGCCATTTAGATTCTGAATATAAAAGTATAAGGGCAATACAACAAAAAAAACGTTTTTGAGTTATTCACAAATTATTGCGGGGTGGTTAGTACAGCACGAATGGTTATTTAAAACTGTTTTAGTTATAAGTTGCCTATGGAAACAATCGACAAACAAAAGACAATTATTTAAAACAGTTAAAGAAAAATGAAAACAATAACAAACAACACACAAACGATTATATTATATAACGTTTCCTTTTATTGCGTGTTTAAACTGAGGTGCCTGGAGATTTTCGCACCAATGTGCACGTTTAACATAGTTTTACGTTCGCTAACATTTGCGGTGTTATATTTCTGATTTCTCGCCTTATATTTTAATTTAAATATTTTTTTATAATAAGGCCTTAACATAAGTAGTAGTAGAGTAGCAATCGAAGTCGTCTGATCTCACCCCACTGCATTTTTGTTATAATGTTATTTGAAAACCAGTTTAAATTTAATGTTAATACCTCTCCGTCAGTAGTAAAACTACAAAAAATGTAAGAAAAAAAATCAAGAACAACCCAAATGCTACCAACTGCGAGTGAAAATGTCACCAATCATTGTACCTTGGTATAACAATCAACAGGGACATCAGTTGGAACACGTAATGTAAGTAAATGTAATTATTTTGCAGAATTATTAATGTTTGCTTAGAGATTTTCAATTACGGATAATACTGCAAAGTTTAGTTTGTTGATTAAACGTTAAAATTACGCATAATGAATTTCATATTAAGTGCTACAAACAGAAACTTCATTTACATTACATTAAAATAATCCATTATAGACATTAATCATTTATACCCTTCTAAACTACACGTAATTTAAAAAGTTGGTTTGTTCTCTGCTTTTGCCTACTCGGTCTAATTTACCCCATAGAGCGTAACAGTTCGACTTCAGGTTTACTTTCTGAACGTTTCCTTTTAAAGTCAACGTCAGCATTACAATTCGCTTGTCTTCAGATTCTAACGCAAACCTGTCTGCGGAAATAATACGTCGCTAGCGTAGGGTACCGAAATATTTGTAGAAAATTTGCGGTTGAACCGGAAATTTACCAGTTTAATGAAGTTCTAAATTTATTTGCAAGTTCAGGTTTTTGCAACTTTATTATAGTACTAGCAGAACCCGTGTACTACGCCCCCGCTTTTCTTTTGTAACTCCAAATGTTTTTTCTGCTGCTCCTGGAAAAAGAATCCCGCGAAGGAAATTAAAAGAAAACCCGAAAAAAAAAACGGGAAAAAAATTGATAGAAGGCCGAGAGAAACAGCCCCGTAAAACAATTTTAAGAAAGAAAAATTCCCGTATAATCATCAGGATAAACATCCTTTAAAAAAGTTGTTTCAGAGCAACAAAAAAATTACTTTAAAAGACAGTGGGAAAGATGTTAGTTAAACTTATCAGTTTTTTTTATTTCCAGGGGAGTGCATTAACGGAGCTTTTTAAAATGTTTTTCCTAATAAATATGCACTAACAAGTTTTGTTAGACATTTGCATATAATTCCAAATATAAGTTCTTTTTTATTTATGCAGAGATCCACCAGCATGAAAATAGAAGTGCTTTAGTTTATAGGATGTTTGTTTCTTTAGTGGTTGTTTACTCCCAAAAATAATATTACGAGGATCGTTTTTACCGTAGTATTTTTTCAGACAATTTCGGCGGATGTGTTCTGCATCAATGGTTTTCTCAACGTTTTTATTCTGGGGGATGTTTTCACTATAAAAAACAGAAGCTATGCTTTTTATCGCATGTTTATAGTGTAATGTTTGGCTATTTCGTGCCGTTGATGCGGTGAAACTGTTTAATTTATTCTAGCGTTTGTTTTGGTTCACAATAGTTAAAGCAGTGATATGTGGTTATTTGTAAACATTGCCATAACATTCTCAAAAACACGATTACATTCTTATATAATGTATTATTAAACTGGACGTTTATGCAATGTATTACCAATAAACTTTTAGGAGGTGCAAGAGACCGTTGGGATGTTATGGTGAGACAGTTACGGATTTAGTATATAGATTTGAATAAAGTTTCCGCGTCAACATTGTTTTATACGAAAATTAAAATTTGTGTAGGATGGATAAAAATCGATTTGGTTTAACAGAGCGATTTAATACGTAAATCAGTATTCATTAACCGAAGTCTTTAACATTAAGACGGGAGTTAGTTACGTACCTCTCGTAATTATGGTGGTTACAGATACTTTAAACATTCATCATTTCGAATATCACCAATATTAATTTGAGTAGCAAACAGGTACACATTGCTCCATTAGCAATGCATGATTAAAGTATGTTACTTACGAGGTAGGTATTTCCCTCCGTGAAAATCTCACGTGGGCTCTAGTAGTTAACCCTTGAAGTGTGTTACTTTATATTCAGTGCAGTACTCGTCGTACCCAAAAATCTGCAAGAAAGAGATAGGATGCTTATCACGCCAAATACCAATTAACCAGTTGTTCAAACGATCAATGAAGCTTTATCTATGTCATTGTGCTCACCATTCCGGGCCCCGATACGCCAAAATCGTGTGAATGAGAAGTTTGACCTATCCCCTCTGGCCACCCCAAGATATACGTTGTAGGGTCACTGGTTAATACTTCGTCAATTAACCAGGTCGAGGGATCACAATAACTGACTCTAGTTACTAGATCCCAAGAGCACAAGTATCTCAAAAATTAATCAATTTGTGCCTCTCTAGATTATTCCGAGGAGAACAATTCGTTTTGTGGCGTTACTAAAACGCCTCAAAAACGTCAAATGTTCGCTCTCTGAGACGTTTCAAAAAAAATGTTTACGCAAAACGATTCTAAATTGTTATAAAACATTTCAAAAATTTTATAAATCAGTTTTGTGGCATTTTAAACACATTTCTAAAATCGACTCACTGAATCAATTCTGTGGCGTTACCAACACATCTCGAGGTACTATTTCTAAAATTCATAGTTATTATATGCTGGTATCAGTTGTAGTAACGTAACTGTTAAAAAATCAATATTTAAAATAAGTCTTAAAATTGAATCTTGTGCTTGTGCATGTTTGGAATATTTAACTCCGTGATAAAAAAAACGTTTTTCAGTTTCACTCTTGTAACATTTATTTGCTTAACAGAAACATTTTAACTATAATTCTAAAACGTTTCTTAAAAACATATTTTTGAAACTACTGTGCAACGTATTGAAACGTTTCAGAAACGATTTGTTCTACTTGGGAGTTTTTGACTGCCTTCAACATTGTTTTTACACCTTCCTGCACATGCAGTCTCTCTAATGAACCGTAACAATTCTGCAGTCGGTCAATAAAGTTTTCATATATTCTTAAGCATCTGCTTGTTCCGTAATACTACAAAATGTAATATAATGAAGTAATGTAAAGAGTACAATATAATATATTATTTCACCTCTTCAATGAAATATATTTCTACATTTACAGTAACAAAAATATTATAAGATCAGTGAAAATTGATTTACTTTATCAGAGCGATGCAATTTCAGAATATAAAGGACGCTTAACGTAAATGCATAAATTAATATTTGCTCACCGAGGTCTTTAACAGATCGCCCATGCAGCGAAGTCGAATTCTCGAAAACTCCGTGCGGGCCTACTCAAGTTACGCACTTTTCAGGAATACGTTGCACTTACGCCCATCAAACATTCGGTATTTATATCATTTATATCAGTGTTAGCATTAAAAATAACGGAGCAGGTATTTCCTTCCGTTAAAACACTACTTACTCTTTAGTAGTTAATCGTTTGAGTGTATTTTAACATTATGTACGTATCTACAAACCTGAAGTATACGACCTATATCATGCCGGATACTGCTAATTTTTAACCTATTCAATGCAGTTTCAATTCATGTGATTGTGCTCACTATCTGCCCCCCCCCCTCCTTAAACAATATAACACACAAGGAAGTCAGTGGGGCTATAGATTTTTCCTGTCCACCCAAAGATATACGTTTTGGGGTCACTGGTTAATACTCTTTCAATTAACCAGGTTGAGGATTCTCAACTAGTTTTACCGTACTAGCTAGATTACAAAAACAAAATTAACACCAACGTTAAATTAACGTCTGTTTATGAAGTAACCCCCATCTGCTAACTTTTGAACCATTTGATATTTCGCCAAAAAATTAGGTGTTTTTTGCTATTTTTCTGCTCATATTTAAATTTTGTCGTTCAAAATAGCGGCTGGGTGCTACTTAAACAAAATTAAATAACAAGAGGGGTCGAGTGACACCTCATTTAAAGTGTTTTTCAAGTCTGCGTCTAATCCTAGAGTTTTAATTCTTAGTTTTTCAATATATTTGTTTATTTTCATTTACTTGTCATTTTGTTCTGGCTGAAAATTTTTTTCCGAAACTTTACAATCAGACGTAAAATTAAAAGTCTTTGTAAACGAGGTATCACTCGACCCCCTTTGATATTTAATTTTTTTTTTCAAAACGACGCTTACCTGCCATTTTTCAAGATACACAATTGAAATATATGCTAGAAAGTAGCAATTAATTTCCCATTAAAGCACACACAATGTTGTGCCGAAATATAAAGTTTTTCAAAAGTTATCAATCAGAGAGGGGGCTTACTTTATAGACACACTGTATAATTGGAACGTTGGGTGCGGGCACGATTAAAATCTTATAGCGCTTAAATATTTAAAATATGGAATGCAAAATGCATCCAGTCAATGTTAAATCCTGATTAAAAATAATAGTAACTGGGAAACGTGCCTCATTACAAGCGTTCTTCGTATAGACTTATTACCCGTCCAGTTTCGTTGAAAAACTTATATACGTCATTTGGAATTTTAAAAGTACCTAGTTTGATTTGGAAGAATTTCGTCTCGATTTTTATTAAATATATTATTTCAATTTACTGGATTCATATGATTGATGCGTTATCATAAATCATAATAAATTCAATGCTATCGATCGTGCCTGTATAGCATTTACATAAAAGTTGTTTACTGGTAACATTATTGATATAAACTAGTGTAAATATAGAAACATAAATATTTAATAAACGATTATAATACTAGGTAAAAGCGTAAATGGTTTAGCTAGTGTGAGTATTGATTGCGCGTCGTTTATGTATACTAGGTCATAGTTAAGGTGAGATTACACAGCGTGTTACAAGTCTACATGTTTCTTAGCAGTACGTCACCATAAGGATTTGTCAAATTAACTTTATTTCCGTTGGTACATAAAAACTTCCGACTGCCTTAATGTTAAGACATCTGAAATATTGCTTCAAATTTATCTTAATGTCTGATGTTTTCATTAGTGCCAGAAGTTTACTAATTCTGATATAAAACTTCATTGCGGTAGGATTGTTACGGGTCGATGCCCAGCGTCCCTGTGTTCATTAAAAGTTCGCAAACTTCCTATTTTATGGCAAAATGTTGTTATGTCAAGGTCAATAATCTAGTTGTCGGCAGTTATTTACCTTTTCCTACAAATAGGGGTAGCAATTCGGCTGTAACTTTGAATTTACGCATAGTTAGATATAACTTCGTTACAGGTACGTCTACATTTTTTGATAATTGCTTTTTATTTCGAAACATCAAATTGGGTGGTGTATACAAAAAACGAAACGACGAAGAGATTCGGACCGCAATTTAATTTTAGCCCCTTGTTCTTTTAACAAAGTTATGCTCGCAATTAGCATATTGCGATAAAGAATTGTGAACCTAAAATAACAGTACCGAAAATGTGGTACACTGACATAATTTAACAGTAGCGTAGTTTAATTTAACTTTTAGTACCTCATAAACCGGATTGTTTGTAAACACGGAAGAAATTTAATACAAGTAGATATAAAATGCTTTAAAATGTTTTATCGCTAATACAGAATATTACATCCCTATTTATATGCAGATCCATAAGCATATTTTATATTAAAAATACACACTGTGAAGAAGGTTTCTTTGTTAGAATTGGTTTATTGGATTATCCTTCCAAATTTTTTGTTCTTTCTTACTCAAAATCTGCACATTTAGATTTTCTGCATCGTTTTATCGAATATAGCCAATCAAATCTATATAAATTATGTTTGTTCCAGTTACCTCTATCAAAGAAAAGTAATTTTACACCGACATCCATTATGTTTGTATGGCAGCGACAGGATGGCCTAAAGTTAAGTAAAAGTTCTAAGAAGTAACTATCCCCTATAAGTCAAAACTTGTTCCCGAAATGTCAATGATACATTTACAATCTGGAAACTTCCCAGTGGCTAGCTACTAAACTTATGTTTCAATGTTTTAGTTTCATACAATCAACATCAAGTTCAATAAGACTATACGTCTTGATGGTGGCTTTTTAAACTAATTTAAAACATTACCAATAAATTTATTTATCAATTCCAGCTTTACTTCGTTAAAGTCCATATTAATTGAGTATCTGTATATAAAATACTTAATCACTTTAACAATATCTATTTATTTAAACCTTATACGTATTTCGGCATGTTTACATGCCATTGTCAAAGGTTATATGAAAGTAAACATGCCCATTAGACCAGTAGTATCATACATAAATGCACCCAACCATATGCTAGCAAAAATACTAAATAATATAGTTACCAGTTTTGATTATAAACCAAAATATTCAGTTAAAAATTCTTCCGAATTAATCAAAAAGTTGTCTAACTTACATTTACCACCACAAAGCAAGCTGGTTGGTTTTGATGTTACTAATATGTTTTCCCAAATACCTCCTCAAGAGTGTATTCCTTTGTTAAATGATATTCTTATTAACAAAAATGTTGAGTTAATAAAACGGACTGAGTTGATTCAATTATTTGAACTTTACACCAATCAAAATTATTTTACTTTTAATAATAAAATTTATTTCCAAAAAGATGGTTTACCCATGGGAAGTCCAATTTCACCTCTTTTAGCTAACATATTTATGGAAAATCTAGAAGATCAAATATTCGAATCAAATCAATCTGAGAAAGTTATATTTTGGTTTCGTTATGTTGATGACATTTTAGCATGTTTTAATAGTTCATTTGATTTAATTAATGAATTTTTAATTTTTATTAACAGCTTGCACCCAAACATAAAATTTACACTAGAAACTGAACAAAATAAGTCCATTAACTTTTTAGATTTAAACATAAAAATTAATTCAACTAATAAATTTGAGTACTCAGTTTATAGAAAACCTACACAAACAGACATTACAATACCACACGATTCTTGTCACCATAAAACACATAAATTAGCAGCATACAGGTCCCTGATACATAGGGCTTTGACGGTCCCTTTAGATGAAATTAATTATAATAGAGAAATTTCAATTATTAAACAAATTGCATACAGTAATGGTTATAATACTAAACTTATTGATACATTAATTAAAGAAAAATATTATAAATTAGCCATTCAAAAAATTTATCCGAATATCCTAACTTCGTTCGATACAATTAAATATGCTTCGATCCCATATTTTGGTGAGAAATCAGAAAAAATGCTAAAATTATAAACAAAACAAATAAATATAAAGTAAGCTTTAAAACAACTAGAAACATCTTAAACACCTTGTTTAATGCAAAATCAAAAACAGACGATTTGTTAAAATCAGGCATTTACAAATTAAATTGTTCGCATTGTAATTCGGTTTATATAGGCCAGACTATTAGAAATTTTGATATTAGGTATAAAGAACACGTACGTTGTTACAAATACAAACACCCACATAAATCCAACTACGCTAAACACTTACTAGAACAAAATCATTCAATGACATCTAATAACACCATAAAATGTTTACACTTTTGTGATGATAAACGTAAATTAGATATACTAGAAGCTTTTGAAATTCACAAACATTTAAAAACTGCACCGTTAATGAATGAGCAAACTGATCTGTTAAATTCTCCTCTACTGGACATTTTGGAATAAGAAATCAAGTCATCTGCAGACGATTACCAAGATAAGTAAAAAAGTTCTATTGCAACACTAACTGTTTACTTTCATATAACCTTTGACAATGGCATGTAAACATGCCGAAATACGTATAAGGTTTAAATAAATAGATATTGTTAAAGTGATTAAGTATTTTATATACAGATACTCATTACCAATAAAGTTTGTAATTTTGGTATTATTCTTTTAAATGTCTAGTTGGCGCATACCTAAACTTTTTAAATGAATTATTTAAGAGCTTAGAATGGTAACACATCCGTACGTTTGACCTTAATCTACGTTGTGCGGGTAGTTATTATTTATTTGGTCAACGGGAATTAAAGCTTGTGTAATACTTTATCAAAATAAAACAGGTTTCATAAGCGTAGAATACGAATGGTCAAAACAATTTTATAAAACTGCAAAAATATTTTGTTTAATAGAAATGTAATATGGCAACCACGAATTAATGAATATAGAACGTGTAAATTCATTAATACAACGAGAAAGTGCTACGAAAAAAAGTTTGACCTATCAACATTTATGAGAGGCGGATAAAAAACCTAAGAATTGCAGTACACAACAACAACTTTTAATTAAATTAAAATTAGTTCTCTTGTCCGATATATTTTACGTAGAACTTAATGGATTTGAGTAGGCCTATGGTTTTTGTTTACTTATTGAATTTTAACGAAATTGTTTGCTCTTCTGCGACTAATAGTCCGGTCTCTAGTCATGGTTAAAGATCGGACTTTTAGTCGCAGATGAGCAAAAAGTTTCGTTAAAATTCTATAAGTAAACAAAAACCATGGGCGTACTCAAATCCTTTAAGCTATACCTGAAACATATTCAATATGAGAGAACTAATTTTTCGGATGAGAATCTAGAAAGAATTGTTGTGTACTGTAACTCTTAAGTATTTTATTTAAGGGTTGTTTTCCGTCCCTTATGAATGTTGATACGTCAAACTTTTTTTTGTAGCACTTTCTCGTTGTATTAATGAATTTACACGTTCTATATTCAATAATTCGTGGGTGGCATTTTACATTTCAATTATAAAAAATATATTTGCAGTTTCATAAAATTGTTTTGTGAAGTACTTTTATGACCATTCATATTCTACGCCTACGAACCCTGTTTTATTTTAATTTACTATTACATAAAGCATCAATTCCAGTTGACCAAATAAATAATGCTGCTACCTGCACAAGCTACATTAAGGTCAAACATATGAATGTATTACTATTCTAAGCTCATAGATAATTCGTTTAAAATTTTAGATATGCGCCAACTATACATTCAAATGAGTTATGGCAAAAATGCTTAATAATCGATTGCCTCATAATTTTAATACTGACTAAATACTAGACTAGAAATCCGGACTATAGTCATGGTTTAAGACTAAACAGACATGGCAAAAACAATTTAAATCTCTATTGTACTCTGTACGTTTACTGTACAATTGAAGTAAAGTTCTAACGTACCTACTGAAAGTTAGACGAAAACGTAACCGAAAGAAACACGCCAGGGAACGTCAAAGATGGTGCAGATAAGGTCCTAAGAGAGATGTGGGACACATAAATCGATTTAGAGTGAATAAAACGGGTTCATCGCTAAAACGAAGGAAGGAAACGATAGCAGAAGTACACGCGCAGAAGAGACCAAAAGAGAATTAACAAGAAAGGATTGGTTGGAGTTAGTCTGTTTGAACTGTTCGATTGTTACAAGTTAACAATTTACTTCCTCATATTATATGATAAATATACGACGTCGTCAATACACAGGAAATACTAACACACAATTTACATCAAACCACTTAGCAAACGAGAAAACGGGAATAATATTAATAAAATCTTTATAAGTAAACTGAATATTATCAACAACAACTAAAAATGATAAACAGAGCGATTTATCAGAGATTTACCACAAAATAATGTAACTTTCAAGTAATTAAGCAACAAAACATTTTTTCGAATAACATTTTTAACCAAACCAAGACTAATAGTAACAACATTTATCAAAAAGTTTGATCTATCAGATCTTACATCAGGTCAAAGAGAGCCTAGAAAAAAAAAACGTAAATGTTCTTTATGAGGAGCAAGGTTTACAAAATAAATGAGGTAGGTAATACACAGTGCGCTCGTAAAGTATGGAATAAATTCATTAAAAACGAAATCTAAACTAAACGCAAAAACTCTTGAACTCGTATAATGATGTAGTTTAAAATACGTATTTCAGTGGCCGTAACATTTTTTTATCAACTTAATTATAGTTAGTGACGTCATTATTATTTTATTTTAATATTAACATTTTTCTTAATGAGTATCTGTATATAAAATACTTAATTACTTTAACAATATCTATTTATTTTAACCTTATACGTATTTCGGCATGTTTACATGCCATTGTCAAAAATTATATTAGAAAGTAAACAGTTAGTGTTGTTATAGCAATAGAACTTTTTTACTTATCTTGGTAATCGTCTGCAGATGACTTGATTTCTCATTCCAAAACGTCCAGTAGAGGAGAATTTAAGAGATCAATTTGCTCATTCATTAACGGTTTTTAAATGTTTGTGAATTTCAAAAGCTTCTAGTATATCTAATTTACGTTTATCATCACAAAAGTGTAAACATTTTATGGTGTTATTAGATGTCATTGAATGATTTTGTTCTAGTAAGTGTTTAGCGTAATTGGATTTATGTGGGTGTTTGTATTTGTAACAACGTACGTGTTCTTTATACCTAATATCAAAATTTCTAATTGTCTGGCCTATATAAACCGAATTACAATGCGAACAATTTAATTTGTAAATGCCTGATTTTAGCAAATCGTCTGTTTTTGATTTTGCAATAAACAAAGTGTTTAAGATGTTCCTAGTTGTTTTAAAGCTTACTTTATATTTATTTGTTTTGTTTATAATTTTAGCAATTTTTTCTGATTTCTCACCAAAATATGGGATCGAAGCATATTTAATTGTATCGAACGAAGTTAGGGTATTCGGATAAATTTTTTGAATGGCTAATTTATAATCTTTTTCTTTAATTAATGTATCAATAAGTTTAGTATTATAACCATTACTGTATGCAATTTGTTTAATAATTGAAATTTCTCTATTATAATTAATTTCATCTAAAGGGACCGTCAAAGCGCTATGTATCAGGGACCTGTATGCTGCTAATTTATGTGTTTTATGGTGACAAGAATCGTGTGGTATTGTAATGTCTGTTTGTGTAGGTTTTCTATAAACTGAGTACTCAAATTTATTAGTTGAATTAATTTTTATGTTTAAATCTAAAAAGTTAATGGACTTAGTTTGTTCAGTTTCTAGTGTAAATTTTATGTTTGGGTGCAAGCTGTAAATAAAAATTAAAAATTCATTAATTAAATCAAATGAACTATTAAAACATGCTAAAATGTTATCAACATAACGAAACCAAAATATAACTTTCTCAGATTGATTTGATTCGAATATTTGATCTTCTAGATTTTCCATAAATATGTTAGCTAAAAGAGGTGAAATTGGACTTCCCATGGGTAAACCATCTTTTTGGAAATAAATTTTATTATTAAAAGTAAAATAATTTTGATTGGTGCAAAGTTCAAATAATTGAATCAACTCAGTCCGTTTTATTAACTCAACATTTTTGTTAATAAGAATATTATTTAACAAAGGAATACACTCCTGAGAAGGTATTTGGGAAAACATATTAGTAACATCAAAACTAACTAGCTTGCTTTGTACCGTTAATGAATGAGCAAATTGATCTTTTAAATTCTCGTCTACTGGACGTTTTGGAATGAGAAATCAAGTCATCTGCAGACGATTACCAAGATAAGTCACAAAGTTCTATTGCTATAACAACACTAACTGTTTACTTTTTCATATAACCTTTGACAATGGCATGTAAACATGCCGAAAGACGTATAAAGTTAAAATAAATAAACATTGTTACAGTAATTAAGTATTTTATATACCGATACTCATTAAATATGGACTTTAACGAAGTAAAGCTGGAAGTTATAAATAAACATTTTTCTTTCTTATCCCATTTGATAGAGATGCTAGTTTTCTTTAGAACTGTATAAAAATTGTATGCAATTGCATTAGAAAATTATTGAGACAGCGGATAAATAACTACAACAAATTGCAAAATAAATTTTATTTCAAGTTAATGCATAAAAACAATCTAAATAATCTGTTCAAAGTAATGCCCATTTACAGTGACCAAGGCGAAACACAAATTTTTGTAAAAGGTTTTCAATAATTGCTGGTGTTATTAAACGTATCTCTTGCCGAACTCGCTCTTTCAGGTCTTCTACATTGTTAGGTCTATTTGTATACACCATACTTTTTAAGTACCCTTATAAAAAATAATCAAGAGGTGTAAGATCTGGGGATCTGGCTGGCCATTCCGTAGGGCCTTGTCTACCAATCTCTCTACGAGGTCTATTCAAAATGTTCCAAATTTTTTTTTTATTTTTTTTTTTGGCTCACCTGCAATCTTGGTTAGTCTTGTCTCCTTTGAAGTGCTTTCGTCCTTTATTGATACACCGCTTCCAACGCCGTTGCAATTGCTGGACGCAGTCCTGATAGGCGATTTTCTGGATCGTGCGTAGGTCTGTCTGCGAACTTTCCTTCATGTCTGAAATCGTCGTCCTTAAGTTGATTCCAACTTAGGACATAAATAAAAGTTTGCCGGGTCCAGGTCAGGTGACTAGGGTGGCTGAGGAAGAACAGTCTTTGTTTTGGCCAGAAAGTCACGAATCAGCAGCGATGTATACGCTGACGCATTGTCATGATGGGAAACCAGGAGTTGCTTCTCCACAACTCGGTCATGATCATCCTCCAATGGTTCAGGTAGTCGTTGAACTTTCTATGGATGATATTTCTCATTTTTAACGTCTTCAGTACCGAAACTTGATTTATGCTATTATCTAGTCCCAGTTGGCGACTTGCAATGTGTAGATTTTCTTGTACAGCTAAGGGTACATTAAATCTTGTATCTTCGCTGACTGTAGGTCATCGAGGTTTAGGTAAATCGTCCACTTTTTCCGTTTCTCTAAATTTTTTTAATTTTACTGATTTTTTTGTTAGAAATTTCGTCTACTATACTCAACTAGTATAAATCCTGTATCAGTCCACAAGTCTACATCCAAATCATCATACAAGTAAGCAATACTTTTATGAGCCATATGTGGTTCATGGACTTCTGAATTAACAGTGGCATAATTCACATGTGGGTCAGTGGACAGTGAAATTAAGTACCATTTAGAAATGTAAGTAAATAAACGCATGTAAAAATTGAAAACGTCATTGTGCCATTGTTTTATACACGCAGCTATTATTCTACAGGTGTTTGTGCATATTTTTAAATTTAATTAAAAATCAATTTTTTTAAAACAAATACAAAAATAAAAATTAAAGTAAATTACAGACATGGGCCAAGGTAAAATAGTAGTAAGAAGTAATAAAAAATAACAAAAAAGAGTTAAGAAAAAAACAGGTCTGTCACGGGATTTAAACTGGGGCTACCAGATTACAAGCTTTCGCCTTCACCTCAAAACCAAATAACCGTCTAATTTTTTTTTTCTATTATGTGTGTCTAATGAGTCACAACTAGCATTTATCATGCACTTTTGTAAAATCAAAAGTAATATTATATATTAAAAATAATTTATCATCCTCACTTGCTAATTGTTAAAAATGTTAAATATGAGCAATTACGATAAAATAATAAACCGCGCAACTATGATGATAGATCCACGATCATCACATGCCGTGTTTGTTTCAAAGGCGACTGTGATTAATTTTTTTTGATCGCTTTGTAGTTGAAATTAGAGGTTGGTGATTAGACATACTTTGAATTAATGTTCAAAGAAATCGGCCTTTTAAGAGTCAAGTGGCCTGTCCCCGTCGCTTAGACGCTCTGGTTGCACATGTACAATGTTTACTCCATGACAGATGTGTTCGTTATGGGAACAGAATACGTTGGCATTCCGGTAATACAAACAAAGTGTGCTTACTAAAAACGGATCCCTGCATACTCCCTGCTTACTCAAGTTTCTAATTTGAATGGAAAAGTGAACTGGCCGAATGTTTATAGGAGTATAGCAATTAAATACAGCTTATAAAGATCTTACTTCTCGTATGAGGGGGGCTGCATAAGTTGAACATTACGAAATTAATACATTAAGGTTTGTTAGTTGTCTTCCTTGCAAGGAGGCATAAACAGGAATTTATTTATATTTAAATACCTTAAAATTCAAAACAGTTCTTGATTAGTGGTGGTGCAATTGTTGTGATTATAAAAGTAAGTACGTTTTCTAAGTGTGGAAAAGTACAGGCGAAGTGTTTCGACCATTTCTCTGAAGTGGTAATTGATACTGGGTTCTGGGGCTTTGTGGCCGCTAGTTAACGGTTGTCTAATGGCCTTTTGGTGGGTGGGCTGACTGTTTCGAGGGGGATAAGTATGACTGTGTAGGTCACTATCCGATGTAACGGGATTTCAATTAAGCCTTCAGCAGTAATTAATTTGTAAATAACAACAATAGTCAATAACATGTTGGAAATTTCGTGGTAACTGCTGCCAAGCTAAATATATTCATAAATTCCTTTCGCATTTGAATGTTATCAAAACATCTTAACCGAATTCAATAACTTTAGAAAAATATTCTGGTGGAAATATTTATACTGAAAGAAGAAGGTTGCGAGAGCTACATTAAGTATTAAGAAAATCTGTTCAAAGAACTTCTACTCAGACACTGGAGCTTGGTGGTCATTTTAAAATTTTAAGTTTTAGATTACGTAACTTATATTGAAAGTTACTTTATATTTTATTAAAATGGGGTATACCTTGCTTGTCTAGTAAATAAGTTAACAACATTTAGCTACCTAATTCATGACAACCCGACCCGCTATAACGTTCCAGCTGCTTAAATATTGAATCCGTTGTGCTCAAAATAATGTGGTCTCGATCAAAAATACCCAGTTCTCATTAAGGAATGAATTTAATTTACATTATAAATTGTTTGATTTTATTTTTTACTTGAAAGTGATTTCAAATTGAATAACGTCACAAAATTGCTGACATGTCCAGGATCTCCCTCCTAAACAACGAAACTAACTACGCTAAATTAAGCAAAAGAATAGGTATTTGGAAAATGAGATTTAAAAGCACCTGGTGCAGATATAAACGTATAGAGCAGAGCAACTCACTTAACAGGGCTGCACGGCCATAAAACATGGTTACGAAGTTTAAACCAATTTTCATGCAAAGCCTGCGAAAGTTCGATGAATTGGAAACTTGGGTTCCTCAATTACTCTGTCAATTTGTCTTCGGTTAACAAATACATTCTCCCAAATATGCCCTGACTATTTTTGTCTAAAAAACTCCCTTGTAAAATTGCAATTAACGTTTTTTTACACTTTTCATACTGTTTTTTCACACGGTATTACTAAACACTCATGACAGCTAATTTAAAAAATTTTCGAAACACTTAATTTAAATTTTCTCATGATTTAAAAAGTAATTATCTTTTATGTTTCTTAGAAATTCATGTAATATAAGTAGAGGCATAAGTAGGCATAAGATTTTTATAAAAATGTTTCAAACAATTTTTTTGGGATTAAAGGACACAAGGATACGAGAAAACACAATATCGGCCAAAAACGGGAGCGATTTTTTCTCCTTTCTTAAATTTTACTGTTTTTATAAACTTGTTTTAAAATTTTATATTCTACTATCACTGAGGAGCAACTTAGTTTAAAGAAGAGCGTTTTATTGTACAATGTTAAATAAAAGAGTACTAATTTCCAAACTTAAAATATTCATGGAAGGGGTTACAAAGAAATTTACGCATTGGACAAGCCACCAAATTATAGCTGCTGAGCTCTATGAGCCTACAAAATTTAAAGTAAATTATGTCCAAATTTTGTGACATTTTTGTAAATATTAAATAATTTTTTTACTTCCAAGTTTTTATGGTTTCACAAATTCTCGTAGATAGCAACATTGTGTACCCCTAAGGCTATTACGACAAACAAAGTTTATATTGATCTGACATTTCATTTTTGAGTAAATAGCCATTTTAAAGAAACGGTGTTTGGAAAAAATCTTTTGATTTTTCTTTCCCTCTAGCACATTATGTTCTTTAATTTCTAAAATTTTGCTCCTGCCGTTTCCGGTTTTGAATTGCAATAAAAACTTTAATTTGCATGAATTTTCGTTGTACTTTCTTAAATTTAATTAAGCAGTAGTTCTTGATGTTTAAGCGTCCTACACGTAGACATACCAACAGACGCTCCACTTTTCAAGTTTGTGAAAACCCAAAACATGTATTTCCGTCAAAATAGTGAAAACGAACGTTTTCACAATTATAATAAATTTATATACTGAAAGTATAGAAAAGTAAAAAGGGAAAAAATGTGGAAATTATTACAACGATTGAACAAGATTAGTTGCTAATTCTCTTCTTCGTAAACAAAACATTTGTAAAACTTTTTAATAATGAAAATATTATGACTGCAAATTTTTGTGTTTACCAACGTTTTTTTGTTACGGTAAATTAATGAATGCTCCTGCACAATATTCTTGCGTATGGTTTCACAATGACAAATTTCGTATTCAAAAGCCCCTTTGATGTCATGTGCCAGCGTATGTCGCCATCAACAACCTCTGTGTGCAGTTTTGTAGCCACGCGTTTGCATTTAAATGATACCTTCTTCGTACAATTCAGTATGAATTTAAGATACTATTTACCATATTCTGTACCATAAATATATTTAACAGAAGATGTCGAATACCCTTTTTGCTGTTCATTCGAGTCTGCTAAAATAGTGCAATAGAAAATAGAAGTAAATACTAAAATGAGTGTACGTACACTACGAGTATAATACCATATAGTGGAACCCATGAGCTATGCTCCCCGCTTTTTTTTGTTTATTTTATTAGTAACATAGCGGGCCGCAGGTCGAAGTCCTAGTTTTTATCTATATTTTATACTAAATCTGGATCCCTTTCACATCTTTAAATTGTTAGTTAACATGCATTAAAACATGTCTTATATCTCAACATAGGTTATTTATCTACGTATATATTAAATGCTTGTCCCTTTCCCAACTTGTAGTGACCAATTATTCCATAACATGCCGTACATCTTGGCACAAGTTATCATTATATTGTTATATATCTT
This sequence comes from Ctenicera cuprea, assembly GCA_958336395.1. Classification (NCBI taxonomy): domain Eukaryota; kingdom Metazoa; phylum Arthropoda; class Insecta; order Coleoptera; family Elateridae; genus Ctenicera; species Ctenicera cuprea. Next base: position 14,992,855 of record OY284496.1, on the reverse strand, counting down.
TCAATAAATTTCCTACTAATGTTTGTAAGAAAAAAACGTAGGGCGTAGTCCGCGGGTTCAGCTAGTTTTAGTAATGTATTTGCGATTGCTTTAATATTTGTAATCATGAATCTTAGCCGCTTGTTGTTTTAACTGGCGGTCTCAATATTAGGGTCAACGAAGTGTGAAATTTTAAAACATGATCGTCCACTCCTGCAGCTGCTAGACATGCTTACAACATATTTACAAAAATTAACATTCTGTTCTCGTGATTAGAGTTAAAATTCGTTGGTTTAATTGTCATTTTGTTGCTTATTTATTGGTCTATTTATTTTGTCTGTAACTATCTGTCCAATTATTGCCTTTACTTGTCGTATCATTTCAATTATACTCATATTTGTGTTCACACACTTGTGGTAAACAAATGCTGTTTCTAATAAAATTGTAATAATGTTCTGTATGTGATGCCTTTATTGTTTTAATTGTCTGTTATTGAAAGAAATGTATAAGATGTGCCGTGCCAATAAGTACACTGAACAGAAGATGTTTACTGTTCATTTTTTCCGACCTACAAGAATATAGGTAAGCCATAAATAACAAAATTATAGCAACAGTGGTGACTCTAACTTAAGCATTCGCCGAAAACAGTCAATAAACTGAGTGGAAATGTAAGAGCCTACTGCCGTATGAGATAGTTGGGGTTTGATGTATAGGTAAATAGGTAGATAGGTAGATACTTCCGTTACTTATAAAATAAATGTAAATATAATTCTAATCTACCCATCATATAACAGGTAAATAACTGTAAATTTGTTCTTTACCTAAACCTAATTAAATTTTGAAGTTACGCTGTTCTAGTTTTAGTGGTTACTAAACTTAGGGTTAGACAAAAAACGTTACAATATTTTATCATCAATAACAGCTTTTCAGTGAAAAAAATAATATCACGAGATATCAATTTATATTGCGGTGGAAAGAACACAACGGAACTTTCTTGCAATTGACTTTGAGAGCGTGTAACTCGGTGCTAACTCAGTCCTCATTAGGGTCTGTCTCGAGGCAACATTATTTCATTAACTTGTATATAACTCTAAGATTGCAAGCTAATTCGCAATTTAAATTGTTCTTATACTTCAAGCCTTTGTTCTTCGATATTCTCTGAAAATCCGCTGGAAACGTAATTCCTTCATCTTCCTTCTCCTGGGTAAAATAACTCTTAATTTACTTATACAACAAGCCATCAGAAAACCAGAGTTAGAAGGGGTTGATGCAAATTAGTAGATACTGCACTTGTATTTCGACTTTCTGTGCAAAATAATAATGTTTCGTAATTAATGAAACTTCAGTTTTCGAACTATTTCAGATGATGTGACAATAAGAAATATGCAAATTCAGACAAAGTTTCAAATTTGTTTGAGAATCTTTACAACATTCGTCAAGTTGCTAAGCACTCTGAAAGACAAAATGTACAATAGACATCAACCCTTGTTGCGGTTTCAGTTTAGAGATTGTAAAATCTTAACGCCTTCTTAATCAATGTTGCACTTTTAAAGTGAAACTTCGACGCCACCGGGTGCAACATGCCATCGTGCAATCACGCACCATAACGGAAGTAATGTAACGGATGCACGAGCGAGGCTATATTTTCCGTAACGGATGCACAGACGAGGTCATCTTTCCCGGCAAGCTTCGTAGCTTGTAGCACCGGTGCGTCAGTACGTAAATGGTCACGAAGTGGGTTGCACGCGTTTACGCAGGCCGAAGAAAGAATAAAGGGTATTTTGTCGATAGCACTCTCAAAGCTCTAGGTTGATAATTAAAAGACCTACTAACTTAGATGTTTTTCAACATGTAGCCCATTAATTGCCCTTTATTTTGGTAAGTAATTTATACGGTATAAATAAATACATATAAATTAGAAAAATTTTGTTTTACACTTTTATGAGCTCTAAACTAATTATGTTAATTTTACATACCGATATCGTTTTTTTTACAATGTACAGTCGCGTTGCAAAACTAGTCTCGCTACAGCCTTTACTGTTGGGCTTGTTTATATTGTTAAAAGTTAAAGCATAGGTGCGAGAAGGAAGGGCGTTGAAAGAGTAAGAATTGTACGTATAATGTTATCCTGCTGTACCATGAAATCATTTACATGATGCGAATATTTGTTCAAGAAACATAATCGTGCAGAACCGCAATTATTTAATGTTTTAATAAACATTCAGCTGCAAAAAAATATTACAAATGCTACAAAATAAAATAATGTAAAGTTGAGAACTACAAACGGAAAAGATCCCGACAACAAAATTAAAATTCAAAATATTTATCGAATATGTCATCCTCGTCTACTTGCGCTTTTTACCATTTTTACGTCTACATTCCCTGCGAAATTTGCACCTTCTTCAACTCAAATGTAATTTTTGCAAGTGCAGGTGCCGGCTTTGCAGTAAAGAGCTAATAAGTATCTTAAGGATTAAAGGGAAAATCGCTTTCAGTGAGAACACGTTAAGAACCTTCACGGAACTTGCGTGCTTGGCACACATTTCTGTTTTTTAGGTTACTACAGACAATAAGTGAAGTAGGTGTCTCGCATGGTCATGGTACTGTATGTTCTTCCGCCATTGGTGTGGTGTAGAAATTCTGTGTATGACGTTTACGGCAATATTTCAGGAGTAATACTTTCGGCAGCTTTTGCTGTTTTTATGAATTATTGAGGAATCTTAAAGGACTAGATACAGAAGTCGCCCCTTGGAGCGACAATAGTTCAATACTTTTGATTACGTAACGTTCAATTATTCCGCGAGGTTATAAATTCTTGACAACACAACTAGGCTGTGTAGCGGCAACATTTAATTAAGCTAAACTGTTTCCTGCAATCGTAGGTTTAGGTATAAATATAACACTCTTTTCAGAGAAAAAGTCGAGAATGTCTCAGTCGGATGAAAAATTCTAGCGGTAGTTTTCGATTTATTCCAAAAGATTCCATGTTATTAAATTACTAAATTCTGAAGTTTTTCCTAGTTCTATAAATATTTGTTTCATTATTTTAACAGAACCTATACCTTTTCAGAAAATATGTAATGTCTAAATGTTGATTATGTTCGTTTCAGTTAAGAATAATCAGACGTGTTTACAATGGTTGTAACGTACCTTGAATGGGGCGAAACTGAAGTACTCGGAGAAATACCAACGAATAATAATGCATATCACGTCGGCTGTCTGGAATTGAATCCGCGGCAGTGAAGTGATAGCACAACAGTGGGAAAGCCAAAAGAACTACCTGAACTCCAGAAATACTTCACTTCTAAGTTCCACGCGATCTAAGAACAGGGATTTAACATTCTTTTAAATTCACACAGCAGCTCATCAAATAAAAAATAATAGTATCATTGCAGATTTGCTCTAATCGGTTAAACAGCTATCCGCTTTTTTTTTCTTTTTAAGTAAAAACAACAGGGGGTAGGTACAAAAACGGGTTGTTATAGTTGTCGCAAGAAATACTTGAATGGTTTCTATCCTCAAGTAAATTATTATGTTATTTACCTGCAAAGGTTCGAAGATCACAGTGAATCCAGGAAATTAACTATTTTTCTTGCAAACCCTGTCTGATTTTGGAGGCGCCAGGACGTATATTTTCTCATTTGTGTAAGAGCTACGACGACACATGCCGAAGTTCTCTTTGATTTAAGTTCTAAGAGACTTCTAACATTTACTAATGGCTTTAATTCGTTCATAAAACTGGACAAACATCTGCTGTGGACGTCCTTTGTACTACATTTTTCATTGTAAAAAACATTTTCAATTTCTGGTTTTATTAATGCTGCGAAAGTTCTCAACGGGCTTGTTTATGTAAACATCAATTTCCTTTACAGCGCGCTAACATCTGAAAAAATTTGACCGCGGGGCAATTTCGCTTGAAATTTCGGTATGGATGGAAGCAACAGTGTTGTAATTGCAAGCAGCCTGTTCGCGTGTTACAAATTGGAATCTTAGTTAATGGCTCTGCCGGCGCCTGAGGCGGTGCAATCATTATCTAATAATTGCAGGAGCAAGCGCTTAGATCGACACGTCCTGAACCCCTTTACTCCAACCCTTTCCAAATTATGCTCGACTTGCAAATAACAAGACGTCACATGTCAACCGTCAATGATTTCTGTCAGCAATTAGACGTACTATTAACTGATTATGCTTTCTATTGTTTCGATCAAGTGGGGAAAATTAATTTAAGTACAAATTGTTAGTCATATTCATATATCTACGTTTAGTATTAGCACATTTTTAGAATTATTGTAATTTTGCCCATTAGAGATAACAATTCTGCATTTATGTAAATGTATACGTACATGTTAAAAGTATGAAATTAGGTAGTGTGTACAGTTGCACAATGACCAAAAATCCTAGGTAAATCATAAGTAACTTTTTTTCATGAAGTGGCTTATTCGCATTATTTAAAATAATTTGGCGTTTCATATATTGCCTAGGTATTTTATACAATGCGTGGAAAAAATACTGAACATAGTATTTAATTACACTTTTATACTTTGCCCGTAGGTCACTGCATAGCGTACCCATGAATTTCATATACTGTCCTTAGCATTCTATACAATGTCAAAACATCTTAGGCAAAGTATGAAAAACAGATTCTTCCACTGATTTTCGAGGCATTTCATATAATGCTAGTTTTGTTTTTGGTAGCCTGTGAAATAAGAATTGTTTTGCCCGCATCCTCTATCTTGGTGTATTCCTAGAACATGTGGTTAGGTTAGGTTACCACACTACCAACAGATTGCCTAAGTTAATGTGTTACTGTTAATATTTCTAGTAGTTGTTTTAGTAGTGAGTTCTTTTTTTAAGTCAAGGACAGGAAACAGTTTTTCATATTAACCTCATCTTTTCACTTTGACTTTGCGACAAGAGTGTGTTGACGTTTTGGAAGTTTTCCGAAAGATTTCGGTAATCGTACAATGTGTTGGAATAATTTGAAAATATTCCTCACTTTTGGTACGAGAAATTTATTGTGGGTTGAATTTTTGGCGAGTTTCGTCCCAAATATTTCATGGAATTTTTGGACTTCGATATCTCATCAAGTCAGTTATTTATTGGAGGCTTATTTCATTACTTTAATTATAGGTCGACAACATGTAAGGCAACTTGACAATATTATATTAATTGTATAATCCTTATTTTTAATACTTTAAACTTCTACTTTTCGACGTTTTCAGAGTTTTCCTTGGGGCCCCAAAATATCGGTTAGAGGTTAAAGAAGAAAGATGAATCTTGAAATACGTTGAAGCACATTTTTGGGTCCAACAATACTGAAAAAACTGGTTTCGCCATAATGTGTCTATGTGTGTCTGTGTGTTGGTGTGTGTCTGTCTGTATACACTTTACTGTCTAGGTGCCTCGGCAAACAATATTCATTTTAGGTTAAGGTGAGTAGTAATCGCACTGGGATAAAACTACAAAGCAGCAAGATTGGTCTGCTAAAAAGGGGGGTGCTATATTTTTACGCAGGTCAAATAGCCGATCTGCGCATGTGGAACTTTACTACTAGCCCCAGTCACCACCTTCAACAATTCATTATTTTTCTAAACATTTACGAAGTTTGACTTCGAAATCGGTATAAACATGTTAAATGACAATAAGAACTACCTCCATTGGAAAACGAATTATAAGAGGTTTCTTTTTAGTGGTTTACCTGAACAGTTTAATTGAGTAATGGGCAAAGAAACGATCCGCCCACTGCCACAATCGATTTACTTGCAGCGGATGAACATTGTTTGTAATAACAAACTGCCAGATATTAAGACACCAGATGACTCCTACCGAAAATAAAGGGCTAAATAGAGGTGCTCTACTTGAATGTAGGCGCAAGAGAAGATCGAGTATGTATCCTACGAATACCCAATCACCCATCTGCGCAAATGCGGATCCCTACTGCGCCCCAATTATCTACATCATCTACTTTGTTTTAGAAAAAATAAGCATCTCACTTAAAAATCGATATGAACCATTTGAAAGATAATAGGAACAACCTTTCATTTGGAAAAAAACGTCTAGGGTGTTTTTTTTGTCGTTGACCCGAACAGTTAAGCAACGACCAAAAAACGACAATCGCTCCCTCAATCATACGTTATCTGTTTTAAAATTGGAAAGGAAGTTTTGAAGTGGTTGATTCCCTGAACAGGCTAACATAGCTCTCCGGTGGAAATTAATCTAATAGATTGATTCAGAGAATAGGAAAGTAAGTGTACGTAGGCGAGGAAATGATTATATAAATTAAGGCATCAAATTTCCGGACATTATGTACAGAAGCATTATACGTCAATAGCATACAATATTATCTCAATATGTCGAGGTAACATCTCAATATAATGAGATATTTTCTCAATTTATTGAGATAATATCTCAATATATTGAGATGTTTTCTCAATACATTGGGAAAATATCTCATTATATTGAGATGTTATCTCAGTATATTGAATTGTTATGTGAATATATTGAAATGTTATCTCAATATATTGAGAAAATATTTCAATGTATTGAGATATTTTCTCAGTATATTGAAATATTATTATCTCATTATATTTAGATGTTTAAAGAAAATGAGGTGGCACCAGGGCGTTTTGATTTTGATAATTTTATTTATTTTAAACTTTATCAATCTTTTTCTGGTATTTTAGCTCTGTTCCTTATGACCTGATGCAGTTTATATTTTCACGTATGTACCTATCTACGTACTTACTTTACTTACTACATTATGGTCTTTATCCTGGTTCGATACCTAAGGTAGGCAGCCGTTTTTGTCCATAAATTTTGAATTCCTGCACATAAAATATCTGTTGGACTGTTTGGAGGGATTATTGTAAAATCTCTTATCTTCGTCCTGGAGGGTACAATTTGGGTCTTCAGGAAGTGAGGCAAGTTTTCGAAAGGTCAGGTAAATATTTTCTCTTCGTTTCGTGTATAAATAACGGAATTCTCCATATATTTGCTAGTTACCTGCAGCCGAATTTAGTTAACGCAGTTTCTCATCTTGATAATTAACGTGAAAATTTGTTTATTATAACTTTTAAGAGGTTGTGAACTCTAAACTTTTAATTATTTAAGTAATTCATTTACTTGGATTTATTTGTTGACGTAACTATTTCTCACACTGTGTTGATTAATTTGAAGCTTTTAGAAGATTGATGACCTACTTTGTGCGTGAAAATAAGTAATTTTATTTTGCATTTAAGTAATTTGACAGTTGACATTCTTTAGATGATTGCATATTTATATACAATTTGCATTGGTTCTAAAATTATACAATTGATATAGTTTGCATTACACCTTAAAGCTCTTAATCGAACAATTCAGTGTTTTGTTGCAACTTGTAGTTTTTCTCCTCACAGCTTAGATTAGCAAGTGTTTTGCTTAATTTTAAACGTAATTTACTACGTTGTAGCCAATTCTACATTTGAGCTTTTACAAACAGTGGTTTATTAAAATCACAAGGTTTTGATATTAGTTAGTTTTAATTGTTTTTATGCTACTTTTTGTGCCTTGCTAGTTTCTCCTTGTTTTTTTGTGTTTAATTGTTTTGGCTATTTTATTTAATTGCATTTTTGTGTGCATATACTTTCTGATATATTTTTATAACGTAATTATTTATTGCGCTAAATTATCGACCTTTTATTTGCTGTGTGCATTTTTATAATTCTGCGCTACGATTCTTTTTTAAATTATTTTATTGTTCTACGATAATTTATGTCATTTATTCGATTTGACTACGGTGGTTTTAATATTGTATCATGGTTGAAGAGGAACTTTATATAACCTGTTGGTTGCATCAGAGCCGGCTCTAGGCAGGTGGAGCAGTTGCCCCCGGGCGGCTTCATTCAAGGTGCGGCAATAAATTTAACATAGGTAATAGCTTTTGCTAAAAAAAATTTGATATCAAAAATTCAGCTAAACAAAATATGTTAATTTAATTTTTAATTTTACAGCTATACCAATGCAATTGTAGCAAAACGAAATAAAATTACAAAACTTAGGTATCTTTTTAAAAAGAAACTTAAAACGTTCAACACAGTTCAGCCGAGTGAGCCTAGCAAGATTCGGTTACAAAACAAAAGTTCCGGTAAGAAAGAGTCGGCGTAAATTAGGTATCGCAAGTGAATTAGGTGTCAAAATATTTATTTTACTTTTAGTATCTGGATATCTCGATTGCGCTTCTTAAGTTTCTTCGAGAAACAATGCCAGAGTAGACCTAATCAATTCTATTTATTTTATCCCTGCGCGCGTACAGTCTATACTTATTTGTCTACGGTAAACAAAAAAAGACAATGTTTTAGTTTAAAATTAAGTAAGATAAGTTAAAATTTACTTAAAATATGCCTAATATTTGCCTAAAATCTATGTTTGTGTAAAAAGATGCGGTCGGGGGGGGGGGGGGGGGGAACAATATGTAGATTTGCTCCACTATTATTTGCTGCTCGAGCCGGCCCTGGGTTGCATGTATAACTGATTTTTGCTTATTTATTAAATTTCTCATAATTAATCCTGATGTTGTTTATTTTGGTGTTGTTTTCTATGAATTTACCTCTATTTGGATCCGGTGAAGCTGTAGGAGTTGGCTTATTGCGAATTTGTCTTAAAGATCTTGGCGTCCATTTCATAAATTATTGCAATCTAATTTTCCGGTCCAATTTTTCCATCAAGACCCACCCCATTTGCATGAGCAGACGAATGACGCTGCCACGTAAACTTTCCTAGGCCCATATTGTTTTTATTTAAAGTGGCATATTGACGGGCTGGGCATCAAGTTTTAGGAAATTTAAAACTATTCTAAAATAGCCACTAAAAATCAAAAAACGATTGACAATCAAAAATTGTTATTTATCTAAACCTGTTTGGTGTGACTGTTTTCCCTGCATATTTAGGAAGATTTGGTTAAGATCATTAAATAGATAAGTTACAGGTGATTAAACACGATAAAGGCGATTAAAGACTGTAAGATGCAGCTCTTCTTGACTAACTGTTGATCGCTTTGATCTAAGTACTGTAAATTTGATATGGAGTCATCCGTAATAAGTTGCTATATGCTGTATAATTTTATCATACACGGTTTTATACAACTACCAGTTACTTGAAGGTCACGCGACTATTCAAAAATGTTCTAATTGGAGAGTAGTCACGTGACCTTGAAATTACCAGTTCCATGAAACTAATTATGATAACAATTACCTGTTAAGGGTGACTCCATATCAAATTTGAAGTACCTAGCTCAAAACGATCAACAGTTGTTGAAGAACAGCTGCATCTTAGAGGTCATATTTAACCGACTAGGGTAATACAATTTTCTATTTAATGATGTTAAAAAAATCTTGGTAAGTGTGCAGGGAAAAAGGTATTCTAACAAAACAGGTTTTGATAAATAACCACTTACTGACTGTCAAGTGTTTTTTTGATTTTCAGTGGCTATTTTGGAAGAGTTTTATCCATTTTCTGGTTTCTATTCTTTGCCGGTAAAGTATAAAATTTAAATATTGTGTACCATTCCTAGGCATACTATATAATGACCAAACATCTTTGATCTTAGGCGTCGTATAAAAAACATATTCTACTGATTGTAAAAAAAGCATTTCATGTAAGGCCAGTTTTGTTTTTAAGTCTTTGGCTTATTCCTAGAACTTGTAGGTAGGTTAGGTGACCACTAACACGTTTCCTAAGTTACTTCTGGTATTTTATATAACGTCTAGTTATTTTTAAATTTGTCTGGGCAAACTACTACACCTATTCATCATTAACTGTCATGCATTGTATAACATACCTAAGAATTTTATACATGGTTTTTTACGCTTTACCGGTAAAGTATAAATTAAATGTTGTGTACAATTCCTAGGCATTTTATACAATGACAAAAAACTTTGCACAGTATGAAAAACAGTTTTTTTACATTCACTGACTAGGAATTTCATGTAATGCCGGCTTTGTTTTCTGAATTTTGTGAAAAAAGGGTTGTTTCGCTTTGCATCCATCCTCCATCTTATTCCTAAAACATGTTATTAGATTAGGTCACCACAAACAAGTTTCCTAAGTAAATTTCGGTGTTTCATATAACGCCTAGATATTTTATATACTGCCTGGGCAAATTACTGAACATAATATTAAAATATATTTTTTTTACTTTGCCAAAAACGGTCGGGGATTGTATAGATTACCTAAGAATATTATAGATATAGTTTCTGTAAAGTATGAAATTAGATGTATAGAATTCTTAGGCATTCAATAAAATGACAAAATATCCTGCGCAAAGTATGGAAAAAGTCAATTGCCTAGGCAGTTTATTTAATACCGGCTTTGTTTCTGGCAGTTTGTGAAACGACGGTCGTTTTGCCCGCATCCTCCATCTTGGGTCATTTCTAGAACATGTGGTTAAGTTAAGCTGTTTATCACTAACGCAGTCCTAACTTAATTTCGGTATTTTATATATTGCCTACACAAACTACTTGATATATGAAAGTACATTTTTTATACTGTATCAAAAACTGTCAAGCATTTTATAGAATACCTAGGAATTTCATATATTGCCGTGGTTTCTATGCTTTGCCGATAGCATAATATATATTATATTCATTAGCTTAAATAGAAAAACTCTTGAAGTGTATCAACTTAAATAAGTGGTAAACAAAGCAAAAAGTAAAGAATGGTCGTTTCGACATAAAAAATTAATCGTTCTTCTTGTTAAAGAAAGGAAAAATTCTAAATTTCTAACTTATTTATTGTGCAATTTAATGGAATGCGAATTGTACTTTCAGTTTGATAATTTCTTGTTATTTTTATGTTATGTTTCGGTCAGTTCATATCTAACTAATTGTATTTCATGCTAAAATCATTTTTGACGTTATTGTTCAGATCTTATAATTTTACACACTTTAAAGTTATACCGTCTGAACTATTCAAATTAGAAATGTTTGAGGCAAGTGTTTGCTAAAACGGTCAATTTGGAAGCACCCAGACGTATTGTTCTTGTTGTTAGATCGGCCATCTTGTTGCGTATCTGAAAATGTAAATTAGGGAAGCGGTCAGGGTTAACGGAAAACTTTCTTCTGTAAATTTACTTAGAATTGTGTATTCAGTTTGTACAAAGTTTTCATCAAACTAAATTTGATTTATAGACGGTCCAGTACAGATCTATTTTTAGAAGCACTAGTCTAAACAAAGTTTCACCGGTTTTTTGCTCTCATTTTTCTAACGTAAAACGAGAAAATAAGAAAGCTTTTTTCGTTGTTTCTTCTTCCTATTGTTAGCAGATGTATCATTCTGCAAATATTGTTTTTTATTAGGTTTTTACGTTCATAACCGGTTGAAATACATGAGAAAATAAATTAATGTTAAAGCTTCTTTATTTTTCTAAATTTTAGGAGAATGAGGCTGTAAGCCCCATTGTATTGTCATCTGCAGAAATATTTACACAGCCTCGTTTTACTTTAACATCTCGATTATTAGATTATACCACTTTATTAAAATGAAAACGCGCATATTTGTGTAACGCTCGCATTATATACCGTAGTTTGTTTTTTTACCGACAGCGTGCAACTCTTGTTTATTTTGCTGAATAAAAACTTGGTTGCTTTGAAACGCGTGTTTGGACCGATTTTACATATTTTCCGCTTTCTATGCCAGTAGATTCATTATAACCACCGTTGTTGTGACCTGAAACAACTTCTCAATCACAAACTTACAAGTGTGGATGTAAGGGCGAAAACTTTCAGGACAATAATGATTACTTGAGGCAGGAAGTTAAAGCATAACAAACGTGATGCTAATTATGTCGTTATATTTCTCGACAGAAGCGGGGTAACTAAGGAAACAAAATAATGTTGGAAAATCAACTAAACGTTATTTACTGTAAAATAACTTTCGTTTTCGCGCTCTCGATATAATGATCACATGTTATACGATGCTTGCAAGGAAGTTTGTATTTTTTTGTTTTCAATTATATCTCCTTTTCCCTTTCTTTATCTCAATTATTTTATAATATTGTTTTTTGCAGCTTTTCAACAGTTACATTGACAAGCTTTTCCGTAAAAGAAAACTGGTAATAGGACGTAATTTTTCGATTCAAATCTATATTTCTAAGTTCAAAAAATATAGATAGATCCTATCGCTTTTGAAGAAGAAACTGCACATATATTGGCTTATATTAAAAAGAAAATATGATTTCACTAGCGCTAGCCTGACGCCACTGTCTTCCAAGCTGAAGGTTGTAAGTACAAGAGAACCTTCACAAGGGTACACAAACAATTATTAAGACCCTAAACTATTTCAAGATCAGTTTAAACTTGGTTCTGTGGTACATAAGACTTTGACTAGACTTGGCTTCAAAATTCGGGTCACACTACTATAGACAGCTATAACCATGGCAACATTAAAGGAAAGAGAAGCTCAAGCTCTTGCTTGATACACCAACACTAAGCCCTAAGCCGACCCTTAGCATGCTTCTGGTGAAGCTGAACATGGACAACTAGGCTCGAGTAGAGAATACAACCTAAAACAAAGCTTTTTATTGAAACACCTTCGTGGCAAATAGCTTCCTGTCCTTAATTGATGATGCCTGCAAAAATATACAAGTTATTAAAATACTTACACTTATTGATAAATGCAAGTAAATAATAATTCTGGTATGCCTGGGTTTTCCTGCTGTATGGGTGGTTTAGGACTACTGGATGTCGAGTTTCTGGGTTTTAAGCTAAGTTATTAGAAGACTTGGGCCAAAAACAAACTGTCATTAATATGTTCGTTTCAAGTTCGTCAATCTCAGGAAATTTAAATGATAATAACGGCAACCAGAAAAACTAGAATTAAAATAAATGAATTGTAAATAAGAAAAACAGGTTGAGCATTTCTGCAAAATTTCCTAAACAGATTTATATTCGGGACAATTTAACGCATTCAATTTTTAGGCAGGTTTTATAGCTACCTTGGAATTTGTTCTAAGAACTGTTTTTAAAGAGCAGTCATTTTTATCCAAAGCCCGATTTAAAAACAACTTTAGATTTTGATTTCCGAATTATTAAAAATAAACTTTGATTGCTCCAATATTCGAGTTTGCAATAAATTTAGCACGGGCGATTAGTGAAATTTAAATTTCATTTTAATTAAAATTCAAAATAGTTGGCGGATTCTTTGAAGGTTTTAAAAAACAGTGATTTGTGCTTCAAATTTTAATTTAAGGATAACTTTGGACTTTGATTTCTGGCATTACCTATCACAAATGAACTTTGATTGTTATAATTTTAGAGTTTGCAGTAACTTCAGCACGGGCAATTGGTGAAGGTTATATTTCATTTTTAATAAAATGCAAAATATTTATCGGGTTATTTAAAGGTCCCCTAGGTACCTTGGAATTCGCTCTAAGAATTGTTTTTAAAGAACCGTGATTTTTACCCTAAGCTAGTTTCAAAGATAACTTTAGATTTTGGTTTCTAAAATTATTATAAATAAACTTTGATTGCTTCAATATTCGAATTTGCAATAAATTCAGCACTGTTAGAAAAGTTCTAATTTCATTTTTAATGAAATTTAAAATATTTGCGAGGTTTTTTGAAATTATTACAAACCGCCTATAATTGCTCTAATACTTAAGTTTGCAATAAATTCAGTTTTCTGTTTATATAAATAATTGTTAGTTATTTTCTAAGAAATGTTACAAACGAACTTTGATTGCTCCAATATTCAGTTTTAATAGGACCCGATTAGGACTAGTTAGTTTTTTAGAGTTCAAATGGAAAATTACCTAATTTTTGAATGGGGAGCGCGTTTTACAGGAAAAATGAGGGAGAGGAAACTACTCCCACTTTCGAATGCGTGTTCAGACTCAAACTACTTAGAAGTGAGAGGGGTTAACCAACTAGTTTTGAGTAAAGTTTTACAGGTTACTGGAATGACCACAGCAGGGACCAAAAACCAGTTTGTACAACTTTCATGGCAACACGAGTTTATAAAAGCTTATAATTATCCCGAAAACTGTTAGATTTAGCAGCTTTCAACAACAGTACCTTTTTGCGCATTTTTGTATGAAAAATAATATTTTCAAGGCGTAATTTTAACAATTGTAAAGAACAAATATATTCCGTAATCCCCTCATATGAGGCACCTTTGGTATTGGTACAACTATTCAAACAAAAATTAGTAGAAATACTAAACTAAATAAGTAATGCTGAAATATATAATTTCATAATTTTAGTGCAACTACTGCAAAAGCTATCGACAAAGTGATTAGATTGTTCCGTCTTTAGGAGGGTATAGCTCCGTAACGAAACGTTTTCGGACTCATATCTATGGAACTACTTCTTTTGGTGCCTAGAATACGTCGTATAAATTTTGTACTTTAGTTTTGAATCACGCTGCACCTACGGGTTTTTCGTTATTCCGTACAAATGTGAGAATACTCAAAACATCGGTTTTGTATGTTATTGCTGACTAGTTCAACTGTTGCAGAAATTAATATGTTTCGCAGGATTGCCATAAATTAAAGTTTTGAGTAGTAGCATCACTTTGTATAACCAAGTCGTGACTTCATAACAACGATGGAATTTTCGTGGGGTCCTATCATTTATATTAGATTGTTTATGTAAAGTTTATTTTAGCAAATTTTCTTCACACATTTTCTTCCCGGAAAAGGCAAAATTAATGAAAGCTTTCTAAACCACTATTTATACACGTATAAAATACGTAGACGGTTAATATTTTAATTAAACGCGAATTATCCTGTTACCTGCAACTCCTGAACTAAGTAGGTATAATGTGCGTTATAATGGCTGCTCGCGTGTAATTTATTGTTTGTATTAAGTACGTTGTTGATGGGTTTCGTTATGAAGTTGTAAACTTTGTGAGCACATTACGTATTCTGCATTTTGGTTCGGTTCGCCCACCTACCTCTTATTGATTTCCTTCCGTCGTTACAAACAAAAGCATTAAGCAACTCTTTCTACCTCAGCTTTTGATATCATCAAACGCTTCCTATATAAAGCTGCTTACATTAGATTCTTTTAGAAGGGATATATTGAGAAATGTGTCGAATAGCTTTCCATTTCGGAATTTTTAAAAAGGTGCTATATTTGAAATTTAAAATAGATAACGCACACTCTTTACTATTTTTACTTTTTTCTATTGAATATTTGGCACAAAAAAAACGGAAATGATGCTAATATTTTACACAATACTGAAGCAAAAGAAAACAGCTCGCAACTATTCAATGTTGAAATGCATTTGACTGAATTTACCTCTTTTAATTACTGCGATTCTTGGCAGCAGAATTTTACCCTTGAACAAAATTAACGGCGTGTACTTAAATCAATTAAGAACCAGAATAGATTATTGCGTAGTAAAATACAGTAAATCTAATCTTTTCCATGTTTCCTCAATACTTCAGTTAAATATTTTAAATAGTCTAACCAAGTTCACCAAAAACGTTTAGGAATTGCTATAAACAGACTCGTCTTTAAAAAGGATATAAGGTTCATTTTTAATTATTTTTATTTATTTAAATTCCACTTTTTCATTACCCCAGTTGCGGCGTTTAATAGATTTTTAGCTAGCAGTTAGGGGCCGTCATTAGTTATATGTTATACCATGAGTAAATTGAAAAAACTACCGGGTTCAAATTATGAAAGCTTGTTGCATAGCAACGACTGTTTGTATTGCATCAAGAAACATTTTCTTAAGCGAACCAAGCGCGAGTTGTCATGAAATAAACTTGAGTAATTTACCCCGATTATGTTTCAATTCACGAATGGTTTATAGGGTGGATTATTTCACGCAAAACACATCAAATTGATTTAATTTTTAAACATATCCGACAAAAACACATGACTAGTTTGCTTAAATTTTAACGCACTGAAAATTTTGTACGTCAAAGATATTCGGGTTAAAGTTTTCTGCTGTAAATGCGACGCAATGATTGGTCGATGTATTACGAATGGAATATTCTACAATATTTATTCGCCCTTGAAAACAAATCCATTCCCAAAGGGGAGCTACTTGTTAAAAAAAACAAAAACATTGTATTCTCCGCAGGAATTCCTGTAGAGAAGACAAAGCTTTTGTTTTATTCTATATTTATTTACGTTTATGTCTGTTCATTACGTTGTCAGATATTAACTTCGATGTTTTTATAACCAAAAGGCATGGTCTTGCTACGAGTCTGTGAAGGGCTTTATTTTTGAAATTATGCTTGGGAAAATATTATTTTATATGTTGAACTCACGCTGCTTATTTTGTAGTACTTCCTACAATTTGTATTCATTACCGGACGTCTTTACCTTCATGGAATGCCGTTTTATTTTTTATCCTGAATTATGGAAAACAAAATAACATTTTCTTCAAGTCGCTAAATAATTTCAAAAATCAGTCAACAATTGAATATTAGACGTCACAAATTAAATTTTAGACGTCAGATCTTGATTTATTACCATCAAAAACTATTTTCTTAACTTTTTAAATTATCAAATTTCGAATCTATATTTTTAAAACGTGTAGCCATTTCTTTACACCTCTATTGCCAGAGTTCTACTTAAGCGATTTCAATTATTATTTTTTAAATAAAAGCTATTACTGTGTAGATGTACACAAAAATCTTAAATCTTAAAAAATTATAGCAAAGCCCCAATTTAAACAAACACATATGTACTTACGCTTGCAACTTGCATCGCCATCTGTTTCTTCCCGGTGTTGGTTTTCGGAACTACATACCCTCTCTTCACCCAAATAAAATACAACTAAACGCACAAATGGCCTTCGTGCTTAACATTGTCTACAAGAAAGTGTTGTAACTTGCAAATTATTTTGCAACAGTACTCCAAAATTTTTCATGTAAGAAATTCATTTATTAGTTTCAAAAATACAATTTATGACGTCAAAAAACCATTTCATGACGTCTGAAAACCGCAATTTAAACTAAAATAATAAAACAACGTAAAATTTGTTCGTAACTGTAATTAAAGTATTCTCATACGCCAATAAATAAATTTTTGACGTCGGCAAATAATTTTGAACGTCAATAATTGATTTAGTGAGGTCAATAATTAAATTTTGGACATTGAAAAATGCTGCCACCTAACGGAATTCTTATGGTAGTAGTGCGGACAAGAACCAAACTGCAAATATTGACTAATTTTGAGCCAAATGAAGGCGCACGTACAAGGTACATTCTCACCGGCTTGTCAAAGTACTAATAACACAATAATTATTAACAACGTGGCATGTGCACTACAGCGAATTGGTGATGCGTTTGTCATAAAATCACAACGTAACCGTGCTTGGGATGGTGCGTGTAAACGTTGTATAACGCTATAAAACTAGCATAAAATGCACTCTTGTGGCAACTTAATTAAATATGGGCAATTAATTTGGCGTGGCAACCGACTAAGACTTTGCTACTACGCTAACTAGGCCGTTAGATGGCAGCATTTCCTGGCGTCATTAAATGTTTTTTTGGCGTCAAAAACGCATTTATTGAGATCTGAAAGTAGCTTATTATTAAAGAATATTATTTTTGTCAATTCGTTATTTAATTATAAATTATGTAAGCGATTTTCGGAAGTAACTACATAATTTTCTGACGTCAAACGTGTTTTTTAACCCTAGAAAATTATTATTTCATAGATCTTTTACGAACCTGTCAAATGGGTGGAAATCTTACGTTTGTCGAACTTCAAGTCGATTTCTAACTTGAAGCGAATCAGCATTACCAGTCTATAAATTGTTTTAGAATGTCGATCCAAAGACTACTGGCTTATAATTTGCTTATCAATTGTGTAAAGTAATTGTAGCAGATTTAATATTAATTGGGTGTGTTCTACCTTATAAACTATGCAACATTTTGCTTAAAATTATACAGTACCTTTTGAACATGCGCCCACTACATATTTATTCGCTTAATTAGAACACGATATTATTTTATAGCTGCTCTACCTTCAGGTCACGCTTAACTTCTTAATAAGCCCTAACTTTGCTTTACTGCGGTTTCATTGTGCTTAAAGATTAAATAGGCTTTACAAATAAGGTTGCTAAAAATTAGTTATTTAATATCTGCTTGGGATAGCAATCAACAAAATCAGACCTCTTTAGTCGGAAAGCAGATATCTGGATAAAACTTATAATCTACACAATTATCGTGTTTCTCTTTTAAACATCTAAAATTATCTTTTCGAGTATATGGATTAATAAAGGATTTACTCATTCCCCTTTCCGTTATATAAATAAGCAAATCTAGCAATATCCGGCGTACTGTTCATGTATTGTTTGTTCTTTTTTAGACCGAAATGTGAGCTTGGTACATTAAATTTTAATAGAGATGTTTTATTTCAGGACGCGCCCAAGCGGGTTCTGAGCACAGTCCCTATTGGGAGCAGCCCTTTTCTCAACCATACTTTGATAATTCAACTCGCAGAGAAGTAACAACTACCGTTGGTCAAACTGCTCATTTGCATTGCCGGGTGCGAAACCTTGGAGATCGAGCTGTAAGTATAACTTTTAATTTTAATAAATTTTTGCTGTACTTAGACATGGTGTAAAATCTCCAAAAAGAAAATAATCTGTTTTCACGTTGACATCTTGTTAGATTAGCGATTGTTTTCACTTAACAAGCCGTTTTTCTGATTCAATTCCGGCAGACGTGTTGTTCTAAAGTTGCGAGTTGCAAAATTAAGCAGGATTTAAAAATTAATTTAATAATAATAATAAAAGTTTCGATTTTTGTCCCGCTGCGACATACGCTTTAGTTTTTGAATCTGTTGTAAATTCCACTTTTTTTTATTTTTTAACTTTGCAAAAGTTGCTACTTCACCTCATCTTCATAGTTACTTCATTAAAGTTTCAAAGAATAATAAATTAACAATTTTGCTTTTAAAAATGCATGACGTTGATAACAAAATAAGATATTGCATGTGTAATACGAATTTTAACTGGCAGTTTTATTAGTGAACGTAAGGAAGTTACATAGTTTACGTCGAGGCTACCAATATATTCGTTAGGGTTTATTTTTGATTTTCATATAACTTTATCTCACAGCTGCCGTGCAAGAAGTTTATTAATTAATTCAAAGGCTGCGCTATATAAAAATTAAAATCTAACAATGTTCATGTAAATTGTGGAATTTTTAATCTCAAAACGCTGCGGTTTTATTATTCGCTTAAATCGATTCACCTCTCATTTGCACATCAGTCAAAGTTCTGGAATAAAGACATTTTAGAACGGATATTGGATTTAGTAGACATGGAAACTTTTAACTGTAAGCTTATTGTATGACTAACTTTAATCTGATCGTCGTGTGACATTTTATTAATAGGTTTGTGATATCTTAAAGGCAACTCGTGTTTAAAGTTGCGTCTTATTAAAATGGTTTGTCCTAAACGGAAATTTTATAGCAAATTACTTCGGAAATTACTTCTCATGTGGTCCTACTTTCAAAATGTTGGTATGAAATATAAATTTTGTGGTCGATAATATACTGATTAATCGTAAATTATCTTGGATATCCTCGTTAGGCTTTTGGTCACGCTTTGCTAAAACTGAGTACCCTACGTCAGCAAATTTAGAGCAGCGCAAGTTAAACGGAAACGGGACCAGTAAAATTGTCGAATATTATCTCTCACCGAACTGTTCGTTGTCCCATAAAAACATTGAAACTGCACGACGGTAGAGAGCGCGGATTACTGCTTATTTCGATGAAATTAATTGTGGTGGATGAGCCGCGGGTCGGGTTGGAGCAATAAATAAATTCTCGGCAACCCCCAACTAAAACCCTCTGGTTGAATAGCAGCTGCAAAAAACGGTAGTACATTGGAAATAGTTTTTATGAATTCTAAATATAATCTGCTTGTTCTCTAACATCTACTGAAACAATGTTAACTTAGGTTTATTGCCCATTTTTGTATATAACCAGAAAATGTTATTTCAATTTGGTTTCCTGCCTTCTTGGAAGTTTCTAATAAAATTTTTTAGAAATTGTTTACATTATTTAAATAAGTATGTTCAGATATACAGCCTGTTCACCTTGGTTTTGCCCACCATTGTAATCTCGAAAAATATAAGAGATACGAAGTTTGTTAAATTACAAAACAGGTTCGTATTACTATTGCTACGAAGAATATCTAAATCAGTTTCTTATGAACATGTTTCAGGTCGGATAAATCAACTGACACTGCATTTCAGGAATTCTATAGCATATTTTTTATGTCTAGAGCTGGGGCAGAGCCCTATTGAAAAATTGTGATCTTAACAAGGCTTTCGACTGCGTGGATCATGAGATACTTTCTAATACACTGAAATGTTATTGGATTAGAGCACTTGTGCGTAAATGGATGAAATCATATTGTATTAACAGACATCTAGTAAGCATTAAACATGAATATAATAAGGAAATTGAAACCGTACGTTCTTCAGAAATTATAATTAACATGGGAGTACCACAAGGTTCAATCTTGGGTCTTGTTATGTTCTCATTATACATAACATAAATGACTATCATTGAGTACTGATATGTCTATTAAAAAATTGATTTTATTTTTTTGTCTGTAAGGGTTGAGGCAGGTGTTTGCTTTGTTAGTATATAGGATTATTTCAATATAATTTGTGGGTTATGTCTTCTATAACTAATTTTTTCGGATGTTTCTATGCGGTAAAAAGTCGTAAAAACGCTCTCCCCTTGCTTCTCGAATGCTTCTATGCAGACATTTTCGTTCTCATCGTCTTTTTTCGGACCGCTCAGCAAAACTGCGTCAACTTTCGGCTTAGAATAGTATTTTTATTAATTTCATCACATATCATTGCTAATTCCGGCCTGTTTTTTGAGTAAAATTTTGAAAGCTGCAAAAGTGGCAATATTTTTTTGTTGTTTAATTCAATATTTTTTTTAAACGAGACCAGGCGACAAAAATAATATCCGATTTATTAATTAGCATAGAAATAAACAATTCTTATTTTTTTTGTGAAATGTACGACTTGTTCTTATCAACGGTACTATAGTATTATCCTAAATAATAACCAATTTCTTTATATTTTCATATTTTTTGTTATTTATACCTTTTAGAGCAATATTAAAATTTTCAATACTACCCTACGTTGAAATAACCACGAAAAACAAAACAGTGCAGTGGAAATCGCTGTGTATGCTAGTTCTGATAAATAGTAATATCCAAGTCAAAAGATTTATATCTCGTGCTTGCAGTCGCATTCCAGAAATTCTCAATTTGTGTATTTCCATCATAATACCACGACAAGTGGTATCATCGTATCATATATCTGCATTGAGCATTTGCACTTACCTACTTACTGTAAGGGGATATTGCTTCAACGCCCGCGTCCGAAATGCCAAACCCGACATTTTAAAATTGAAAAATCATTCGAATGCTTTGCTGCAACTTCCCGAATTATTCAGATAATCGAATAGTTTGATAATTTTTATTCAAAATATCCCATTACTAGTTCATTTCATGATTCCACGCCATGCGCTCTCGAGGTAATCCTGCTTCAGTGGTTGCTAGTTGATCTAACAAAAGGCTTTGGGCTGGTTTAAGTAAGGTTACGGTTTCCTTAGTCCGTGTATTTCATAGCGGGATCTTGTAGTTAGAGAACATGAAGGGATGTCACTTACTCCATTTTGCTCCATGTCAGGTTGGGCTTGACGACGGTTCCGAACAGGTTCACTCTGCATACCTGCGCCGTCTCTTTGTCATTTTATCTTCGTAACCATTTTCTCACCTTGTAGGAGGTTCGCCTTGCCAAGTGATTGGCTCTTTTAGTGGACTTTTACCACAGGCAGAGATTACCCTGAGACTATTCTTACACCCCGGTATACAGACGGGATTTATTATTATTATAATTGTTTTTCTTTTCTCGGGTTTTAAGGCGGTAAATACTTGCCGCAGGAGAACATTTCAGTTCAACCTATTATTATTATGTTCTCTTTCTCAGCTTAAAAGCTGGTTGTGAATTTACTAAGGGATCATTCCGTTCGTCTCTTAGTAAGCAAGAGTAGTTTGTAAAAGTACAATCTTTTGAAAAGTTAGTTGTAAGCCAACCGGCAATTCAAGATGTTAAATATTTATGGAAATCGTTTAGTTATTGCTCCAACAGATATTGCTATTTGTATTATGGCGATAGTGCTGACTTTTCACATCTTTTTATTTCATTAGCAAGCGTAGGTATTTATTTATTAATTATTATTATTATTTTTGTTTTCTTCTGGATATATACCTGTTGTTCGCAGTGAGAGGTGTGGCTCATGCTAGACCCGTGTTATAGCACTACAAGATTTTTAAAAAAATTAATATTTGTATTGTTACCTTTCTAAATTAACTAAAACTCAAACATGTCTGAACCACCAATAATTATATTTTTTAGACATAAATGACAATTAAAAAATTGCTAAAAAGTACAACTTTTGAACATTCATGGTTCTAAACCATAAGGATTTGATGTTCGTAAATCGAGAGACGACTGGTCTGACTACTTGCAGATCGACTGTGATAAACTGACTTCTTACCTAAATTAATTTAGTTTAAATACGTTTAAGTAAAAAGGGAGTAGAGATACTAATTCATAGTCGCGAGCTGATTATTACCTTAACATGTATTTATAATTTGTATTACTAAATTGAGTCATAATTAAATTCTGAATGAAATAAGTTACAATTCTTCTTCCTCGGTAATAATAATTAAGATGCTATTTATTTTGTTGATAGATTGCTTTTAAAATGCCAAGTTAGTTATTATGTTATTTTATTTATGTTCCAGCTTTATTTCCGTGAAGTGTATATTTATTGAGTATAAATAAAATACTTTTTACTTCAGCATTATTTTAACCTTATACGTATTTCCACATGTTTACATGCCATTGTCAAAGGTTATATGAAAAAGTAAACAGTTAGTCTTGTTATAGCAACAATAGAACTTGATGACTTAGTAATCGTCTGCAAATGACTTGATTTCTTATTCCAAAATGTCTAATAGAGGTGAATTTAAGACATCAATTTGCTCGTTCATTAACGTTACAGTTTTTAAAATGTTTGTGAATTTCAAAAGCTTCTAGTATATCTAATTTACGTTTATCTATTGCTATAAGAACACTAACTGTTTACTTCTTATTATAAGTATAATTTGATAATGGCATGTAAACAATGCGAAATACGTATAAGGTTAAAATAAATAAATACTTATTGTTGAAATAAAACGTGTTTTATTTATACTCAACCAAGTATATTGTTAATCATGTTTCATGACGCAATTGATTTTACTGAAGTGTCAGGGGAAAATTATGAAGACTTCTGCAAAAAATGATGTATCATTGCAAAGGTTATGTTTTTCTCTATCAAATGATATAAAAATTAAAGACAGCGAAAAGTAAAATAATTTAAAAATAATTAAAATTTAGCAGGTATGATGATGCCGTTGCAGTTTGCTGAAGGTTTTAGGTAAAAATACCAATTAATAGATTGGCTATAATAGAGTTTCAAGGGAAAACTGAATCTTTAGATTTCTTTAAATATTTTATGACCTAGTTCGCTCAAAGTGGCTTAAATAGCAAACTGATTTAGATATTCCTGACACTAATAAATACACAACGTATTGTAATTTCAGCGGTTTCAAACCTTGTATAGACCCCAATGATGAACTAAATAAAAGTGGAAGCCCTGTATATTAATTATATTTATAAATGTAATTCAGATATTAATAACATTAGTTAAAACAACTTTCTGTAGGTAATTCATGACATACGATGTGTATAATAATCAGTTAAATATGTTTTGAAATAGAACTGCTTTTGATAAGCTAAATCCAATAAGCCTGCAATACGAAATACGTACAAAGGGCGGCTACTCGGGTATTATTGGAATTGGCCTTATATCTAAAGCTCAGCTTTTTGAGAATAAAACATTGTTCAATTCCATCTTTAACTGTCATCTTTAATATATGTTTTTAGGTGTCGTGGATTCGTAAGCGAGACCTTCATATTTTGACCGTAGGAATCCTTACGTACACCAACGATCAGAGGTTTCAGTCACTTCACACAGACGGATCTGACGAATGGACGCTGAAAGTGACGTCCCCTCAAACTCGAGATACTGGTGTATACGAATGTCAGGTTAGCACAGAACCGAAGATTAGCCAAGCATTCAAACTTAATGTCGTAGGTAAGTAACTTCTGCTTCCGCTTTGTGTTGTAGTAAAAAGCAACCGGAACTATCTAGGCCTCTCCATGTTAGCTTTTCTTCTTGACCTAGAAAATAAGCTTTAAGTATTACTTGCTGCAGCAAATACAGTACACCTGTTTATTCACCGTTCCCTTAAAGGGTTTATTCAATGTTGACGCTATTGTAAGGTTAGATCTTGCCGCCACAATTACTTTTCTACCAGAGTTTCCAATTGTAATTTTATTTCTAGTTAGCCATATTTTTTTCTTTTAACAGCAATTTTTTTGAAAGCACATTTGTTTAATAAAAATATGAAATTTTTATCATATATAAAATTTTATTTTATTGTAAACTTTACAAAATACCCTAGAGATAAATTTTTATATTATTATATAACATACAATTTTCAAATAGTTATAAAATTTATAATGTATATTTAAAAAATAACGTAAGACAGAGACACATCCCAAACATGTATTGCCATCGAGGTGTCCAGACTTAACTCTTATGCAAAAAATGGTATTTGCATTTAGAATCAGGAGGTGCTTCAACTCCTAGCTCTGAATAACATTATTAAGTTTTTGTTGGGTAACGAAGTGTTGGTAATAAAAATGCAGATTTTAATTTGAAATTTTTGATGAATACATTAGACGATTAAAGGAAAATCAAACAAAATGACATTTTGAAAATTATGTGTGTGCCAAGCACCCCTTCCCCCCAGATCATAACTACGCCTATTCCGCTGCTTCTATCCTTTATCAAATTCAATGCGTTCAGTATAGGACTAGATACTTATCGTATGATTTCCGGAGCCGTTTAAGAACTCCTTGCTCGTCAATCAATATTCTGAAAACGAACGACGAGAATCTGCAGATTTCCTCTTTCACACGGTATTATAAGCGGAATTTTAACCAGCTTATTTACAGATTGTATTTGTTTTCCTGCACACTAATTAATACCAAAATTAAAAGGCTCTAAAGTAACTACAAAAAAATGATCGGTCCTTGTTTTATGTACCATTTCCTTCCACTAATGTGGATAATCTGAAGGATTGTATTGTGAGATCTCATCATAAAAGTGTCGTATAAGACAGTGGATATTTTTTA
The DNA here is from genome assembly GCA_958336395.1 of Ctenicera cuprea. NCBI lineage: Eukaryota > Metazoa > Arthropoda > Insecta > Coleoptera > Elateridae > Ctenicera > Ctenicera cuprea. The sequence goes on along the minus strand of OY284496.1, from coordinate 14,967,589 downwards.
AAGAAATCTGCCGTGGTATCACTTTTATGATTGAAATGGTGAACTCTTCAACCGAGTGCTTACGTTTCTCATCAAAACGTTAGTTCATGCTCTACCAGGCGGTTTGATCAAACTTGCTTTATCATACTTGACTTGCATGTATTCGATTTGCATAACAACAATAAATTGAAAAACACAGGGTGTTCTGAAAAAAGTAGTCATCAGTATTACTGTAGATTCTGGGTGTAACACTTACTCATTACGAAAGTGTTTGATTTCAGGATTATGGCGTTTTAAAGTAAACGGGTTTTATTTAATATCTTTAAGACAGTAAAATTTGGCATGCAAATATGATTTGACACAAGAAATAGTACCACAACAAGGTGAATTGCAAATCAGTATCATAGATATATGAAAGTGCGGCATATTTTTCCATTTTATTTAACTTGTAATTTTTTCCTAAAACTAGTTCAACTTTAAAATTGGTTGTAAACAAACTACACAAAAACTGCATTTTATATATTTTTTGTCAGACCAGCCGTTATTTAGGCTGAGAGCCATTTACACGTGCGGAACACTTTGATTTAAAAGTTCTTTTTACTTTTCATTGCTCGTTTTTTGCAAAATAAAAGCAAAAATTTACGTTATTTAAAACTATTTCGTAGATATTTGTATTATATAAAATTATCATAGATATTAATAATTAATTAAAACTATCTTTGATGTTCATAAATATTTATAATATTACTGAAATATTTTTTAAATCGCGTATTTGAAAATTTCTCAGAGATTATTTAAAATCATTTTAAAACACTCTCGTGTTGCAATTTGATAGTCGACGTTTGTTTGTTATAGTTCTCAAATTTAAAATATGTTTAAGATGTTTTTTTTGTGTTTAAAACATTTATTTGGAATTTTGTAAATAAACACATTAGCAATATCTTAGATATTTTTCTTTATTTTAACAATGGGTTAGTTGTTTTTAATAAAAAAGAATAATATCTTTAAGGTATTTGTAAATTAATTAATTTAAAATATTCTTGAAATGTTTGCGTTGTTAATGAAATTAGTGAAGAAGTAGTTCTATGTCGTTAAAAATGTCCCAAACATTTACACCTAATTTGTTTCTTTCGATTATATTATAAATATCTTAGATATTAATATTTACTTGAAAAAACTTCTGTACATTTTTTTATGTTTTAAAAATATCTATAGGATATTAATTAATAATTAAAATGTGTTTAGGATATTTCGAATTTAACTATTTAGGACTATCTCAAAGATACTTTCAAGGAATTTTAATTATGTTATAGATATTTAAAAAATATATATAATAAAATATATTGCATTGTATTCTATATTTTATATAAGTATAGTAGTATATAAATAACCTGCAAAACAAGATCGTTGTTAATTGCTGTTGCAGTCACGAAACATATACCATTAGTCTATTCTCTATTACTTAGCAGCTTTGCGCGGTGTAACACATCAACAAATGCATTATTAAATGGGGTTATAATACAGCAACGCAAATCGCAACGTTGCCAAACGTAGTTCCACTTAGAGGTAGTACAAACCATATAGAAAGCGGTAATTTTCCAATATCTTAGATATTCGATAATTTCTTTATATTAAGACATCTTAGATACTTTTAATTAAATTTATTGTATAATTAAATATAATTAAATTGCTTTAAATATTTAAAATATCTATAGCATATTTCTACACAGATAATTTAAAAAATTTCGAAGATATTTTTAAATAATTTAAAATATCTTAGACATTTTCAATTAAAATATATATAACAGTACATATTTATAATTTTATTTTTTTGAAATTCGCTTGCACTAAAAAGTAAAACGGTGCTCATATTTTGAAGTTAAATATCTCTGTAGCGGTTGGCCTGACACAAAATAAAGACACAGTTTCTTCTGTGTATTTTTGACCAAGTTATTTAAATCTCTAACTAGGCTTAGGAAAAAAATAAGAGGTTAATAAAACGAATGAAATAGCAGGAGAAGGTTGGATGATCAAATTGTTAGCTGGCCATCCTGATTTGAGGGTGCGTGAACCAGAAGCAACAGCCGGAGCACGCGCTATGCGTTTTAACAAAGCTGCAGTATCACAGTTTTTTTAATATATTATTGCAAATTATCGACGAGGAAGAATTTACAACTGTCAAAATTTGAACCAAACTTTGAGGGCCCCTGGGTTCCTCTACTACTCCTTACTTCAAGTCATATTTGCAAGCCAAATTTTAAAGGTATAGCGCAAACAGTTCTTAGGACATTAAATAAAACTTGTTTATTAACTTCTACTTTAAGATGCCATAACTCTTAAAGGAAACATTTTTGCATGTAGGTAAGTTTAATTAAATTGACATATTTTCAAACCCAGAATCGATGGTAGCCTTTATAGCTATTTTTTCATAACACTCTATAATATTTATATATAAAAACGATTTAAAGGGTACTTCTTGAATTAGGAACAAAGTTCTTCTTCTTATACTTTGGTTTCAACTCTTTAGATTTCTTCTTCATCTTTCTACGCAATAATTTTGGCTTTTCAAATATCTTAAATTTCACAGCCTTGAGTAGGTTACTAGCCTTTTTAACGATCCTGATTCTCCTTTCTCCGCCGGAATTGGCAACGGCTGCAATAAAACCAGTGGCGTAGCCAGAGTTCGTATACAGCAGGCGCTCAGCATAAAAGAAATAAAATGCACGCTGACTGAAAAACAAAAACTGGGGATACTAATAAATGGCTCTAAGCAAAAAAGCAAACTGCTGTAAATATGGAGGCATGATCTACACGACGCCACCAGTATGTTGGGGCGGTAGGAAATACGTTGTCATGGTAACCACGTACTTGCATCGAAAGCTAAAGCCAGATAAATTGCTGCACTTGACTATGTAGGCGCGTTGGATGAAGCCGCCATCGATTGTGTTTCTTGATAGTCAGTATTGAGTACCACCGATGCAGGTGCATATTGCGTTGTTATGTAACTCCGTTTTACATTTTAAGCATTAAATACAAAATAAATGTTTTGTGCTCCCATAAAGTAAAACTAAAAATTAAAAAGACAACGTGGTGCATACCAAATACGTATTTTGATTTTGCGATGTATCTCATTTATCGCAACAATATGTGCAAGTGTTTACGCTTACTACTGTCTGAAATATTTTGCAGGCGCTTGAGCGTATGCAAAAAGGATACTGGCTACGCTACTGATTATAGCAGTTAACTAAAACTATTTCTGTTTAATATTTGATATTTAAACTATTTTTTTTCATGGTGTAATCACCAACAGCCATAATACCCTTTAACAAGCACCAAGGTGCTTTTGTTATAAATAATTTATAACAAGGGAAAAGACTAAAGGGTTTGGGTATAGTTATTAATAAATGTTTAACTTTCTGTTTTTGGTTGACTTGATCTTTCTTTTTACTTGCTACCAACCACGAAATTCAGAAAACTTGTGGTAGTACAAATTTTTCAACAACTTCGCAATGAATAGAAATGTGATATTTAATATTGTTTGAATTTCACGCGGCTTTAAATTCCTTGACAAAGAATGAGTTACAATATTGTGCCCTTTTGTGTTTGTAAGATTTAATTTTCTTCTCTTGCATACCGCTATTTTTCAACGAACAATGCACTTGGAAACTCTCTTAAGACACGTATTGTACGATAATTCCCTTAATTCTTGGCTATATTTCCTACACGGCAAAATATTAGAATATAGGAGATGCTTAAAGGACCGTGCTGTGTATATATGAAATTCGTAGCCGAAGTAATTTTCTAAGCGAGTGTTCTTTTAAATAATTAATTAAATCTTTCAGTGTCAAAGGCGAAGATAATGGGGAACCCCGAGTTATATATCAAAAGTGGAAGCGACATTAATCTTACGTGTATTGTGCTGCAAACCCCGGATCCTCCGAGCTTTATATACTGGTACCGTGGAGGAAATGTCATTAACTACTCCCAGCGAGGCGGGATAAGCGTTGTGACTGAAAAACAGACGCGCACAAGTCGCCTCCTCATATCTAGGGCTTTACCTACAGACAGTGGGAATTATACTTGCTCACCATCGAGTAGCGACGCTGCTAGTGTGTTAGTTCATGTCTTAAATGGAGAGCAGCCTGCCGCGATGCAGCACGGCAATAATAGTAGTACGGCTATCTGCTGGACGATAGATTTCCTTCTCCTACTATTATTACAGTGTTTTGTGTTTGAAAGGTGAATACCGTAAACCTTACGAATTATGTGATTGAATAATATCAACGACGAATGCCCTTACTCACCCCTAAGGCATTCATTGTAAATATCATTGGATATTGACCAGTTAGATACTTGTATGTAAAATATATCATCTTGTTTTTGTTATTGTTCTAAATGTAGATTTTATACGTGTATAGATACTATTAGTTTGTTGTTAGCATTAGAATCACCAAACAGTTTTAATCATTAATGTGACCATTCCAATTCCTTTAATTAATTTTATCGAACCAAAGGGCTTCGTGTCTTAAACAAACCAGCATAGGCAGTATGTGCAAATTTTAGAACAGCATTCCTCATAGTGAAACCCAGCGCCTCCACCATTACGTCACACATTAATACTTTATACCCAATCATGGTAGAAAATAATAATAAAATGTAAATATTTGACGTTCCTTGTAGAGATAACAGATTTATCAGCTTTATTGGCTACGTTTTCAAAGAAATAGAAAGGCATTATTTATTTAAGGACAGTTGATAGAAAACAACGATTTTATCGCTTGTTTCATTATCAGGATTTGCACTTTTGTTCTGAAAACTCAGGATAACAACATAAACTGCGTTTTTAAAACAAGTCTGATTTACCCACCTCTGCTTTAACCTTTAATTTTCTTAGGAAAATTAATTTTCCCTGTTTTTCAACGTCGTTTAAAAATTACAACACTTCATGCTCGAATGTTACAATCGCGTTAAAGCGCCTAAAACTTTACGACTCTGCGACTTTGGCAGCGGGAATTTTCCTTCGCCGCGTAAATGCTTGGAAATTTTTAAATTTTAACGTAATACGCAACGTTTTTATGGTATTAGTTCTTAAAGAAGGCTGTTGCCTACGTTTTGAAAGAGAACGAACAGGATTATAATCTGTAAAAAGGCAAAAGACGAGAGGGAATTGTTTGTAGTTGACGGCTATTAAGCGAAAAGGGAAAAGGAAATAAAGGTGACACAAGGCAAATCTTTTATTTAAACAGCATTTGAAGCTCTCAGTTTTAAAAGTCAGAAAATGTTTTTATTTTTGCTTTTTAGTTAAAATTTTCCCTGGATTTAACAACTGCCGTCTAAAATATTTTTTACCACACCAAGTTACTCTACTTATTTGATTTCATAACTCTCTCTAGATCGGTTTTGTTACTTTCGGATTTTAAAAAGTTTAATTAGTTTATGAAAACAATGACAGCCCATTAATAGACCACACCAAAAATATTATTCAAAACAGGGGTTTAAATTTTACATTGGGGTAATATGAACTGTTTAATATCAAATATATTTCATACAACGAATATAAAATTGAACATCACTTTTACTTTCAATACTTCCCAAAGGTTACAAAACAGGCTGTCAAAATCTTGCGATAAAGTGGCCCTTCACTAAATTGTTACGTTTGAAAATGCAAAACCGTAAAGCTGTCGCTTAACGACACGCACGTTTGAACGCAAGCGATCCATGAAAACATGATCGACGTTAGTGTTCACTTCACTACATCCTTGCGCGATAGCGACTTTCTAAAAAAGATTCTTAAGAAGAAAATTCGGTTCTGTTAATGCCTTTATGCTGTTACTTTCTCTGGCAGCATTTTAAACTTATACAGCTCGCGTTGAACCCTTGCTCTATTCCAACATAACATGATGATACAGAACAATAATTGTGAGCTACGGCTAGCTCATCAAGTAGCTTACCATGTTAACTTCACAGTCTTTTTCAGCAATCACTAAGAACCGAACAAGGACGAAACAACAGTCTCCAACTATCAACATTTGCCCTTGAAAGTTCTTGAAGGGTTAATCATATTTTCTTAAACACAGAGTTGAAGTTACTTAATTAAATTCTCGTTTCACTGATTTTATATATGTGTTTTTTTCCAACAATGCTTGGTCCTAAAGGTAAAGATTTTATGTTAGTTCGCCTTGGATATTTGTCTTTTTGCCCTGGGTTTCACTTTCTTTGCCTCGTTTCAATTAAATTAAGTAATAGACTAAAGCTAAATGGGGAGAAAAGGAAGGCAAGTGCTTAAATCCGGATAAATGTGTAGGAAAAAATCCTGAAGAGGTTAAACCTTAGAGGCTTTTAGAGTTTTATTTATTTGGGTCAGTTTTTTTTATTTTGATTTGTATCTCTTTCTAGTTGTAATACCAGAATTTACAACATTTTTTTTAAATAATCGTTTAAAAAACTCTTATTTTGTACAAAATATGCCAGTAAATGTTTTGTTAAGTGATTCTGTATAAATATACAGCGTACAGCCAAAGTGGGAAACCGAGTCGTTTACGTTTAAAGATATTTCTAAAAACATCTTATGAAAGTTTGACGTGGCCAATGCATTTTAAACCGCCTATTTTTATTTTATCAGAGTATACTTCATTTAAATCACTTGATATCGATTAAGTGATTTATAAAAAATCATGATTTAAATCAAAATTTTAGAGCCAGTAAACCAAGTACCAAACTTGGAAATGTACACTCTACAGACTCTGCATGACAACAGGGTGCAAAGGACTGTGGATTTAAATAAGTAACTAAACCTGGCTACCTCATTTAAAATGTCCAGTTGGGTAGTTTCTCAATTTCAATTGCTGCTGTTGAGAAACAATCTAACAACAGAAACCGAGAAAATGGTTTTAGATTCAGTAAAGCATGGACTCTAGTAGTTCATCCTCTAAGGACTCTTATACATCATCGATCTCACGATTACGCTTCACTCTGAAAATGCAAGCTGCAATGTCTTGCGTAGCGTTAGTTTGTATTAGTTCACAAACGGCTAACAGGCATAAGCTGATTAAGTATTATTGTCTTGGCAACCAAAATACATTAAGCTCAAATCCTTGTCCGCCTCAAGGTTTAATTAATCTAAGTACACGGCCTTGTTTAGGCAGGCAGGGCGCACTAACAACTTGTCGCAAACTTCTAGAGCAAATGTTTGTAAAGGCAGACAAGCTACAAATCGGTCCTTACCTGAATATATGCTGGGTGTAATCCCCAAATGACGACGCGATCTAAGCGGAAAGTAAACAGTAAAATTGACTGTTCGATAAAGCGCGAAAGTCTCAAAGAATATATATTATGCATATATTCAATAAAACTAGTATAACTGAGGCCCATTCTGCACCCTCTATTTTTTGACGCGATGTGCGGCCGCATGTCCCGAAGACCCCGTTACCCAGGTACAACGAAAATTTATCGTTTCAAAAATATTTTTTTAAACGCAAAATTTTAAAACTTAGTAACAGGGTATGATAAAGGACGCTAAGGGAAATTGAAAGTATTTCTAATAACTTTAGAAACGATTTTTTTTTAAATTTACCCTTTAACGTTTTATTATCAAAAATCAGTTCTCAGATCCGCATAAGCTTTGGCTTTTGTAATAGACCTCGCGGTACACAATTTTACTGCGATAATTTTTTGTGATGTCATATTTTTTAAATTTTGGCAGTTTAAAAAAATAAAGCTCAAAAACTGGCAACACGGTTTTTTAAATGTTGTAGGGTCATGTAAGCTACAATTCGGTTGCTATTCCAATCGGGTAATTTGTTTGTAGCGGCTTCTATAAATTTTTGAAAACCGAAAACCCATGCGTGTTTAATAAACAATGAAAAAAATTTATTATTGTCATACGCTCCTGCTATAGTGGTAGCAGTTGGGCACTATTGCTGCGTGAAACGTTGATATAAAAGTTCTTTTAAGAATATAAAATTTTGCGTTTTCTAAAGTATAGGAAAGTCCAGACGAAGTACCTGGCGCATTTTCTTTATATACCGTCGTCTGTTTATTCAAATGGCAACACAGTTTTTTCTTGCATTAATTCCGAAGAATACAAATACTAGATCCAATTAATTACTCTACCTTATTTTTCAGTTATTCTATTAACAAACTTAATATGACAACGATATTTTACAGCAAATGGTCACACCTTGGGCCATTAATTTGAACGCGATTAGATATTAAGTTGGGTGACCGTGCTGGCCACTTCCTAGGTCTAATTTCTATTTTACCTGCTGGAGAGTATTAGATAATTTTTTAGTAAACTATTTTATTGTTTAGTTGCATTTTTTTTATTAAATATTATTTAATTGATGTTACAAAAAAAACAGTTGCATAGAACATAAAATTCTCCATGCCCTGGCATGAAACAAAATGCATGTTGCTATTTCAAAACCTTGTCGATAACGGAATATCTAAGAAAATAAAAAACAACCATTTAATTAAAAGTATTACACATTTCTTTTGCAATTCAACAGTTTAGAAAAAAAAACGACACAGTTTCATATATTAGTCCTGCACATTTTCGTCAGAAAAATGTCAAATCTAATTTTCTAGAAAATTTAAGTGATGTGTATTATTTTTAAAGTTCATTCAAGATTATATGATAAATGCTGTTCTAGTTACCTATTAAAAAAAGTCAATATGTGCTTAAAATTAATAGATTACGGCCTAAGATGTAGTAGTCAATAACCTTTTGCATCTAAATTTTAATTAATATTAATATTACTGCGCACACAAGCTAAACATTGTAGAAACACCTAAGCCCAAAAGTATGAATATTTAAGATCTTGAATTATTTATTATTTTAAGTGATACAATTACGTTTTGAACCATATCTGACTTAAGAGGCCTATTGAAGCCTGCGTAGATTAGTTAAGATACTGTGTGTTACCTGTATTACACATTCCGTTCCATAACTATAAATCGTTAAGTACATAGGCCACTGTGTATATGTTGACATATGTAAATATTTACGGAAGGTAGAATTAACAACCACTCCACATTTAACCTTTCCGCTTGTGTTAAAACAAATTTTAAACTTGAAATCTGTCTACTAATTCTTATTTTAAAATGTACTAGTTGACCAAATAGTTTTTCTAATATAATTATAATTTTTTGATGTACTATCAGTGGTTAAAATTTATTAGCATGTGATTTCGAATAAAACTGAATTTAAAATCTTTCGTTTGTGGGAATGAACAGGTTTGAATTATAATATAAATTATACGTTAAGTAAAAAATAAAATAATAATAATGTTACTGAATTGAATTTCTTGTGTTATTAAAAAGTAAATTTAATTTTAGTGAATCACTGAGGGTACAGAGAAAATATTTCTTTTCGCATTAACGTTAACAATATCTTTTTGTAATTAGATCATAAAAATATAAAATTTTACATAACCTGTATTTTGTGTACATATTCATAAAATAAAAACTTTGGACTTGAATTTTTTCGTATTTCTTCGGGGTATTTTCTAAGTGTTATGTTTCAGATTTAGTTAAAATGTTTTTTTTTTATAATTTACTAGCAAAAGGAACACAACTGCCGTCGACAAAAAGACATTACAGTCAGGTAAGTACAAAAAAAATTTCAGCATTTTGTTTTTGACAGGTACAAAGTTTTCAAGCTGCATTTTTTGTCTTTTTTCTCCCTACAGACTTTCATTATATAAAAGAACATTGTAATAAATTACAACGAGAAATTTTAAGAGCAAATAGAATCTGATGTTCCAGAACAAAATTTATTTCTTTACCAGTCTTATCAATATTTCTTATTCTTATTTTTTAACGTCATTCTCGAACCGGCGAACGCGGTGAAAGGCGACTATCAGATTAAAACTTTTTCTAGTTGGCGTACTAAAGTTCTAAGCAGAAAACTTACCTCAGCAGGTGCTAATAAGATTAAAATATTTGTTGGAAGTTGGAATATAAACGAGAAGTGAGTAACTACCTATGCACTTTGCACTGTCTGCAGTTATTAATTGAAGAAATACTTGTTTGTGGTTACATGAATTTTCTCCTCCTTAATAACTTTTCCCGGTTTTAAATTAATTAGACCGAGGGCAATGAAAGTATTCGAAGGTAAAGTTTATGTACGTGAAGGAACGTTTAAATATAATAAAACTTTTACCAATTATTATAATAACATAAATTTTATAATTTAATTATTCCGAGCGCCAGAATTCTGGTGGTATACAGGGTGTCCAAGATAAGGACCCCATATATGGGGATGTTGTAAACAGTAAGCTTTGATTAAACGAGAGGATAAAAAAATGATAACTTTATTTAAGTTTAAACTTATTATTATTATTAGGTCATGTTCTAAAGCTCCATTCCGTAAACTAGGAACGAATTATTAAGTTTCTATTAATTTTAGTTGAACATAGACTACATTCTGTCGTTGCTAAGGACGACCTACAATCGGATCACTACTACACAGCTTATTCTTTAACTTTATTATAACTACTACGAATATAACATAAAGTGTTCGATATACACCAAATAATGATTTTACGGGAATAAATACTTATTTAATAAAAATGTGTCGAACAAAAGTTGCATGCTTAATTACAAGTAACATTCGTACATACTCCGCTTGTTTTTTGTTTCCTATACTTTCAATATACACGGTGTATTAAAAATAAGTTCAAATATTAAAACCCGCAGTCGATTACAGTATATACAAACCAGAAAAAAACATTTGTTTGCTATAGGGTTCCTTAAGGTACGAGAAATTAATTATTGTAAATTTGGCCCAAAAATGTTTCGGTACTGCAGGATAATAATAAATCTTTAAGTTGAACGACATGTTATCGGTAAAAAAAAGCAAAACTTAATGTAAAAGTCAATCATGTTGTACAAAAACTTTCTTATCATTACTGTTATCACTTGCAAGGTAAGGTTTTACATTTTTGCTACATTGAATTTAAATTACAAGTTAGGTAATAAGTGACAATAACCTTCTATAGTTTAAATGCATTTTCTATCAATCTCAGCGGTTCTCAAACCAAATTTTACATTATACCATGTTTGTTAGTTTTACTTAAAACAAACTTAAAACTAAGGTAAATGATTTTTGAAAAATGAATGAAAATTTTCGAACTCGACATTTTGATAAGAATACATGTTTCGTACCTTCAGGAACCCAAGAAGATTATATTCAAAAATGTTTATCAGCGAGTGGGTGCGATCGTTACCTCTTATCTCCCTAATGGAAATTATGATGAGCTTTGGAAAGTGGCGGTTTCTCAAAAAATCTTCCACAAAGTTATCTTTTATAACAAATTTGAAACCGGAAACAGAACAAAGTTTTTGTTTGTAGAAGTTTTCTTCTTAATTAAAATTTCTTAATTGAAAACGGAGTTTGGAAGAATACCTTACAGCAAATCTAATAATTTTTCCCAAACTTTTGTACTTAAAAATGGCAACCTCAACAATTTTAACAAAATTTTGATTTTAACACTTTATTACTAAAAAACGAATCTACAAATCTAGACCAAATTTGCTGTAGCGATACCCCTAAAGAGGCAGAATATTACTATGCACGCGAATTTTCGAAGATTTTAAAATTGTGAAGTAAAAACTTACAAAACTTTGGAAATAAAAAAAAACGTTGCTTAAAAACTAACTTTTTTTTTCAATTTTGTAGCGCTAGGAATAAGCTACAATTTGATTAGTGTCTCAAACCGCTAATTTCTCAATTCATGCTTCTGGATTTAATAAACGGGCAACGAAAAAACATTTTCGGTGTATTTAAATTGCTCATGAGTGATAGTAGCATAATATTCACAACTTAATTTTTAGTTGCAGCAGTATTTAGGGGTATTAATTTTTCCCCTCGTATTAAATTTTTGGTTTCTGTTTTCTGTCTCTGGTTTTCTCTAATCTTAAGAATTATTTTACCAGAGATTGAGATTTTGACTTAATAGACCATAATAAGCCCGACATAGATCTGTTTAACAGAAAAGCGCGAACAACAGTGCTACTTAATCCTCTTCATTCCCATTGGAACATAGGGCATTCACGACATGTCTCCACCTCACTCGGTTTTGGGCCTCGACCTTGATCTGGTTCCATGTTTTATTGAGCGTGTTGAGTTCCTTGTGGACGCTTCTCCTCCATGTTTCCTTCGGTCTACCACGCTTTCTCTTGCCAGCTGGACTCCATTCTAGCGCTTGTTTAGTTATATCCCTCTGTTGTTTCCTTAGAGTGTGGCCTATCCAGCTCCACTTTCTTTTCCTAATTGTTTTGCTTATAGGTTCCTGGTGTGTGCGTTCCCATAGTTCAATGTTTGTTATTCTATCCGGCCATCTGATTCTTAGTATTTGTCTGAGGCATTTATTTATAAAAACCTGTATTTTGGATGTTGTCTTTTTTGTAACCTTCCAGGTTTCTGCGCCATATAAGAGTACACTTTTAACGTTCGTGTTGAATATTCTTATTTTGGTGTTTAGAGATAATTCGTTTGAGCTCCATGTTGTTTTTAATATATGAAAGGCATATTGTGCCCTTAGATAATAATGTGAGAAAGACCTACACTGAAACATTGACGAAGTATAAGGACCTAGTTTTCGATTTAAAAACCACCCACAACCTTAAACAACTTGAAATTTTGCCGTTCCTGGTTTCCACTAATGGGCTACTACAGAAAAGCTGTATACAAAACGTAAAATCACTTAACCTGCTAGCTGTCAAGATAGCAAGTATTCCCAGGCCGCAATACTTGGTACAGTTGGAGTAGTCCGCAGAACATTACATATCAAGCCTTGAGTGTCGTGCACTCCGGCTCTACCACTACCGAATAAACGCAGAAATAAAAAAAACTAAGCAAAGCACTTTGCCTGAACAATCTAATACTTATACATAATAATTACTTTTATATAGTGACTGGCAAAATGTGGCAAATATATGAGGAACATTTTTATTATTAGAATTTTCTAAAAGCCTTATTTTAGAGAACGTTTCTGCATCTTAGATAACCTAAAAATTGATTTAACGGAAAATTCAAAACAATTATATGAATTGGCGACAATCTGCCTTATTTGAGAAAATATCACGGGCAAAGCTTGAAACAACAATATTAATAAATTAAAAATATTTTTTTAAATATTTTCATGGTAAATCACCAAATCCCTATTTCATTTTTGGAATGAATCGATTTGTTTTTCTATTTTGGTTCTTTACTGACTACTTTATGAAACTCATTTGGATTTCATAAAGCAACTCCTAAAAGAATTCAAAATTTTATTTTATTAGGTTGGTGACAACCCTGTGACAACAAAACCTTCACGCGTTATAAACATAACCTTCAAATTGTAAGTTCTAAAAAAGATTATTTAGCGTATTTTCCGCTACTTTGCGTAGCTCGGGTGGGGTGCAAGATAATTCTTCTTCCATCTTATCTTCAAATCTTAGGTATTTTAAAAATTAAATCACTTTCAAATTGTTTGTCTAAATTTTAATTTGACAGTAGTTTGAATTGTTTGAAATGTGTTTTAAATGTTACCAACAGCCACATAACAAAAACAAAAAACCAAAAATTTTCCTAATAGATTATATTTTTAAATTAAAATATAAAATAAGGTAATTTTTAACTTTTTGGACCAAAATAGAAAAAATAGTATAAAATACACGTTTCATAAGACATTTAAGCGCACTTGTCCATTAGAAAACTCGCCGCAAGCGGCTCGTTTTCTAACTTGGACGCGTGCTCTAAAATCATGTCTTATGAAACTTGTTTTTTAATATACTATTAGGTCATAATCGAACACGGATTTTGTTTTTAGCACACTTGGAAGAACTAATTCAAAAAAATTGTTTTCTGTTAGACATAAAAAGATTCCTCAGGAATAAACTAAAACGAAAAACAGAAGCACAATTTACTTCACCAAAATTAGGAAGCGACGGGGAAAATGAACCACCCTAAATATTGCTGTACCCTAAAATTAATACAAGTACTTTACTCTACTATTACTCACGAGCAATTAGGCGTAAACATAAATTTTTTATCGTCTCCCGTTTATTAACTAAAGAGGTGGGAATTTTTGATTTTCAAAAACAAGTAGCAGATCTCACATACAAGTTAACGAACTGGGACACAAAACTACTCGTGGGTCATCTCTAGCTCTGTGAGCCTAGAAAATTTAAAAGTGGCCAGTTTTTTAGATATATGAAAATTTCAAATATTTGGAATTTACGTTTTCTACAGTAGCGGCGCCAAGTATAAAATTATTTAAAAACTAACATTTCATTTTGGTTCTACTAGTCACGGTGATCAATTCAGCTTAAGAAAACAGTTTTAGCGAATCCCGTTTAATAAAAGAAAAGGCACCCATTTTTGATTTTTAAATTGGTATAGAAGGCGCAAGCGCCATAGTGAAATTATAGCTTTCAGCAAAAAATCAAATTGTAGTCAATTTTCAGTTCTAGCAGCCTACAATATTTAAAAAAATCGTGTCGGCAGTTTGTGAATAATATTTTTTGAAAATTTTCAAAATTGTGGAAAAGCGCCATTGCGATTTTTCAAATTTTGAAATTTAAAAAAAATCGTAACAACTGCTATTTTGAAGCTAGAGAGTTCGGTAAAATTTTTCGATTTTTCTTAAGTTGCTTACTCAGATCCTGTGGTCAAGATTTCCAAAATTTAGTTTAAAAAATGCTAGCAAAAACATATCTACTTTGCGCTTCCGGTTTTGGAATTTTTTGAAAATCTTGACTAGAACTACAATTTTGGATATACCTCTTGATTTAAAATTTCATCAAAATCGCTATAGTACTTTCGCCGTTAGAGGCGCCACAGACAGACATTTTTAAAAATCACTTTCTTCGGTTCCTTGCGCCCCAAAGCGCGTATTTCCATTCAAATCTGGATTCTGAAAATTTTTATGAAATTAATACATCCTCATACCAAAGGTATGGGAAAATAAAAACCACTTACGTCGTAGGTGTGCCTTTTCCTAATTCCCATAACTTGCAGAGGATAAATGGAGAAGAGGGATAAATATACAGAGCTGACTATTGAAATTTAAAGAGTTTGGAAGCAAAAAGAAGTAAGCAAGTATTTACCGGCTTAAAACCCGAGAAAAAAAATATAATAATAGTAATAATAATAATAAAATATATAATAGAGTTCCATATTCAAACGTCTAAAAACTAATTGTATGGACGATAGTTTTTTTTTTAAGAATCATGAAGCCGTGCGTGAGCACGACTCCATGATTCCCATCCCACCCCCTTACCCGGGCTCAGCACACTAAGTGCTATTCATCGGTCTAACATGCTCCACCCCTGAAAGACATGCACCCAACATACACACCTACATACAACATCCATGGATCTGTCGGATTTAACTTATTCAGAAAAATTTCCGACAGGCAGTGGACTCGAACCAACTGCCATTGGGAGTCTAGTTTCAAAACCTGGGACTTTAACCACTAGACCACCCGCGCGCCGGCCCGGACGATAGTTTGTGTCTGCATTATTTACCATTGATGGCAGATTCGCTGATATTTGATTGCACTTATAAAAAAAATCTTATGTTTGCATGGGTAGCCTTGTAGCCCAATAAAAAATCAAATTAACGCTAACATCTAGTTTCAGCAGGACGGTGCAACTCCATACTACTAATTAAATTTTCGTCGATATTAGGTTATTTAAAAAACCGGTGGTTAAGAAGAATTAGCTTGAGAAAAAATAAACTACTGTGAGAAAATTATCACAATAATAAGAAAAACCAATTTAATTCTCACAAGAACAATTATTAGTACGTTCAGATGTACATTTCGGCTGCTAAGCACTAAGCAGCCATCTTCAGGGAACCAACACGTAAGAAACAAACACTACGTCGAAGTGAAAAAACACAACAGAGCAGACAAGTAAATTAGGCGTGTGATATCAGTCAGGTGACTTTGATATCACCAGGCGTAAGTTACTCGTCTGCTTCTTAAAGGGTAATGTATGCGGAAATACCACATGACATGAAAGAACTAAAATTTAGAAAAATTCAAGCTACACCACCTGAGTGGTTGCAAAATTCTATATACAGTTTTTGCATTGACTTGGCTATTGCCAAATTGTCAATGGTCAATATTTGGAATAATTATTTAATTTAACTCTGCGTTGCTACTGTATGTAAATTATAAGTAGATCGCAGATTCTATATCTAATTGTTAGAGAGAGAGAGAGAAAAAAGGTAAAACGTATGTAATGCCATATTTAAAATCATAATCTACGTGTATAGAGAAAGTGTTTCGCTTTAGTTTCGAAAAAATTTTATTTAAGTGTAGAAAATAATTATACTGCTGAAAAAACTAAAAAGATCGGATCAAAACGTCCAGAAGCTTCTTTTAAAAATATGTAGTGATTTTCCAGTACAATTCAGCACTTACAACATTAACAAAAACAGTTAAATATGCATAATATAAAATATTTGTCTGATTTTTCGATAAAATTAATATTTACGCTCCACGCCGTATAATTATCGTACTATAATTTTTTTCTACTTCGGGTACGAATTTTTTTTACTACATTGTTAACTAACATTGACGTTTAAAGAAATCACATAATACCACTGTCCTTATCTTATCACAGGCTATTACCACAGTCCAGCTTTACCCGTTAAAACCGACTTTCTACGTTACTGGTCGCTGAAAATTTATACCTGTCGTATTAACGGGCTCTCGAACGTGAAACGGCCCTATTCGTATCCGATTTTTGGTGCTGTAAAAGTCTTTTAAAATCACTCACGGAATTTCATTTTTTCGCCATTTAGAATAAAGAATATGTAAGTTAAGTGACTGAAATGTGAAAACATTTTTCATGCAGCATACATATATTTTTACCAAAACCACTTTAAAATTTTTATTGAACTTGTGTTAAGAGTAGGGTTTGTTTCATATCTCAACGAAAATTACTTATGCAAGTAAAATACTTATGCATATATGCCTTTTTCTCATGTTGCTACTAGCTTTGGAAAATATTATCCACTTCTGCCGTTCAGGACGAGAAAAGCTTTGTTTTGACGTGACATCTTTGTTTACAAGTACATTGACTGTTGTTTTTAATAAAGCTCTAGTTCTTGTTTTTAATCAAGCATCCTAAATTTTGCGAAATTCAATAATTACTCGGTTAACATGCAGTATTCAAGCACTGCAATTACAGCAGTTAGCCAACACTGAACAATTAGAAGTAATTTGCGCAGAAACCTGTTAACATGTTTATAACCAAACATTGATGTTTGCAATCATTAAAGTTTGTATTGGAAAATTAATTTGATGAATCGGAGTTTTCATTTATAATTTCTTACGCTAATTTTTTATGTTTTACTACATGTTTTCACAAAAGATTGTAATTTGGCAAAAATTTAGTTATCCCCCCAAGCGGGCACCATTATTTTTAAAACGAGACATCGGCTATGTGAACCAACAAGATAAAACATACAAAACTAGACTGGCAGACGGTTTTTTCCAAAGCAGCGTAGGTTAGAAACAAAAAAGTTATTATACAGGCTAGAGTGTATCAAAAATGGTGTAACATACGTGATTAATTTGCGCCTTTATAAAATTTTCATTTAAAAGGAGAAAGTGTTGCTGCAGTTATTGCATGAATTGCTAGACGCTTTTAAAAATTCCGTCTTCAAATTCTTGTATTTATAAACATTTAATCAGAAAATCAAGCTTTAGAGTAAATTTTAAATTTTAAATTCAGTTTTCAGTATAGTAAAGCGTTATAGATCGTTTTTACACAATTTTTGGGTTATCCTGTTATTTAATATTAAGGTAACGTTGGTCTATTTGCTGCTGCAGCTTTCGTATCCTACTGTTTATGTTATCGTATAAACAAACGTTCTCGGGGTAAAGCAAAGTTAACATACTAACCGCCGGCTCTAACGCTTGTAGGAGTATTGGTCAGCTTTAATACAGTTAGTCACACATAATATAGCAGTTAGTACTGTTTTCAGTGTTGAGCTGTGCTTGCAGGTATCTGCCATCAAAATAAATTTACTAAGCAATATCTTGAGTAAAAAAAGAATCCGCATTGTTCGTTTACGAAGTAAAGCTTTACATAAAAAATATGTGCCCATCCCGTCCTAAATTACTAATTAATGAATTTAACAAATAGAAATAATTAAGAATGTGTGCGAAAATTTAACACCAGTACAGTACAGATTGTGGTGTTTTTGTTTTATATGCTATATATCAAGAGATCCAAAAAAAACTGATCCTCAGCAGGCTGTGGAATCAAAAGGCACGTCTTTGCTAGACTAATAAGGTAATGTTTATAATGTCAGATAATAATTAGTTGTCATTTTTTTATACGAATCTGGCAGATTGTTAAAATGATTTTTAATACATTTCAAAGAGCATTCATTATTGAATCTTGCTTCCGGAACGGCTTTCGAGTTAACGGAGACTGGACCTATTCGATTCCTCCTTGTTTTGTGGAATTCCGAGAGAGGTATCCCAATGAAAATATTACATATCGAAAATTTTATAACTTGGTAAAAAATTTGGTCAGCAATTTTCGAGAAACTGGAAGTGTTGGAAGGAAAGAAGGGTCTGGTAGGCCAAAGAAGAGAGTACCTGCTTTAACTGAAACTGCTAGACAACGAATTGACGAGGCTCCAAAAACAACAATTAGACGTTTATGCCAGCAAGTTGATGATTTAAGTTACGGTACATGCCACAGAATATTGAGACAGGATTTGAATCTGCATCCTTACCGATTTATTTCCGTTCAGGAGCTTTTAAAACAGGATTATCCAAAAAGAGTTCAGTTTTGTCGTTGGTTTTTGGATAATCTCAATGATGAGCAGTTAAATTTAACCTTTTTACGGACGAAACCTGTTTCACCTTAATGGGTATATTAATTAACAGAATATGCGGATTTGGAGTAGGTAGCGAGAATCCACACGTTACAATGGAAGCTCCCCTTCATCCACAGAAAATAGGAGTCTGGGCTGGAATGAGTCGTCGTAGGTTAGTTGGGCCAATATTTTTCGAAGGCTAAATGCAGCAAGGTACAGGAACGAATTATTGCAGCCTTTCTTAAATGAACTTCACGATGATGAGCTACGGGATGGTTTTCTGCAACAGGATGGCGCACCAGCTCATGCAGCTGCAGATGCAATTAATTTTTTACGCGAATATATTGATGACCGGATCATTAGTAGGAATACTGCAACACCCTGGCCTCCTCGCTCTTGTGATATTACTGTTTTGGACTTTTTTCTATGGCCCTATTTGAAAAGCACCATTTTTAAGACTCCGGTTAATGATTTAAACGAACTGAAACTTAGAATTGAAGAACAGTCAAGAAATTAATAACTCACCTCAATTATTACAAAATGTTTTTGAAGGTATGAGAAGACGAGTTCAAAAACGTTTGAGGAAGAAGGCAGACATTTTCAACATTTGTTATGATCATTACATTAGTTCAGGTTTATTCATTTCTTTTACTGTTGCTCAATTAAAGATTTCTGCTCCTAAAAATGACGTTTCATTATTGTTTAATTCCAGCTGGCACAACCTAACCTGAAATTGACATTATAAACATTGCCTTAATCTAGTAAAGACGTAAATTTTCATTCCATAGCCCGCTGAGGATCAGTTTTTTTTGGATCTCTCGATATTGACAAGTGTAAACGATTTAAAGTATCTAAGTGCGACAGAAATGTCAATTTAAAGGTAAGATTTGTGTCGCCATCCCACACTAAATGTTCACGAGCCGCCAGATGTTATTGTCACTATCACTAACGTATTCACTATTCGCATACGCCTAGCCCGCTTTGAACTTATGCCATTGCTACGAAAATTTTTGTAAAGCACTGTAGTACACGCCTAGTTAATCAAGATTTTTGGAGATTTATTTTAAGCCCAAACATCACCTACTTGTCTTTAAATCAGTGTTTCTCAAACTGTGGGACGACCCTCATTGAAGGCCGCCAAATGTTTTGAACTGTTACCCAAAAAAAATCAATAAAAAGAAAATGTATTTGTCCAAAACAGCAGAAAACTGAATTTTGCATACTTTCTTGACTTTGGTTTTGCAACGGTGTTTTCTGCAGCTGCTGTTGGTGTTGACGCTTTACAGTGATCAGTTTTACGTTTACATCCAATTAAAAACTGATACATATCGTTAAGGTCGTAGTTTGATTATACGACATATACCTAAATCCAGTTGCGACTGCTCCTGCACGCACTGTGTAGTGTTCCCTGCGTACCCTTCGAGAACATTCGATAAATTTTGTAAGAAAGCTGCAAATATCCTGGAATATTCTGAAAAGATTTTTACCTTCCTCGCTATACGAAGTATAGCTATAGAGGAAGGTATTGTGATCGTCATGTATGATTTGCAGCAATTGATTTACCTTTGTTTTTATTACCTTCGCCTTACAGCGGAAAAAACGGTTACGTTATATCAAGAGGTAAATAATACTTAAAATTTATAAAGGTACGCAAAAATGAGTTCTGGACTTTATATGCTGGTGGCGGCTTTCACATTTCGAAATGAATTATTAATAGCTCGTCTAGCTTTCAGTTCATCTCGATACAAATTGCCCTTTTAAGTGCACTCACATATAGAAATTCGTTGAATTAAGGAAGGGAAAATGTGGTAGCTATTTGAGTTCAGTAAAGCATGGAAGACGATTTCATAATCGAAACGGTTACAAACTTCAGGTCTCGTTTTCACAATAGATCCTTACACCAAATTTCGTATTATTATTCCACCATTTACGTGTAGTTTCAGTGATATGCGTGCCCGTATCTGAACAATACAATTCAGCGCCGAATTTCGTTACTTCCATCGAGCTCCCGCTTCATGATAATTATATCTCATTAGGTAAATGTGTTCTAGAACCAAATTAGAACGTTATTAAGTCGAAAATGTGTCACTGTGAAAGTTCTCAAACACTTGTAAAGACTGTTGTTTATTCTTAACTTTTGACATGCAACATAAAGCAAGAAATTTGACAATATCAACTTCTAACTATACACAAATATTTGTTTTTAATTTAAATACTTAGCTTCTTTATAACTTTGAGCAAAAGATACATCTCTGTTAAAAAGAAAACTTACCAACTTTCGCTATTAGCCTTATAATCAAAGACCAGACTTTTAGTCGCAGAAGAGCACCAAATTTCGTTAAATTCAATAAGTAAACAAAAAGCACGGGCGTACTCAAATCTATTAAGTTACACGTGAAACATATTGGACAAGAAAACTAGTTTTTCGGATGAGAATTTAGAAGAAGTTGTTCTGTACTGCTATTCTCAAGTTGTTTATTCAACGGTGGTTTTCCGCCATTTATAGTACAAAGTTTTCTTTCTTAAACTTTGTCGTTGTATTATTGAATTTACACGTTCTGTTTTGAATAATTCGTGGTTGCTATTTTACATTTCACCTAAAAAAAATATTTTTGCAGTTTTATAAAATTGTTTCGTACTTTTCAAACTCATGACTATTCATATTGTACGCTTATGAACCCTGTTTTATGTATTTGAAATTGAGAAACAACCTAATAACATAAACAGATATCATAGTGTTAGACTCCGTAAAGTTTGGAATCCAGTAGTTTAACCTCTAAGGACTCGTAAGCATCATGGGACCTCACGATCATGCTCATGCTTCACCGGATCCCAACGGTGAAGCTAACCAGCCCGACTGGCTCAAGGGGGTTTAAATACCTCCGCATTCCAAATTTGAATTCAGTGCTCTATTCACTCTGAAGATGCAAGCTGCAATGTCTTGTGAAACGTTAGTTTGTATGGATTCACAATCAGCTAACAGGCATAAGCCGATTAATTATTCTTGTCCTGACAAACAAAATACGTTAAGATTAAATTCTTATCCGCCCCAGCAGGGCCCACAAACAACTATCGTTCAAACTTTTAGAGCAAATGCTTGTAAAGGCAGAAAAGCCACCCGATTATGCTGGGTGTAATCCCCAAATGACGACGTGGTCTAAGCCGAAAATTAATTTTAATATTGACAGATCGAGGAAACCGCGAGAGCCTCAAAGAATAAAAATACTATAAGGTTTAGACCGCGTCGTCATTTGGGAATTACATCCAGCATAATTAGGTAAGGACCGACCTGTAGCTTGTCTGCCTTTACAAGCATTTGCTCTAGAAGTCTGAGCAATATTGGTTCGTAGACCCTGCATGCCTAAACAGGGCCGTGTGCTTAGATTAATTAAACCTTGGGGCTGACAAGGATTTGATCTTAATGTATATTATTTATAAGTTCGAGCTTTACTTCGTTGAGGTTATTATAATTTATTGTAAATAAAACGATTCTTAACTTCAACAGGTTTTGTATTTTAGCCGTATAGGTATTTCAACGTGTTTACACGTCATTATCAAAAGCAAGATTAAAAGTACACAGTTGGTGTTGCTATAGAAACAATAAATCTTGGTTTACCATATCTGCGTTCAGATGACTTGATTTCTCATTTCACGGAGAAAATGCAGCGTAGACAACCAATTTTGCAGATGAATCCAATTCTATATAAAAATTAGTTTTTAATTAATTTGTTTGGTAAAATATTAAAATTGTTTAATTTTACCACAAAATTGTTAAATTCAAATTAATATTTTGAAAATTAATCAGAAAAAATTTTGGTCCCTTTCTAGTTACTATTTGTTTGTAACTGTCCTAATGGGATATTGTTTGTTAAGTTGGTAAACGAGGGATCTTGTCACTTCGTATTTGAAACCAAGCGCAACACACCACGTTTAATAGCTTACTCCTGAAAATTTTACAACTTGCATAAAAATGAACGGGTTTGTTAATTTCAACGGCGGCAGGGGTGGCAGAGGCGGCAGAGGCGACAGGGGTGGCACCAACGGCGGCACCAACGGCTACTCAGGGTTTTCAGCACAAGATGAGCAACGAATTTTAGAGCAAATGCGCCGCCGCGCCCAAGGTAAGTGCATCCCATACTTAAGTATAAAAATAATCAACGGTATAAATATGTAAAATTAAATATAAAACCAATTTTTTATATTTATTTATATTATTTATATACCTTTTTAGGAAACAACCAAGCTTCTGCTTTTTTTTCTTTAAGATTTCAACTCTTACAACAATGGTACTTAGTTTTAGAATGAAAATTTTTGTGGTATTTTAATTTGGATATTTTTAAAGCTTATTTACAAATTTTTTAAATATTGTTATTTTTCATTAATTTTTTTTAATAAACTGTGAATAATAGTTATACTGCGATTTTTGTAATTCTCTATTATAAAACAATGGCTTTATTATCTTCAAATGCACTTATTAAATTCAATAAGTAATTATGAAACATTACAACTATTAACCTGAAATCTCAAAGTTCCTACACTTCTATGATAACTCTGAAATATAAAGCCGAATGCCAGCCGTTTCTTATCACTGTTCAATAAACAAACTGGTTCATGTTACCCTAACAATTGGCTTCCTAAAGAGAATTAATGAGTGTTTCCATTTACAGGAATGTTTTAGTTTATCACCGTTTACATATTATAAAAAAGTGAGTTTATATAAAACAGTTTTTTGGGATTTAAGGCACTTAGATTAAAGTCTGAAAAATGTTTAAAATAAATGCACTTTTTCATATTTATACTGTAAACCCTCTACTTAAAACTTACTTTTTATGTTTTTCAGTCCATAAAGTGGAATAGAAACTTACATTAATTGTTTAACGTTTATTGCAGAGCAAAGGGCTGCTGCTATGGCAGCAGCTGCAGCAGCTAGAACTAGCCAACAGGGGCCGCAGCAGAACCCTCAGGGGCGGCACGGGAACCCTCAGCAGGACCAACAAAATTAAGAAAAACATTGAGTTTATTACTAAGTTCCAGCTTGATTTTGCTGAAGTTCATATTGACATTAAATAAAATACATCATTTTACTTCCACAGTAATTACTTATTCTAAAATTGTACGTATTTCCACGTGTTTAAATGCCATTATCAAAGGTAATATAAACAAAAATACCTTTGATAATGACATGTAAACATGTCGAAATACCTATAAGGTTAAAATAAGTAATTATTGTTCATGTAAAATAAAGTATTTTATTTAATATTAATAATAGGAGTGTTTATATTTTTTTAATGTATTGTTTTATAACCCTCAGGATGAACAACAAAATTAAGAAAAACATTGAGTTTATTACTAAATTCCAGCTTGACTTTGCTGAAGTTCATATTGATATTAAATAAAATACTTCGTTTTACTGCCACAGTAATTACTTATTCTAAAATTGTACGTATTTCCACGTGTTTAAATGCTATTATCAAAGGTAACATAAACAAAAATACCTTTGATAATGACATGTAAACATGTCGAAATACATATAAGGTTAAAATAAGTAATTATTGTTCATGTAAAATAAAGTATTTTATTTAATATCAATAATAGGAGTGTTTATATTTTTTTAGTGTATTGTTTTATAACCATCTAGTTTGTAAAAAGTAAAAACTTCTTGCCATAAATTTTGTTTGGTTTTAGCATGTTATTTTTAATATTATGTAATGTAAAGTTTGTAGTAACGCTGCAACTAAAATATACTGGTAGCCATATAATGCATAGTTTATTTCATTTTTTTTAGTTACTTAGACATATTTGAAAGACTGTCATAGGAACTAAGTTTCACCAATGCATGGCATAAACTAAGCTAAAAATACGTTTCAAATCTGTACTTATCTAAGTAGGCATTATACTTTTCATATTTGCAGTATACGAAAATATTAATTTACTGCAAATTTAAGATTTCGAGATACTACCAAAAATGGGATTTTAAAAAGAAAACTGTTTGAGTGTAAAAGAGAGGACAGGTACAATCACGTTCAGAAGTAATGTCGCAAGCATAAGCTGTATCGATTCGGAGATCACGTAAGTTGAGAAATACGCTGCAAAGAGCAGTGGACAAAGCTGATAAGATCCTTTTAACGAACTTAAAAATCTAGGTAAAACACACAACCTTTTTGTGGTTTTCTAAATGAAGTATTCTTACAAAATTACTTCTAAAGAAAAGAAAAAACTATATACAATGTATGTATTCCTTGTTTACAGACAGCTATTAACGTGATTAAAGTAGCAGGACTCTTATGATAAGCAAAAAATTTAAATTTCCAAGAAAAAAGCAATGCACTGAATAATAATAAGACTATATGAAATGCAGAATTGTATCTTATTCCTGGACGAAATCTTTACAGAACATATTTTCATGGGAATGCATTACTTCGCAAACTGAATAAAAAACTTTAAGAAAGAAATTTATTGAAATTATCAAGTTTTACAGCTGGTCCCAACAATTCTATTCAAATGTACAACGATATCAATAAATTAAAGTACATAATGTTCCCAAATAATTGCGTGTTTGAACAATTAGAACGAAAACAGAACAGCATGCTACTGCATGCAATGCTGATGATGAACATCTCAGATTATAACTTAAAAATGGAAGCACTATTGCCCGATTCCACTTACAGAAGGCTTAATCGCAATCCGCTTAACTCTCTCATCTTAAAAGTTACTGCTGCTATCAAATGCTCTGATACTATTGACCCTACAGAAAAACAGCGCATTATACCCAAAAACTCTATCATCCCTCGTATTTATGGTTTACCCAAAATACACATGGTTGGAATTTAACTCAGACCTATTGCTATAAATTCTCCTACACATGCTTTAGCAAGATACTTAGCCACTAAGCTTCGCCCACTTAGTTCACAAAAGTAGCGGTAGATGGTGTGGTACAGATCCTAAGAGATAAACTACCTATAGATCTAAACCAATTTGTCGAAATATGTTTGAAAAACACATTTTTTAGTTGGAATGGCAACTTAAATGAACAGGTTGAAGGAGCGGCTATGGGTTCACCGTTATCACCTGTTATTGCAAACATATACATACCAGACTTTGAAACCAAAGCTTTGGCAGCAGCTGATCTTAAACCTAAATCCTGGTTTAGATATGTAGACGTTACTTTCGTTGTTTGGTCTCACGGACGCCAAACACTAGAACAATTTCTAGTACACCTAAACTCAATTCATAATAATATCCAATTCACAATGGAAGTAGAGGAAAATGGCAGTATTCCTTTCTTAGACGTACATGTCACACGTAAACCAGATGGTAGCTTGGGGCACGCAGTTTACAGAAAGAAAACACATACAGACAGGTATTTAAATGCAAATTTTCATCACCCGATGCAGAAAGCAACTGAGCTAAAAACTCTAACAACCAGAGCAGTCCGAATATCAGATGCAGAACAGGTACAACAAGAGAAAACTCACCTCTTGATGTCGTTACAACAAAACCGTTATACCGCCACAGCAATTCACAGAGCTATCCGCAATGCGAAACAGCCCAAGGCTAAGGAGGAACTGGCACCTCCGGAAGGCTTAGCTTTTCTACCTTACAGTAAAGCCATTACTGATGAGATTGGGCAACGGTTTCAGATCCGCAAACGATCAAATATCAAATTTAAAATCAGCCGGGATCTACAACACCCCTTGCTCTTGTGGCTCAAACTACATCGGACAAACTGGTCGTTCCATTGGTAATTGCAAACACTGACGCATCACAAAATCCGCGGTGGCTGAACATACTAGTTTAACTGGGCATAAGATGGACTTTGACAATGCTCGGGTACTCGCCAGAGTAGCTCATTACTTCCCTCGTATCATACGTGAAGCAATTGAAATTGAGAAACAACCTAACAACATAAACAGGGAGGGTGGTTTTAGACTTAGTAAAGCTTGGACTCCAGTAGTTTATTCTCTAAGGACTCATAAGCATCACCGATCTCACGATCACTCTCCACCGGATCCGGCTTTGCCTAACGGTGACAGCCAACCAGAACTCTGTCGATCTGTCCGACTGGCTCAAAGAGGTTTAAATACCTCCGCTTCCCGGATTTAAATTCATTTTATTCACTTTGAAGATGCAAGCTGCAATGTCTTGCGAAACGTTAGTTTGTATGGGTTCACAAACAGATAACAGGCAGAAGCCGATTAAGTATTATTGTCCTGGCAAACAAAATACGTTAAGATTAAATTCTTGTCCGCCTCAGCAGAGCCCACAAACAACTATCGTTCAAACTTTTAGAGCAAATGCTTGTAAAGGCAGAAAAGCCACCTGATTATGCTAGGTGTAATCCCCAAATGACGACGTGGTCTAAGCCGAAATTAATTTTAATATTGACAGATCGAGAAAACCGCGAGAGCCTCAAAGAATAAAAATACTATAAAGTGTATTTATGTAGCAGTTACCTACACGTTACTGCAATACAAAACCCAAAACAAAAAATTATTACTCACAACATTTCAAAACCACAAAACCCTTACTGCTTCTACTTAAAGTCTTCCAAACCAGTACTAAACTAAATTTTCAATATAACTTGGCTCTCTAATTCATATAATGTCACTTACAGTGTTGCCGGACTTCAAGTACTCGAAATATCACGAGTGTGCTAACCAACACCTGAGTCAACCAACTCCGATTTGCCCTAATTGAAAATTTAGCTGGTATAATTTCTTGTTGTAACTCGTAATATTGTTTCTAAACTTTGAACTTTTAAAAATTTAACATTTAAAATTTTTATTGGGAAAAAATAAGAAAATTATTATTGACATTATAAGGCTGTGAGATTAAGAGTTTTCACATTGTATCCGCTGAAAGTTATTTATTTAGTACGCCAATCCAAAAAGGTTTGTAGCTTTGCATTTTAATTCTAACAGGGTGAAACATTAATTCTAAAACGCTTTTCTCAACCCTATTGATCACAAAGCTTATAGGTCATCAAGGAATATCGGAAGCTTCTCCGCTTTCTAAACGGGGCTTAAACCACTGTCTAACATTATAACGCAACAAAGATATTTTACCCTATACGTTAGTAGTGGGTCCGTGAAGTTGGCAGGTCAATGAAAGCACCAACGACAGCAATTGCGCCAATCGTTAGTGCTTCGTTAGTGCTCCTTAGTGGCCTACCAAGGAAACCAGTAAACAATCACATTTTCGAGTAATTAAAAAAACAATATCTCCTGCCAGCTTCAAGTTTAGCAGGCACACTTTGAGCACTAACAAACAAATGTTGCCAATCATTAATGCTTCGTTAGTACTCTTAAGTGCTCTAATTAAAATATCAGCAAACAAACACATGTGAGTATTTTAAAAAAACTAGTTGCCTGCCAACTTCACGCTCAGCAGGCACACATTAGGCACTAACGAAAAAAATATTGCCAATCGTTAGTGCTTCGTTAGTACTCTTTAGTGCTCTAATTAAAATATCAGCAAACAAACACACACGTTAGTAATTAAAAAAAATTAGTTGCCTGCCAACTTCAGGCTCAGCAGGCACACATTAAGCACTAACGAAAAAATGGTGGCCAATCGTTAGTGCTTTGTTAGTGTTCTTTAGTGCTTTGAATAATAAATCCAGGAAAAGCGACACGTGTCCGAGAAATTAAGAAAAGACTGTCTTGACCGGCAACTTTACGCTAAGCAGGTATGCTAAAACTTATGGTTTCTATAAACAGTAATGTCATCGTCGTCTGTGCGTATCATAATTAAATTCTAACGCTTTGTATATTATTTATTACCGTTTGGTTTTCATCAAGAACTAGAGGCAAACACCTTCAAAGTAATTAATCTCTGTCTGAATCTGTGAGTTTTACATGCTAATTCAATTATTACTGCATATTCGACGTCCACTTGATTTATTAATAATGCTGCTTGGAGTCTTTTACAATCATCTTTTTTTTAAGAGAAAGCTTAAAAAGTGGCACCCTCTCATATTCGAAATTGGTTTTATAGAAACGGGCGAGAAACGTTAACTCCATAATTTTTAATGCGTTCTTATACTGCGCTACACAATTACGCGGCTTGAAAACGCCGGCATCGTGTCTATAGAAACTATACCTGGATTCAATTATGTAATTGTAAAGATGAATATGTAAATATCTTACAGGAAAACATTTTTTATTACCAATAAAAAACATAATAAGTTATTAGTATACTGTACGTTATAAAGTTTTAATAGTATAGTATTTCTTTCTTATTGTCAGCTAAACAATAATGCTTTTATAACTAATTGGTGGTTGATGTACTGCTGCTGTCAACAAAAAAAAGCATTTCAAAGTCTTGTTTAACATCAAACTACATTTTAGCGATATTTGTTAAATTTTTGCTTTGTTATATTTTGCTAATGATGTCATTGAATTTTTTAATGCATTAAATTATTATCATACTTTTTTTGTGGTTCTTGAATTTTTCATGATTCCCAACATACAAAGATCGCCGCAAGTACTTAGTGCTAACCCATCATAATAATTATTGCAGCATAGCTTTACCGTTTTGAGTTTATGTTGCAGTCATCAATGTTTTGCTAGTTAAAATAGCCGCTGGGGCGCTACCTTTTTTTTTGATTCTTTTTTCTTGCTTGAATTTTTGTTAAAACACTGATAGTAATTTATTGGCGCGCGAATATTTATAATGCAATATTTATAGAAAAGTACCAGCGACTTGTTTCGCCTATTTTTTCCTACATACACGAGATTAGAACCATAGTTTAGAATAGGTATCACAGAAAAATAAATGTTGCTGCTTACAGAGACAATGCTTGTTTTGGCATCGACTTGACTATCGATTCTTGATTCTTAATAACTTTGCAAACAAACAATCAGTGAATAATAGAAATTTCTAGACACTATAAAATCTACTGCATTTTCTGAATCAGTAGATTATATTTAAAAAATTTACAGCTTGGAAACCAAACACAATAGAATAAGCAAGAAAGTACATTCATGTACTTTTATCAAAGTGTTATTAAATATCAGTTGTTCACGATTTCTTATCGCGCAAACTAGAACAATCCTTTTAACCGCCGTTTCCGTCACTATAATGTCAGAAACTGTTTTCATTAGCGTTTCATTAGCGATAGCTGTTGCGTCGACAAAAAAATCATGCAGTTTTGGTTATTAGTGACGTATTTGAATATTTTTTCTACAATTAACTGCAATTACTTTTTTGACAATCGCAGAGTGAATGGAATGACTAAACAACGTGAGTAGCTGAAGTAAGAAAAATACGTAATTAACTTAAATTTTCAGAGTGGCTCACGAAATGCAAAAATATTTTACATGAGACTCAATTGCAGCAGGTTATATTTAACATAAAAGAGTTGTGTACTCAACTTCATTGCCTCAAAGATAATAACGAGGTTTATATAGGATTTGACTTGTAAGTAAAATTACCTAAAACCGTAAAATGTAATGCTGTTTAGAGAATTATCTGTCAATATCACGCACACTTACATATCTATAATGAGAACATATATTTTGAGAAATGCAAACAATTAAAATTTTTTTATTCTATTGATATGATGTTTTTTATTTTTTAGTTGTTTGAGATCATCTGTTAAATGCATGTATCCTGAACCAGATAACACCCTGCCTTTTCCGGAATGTTGTCCTCGTCCACAATGCTATGGCACGAATGATTTGATAAGTTTTAAAAAGTTTATGAAAATGAAGGAGGGTAAATATGCAGCAAGAGTACGAAAGGGTAATCAAGATTTACTACTTGCATAAAATTCGAATTTTACTGAAAAATATAAGTAGTACATATTATTTGAGTTACATAATATTCTACATTTAAATAGCATGATATATATTTTGGTACATTTTGTGGTACAGAGCTTTCTTCTTTTTCAACCATATAAAAAATGTTTGAAAAAAATACGAAAAACGTGTCAGTCAAGTTCTCTATGAATTGTAATAAAACGAAA
This sequence comes from Ctenicera cuprea, assembly GCA_958336395.1. NCBI lineage: Eukaryota > Metazoa > Arthropoda > Insecta > Coleoptera > Elateridae > Ctenicera > Ctenicera cuprea. The sequence goes on along the minus strand of OY284496.1, from coordinate 14,936,807 downwards.
ACGGGGCGAAAAAAACAATGAAAAATAGAAAATTAGCTAGACACTTACGATGCTTTTTTGTTTCCATATATTCATTGTTTCTTTCTCTCCTTATATTCGTTTTATTACGATTCACGGAGAACTGCAAATTTGTTTTCATTTAACGATGTGAAATTTTTATATGGTTGAAAAACGAAGAAGGCGCTCTACCGAATCTAGGAAAAAAGCTCCTGGGAAAAAAGTCTCCTGGAAAAAAGTCTCCGGACAAAAGTCACAGAATAAAAAAACCGGAATAAAAGTCTCTAGGGAAAAAACCTGAAAAACTTCAAAGAAAAAGCAAAAGTAATAAAAACACAGAAACGTGTTAAATATAAAATAAGTTTATCTAAATATAAGATAAACTTGCGTTTTGTTTATAGTGTTCATCGTTGGCAGTGAGTTTATTAAAAAGCTTATATTTTGATTATACCGGTAAAGTCAGGGCTAGTTGCTAGATTATTACAAGTTAACCTAACCGAAACTAACCGTATATGAAAATCAGGTGAAATCGTCTATTTTAATCGACTCTTATACGGGGCTTGAATATCCAACGCTTTTTTTGACTTTTTTCCGGAGACTTTTTGCCAAGGGATTTTTTTCCGGAGCTTTTTTTCCGTGTACTTTTTCCCGGAGGCGTTTTTTCCGGATATTTTTTTTCCTGGCTACTTATTTCCGTAGATTTTTTTTTGTCGCTTTTGACTAGAGACTTTTTTCCGCCTTCCCGCTCTACCATAAAAGTGAAAAAATGTATACCAACTAATTTAAAAATATTAACAACTGCGCCGAAACATTTGAAACTATAAAAAAAATGAACATTGCCAAAAGCTATAATTGTGGGTGTCATTTAATCTGATCTATGCTTTATTGACTTAAAATGTATAATAACAGCCTGTAGCACGGAAGTGGCAAGTGATGTAGAACCTGAAGAACAGAGAAGGAAGATAATAAATGTGAACTCTGAAGACATACCATCTATAAGCAAAGAAGAAATCGGAGCCGCCCTAAAACAAATAAAAAATGGGAAATCTGCAGGAGAGGACGAAATTGCAGGCGAAATGTTAAAAGAAGGTGGTAAAGTCCTAATAGCAAAACTAGAGAAACTATTTAATATATGTCTACACGAAGAAAACATCCCTACAGCCTGGGCAAATTCCAAAGTAGTCCTAATATATAAAAAGGGCAATAAGGACAACCTCGAGAACTATCGGCCGATAAGCCTGCTATCCCAGATCTACAAATTGTTCTCTAGAATTATTATAAATCGACTAACTAAAAAGCTCGACTTCTACCAACCGAAAGAGCAAGCAGGCTTCAGGAAAAATTTCAGTACGACAGAACACTTACAAACAATGAAAACCCTAGTAGAAAAGGTAACTGAGTACAGCATACCAGTCTGGATAGCTTTCGTTGACTATAGAAAAGCCTTCGACACAGTGGAAATGTGGGCGATACTGCAGGCACTTAAAAACGCCAGAGTAGATTACAGATATTCAAACTTAATCGAACAAATATACAAACAAGCTACATTACAAGTACAACTTCATGAGTACACCGATAAAATAAAAATAAAAAGGGGAGTGCGACAGGGCGATAATATGTCGCCCAAGCTATTTACACTAGTGCTGGAAGATGCCTTCAAGCGTATCGATTGGAGAAACAGGGGGTTAAACATCGCAGGAGAACCTCTACATCACCTAAGATTTGCCGATGACATTGTGATCATAGCGAAGTCAAAGGAAGAACTGACAAGTATGCTGAAGGATGTTCGTACAGCTTCAGAAAGAGTAGGCTTAGAAATGAACTTCCACAAAACAAAATACATGGCAAATGTAGAAGAAAATGAAAACGATGATGAGGCAATCAAAATTGGCACCCACCAAATAGAAAGAGTCTCCAACTACGTATACCTTGGACAAACAATAACAATTGGAAAAGAAAACCAAGAACTAGAAATTGACAGAAGGATACGACAAGGCTGGGCAGCATATGGAAAATTGAAAGATATATTGACGATGCAAATACCCATATCACTAAAATCGGAACTATATAACCAGTGCATACTGCCGGTGGTGACGTACGGAGCGGAAACCTGGGTCCTCACAAGAGCAATAATCAACAAGCTACAAGTTCATCAAAGAGCTATAGAAAGAAAAATACTAGGAATCACTTTGAAAGACCATAAGACTAACACTTGGATAAGACAAAACACAAAAGTAGAGGACGTCATCAGACGGGCAGCATCATTGAAGTGGGAATGGGCAGGACATGTGGCCAGAGGAGTAGATAAGTGGAGTGGGAAAGTGATTAGATGGAGACCATGGGGTGAAAGACGGAAAGTAGGTAGACCCCAGATGAGATGGAGCGACGATGTCAAAAAAGTAGGAGGTTTAAACTGGTACGAAGTCGCACAAAATCGTGAAAATTGGAAAAGCATGAGGGAGGCCTATATCCAGAGGATAGAGAACGGCTAAACTAAGAAGAAGAAGAAGTAGCACGGAGGGGCTTTTACCGAATGTACGGTATATTTAAATTTACTACTTACCTTAACCAGGCGTTTGAAGTTATCCCGGTAAGGTACTAATGATCACTATCGGCTACATACTATATTTATAGTTGCGTCCCGCGGTCATCTTTTAATCCGTGTCTTGCCAAGGTAGCATACTAGTTGCGTCCCGAACGCCATGGCGTGTCATGAACATCGGTTATATTTGTTGGAATTGGTGGTAGTACCTCTATTCGACAATTATATATATTTTTTCTAATAAGATTTACATCTACAACAGTCACAGTACTAACATGTTCCTTTTGCAGCTGCCGATGTAACAATTTTCACGGTTTTTCACATATATCATCTACCTCCTTTCTTTTTAAGGAATTATTTAATTTTTGTCGATTTAAATTTTGTTCACTATCATCTCGTGATTATGCAATAAAACACTTTACGCAATTATGTTTTCAGCTTTCGTTTTAACATACGCCTCGCATGTTTTTTTTGTACACATCCACCGTTTAGTCCCATCACACAAAGTTTTTTGATATCTGAACTTGAAACCGTCTACAATTAGTAAAACTTTTCTCTTCTCACTCAACATTTCCGACACTATTGACTGCATTTTCAAAATCGCAATTTTCAGTTAAGGTAGTTCAAGACTAAATACATTATTTGAGGTAACACTACTAAAAACAATTTAAATAGTAGGTGATTCAGCAGTAATTACCCAACTGATAACAGGCAGGTATAGGTGGGGTGCATTAATCCTGGGCTAAGTTGTCTTTATTTTGTGACCGCGGGACAAAACTAGTGTGCAACGTCGCTATCGCTCACAGAGGCAGTTTTTCGATATTTCACTGATTTTAATTATAGTCCAAATCCATATTAAGATCTGCAACCAACAGCGATTTGAGCTAAGCGTAAAAAACCCTAACACAAATTGCATCAATGTTTAAAAATAGTGTAAATGAATCTCATACAGTATCCTATGTTGCTTTATAGTGTCATTTTTAAACAAGCTTTTTTGTTCTGCTGAAAATGCAAGTAGACATTGACATAAAAGAGACAGTATCATAAATAATGCCAATTGTAAATTCATTTAAGGGTTCTTACCTAAAAGTAGCAGCAATAATTTGTATGATGGGGTAGCACTAAGTATTTGCGGCGATCTTTGTATTTTGGGAATCATGAAAAATTCAAGAACTATAAAAAAAAGTATAATAATAATTTTTTCCATTAATAAACCGATGATATCATTAGCCAAATATAACAAAGCAAAAATTTAACAAATATCGCTAAAATGTAGTTTGTGTTAAGAAAGACTTTGAAATGTTTTTTTTGTTTACAGCAGCAGTACATCAACCACCAATTAGTTATAAAAGCATTATTGTTTAGCTGACAATACGAGAGAAATACTATACTATTAAAACTTTAGAACGTACAGTATACTAATAAGAAATGTTTTCCTGTAAGATATTTCCATATACATCTTTACATTTACAACAATTGAATCCAGGTATAATTCCTGCAGACACGAAGGTCGCATTTTTAAGCCGCGTAATTGTGCAGCATAATATGCAGTGTAAGAACGCATTAAAAATTATGCAGTTAACGTTTCTCGCCGGTTTCTATAAAACCAATTTTGAATATAAGAACGTTCCAATTTTTAAGGTTTCTCTTAAAAAAAGGTGATTGTAAAAGACTCCAAGCAGCATTATTAATAAATCAAGTGGACGTCGAATATGCAGTAATAATTGAATTAGCATGTAAAAATCAGAGATTCAGACACAGATTAATTACTTTGAAGGTGTTTGCCTCTAGTTCTTGATGAAAACCAAACGGTAATAAATAATATACAAAGCGTTAGAATTTAATTATGCTACGCACAGACGACGATGACATACTGTTTATAGAAACCATAAGTTTTAGCATACCTGCTTAGCGTAAAGTTGCCGGTCAAGACAGTTTTTTCTTAATTTCCCGGACACGTGTTGCTTTTGCTGGTTTATTATTCAAAGCACTAAAGAACACTAACAAAGCACTAACGATTGGCCACCATTTTTTCGTTAGTGCTTAATGTGTGTCTGCTGAATGTGAAGTTGGCAGGCAATTTTGTTTTTTTAATTACTCGAAAATGTGATGGTTTGCTGGTTTCCTTGGTAGGGCACTAAAGAGCACTAACGAACCACTAACGATTGGCAACAGTTTTTGGTTAGTGCTCAAAGTGTGCCTGTTAATCGTGAAGCTGGCAGGCGATTTTGTTTTTTTAATTACTCGAAAATGTGATGGTTTGCTGGTTTGCTTGGTAGGGCACTAAAGAGCACTAACGATTGGCGCAATTGCTGTCGTTAGTGCGTTCATTGACCTGCCAACTTCACGGACCCGTTAGTAGTGATGTGCAAACTGAGCACCGCGACCCCTCGGCGGGTCGCACAAAAATATCTCTGAGGAAAATTTACCAGCAATAAAAATTTAAAATATTTATTTGAAGAATGTGTATTTGGTCGCATCAAGTTAATATTTAAAAAAGAGGGTTGCGGTTAAAAAACTTTGCGTTAGAGAAAACCACATAACTTTAATTTCACTTCAAACATTTCGTCACAGCTGTATAAGCTTTTTTCTCACGAAAAACTGCAGCAATTATTTTTTCGCGATTTATTATTAAATTATATTTGATCTGAATTTATGAATATGAAATATGTTATTGTTTAAAATATTCAAGCACATAGTAGGTGCTGTTATCTTGTTATAAAACTACTGACTCCAGGTTTCGTGATTGGCCAAAAGCCATCTGTTGAAATAACGTCATTTTTGCCGTTGTGTCAACATGCTATATTAAAATCCAGTCAAAGCGCTCAAATTCAAACCGAAAATAAATACAGAGAGAACAGCATCGTCATATTTGTCCCACTCCCTACTTTATGCAGATCAGATTTAGAACTCAATTATTTTGCTGTTTCTGTTCACACCCCTTGTACTCGGTTTGTAAAGTATCTCGGCAGAACTGTCCACAGTTATTAACTTTTTGGATATACGTATATTATTTCCGTTTTTGTTTTAAGGGACTTTTGTTGATTTACCACATGTGAGGAATTGCTTAAAAAATACGTTCAAAAAATGTTATACTACACTGCAATATTATCTTGGCTTACTAAATTATCCTTTAGTACTTTCGCTTTTTGCAGCCTTATCTATACTGATTTATGTTGAAATGAGAAAGCAATAGGGGTTCATTTTATTTATTAAATTTATCTAGTTCCGTATTGTCATCCTGCGTAACTGGAAGGTTGGAAATGAAAGTTCCACTGACTTTAATAATCATTGATAAATTGGCCAATTAGATTTCCAGACTTCACTACTCTCAATTTTTTTGTCGTCTAAAAATTAGGGTCTACGAACACAAGTTGGATTAATTTCGATTAGATCACTAAATTTAGTTTGAACACGAAATGAAATTAATATCAACGCAATGCTTTCAAAACTTAAGCTATCAATGAAGAGCAGTGTAAAGACACAATTTAAATTAATTAAATATTTAACGTTTATTATTTTATTTTACGTTAATAAATTTTGTTGTGTAATAGGTCCAAATTTTATTGTCAAAATATCTCTACCAAAAGTTAGTAAAAATCACTAGCATGGAAAACGGAAAAATAAACAACTTCGCAAAACACGAGAAGAAGGAGATCTAGCGGTGGCTGCGGTGGTTCACTGGGATAAATGTCACTGTTTTGGTGCAGGGACGTACGGGCGCAGGGACGTTTGGGTGCGGGGCGTTTGGGCGCAGAGATGTTTTGGTGCGAGCCGTTTGAGAGCAGAGACGTTTAGGCGCAAGCGTAATCTATTGGAGGTTACTTTATAGAAATTTAATGAAATAACAAAAAAATATTCGTGTTAAAATCGTTAAGCTATCTAATTTAAAAAACAAATTGCAAAATGTCGAGTAGGAGACAGTGAGACAATTTATAATATTTTTTTTTGGGAAAAAGTTATTTGGGATCAAAAAAACGAAAACAATACGGACAAATGCTTTCTGCGACATTTGGGCGGGAGGGGAAAAATTAACTCCTCTGCTCCACTTAAGAATTAAGTTAGGAATCTTATTCTACTATCACTGATGAGCAATTTAGCTTAATCAGAATTATATTATTACCCCCATTGTATTATTTAAATTTTAAATGGCTATAAATATTAAATTTTTAAACATTCATAGGAGGCATCTGAGCGAAATTAGCGGACTTGAACATTAACCCAATAGCACTAGCTCTATGACCCTATCAAATTTAAAAAAAATTGTTTTGGTAGTAATTGAACAATATTTTTTTTTAAATATAAATTTTTTGAATTGTTTTACGTCACAGTTCTGACATTTACAAAAGTTCTCGTAGTTTGTAACTATTGCTACCCCTAGGGTACTTACAGAATCAATTTTCATCTCGATCTGATTACTCGTTTTTGAGTAATTAATCGTTAACACCAAAATTTTCCAAAATTCATAAAATATATCCCAGCTCATCACCAGCTCCACCTCAATGAACCTGCCCGTTTTTGAACAATACTTTTTTGAAATAATTTTCACTTTACGGTTTCCTATAAATTCTCGTTTATAGTAATACTTATTTCTGTAGATCTCGATTCTGTCAGTTCGTTTTTTAGTATAAAGACGTTTAAAATCCTAGTAGTCGCCATTTTATAGCTAGAAAGTTCGGAGTAAAGGCATTCGCTTTGCCATAAGGCAATCTTCTATCAAATTCTGTTTTTAGATTAAAAAAATAGTTCATTTTGCTGCACTCTGCTCATATCATTTTTGATTGACCAGCTAGCTCCGGCAAAAATTTGGTATAAGATTTTCCATTAAAGACGATTATTTAATTCAAATTCCGCAAATTACCTTAGTTCCCAAAACATTGTTAATAAAAAAATCTTTTCTTGTTCTTTTAATTAAAAGGCGCTTGAAAATTCTCCATGCGAGAATGTTGGGCGTTGTGTCTCTCATTAGTTCTGATTGACAAGAGCGATTTTACACTAGCGGAGATGGGGATTATGGGCCTTTCTTGGGCATTATGGGCTTTTTTTGGGCGTTATGGTCCTATAAGGTAATTGGGCATTATGGCCCTTCTGAATACTTAGGCGTTATGGACACATTAGCGTTGTGACCCTTAGACGAAGTGTCCTAGACCCTCTCTATGAGCCTAATAAATTGAGAAGAAATTATGTGGTTAGTTTATGAGCAATATTTTCCTTTAGGCGTGTTATAATTACTGAACGCCGATCAGGCAACTTACTCTTGAGTAATGAAACGTTGAAATTTACAAGAAGTTATATCAACCGCCATTTCAAAGCTAGAATGTTTGCAAAAAAATGTTGTTGCATTTGCCCTAGTGTCCTCTATAGGAGAATGCAGTTTAGGTTTAAAAAACTCGGATTTATAACCAAATGCTACAAAGAATAATATGTTTAACTTAGGTTACCGGTTTCTAAATTTTTTTTAAAGCTTATTTTGTCTATGAATTTTTAGTTTATCCGTGCATTCCAAAGCGCATCGTAACCGGACCATACGTTCGGAAGTTACGAGGAGCACATTCCCACACAGATAGAGGCCAAAAAGGCGTTAATAGCATCGTCAGCTGTAGAAAAGAGATACATATATCAATTTTACGTTCAGTGGAACTATCACATTATTCCATTCTGGTTACTCTGTACATAATACGATGGTGTTTCAAAATTCTTTTGTTAGCTAAATTGACATTTAAATTTTCAACATGACACAACATTATTGGAAATGTTTGAAAGCAAATTGTGGTTTATATATATTTTTATATACGCTAAACATGGTAAAATATAATAATATTGTGCAGGATGCTATTTAAAGTGCTCCACGGCTGTTGATTTTGTTTCTAAATTGCAACAAGTAATTTTATCTGATAAGGAATTAGCTTGTCAAAGGCAGTTTAAAGTTAAGTTTGCTACCTGGGCTGGAACAGTATACATCCCCCGGAGCTATAAAAATAAAAAGGTACTATTAATTGTATTAACAACGGAGCAATTAGTGTCCTAATAGGAAGGAGGAAGAGATTTTAGCGATTTCAGAATTAATTAGCTCTTCTTTTGTATTCTCTCAACTTCTTTCGTTTGTTTTTGTGCTCGTTTTCTATAGTAATAGGTTTGCTCAATCTAGAAAAAGAAAACTATTAAGGTATTTGCTCACGCGAAACGTTTCCATTCTACCTACATTGTTACTGAAACAAAGAAAACTGTACAAAACAAAACACGTCCTTTTATTTTCAAATAATCAAGTTACAAGTGAACTGTGCTATTTGTTACAAGTTCCTAATCACCAAGCTATTTTTATTTTTCAAAGTAATTAATAGCGACAGCTAGAACAACTCAATTTATTCTAAATAATGATATCGTGTAATTAAATGAAGTCGTTCCGCTACGACTTGTTCTACATTAAAAACTCTTTTAAAGTGCACAAAAAAATATTCCATATATCATATCCGTTAACTCCCATTTGTTGATGTCCGGTGGAATGTGCGGAAACCCGGTGTGGCATTTAGGGCGAGCTGTATCTGTTTCACAACCCCAACTGTATCTCAGAGGTCCAACGGTTTGATTGATGATTGCAAGCAAGAACGAGGAAAGAGAGTAGGGAACGTAGTTCTGCTTTACATCGAAATTTAGAAGGAAACCAATACTGGCTTTAAGCCCTAAGTAACATAATTGAATATGGTTTGCAAGCTTAAGCAATTTGCATTCATTTATAAGACACGAGGTGACTTTACTGCAGTGCTCTCGAGGAAATTTGTACTATGGGAGCTTTTATTATTGACACATTTATAATATGCTCTATTTGACCTCTGCCTTCAAACCGTGATCCAATTAGGATCGCTTAAATTTAACTTGGAAAACACCATCCGTGTGAATTTGTTACCAAAATTTTCCTTTAGGAATAACGCGTAATCCAAATTATATTAATCAATTAATATAATAAAATAAAATAAAAATAAAGTAACCGTCAGTTTAAAGATAATACAACGAATAAGCCAAAGGAAGATGTACCAAGCAAGAAACACCTTAAGGCGATAGTATTTTTATGTGGTAAAAAACAACTGGAAAATGTTTCCTATTGAAGATTCCACGGTACTAAAATATGACTAACCAAATTTAAATATAAAATCACAATTTAGTGATTATACTACACCCTTCACTGTTCTGTCGTCAAAGTTGTATTCCTCACGAAGAGAATGCAAGACCATGGCAACTACCAGTATATGAAAACCTAGCAAAAGCAGAACATGCAACATGCAATGCCATGGCCACACTAAGCACTTCTCATAGCAGAAGGAAAAAAATGTCAAACTTGAATGCCGTTTACTAAGGCTATCAACTGGATACGAATATTTAGATATTCTTTTTTTTTATATGCGCCCATATAAAAATGGTACAAAAAATCCGATATCTAAATTTATCCGGATTTTCTGTTAATTTAAATCTCGAACTTTATACTTTTATTCGAGTTCCAAATTTTATATTCCGATGCGGACTTCGGACTTCAACTTTACATGTCGATGTGAATATTCGATTTTCACTTTCCTGTACTTTCAGTATTGATTTCCTGAAAATTATTATATACTCGAGATTTTGACGGAAATACTTGTTTTTAACCTTCAGGACCTCAATAAATTGTTTTTAAAATATGTCTGTCTTTAGGTGGTCAGGTCGATACGTTCGGTTCCTCCAATATAGCAGCATACGTCCAGTGGATCAACTCAATAGACGTCCAGCGGACATACGCTGATGTCTGTTTGCAACAACGCTGGACTTCCTTGTTTTCCAAAACATGTCCTGCGGTGTGATACTACTGGGCAGTTAATGGACATTACATGGATATAATTATTTTAAAATTCTGAAGATTTATTTTGGTCAAATTTATGCCTAACCAACTTGAAAGCTATTATAATCATGTATGTATGTTGCATAAGACACTAATTAGCTTTAAAACAAAAAATCGTTTTTTTTTATTTCAGCAAGTCTAGCTTTTTATTTTACTAATTAATTAAAAAACACAATTGCAATTTATTTAACACGTTAATGTGCCACGCTAAAGCACAGAATATGACACGAAACCTCAATAATGTAGAGGCAAATCCCTAACTATTTCTTTTTGAATTGCTTCGGGATTTGCTATTTTAACGGAATCTGTTACACGAAAAATTGTTTCAAAATTATACATTTACGAAAATTCAAGTTTTTACAAAACGTTAAAACCAACGTAATTAAGCGGAGCGGTGAAAACAAAACAGCATGTTACAAATTATTTTCAAAGTTTTAAAATTTTCAAAAATATATTACCGAAAACCTGACCGCGCGATTTTTTTAGATTTTTTGTACTAATAAAACTATGGATGATCTACAATTTGATTGGTGTCCCAGTCCTCTAATTTCTCTGTGATACCTTGTAACAATTTTCGAAAATCTAAATTCTCACCGCTTTATTTAATAAACAGGGACAGATGAGTGATAGTAGAATGAACTTAACTTAATTTTTAAGATTAGCAATATTAATACTTGAGGGGGTTAATTTTTCCTCATCCGCCCAATTTTTGATGAACTTGAATTTGTTCTTTAGTTTTTAGTTTTCTGTAACCCTAAGAAACCTTTTTAAAAAATCAAAAAAGAGATTGTGTGACTGCGTAGTCAGTAGTTAAATAAATGAAGAGATTCTCATAAAGTTTATACTATTATTTTTTTATTAAATGTCCGATATCAATATCTAAAGTATACGAAAGTTCAGGCGTACCCTTATTTTTATATTAATCTGAATTTCCGAATTGATACTCCGGTACGAATATTGGATTGTCAGGATTTATTAATTTAAAAAATTTTAAATGTTTTGATTGTACAATACCAATAAATTTTTAGGAACCAAAATTCGTTCATCAGATAAATCAGATTTATGCAATTCATGGTATGAATTCTTATTTTTAGAAAATTCGCATTTTCTAATAAATCTGCATAACGGAATATTTTGATAAACGGTGATAGCAAATGTTTTAAGATAACTTATTAGTACAGCATACCTCAATCGTATTGTAAAAATCCTATAAATACCAGAAAATCTAAGATAAAAAATTAAATAAAATAATAAATAATAAAATAAAAAAGAAGAAATTCCAAATTTTGCATATAACGGATTTGACACAACTACCGCCGACGTGTATGGTGGCTGACGTGTATGGTAGCCGAACGCCAGTGGTTGCTAACAACGTAGAATTATTAAAACCTCATTTCTGACGACTGACTTTTGAGTATTTAAATTTTGATACGTTTCCTGCCTGTGATTTTTAAACTTATATTCACGTAATTTAAATTTGTGACTCTGCTCTGAATTTGCATACATTTCGGTAAGTAATTCAGTAAGTAAGTAGAGTGGCAAAAGTTAAAGAATTCCTGACTCGTGCGTTACGTAAAGGTCGATGTTCACGAGAAAAGCAAATTTACGAAGTTTTGCTTGATCTCTGGGGTCCGAGACCTAAGGGACTGTGACCGCTCTTACTGCTGTCGTTGATATATAATGTATAAATTTTGCTTTTTATTAACTCCCTCAAACTAGCGTACCCTAAATCTTGGCTCTCAAATTAGTGGGCCACGATAATTTCCGCTGGTCTCGCGCAAGTGCATATTCGAGCATCGATTTAGAATTTCGTTCTTGCGATCGATGCATGGCGTTAACTGGGATTTAGACGAGCCAATTTGTAGGACTTGGCAAAAAATAAATTCTGCTAATTAACAGCTACAAAAGAAAGTCTATGTACTATAAGTCCACTCATTTGTTTTCGTTAAAAGTAGATAGTAAATTTAGTTTCTTGCGACATTTCCCGTTCTGAACGCCAGAGTAGGTAAATGACGCTATTAGGAGCAATGTAATGTGTATCAAGGAGATTAATAGTCGGACCGAAGAAGATTATAATGCTGCACTATGAACACTCCTATGTCACTCCGTGGAAAATGCCGGAAAACGCGTCCTGACGACGAGGAATAATGAATACTTCAGATAAAGACGTAAGGTGCTGAAAAAAGATAAGTTGGGGGCCCTATGAAATTTACAGCAAAATCGAACCCCGTAGTTCCCAACTTTAACATTTTATCGGTTTTATATCGGTTGCTAACTTTACTGACAAAGTTTTATAAATATAAAATATTAATTTTCAAAAAAACTGAGGCTTGTTTATAGACTAGCACATTTTCCGTTTAATTTAGAAATTGTACAGCGTTTTATTTATTGTAAATAAAATTTACTGTCTACTTCAGTAATCAAACTTCTTCATAGCATATGGCCACAGAAATGAGGAAAATACGAATATCCGGAGGAAAACCCACACATCGTCGAAGTAGAGAAGTTGTCTGAGAATAATGATGCGTATTAAACGGCAATAAACTATTCAACTTATTTCGGTAAAAATCTTATACACGTAAAATCTAGCATAGGAATATGATATACAATAGCTTGATAAAGTTTCTTATAGCTTTGTCTTTATCTCCTGGTTCTAAAGGAATTTACTTGATATTGCTTGCTAAAGATGAGATTCCATTAAATGCTAGAAGCTAATTTAAACGGAACACTCGCTCTTTCTTAATGGATTTCTAATAATAGTAATGTTAATTATTACTTTATTATCATGCTCTTCTAAAGTAGTTTAATATAGCACTCTAGCTCGCTCGTTGATATACATTGATTTGAATATAAAAGTGGGTTGCTTTAGAAGAAAATTCGGGAATACAAATTCTATTTATTTTCTGAAGCTCACCACTTTAACGCCTCACAAGTCATGTAACATATGTCTTGCATTCAGGATTTATGCCGAACTGAACCATTTTGCATATGACATATTACACAAGGGGCGGGTGTGCTAACATAAATCATTGCTACGCCGTCTTGATTTGTATACAAATGATGAAAAACGATTGCTTTCGCACACGTTACGTATGTTTACGATGTTCTTTTGCAACGAGAACTATGCCAAGAATGCAATTATGAACAACTTTTCACAGCAGCAGCGAAATGGCTTTATAAACTAAACAAAACAAAGGATGTATCAGGAAAGTGGAAACTGGCGTGGGCAGGAAGCTGTAAACAAAAGCATGTGATACATGGATGTGTCGGAAGAGCTAACTGAGCGACCGTTTATTATTTATTTGAGCACCCAACTCGCACACTAACAGCTATGTGTTAAAAATTATTTTGTTTAGGTACCCACAACGCTTTTCAGTTAAACCTGAAGTACATTTTCCACGTTTTTTGTTCGGTTTGCAACACATACAGGTTAGGACTGAATTTTAAGATGCCACGGTTGAACTTTTGAAATTGCACGATTTACTTAATTCAATATCAATACCAATTTAACCTTCCTGTAATTACTCTAAAATTAAGTGCACATTTTAAGTCTTACAGAGGTTCATCTGAAAATAGCTCGAAAGTCTGCAAATATGGAAACTTTTATTAAGTTTAGGTCTTTGTAAAGGACATGTTCTAGTGGAATTGCAGTTGGAAATGGTTTGATTTTTTTTCTATACTATATTTAATTATCATCTATTTATTTCTGCTGCTAAGGTTAAACATCGACGTTAGACAGTAAACCAACACACCTTCAAAATTTCGCAAACAGCTGTTTGATGTTGTGTTTTATACAGAATAAAGATTTCCTTGGCATACAAGGTATACCTGCGAACAATGCAATTTACCTGGAAATGTTCCAGATAAAATTTTTCACACGTTATTATTTATACATCAAGTCGAATGCTCTCTGTCAGATCTTCTAAATTAGTTGGTTTGGTTTTGTAAACTTTGCTTTTTAGGTGTTCGCAAAAAAAGTCTAACCGAGCTAACTCTGGGGATGCGCATAATGAGAAGCACGAGGAGCTCCGTCCCGTTGCTACAAGGTGTTATTTGGAAAATCTGGAACGTCTTCGTTAGGGAATAATACCACTAAAACAGGAGCAAGATCGTCTTGGATAAATTCCAGATATCGTTCTCTTGTCAACGCACCTTAAAAAATGTAAGGGATTTTTATGGCGTGTGCGTATGTCGTTCTTACATCCTGTGTGGATTTTCTTTAGCCCAGTGCTGGCAGTTTTGCCTATTTACGCTTCCGTTTAGAAAGAAAATGAATTTGTCTACAAAAAAGTCTCAAAAATGTGGATTATTGTTGCAGATTTCCATCATCTCTTGCAAAATTGTATTTTGCAATCAAGATCGTCTTCTGTCAATTTACGAACTAGATGCACCTTCTGAAAGTTTATTTTTTGTAATTATTACTTTTTTTGTATTTCATTTTCGATTTTCCGTTTGTTGATATTCAATGGATTTCAACTGCGACTTCAGGATACGATTTAATTATATAGTCAAATATAGAGAAAAAATTGTCATCAACTGATGAAAAAATATTCACATACATTTCGGAAAAATAATATTTAAAATTTTTTTTCATTTAATTAAACTCGTCTTAGTTTTGGCAGTAAATGTAAATTTACGACAGCTATGAATTCATTACATGCTTTGGTTACACACTGTATATTTGTTTGCATCTGTTTTGGCAAACCTGCCAAATAAATTGTCCTTTGAGGCAGAATTCTTCTTACATGTACTCAGAGGAACAACGCCAGCTATTTTACAATCATGTATTACGAAGAATACTCAAAGGGTATTTTATTGCGACACGCATACGCGTTTGTTTCCAATACGCTATCGAAAGACGCGGTTTTTATTGCAAATTTTCATTACCAATATCAAGGCTCACATGTCGTAAAAAGGATTTCTCATATACCATCTAAATGGTACGTACTCAATTTAGCACACTCCCAAAAATTATTACTGCCATTTATAATAATAAAACACCATTTTTTTAATCATATGTTGATAGGTACGAAACTCAAGTGAACCTTTTGTACCTCAGGGTACTCAAATTTTACCGCCTCTTGAACTACTAATGCTAACATGATTTGAATTTCCTCAACCTTGAGCTTAAGTTCTTCCATAAACTATTCAAAAATTGATGGTTTTGGATTAGTTTCGCGTAAGGATTTTTTCCCTGTTTCACTGATTATTTTATGCAATACAGCGGCGTGATGGCATCTTTTTGCAGTTAAAAATTCTAACAAACAAAGTATTATGTACAAATTGCTTCAAACAACAACAACGCTTTTATCATATCATTGTGGCATTAATATTAATTACTCTTTTTGTTTATTTTTTGCACATTTAACCTGTCTTGTCAACACATATATTGTTGACATTGGGCAACCTTTCCGTACTTCTTGTGTTGTTGATATTTTTTCATTTTCGTTTATTATTATTTTATTTCCGTTGTAAAGGTTTTGTATTATTTTTGATCAGTTATAAAGGTATTCCTCTATTCTGTAATATTTTCCAAATTTCGGTTAGGTAACTTTGTCAGAAACTTTAATATGGAACGGCTTAGGTGTGTGTTTTGGTGTGTTTAGTCCGTAAGGATGTTTTTTTCTCTAACTCTTACTTACGACATGATGTATTGTTTTAGATGCCAATGTTTGTAAGATGTTTGTTTACATTGCTGTGACTGCTCAGGGTGCTTAGTTGGCGGCCTATAATGAGTTACCGCGCTGGCTGCACGTTTTTTATTCGCAAAACAGAGATGGTTTTCTAATCAGATGATTCCTGATCTAGTTTTACACGATATTATTAGATATGGTGAGTGGCGGCTCCGGACCATAAAATTCCCGTTTGGCGTCCTTCCTCGCCAGAGTATTGGCTTCCTTATTACCTCTAACACCGGTATGTCGTGGTACACACTGAAGGACTACATTGTTGCTAACTACCAGTTTTTGTAGTGTTTTTCAAAAATCAAGAACCAGTTAATTTTCCCGTGAGAAAATTTGGACTGAAAATCTCTTACCAAAAGTAAGCTTCTGCTCCATGTGATCATAGTGCAGTGTTGAACTCACCATGAAGGTAAGGCGACGCCTTGGTCAAACATCGGTGCTCCTGTTTTCTGAAACACCAAAGCCTGTAGATTTGGTGTGTAGTATTATTTTGCTAATTAGGAGGTACTGATCTGCATAGACATTATTTCCTCTATAGACTACGGGTATCACTTAGTAAATCTTTCAGTTCTTAGTCGTATAGTGTATTATTGCATAGTGTCTCCAAGTTTATTCCTAGATTTTGTTATTTTCAAAGAAGGTATTTGTTATCCGTGGGTTATCGAAGCTACCAAACAGCAATGATTTGTTGCAACTGTTATTTGTGACTGGTTCTAAATTGCTGGTAGTTGGCGCATTTAGATCTCTTTCTATGATAAAGTGGTAGTTTTCATTTGTTTGATTAATAATAATAATCGTTTGCAGTTCGTGCTAGTCAAGGAAAGTTTCTTCACCGTTTACATCTTCAGGAGCATACGCGCTTAATATTGACGTATATCCTCTTCTATCTTAAGTCTTATGCTTGTAATATCTTCCTGTATCTAGCTGTATGAGTTGATTTTCTTTTCCCACTATCTGTTTATTTAATATGGCTACACATGCGTGTGCGCTGATGCTTACTCCGCCATATATATCTACAAAATTGTTCAGGTCGGTTGTTTTTGTGAATTTCTATTTGTTTTTTTCGTTATGACTACAATATATATTTTCCTCTTTAAGTTTGTTTTTTAATTCTGTACTACTTTAACATGCTAAGTGGCTATTTTTATATTGCCATGTATTCTTAATCAATTATTGTTCCTTCACTTGTCCATTTTCCTCGCTTTCTTTCGTAGCAAAACTAAATTTCAGAAATTTAAGCACAGGATTCAAGAGAAGAACGTAAAGCAAATCGAAAACTTTTTACCGAACTCTCTAGCTTCAAAATGGCGGCCGCTACGATTTTTTTTAAAGAACGACGTTAACACCCATTTACTCAAAAAGTAGTTGCTTCATCGGAATTAACTACAACTTGTTTAAGAAACCAGTGTAGGTAGTATACGATGAAATAAAAGCAATTTCGAAAATCTCAAAACAATGGCAATAGCGCATCACCAAAGTTTTGGAAGTTTTCAAAAAAATATTTTTCAAAATTTGCCTACAGGATTTATTTGAAACTTTGTAAACTGCTAGAACCAAAAATTGACTCCAATTTGATTTTTTGTTGAAGCTATAATTTTACTGTAGTGCCTTCTATGAATTTTTAAAAATCACAACACCCCGTTATTTATTAAACGAAATCTGATAATAATTTTTTGAGCAAAATTGCTCACCACAATTAGTAAAATTAAAATTTAATGTTGGTTTTTCGATGAATTTCAAAATAAGTTTTCTCAAAAACTGTCCATACGTTTTTTTTAAACTTTGTAGTTTAATAGAAGCGAAAATGGACTACAATTTAATTTTTTGCTAAATACTGTAATTCTACCCTCTATGAATTTTTGAAAATTAAAAACTGCTACTCCTTTATTTATTACACGGGCAACAGTAAATAACTTCTGCTTAAGAACAAATTAACCCATCTTGACTAGCAGAACCAAAATTGAATGAGTTTTTAGAATATTTTATATTTGGTGGGGCTATACGTCCCCCCTCTATTATTTTTTTTGCTACCGATTTAGGTTCTGTTTGGCTACTGTAGAAAATGTGAATTCCAAATATTTGCAATTAAAAAAAAAATTCTAACTCACAAACATGTTTGGATTTGAAAAAGTTATGATCCGAGCATGATTACTAAACCGACGTTACGAACTGACAGCGAAATATGAATGAAATAGAGGATTGCGTATATAGCTTCTTATTTTTGGAAATCTAACAGACAATGAAATGTACAACGTTATAATAATATAATTTACACGTTTACAAATACGACAAGTATTAATATCTAGTAGGGGAAAGTCAACTCGAAGTTAACACTTCAGCTTTTTTTGTTGGGCCCCAGGTAAAGGGATTGCCTTCTCCGCTATTTTCGGTTCCTTTCTTCGACACCGTTGAGGACTTCACACTTGTTATACCGGACATGAGATCGCAAAATTTATATCCCTAGACTTTGGGTTCCTTGTTGGTCCACGGGTATTTATCGTAGCGTTCAGGCCACCTTATCATATCTGATGGGATTCCTTATCCGCCTCCTAGGGAATACGCTCCCTAGGTGTTACAAGGTCACCCAAGCGTCCATATTTCATACAAATGTCAAATAGAAACCGATTTCCCAGAAGTTTCCAATTTGAAATTAAAATAGAAGCAAACATTCAATTCATGTTCATGTTTAGAGCGGTAAACTTATCATCTATTTGCATCGGTAAGCATTAAAAACATTATTATATTTTATTACTGAAAGCGCAAGTGTCATCAGCTTAATCACCATCATCTATTTTACGAGTAAGCTCTAAAAATGCACATTCTCATATAATAGTTCGTTTAATTATAAAAAGTTTCTGCAATGTTTCTTCTATAAATTACTATCTTATAAGAGTCGGACACACAAAGTCATTCCAAAGTTGTTGACGCGATATTTACCCTATTTTGCTAAAACAGATTTTTCTGGTGCAACTATTCCAATAACTATCTCGCCTTAGCAGCGGCAAAAAGTTATACGTTAGAAAACGAACCGCGGAATTTCTGAAAACTTTGATAGTACTCCTGCACGGCGTCGTTTTTTAGAAAATATGTTTTTGTAAAGTTTTTTAATATTCTGCTATATAAAATTTTGAAGAAACAAACGAGAATAAATATTTTGTTCTGGGATACTTTTTATTGTATTTTTTTTATTTTAATGCTTAAAGTAAATAAAAACAAATGCTTCGAATTTTAAATTTTCGTTCCCTATATGGTTCTCGAGATATTTCACTACGACCTTTATCTACAAGCTGCATTAACCAAGTTTAGGTTAGACGCTCTACATGCCATTACCGTTAGACGACAAAGCTCTACCGTATTTGCATTTTTATAGGAAAAATATTAAAATTTGAGACGATAGAGATAGTCGAAATATATTTAAGACTTTCATTACAACTCTTTGTATCAAGCTGGGTTGAGAATCTAAGCACTTTGCGATCTTGATGTACACATATATGCTATCTAAATTAGCATGGAAGTACGTCAGCGAGGAGTTAATGTAATGTAAACAACCCACTTCAAACACAAAAATTTGAACAAACAAGTAACACAAACCTATTTAACAGAAACTGGAATGTCGTTGTGATTATGGATTAAGGTTGAATCCTGTTTGCATATGCTTTTGCTCTCATGTAAATATGTACATAATGGTAGTCTGTAAAATATTTATTTTTGGTTTTCCGAATTTCTAAACATTAATACTCTAGATGTAATAATTCTACATATCTGTTTATTAAACAGCAAGTTACATGACCTAATGACAAGTACGAAACGTGACCTTAAAAATATCTATTTCTTGGGTCTTCTTAATCTGAAAATAATTTGAGAAAAATTATTAGCTATTTTTTATTTTCTACCAAATGACGGAAATACTGTCTTAAAGGCGTGGACGCGTATTTGCTTGAAATAGTAAGTATTAAAAAATGTTAAGAACTAAGATGCATAACATGTCCCATACTAGGAACCAATGGCGTGATAGGTGGATAACGCTGTTAATTCTTCTCAACCTAACTTACGAGATAACTTATTTATTGTCTCTAACATAGAAACTAGTTGTTTAGTAAAAAAACATATACTAAAAACAATTGGCACGTACAAATTTCAACGCTTTAATTCCCTCCTAAAATGTTTCTTCTGGTTACTATTCCAACCACTTCATCATCATCATCTGCCATGGAACTGACTCAAGGTAAATCCTGTATTACTCCAAATCTACCTCATTCCAATACATGAGTACGAAGTTTAGTGATAGATTGGGACCAGTCAAGAAAAGTGGCTGTGATGCGTCACGGTTACTTTTGCTTTCTGATATTGTCCTATATACAATTTTTTCCGCGGACGTTTGATTATCGTCTAATGGAGATTGGTGTGCAAGTCGGTTCTGCTTCGTAATTTCTTCTATTGACGCTTGTGAAATTTCTGCTACCGCTATGCTTCGGTCCTGCTCCAAACCCGTTTTTCCCAGGCGGGAACCAGGTTTCTTATATTTTACTTTAGTTTTAGCAGGAATCGGCGGAGATATTGACCAATGTACGTCACCGTTTATCTTCACAGGCTTCCATCTCCTTTACTAAAGATGTTTTCGCGTTGCTGTTAAGTTTGTAATTCGGTTTACTATTGAGTAGAGTTTCCGTAATTAGTATTTTTTGTTCCGTAATAGGTCGTATGTTTCTGTTGTTTGCTGTTCCCGCTTGATTACTGGTAAGTACACTTTTCTGATATTCTGTCTTACGTCATGTAACTGCTTGTGATAAACAGCAGATGTTGCCCTTAAATACTAAAACAATTTTTAATAATATAACACAATATAACAAAAATTTTGCTCCATAGATACAACTGCTAAGCAAAAAAGCTTTAGTTTTAAAACAAAAAGTAACCCTAAGATACATAAAATACAGCATGATAAACCTTAACTATAAAATTATAAAATGTTAGACAATACACATACTTTTTTAGTCATACATGAAACTGTCTCTCTACGCGTGAGAGGTCAGACACACCCAAATTCATCAAACGAAAAATACTCCGCACCTTGTAGGAACCTTACCATAACCTTAAGGAGAACACTCTGGAGGTTATACACTGGACTCACTTTCCCAGATGTGATATCATCGAAGAGGATAACAAAGCCATCAGCACAAACCAACTTTGAATTACCTCTGAGAAAGTCTCTGAGGGTAAATTGGAAACTGGAAAAATACATCATAAATATAGAAAAACTTAAATAGTCAATAAATTCATTTAAACCATTTGAGGTCCCGGCTGGGAATGATATCTATGCAACACTTCAGGGCTAGGAAAAACTATCCCTACACCTGTATATGACGCTGCGAGCAGGTAAGAATTTTTTAGGCGGTTTTTCTAACTGCACCTATGCTTCTTTTGTTGTCATGCGTCAACGAGATTTAGCCTGAATTTTCCTAATTAAGATTCCACGGCACTGTGCCTCTAAGTAAGCTAGCCACTATTACCGATCTCAGTTTAATTTTTTTCCTTACTACCGTTTAGCCACTAGAACGTGGATAAGAGCGCAGTGCAATTTGATGCACTCTTTCCCCTGATGCAGATCTTGAAATGGTGTTAGATTCAGATTTGGATCTTACGAGTTTGTGAATTAAGTATGCTGAAATCATGAAATAAAGGCGCATTGAGAATGTACCTTATATAGATTTTCAAAATCTCCGAATTATAATACGAAAAATTAGCTACAATTCTCGCCCGCATACTCGCTGCCAAACCTTATTGTACTGAAGTCTGAACAGAAGCGAAACTAGGTAGGTACCGTTAACAACAAATGGAAACGAAAGATAGTTTGACTACTCAGGAAAGCATACCAAAATTTTCAGAACATAAAGCTCACTTCAGAAAACCATTCAAAGTACTTTTACCAGAACCGTATTAGTGAAAGGAAAAGGAAGTTATCACCCAACTAAATCGAGATGTCCTTTATATAAAAGCAATCAGAACAGATAGTTGTTCAGGACTCGGGATTTACATAGCAGGACCAGGCAATGTATTTACCATAAACCTGGCCCGCTTTATAACAGTATTCTAGATCAACATCACAGCTATTCTTTCCTGCAGAAACAAAATAATCTACATTATGATTGACAGCCAGGCGGCGTTCAAATGCGCTGATATCCTGCAAATTTAACGCCAAATTAGTTTTTAAATGGCATAGGAAACCGGTCAAATTTTGAGAACACAACAAGCTTCGCCCGATGTGGTTCCCAGTACACCAAGCAGTACATGGCAATAAAACAGCAATCAAGCTAGCAAGAGCTGCTAGTGTAGAAGAGCTACTGGGACCAAAGCCAACTTTCGGTGTGGCTTACAGCACCACCAGAGAGCAGACTCGATGGTGGTTAGGAAATATTCACCTCAAGGTGGACACTCAAAATCTCTTATCGTGCAAGAAAGCGGCTAACAAACTCCTTTCGTTTAGCTGCAAAAATCTAATACACTCCATAACAATTCTTTTTTTATGAATAAACAACTATGCACAATAGAACTCGTAGAAAACCCAATTTTCAGGTTCTGTGAATACGAAGATGAGACACCCTTTTACTGCTTATGTAACTGTGTGGTGTTAATGGTCCACAAACTAAGACATTTAGTAGTACCAGAACTAGAATTTGAAATGATTACTAACACCTTTAGTGACGATATTCTGGGCTTCTTTGAAGAAACAGGACTACCACTGTGAGGCTTAAAAGTTTTGATAGGGGACGCATAGATCTTTTAGGCCGTGTGTTTAACGTTCGTATGCAACTTCTTACTCTAAATTTGTCAAAACCTGACATAGCGGAGATTGACTTTGGTCTCATTTTAACACTACTCCTTCTGGCTAAATTTTTTTAGTAATTTAGCACTGTTCAGAAGCACTGCTACAATTCGATAGTTTTTCAGTTTAACATAAGTGTACGTAAAAAATTTATTTTCCCATATTCCTTGTAAACATATTATTGTGACCTAGGACAAAATTAACTTGTTATATTATTACACATTTTGAAACTTTACGAGCTGTGACAATGATTTTTTAATGTGTGACGCATGAAAATTTCAGAATCCACTGTACCAATTTTAGTAAAATTTTGAATACCGCCCCGTGGCGAAAATACACGGAAAAATAAGTTTTTAACGACGACTCGGAACGTATGTTTATGCCTATATTTTTTTAAATCGCAAGTTTCTAGTTCAAAATGACGAAGACGGCCGCTATGATTTTTTTTATGTTTTTGTTTTAATACCCTACTCTACTTTGTAAATGGGTTAGCAGATCGGTTTGAAAATTGGTGTTGTAGTAGTCCCACTTAGGTGAAATAACGCGACAAATAATTAACTTCACAATTAAAAATTTTCAAAAAATTCAGTGAAGTAACATTTAGGTGTTGTTATATCTGCTATATTTTATTTTTTTGTCATTTTTTTGTAATGTTTTCTAGAAGTATGCTGTATACATTGCAAGTTAACACCGACATCTAATGCAAGGGCGGCACTACAAAATTTGCAATCAAACTAAGTAGCTCATATGGGACAGTTGAATAATAATAATCTAAACTTACTTTTCACATGCAGTAATATTTAGGGGAAGGATAGTCTTTCTCTTTTACTCCAGTTTCGACCTTTCATAGTTTTCTGACTTGTGATGATTTTAATTCCAAACTATTTTTCTTCGTTACTTTTGCCCATTTTTGAGATTTCAACAACCAATCACAGCAAAGCACTAAGAGTTTTCTTTGCAAATGCTAAAATAACACCACTTAAAACATTTTTTTATACTTAGCGATGTATTGCTTCCTAAAAACGTTTCCCACTCGCAATATCTATTTAAGCACAGTTTGTTTGATTACCAACACAGTCGTCTATTTTGGTGCAAACAAAACATTACTACAAAATTCTACATAACACACACACACATACACGTGCCGTAGTTCTACATCCTGCGGCGATATTCTTGCAACTTCTACGAACAGAAATATTTGCCCAACGACGCGAACAAAAATCGGGTTCGAAATTTATGATATCACATACAGTTTTCAAATGTTAGATGCAAATAAAGACGAGCAGCAGGCATAGCTGAAAAGTCGACGTGCTAAGGTAAATTTTTATAGTTGGAAGAAATCATCGGGGACGAAACTATTCGATATTTGAAGTTGCTCCACCCTTTCCACCACATTGCGTTCCGCTATAAATCTGAGCAAGTGATGTATAATGTATGCAGGGAGAAGCGACTTTGGTGATATATTTACAGCTTTTGGAACAGTTTTGTTCCCAGCGGTCGTCTCCAAGTGACCGAAACACCCAAAATAGAAATACAAATGTGCCTAGATTTTTGTTTTATTTTTGGTATTTTTCCTTTTCACAAAGCTCTACTGGTGATGTTATTAATACGGCACGACCTTATACCAGCTTATTTATAGGGACGTTTCTTTATTATTTTATAAATTCGCATTTTGATTGCTAAAGTCATAATGCTAGGGGATTTTTATTTTTAGGGGTGATTTTAAATCTGTCTCGCAATTTGGCGTTAAAATTGCGTTTTAGGATTTAGCGTTAACAATAATGGACGCTGGCCGTCAAATAAAATCCATTATTTGACGAGGTTAGTGAAAATGAACAGGAACAGCTAACTGTCAGCTCAACGTAAATATATAGAACGATAAAAAATGGATGGCAATGAAAAAGTTATGTCGTACATCCGGAGGCTGGAAATACGAGATAAAACTTATATTACCTACAGTAAAATTTCTTACTTACTTACAAGTGAATTAGTACCCTGTTGCATGCGACGCCAAGGAAGATATACTATATATAATAAAACTGAATTTTAGTCAATTCACATCCATTAAAACGGCATTTCTAAATAACACTTATTTTATTCAGACAGTTATTAAAGTTGAATGCCAATTTCAAAGTTTGACCCAAGTTTGCCACATCGTGTCCGATCTCATTCAAATTTTTAGGAGACACAAGACATCCCACTACATAATAGTGTAAGAAATTTTCTGCTCGAAAATAGTGGGAATGTTATCTTACCTGCAAAGTCTATATTTCACAAAATTTTGTGTTTCAAAACTTGACCCAATTTTGCCAGATGGTGTCCGATTTCATCCAAATTTTTAGGAGACACTCACAAGACATGCCTTTACATAACAGTGTAAAATTTGTTTTGCTCAAAAACGGTCGGAATGTTTTGTCACTTGCAAAGTCTAAATTTCATAAAGATTTCGGTATTTCAAAATTTGACCCAACTTTGGCACACATTGTGTGATTTTATTTAAATACTTAGGAGACACTCACAAGACATGCCACTACATAATAGTGTAAGAATTTTTCTGCTCAAAAATAGTGGGAATGTTTTATCGCTTGCAAAGTCTATATTTCATAAAATTTTGTGTTTCAAAACCCAACTTTGCCAGATGGTGTCCGATTTCATCCAAATTTTTATGAGGCACTCACAAGACATGCCTTTACATAACAGTGTAAGAATTGTTTTGCTAAAAAAAAAATGGGAATGTTTTCTCATTGCAAAGTCTAAATTTCATAAAGATTTGAGTGTTCCAAAATTTGACCCAACTTTGGCACATATTGTGTGATTTTATTCAAATATTTAGGAGACACGCACAAGACATGCCACTACATAATAGTGTAAAAATTTTCCGCTCAAAAATAGTGGGAATGTTTTATCGCTTGCAAAGTCTAAATTTCATAAAAATTTGAGTATTTCAAAATATGACCCAACTTACCTAGTATTGATAACAATACTAGGAAGTCAAATGTTTAGCACTAGAAATAAATAAATACAAATATGTGAAAAACGCGGGCATTCAGATCAACGCAATAATACAGAACAGTTCTGCCACTATAAAATGTACAACAGTGCTTTTAATTGTTAAAATAAAACGTTGAGCTTTCTTATGGGCTGTATGTTTAAACTATACACATTACGCTATATCTTCTTATATACAGAATCTAATACAAACGATAGAAAAAGGAAAGCGGCGAATTTACGGAAAGCATGCTGATAATCGTAGACTCTTTGCATATTTGAGAATACAAAATACTGCTGAATGTATGTATTACTAGGATGTCTCGACATCTCGACACAGCGTTCTTATTTTTTTGAAAGAATACTTTACAAAAAAGACGTGGGGCGTAGTCCACGGGTTCCTCTAAATATATATTAATTTCATTCTGTGATAGCCCCAGCATACTCTCATATTTTCCGTTTAAGTATTTTTTATGATCTTCAAGAATTTAGGAAACTGTGATAAACATCTGGGCTTGCTCAAATCGCAACATTTAAATAATTAGCAACTTCCCATTAAAAATTGTACATATCTTGAGGTAGCTGATAAAATAGGAATACATTATCTGCCACGTACTTACTTACTTAAGTAATACTTTTATTATTTATAATATTACATGTACTTCACGTTATATAATGGTTTACGGTGAGACGAATTTGGTTAATCAATTTCAATGCACTGTTTAGTAATTCTAATTGTACATGCTTGTTGATAACATTAACGGTCGGTTACACAAACGATTGTCAATTTCACTATATCTGTTCAAGTTGACAATCGTTTGTGCAACCGGCCGTTAGTAAATCAATGTTTATACTGTCTACAATTGCATTTGACTCTTGAGTGATATCTGAAGCTGCAACTACTTAGTTCGATTAGTTGTAGAACACTAGTTTATTTTCTAGGATTTGCTTGTACGCTGAGGAAACTTTATCGTAGTACACATGTTGTATTTCATTTAATTAAGTTTACAGCTTGCCACTTAAAACAATCTTCCTATATAAGAAACGTACTGAAAACTCAAACAGCGGTTTAATACAAATTTTTGCTCCTACAACTTATGACATCTTCCTTAAAAAAATTAAACGCGGTAGGTTTGATATCAAATTTCTATCTCTGCCAACTGCATGAATAATAAAAACAAGTTTAAATACACCCGGGACTTAAAAAGTTTTAGAAGTTAGACACGCTACTTGAATGTCTTACGGTTTCTTCTTGTTTCTTCAAAGTAACTTTTACAGAAATTTATTTACATGTACTCAGCCTTATTATTTTTATTTAGAAATTGTGATGTAAAATTTCCCTTTGCTGCTATTTATTGCGGATTTACTATGTATTTTCTATGTATACATGTTTTATAACATTTGATGTGATACTCCATTTTTATAGTAAATGTGTAATAGAATCTCACCCTTTTTCGCCGATTAATACTGACATTACCGTTATATAAAAATTGGAACCTCTTGACCTCAGAGTGAAGATACGAATAGAATGGGCTTTATGGGAAACATATTCTCGCCCGCAAACGATTTGCAATAAACTAGGGGTGCTGTGGGTTTTTAATATGAAGGCAATAAAACGCATCAAGAAGGAAGAAGTGTATTTTATGTCGGGTGTTAACGTTCACCGCGTAGTGAACACCACCGTCTGCTTTTGCCTGATGGATATTTTACATCGCTGTATTTTTTCAAATTCTTTCAGGAGAAACTTATGTAGTCCAAATATATAGCTGCAAATAAATTTTTACCCCTACAAAAATACATATTGAAGAAAACCTACAAGGATACTACAACTACAATTTACAAAAGGAAATAATTCATTCGTTGTAATAGTATTTTATTAGTTAAGTTATATTCGTAAGCAAAATTTACTTGAAACAGAGCTATTGAAAGTTCAAGTCTAAAACAAACAAAAATAGGTTTGAAATTTATACTGCTAAATTTTCTCAGTAAATAAACTAATATCTCCTCGACAAAGCATTTTCGCATGGTTTACTCTTTTTAATTACCGATAACAATAATGCAACAATCCTTAGAATTCCTTATCGTCACTAAAATGTTGCATGCTTTGTGTAATTACTAATTACATTTCAGATAAAACACCACAAAACAAAATTATAATTCAAGGTGGTTTAAAACATTTTCATGCCTTTTGGTTTCAAGAATGCTCCTTGCTAAATTGATAGCTTAATAGACAATGCTAACCTGCATCCGGTTGGTGTAACTCGATTATTAAATTTTAAAGCTGTTTTAGAACCAACTGTTAATCGTTTGTTGTCACACAAAATAATCACTGCACACATATTCATTTTTTTTAGTTATACTTTATTGTCAAATTTAACACCTACAGAAACTGGTTGTCATTGAAGTACTTCATCAGAATGATATACAGCGAGGGCACATCTAAAATAATAATTTCATAAGTTGACATTGATTCATCTCATATTTCTATTTAATCTGATGAAACGCTTGCCGAAAATACAAACGGTGTAGAACCTCCTTAATAAAGCTATTTGTTCTATAAGAAACCGTTTGTAAAACTTTGGGCAGGTCAGCTTTGAATTACTAAACTTTCCGAGTTTAAATATCAGGGTATAATATACAGCGCCCACCGGTCACAACGTCTACGTATAGGTGAGTTTATATCGCCCACCAAGGACACAACGCCCAGCTTTTATAAATATACGACGGCCACCACTGAAATAGTCACAACGCCCACTAATGTCTGGTAGTCATACCGCCCACCGAATTTATAATGCCCACCAGTAGAGGTAAACGTAATTTTTTTTTAAATTTTGGTTACGGCTAGTCCGGAGTAGTTACCTGTTATACTAAAAACTGTACTGATTTTTTTAAATTTTCAATAAATATTTAATTGTTCCGCCGAGCCCTTACAATTTAAAAATTTAATTTTTTTAAATTTTAATGTGGCTAATGTGGAAAAACTTCTAGACTCCCCTAGAGGAAACACATGTTTTTCAAAATTAAAGCAAAATTGCACTTTCCGGTGTCCGGACACATAAACACGCGACACATAATCATAGGACATTTAATCACGGACAGTTAAACACGCCGACAATTAATCACACACATTTAAACACATAGACATTTAAACACTGAGGCACATAATTACATGGACATATAAACACACATTCTGCACGTACTCTGTACTACATATGATCTTTAACGTTAAGAATCTTAACTTAATTTATAAATTTCAGCTTTACTTCGTTAAAGTCCATATTTAATGATTATCTGTATACAAAATACTTAATTACTTTAACAATATTCATTTATTTTAACCTTATACGTATTTCGGCATTGTCAAAGGTTATATTAGGAAGTAAACAGTTAGTGTTGTTATAGCAATAGAACTTGGTGACTTGATCTCGGTAATCGTCTGCAGATGACTTGATTTCTTATTCCAAAATGTCCAATAGAGGATAATTTAAGAGATCAATTTGTTCATTCACTAACGATACAGTTTTTAAATGTTTGTGAATTTCAAAAGCTTGTAGTTACGTTTATCATCACATGAGTGTAAACATTTTATAGTGTTATTAGATGTCATTAAATGATTGTGTTCTAGTAAGTGTTTGGCGTAATTGGATTTATGTGGGTGTTTGTATTTGTAACAACGTACGTGTTCTTTATACCTAATATCAAAATTTCTAATTGTCTGGCCTATATAAACCGAATTACAATGCGAACAATTTAATTTGTAAATGCCTGATTTTAGCAAATCATCTGTTTTTGATTTTGCATTAAACAAAGTGTTTAAGATGTTTCTAAACACTACATTGCAATAAAGCTTCATTTGCCATCTTTTTTTTATATTTTAGTTTTACTGCAGTCATATAATAATTCAAACACAATGTGTTTATACGCCAGTAAGTTTATATGTCCATGTGATTATGTGCCTCAGTGTTTAAATGTATATGTGTTTAAATGTCTGTGTGATTAATTGTCGGCGTGTTTAACTGTCCGTGATTAAATGTCCTATGATTATGTGTCGCGTGTTTATGTGTCCTATAACCTGCAAAAGAAATGATTCATTATACAGCGAGAAATATAAAACTTTACATCAAGCTAAGTTGGAAAGTGCAGTTATAGGACACATAAACACGCGACACATAATCATAGGACATTTAATCACGGACAGTTAAACACGCCGACAATTAATCACACAGACATTTAAACACTGAGGCACATAATCGCACTTTCCAACTTAGCTTGATGTAAAGTTTTATATTTCTCGCTGTATAATGAATCATTTCTTTTGCACGTCTGTTTAACACTGTTGGAAGAGGTGCCAAATTTTTCATCCTTTGTAGCTTTTTTAAAAAATAATTATAGAGCTGTGCATGGGCACAACTCCATGATTACCTTCCCACCCCCACCCAGGCTCAGCGCACTTAGCACTCTTCACCGGTCTAACATGTGCTACCCCGAAAAAGCATGCAACCCAACAGACACATCACATACAACGTCGATGGACACGCCGGGTTTAACTTATTCAGAAAAATTTTTGACGTTCCGAACCTACCGCCGTTGGGAATCTAGCTTTAGAGCCTGGGACTCTAAACACTGAACCACCTGCTGGTCCTCACCTTCGTAGCTAGTACACTTGCAATTTCCGAAACAGACCAACAGACCATATTGGCTTCCTTTTTCTTTATTGTTATGTCTTACCCAGAGGTCACATTTCATAACATCATTATATGTTGGTAAAACTCTAATGCTTATTTCCGACGGATTTCCAAATATTGGACACTGTGTGGATGTTCTAACAGTGTTTGTTTTCAATGATTTAGATATTGTAACACATTTACTATTTACAATTTTACACAGCACTAGAACAAAACTTTACGTCCGTGTGGTAAACTCGTAAGTAGATACTATGGCAGGCAACAACTTTCCATGCGCGCTGTATTAGAAATAACAAATAGAGTAAGTTAAGGTGGGCTGTTTAAATTGCTTTAAAAGTTTCGGTGAAACCAATGTTTAATTTATTATGTTGAAGCGGAACCCCAAGACAGTTTCTTTTGATAGAAATGAACGGGCTTACTCTAGGGGATGTTAAGAAGTTGTTCGACACTTTACAATTATAAAAAACTTTTAAGTATATTTTGATAATTTTGAAAAAAAAAAAAGTAGTTTTTTGATCAAAAAACAACTTTTCCGTACTAGACGTAATCAAAATCAAACAAAATTTACACCCCTACGCACCAATTCAGGTTCCCGTAACTGTCACCTACTACGATGGTCGTCGACAGTTACAACCCGAACTGGTAGACATTATAAACTCGGTGAGCGTTGTGGCCACCACATATGAATAGACATTGTGTCTACGATGAATTCATGTCTATGGTGGGCAATGTAAACCCAGAAAATACATGTATCCAAGTTTATAGGCAAGAATCAACTCTCTTCTAAAGGTTTAATTAAGGTTGCAGGTAAAAACTTAAAGTTACGAAACATGGATCATTTCAACATTGAGATACCTATATCGTTTTTCGGTTAGGGATTGCAGTGCTTGAATCTTATAAATTGCCCTGTAGTTACACCCCTCCACTCCATTACCTGATTTAAAAATCGACGCGGTAAAAGCTTGCGGAAAAATACTGCAGCAAAAAGCTCATATAAGTTACCGCTATTATTTACCTTACTTTAGCAGTCAAAACGTGATTCTGAATGTAATGAATATGTAGATGGGGTACTGTTGTGTCGTATTCCGACTCTGTTATAAATGTTTCACATTAAAGAGATTGCCTAAACTTTTGCTTTCATAAGGATCAAGAAAAAAAAACAATTTAGAAAATGGAATACCCGAGAATGAAGTTGTATGCGGATATGCCTAGTGATCTCCCACTTCAGAATACGTTTGTTCCTTTCAACTAAAATAAACTACTTAAGTGGTCCCATAATTCAAATTTAAAATACCGACACGTCGCAACCTAAACCGCTTTTCTTTATTTCTCGGATTCACCAGACCTTGCACCAAAATCAATATCGAAAAGATAAGAGATGTAAGTTATTCCCTTTGTTGGCTTCTTCGTTGCTCGCACCCTTCGCATTTTTCTAAAACATGCCTTCTATAGTATTTTCGGTTACTTTTAAGTGCTTGAATAAAATTAAGAATCCTGTGTTTTAAATTTTACGATATTGTCGTGCAGATGTACCAAAAATGTAGAAACCATGGTATACTCGTAGTTACTGTAACATAATCTTTTTATTTCGTACTTACAGTTTTTACGACTTTAACACTTATATACTTGACAGGGGATCACATTCGCAGCTTTCGTCAGGTTGTAAAAGAATAATCACTTCCTACATTTGTGCTTACACTAAAAACCCTAATGATAAATAGCAAATGGGCAGCTTAAAGTAAAACAAACAGATTTGTCAGTTCGAAATACACCCCACTTTTTCAAAATAAGGGTTGCTTGTGGAGTTGAGTAGTGGAAAAAACAAATGTCTATAAAATCACCTCTCTAGTAAATTTTATTGGTAATGTAAGCAAAGCTTATTGCTGAAAGAAAGAGCTACGGAGCACGTAATGAAAGGCCTTATATTACTTGGTAAACGAGAGAATTGATAGAAGGCGGACAAAGGAAAAACCAATGGCCGGTATTAGGGAAAGGAAAATTGATGTTTCGATTGCGAGATTAAAGGAATTTGTTTTTTACTCAAGAACTCCTTTATAAATCGCTTTGGGTCGATTGTGGACCACCGACTAATACGTACAAATAATACACTGTGTTTTGGAAGAACTGATATTTCTAATTGAAAAATAGTATTATTGTTTAGGTTTACTTTTTACTATCTCAAGCTACAATTATTAAATTACCATCCTGCATGGATATAACCGCTCTACTTTTATAAAAAAAAAGCCTTTCTTAGACGCTTTACCTGAATTGACAAAAATAACGGTATTTAGGCTTTTTATTGTGCTTTTGCCCTTGCAGAATAATTCGAGCTTCCCTTAAGGCCACAATTAACAACTAACCACCGTGCTCTATCTCTGACCAATGTATATAACGTAAATTGTCCGCTGCAAACATTCAGTTGTAAAGCTCACTACAATTTCATAACGCATGGCATAATAGGTCACTGTAGGGTATAATTGTTACGTTGTGTGCTCGCTCCATTTAAAATTAAAACTAATTAGTCTCTAAATTATTCCAATAAAGTAAATCCATACACATATAAAAGCTCAAAGGATTTTTTCTCCGGTTCCTCCAGCGGCTACCGCTTCACCAATTTGGATCATTTTTTTTTTCAATGAAAGGTCTCTATCCTCAGATGGAACATGAAATATTTTTATATTTTTATTCTACGTCGACTTTTCAATAATAATTATTTTTATTTATAATATATATGAAAGTCTGCTAGACGCGCTTCACTCGAGGCGACATCTACACCAACGCCGCGTCTCATTATTGGAACTAATGCATCACGTGACTTAGCTATTTGCCGGGTCAGTCAACGCTCAGTCTGTCAGTGCATTGTGCGCTGGGGTAACACTAGTAATCAATAAAAGCGTATTTAATTTATCATTTTATTGGTCCACTATGATGCATCGTTTTAGTGCGAGAGGATATACTTATGTAATTATTTATATATCATGATGAGAATAGTGAAAGACCGAAGAGTAAAATATTGCCGGAAAACATCGAAAAAGCTGGAAAAATATGCTGCAAGTAAAAAGGTACTAGTTCAAGCAGAAGTAGAAGAACTGGGGAAGATGGCCTCCTTGCTTAGGTTTTACAAAACCTCCAACTTTTTAGAACTGTAATCTTTATACAGGGTGTTTGAAATTATCGGGCACTCTTGCAAACTTCGTTATTTTAAGAGCTACAAAGTCGATTAAATTAGCAGATGATTACAGTTTTTTGTGCTGGTTCCGATGATGTAATTAAAAACCATTGAACGTCGCGTTTACGAATTATTCACAAAAACGACATTTTTTTAGAGGGAACAATCTGTATATTTTTGAATATTCTGAAATAAAATTAATATCTCAATATAAAACTCTTTATGCAGTAGTAACCTAAAGTAGATAATAGAAAAGCTATTGACGATTATTTATGGTGTTAATCAACAAATTATTATTTCTATGTATGAAGCAATTTGATGCTGGCCATAAAACAATTTTACTAATAACGTTTGTATTATACACATTAGGTTACTATTGCAGTAGAACTTTATTCAGAATTAAATTTTCGTTTAGAATATGCAAAAATAGACAGGATGTTCAATTTTAAGCAAAACTATTTTATTGAATAACTCAAAAAAAAGATGCCTAATTGTTTTTTGGATACAGTATCGTAATTAGCGCAAAAAGCTGCAATACTTTAGTAATTTAACCGACTTCGTAGCTCCAATAATAACGAAGTTAGTAATGGTGCCTCGATAATTTCGAACAACCTGGACAGTAAATTCGGAGCCATTCCATTTGTCTCAGCTTTTAGTGGTGAGGGGGTCTCACCAAGAAAATTCACCTATTTACGTGGACCGTATATAAAGACGATTTTCTTTTGTAGAGTTGACCGCTATAGTATTACAGAGAAAGACGCTCACAAGGTGTTGATTACTTCGTTGTCTTACTCTAACAAAATCTACTTAAAGCTATAGCGTCATTTCAAAAGCAAGGGAATGCTTTAAAACGATTAATCAAACATACGTTCGAAGAAATAGTAAACAGCTGCAAATTCTTAACCCACCAATTTAGCTCAAAATGGACAGTTTTGTATGGTTTTACATACTGTGTACTAATTCATTCCCTAATATTACATCCGGAAATATATACAGGTCAAAGCTGAGATTGGACAAATAGATTTGAACAGTTACGCGATCATTTAAATACATACAAATCATTTTTTAAGTTAACAAATACACAGTCTACGAATTCCTAAGCAAAAACAACACTTCACTGACACAAATATTGCGAGCAATAATAAACGCTAACCTTTCTACAAGAATTAAAACAATCGCAAATTAATTTATAAAACTAGCAGAAACCGTGGAGTACACCTCGCGCTTTATTTGCAAATAATTGCTAGCAAATTGATTAGAAGAGATGTAATTAATACATTCCGCCGGTATCGCAGCTTCATAGGCCCGGTTACCCAGCGTGACTGTTACATCGAAATCCGTAAACATAATGAATGAGGTGTGTCTAGAATGTTACAGAATGCATCGTCACTAAACGTTGAGACAAGGGGAAGAACTGCGGATTTAATACCTTGACTAGATTAGACAAGACTAGGACTTCGACCCACGGCCCGCTCCGCTACCTACTCGATTCGCTTATTTACTGTTACCAAGAAAAACAGGCAGCATAACCCACAGGTTTTACTATCTGCCACATAATTACGCGTTTATTATATAAGGCGCATATTTATTTGTACAGCAGACTGCTGCAGTTTCAAATAAAGATAAACAAAATGTAATACCTACGTGTTTGGGGCGTAATTTGTCAATAGCTGGCATTTCCACATCAGACTCTTTGGGGAACACACATGTTGGGCTTACAAATCCCTTTCATCAGGCTAGACTCTTTCTTACGGCAGGATCCGGGGCAGATCACTACCAAAAACGACTCTAAAAAGAGATGTAAGTCAGATCATGCAAACGATACCGTGCGTGAGGATAATCGTTAAATCTCAAATTATGTTTACAAATTGCACTGAAGCTGAGATTTCAAGAGGGCAGGTACCTGGAAACGCTGTTTCATTACCTACAATTATTTTATCACCCTTGGGTACTGGATTACCATTTACAGTTTAAAAACACAAAATTGTAAATAAAAGTAACCTTACCTAACCAAACTTACCATACAAAATCACCATTAAAAGGAATCACGGACAGACGTTCAATTCTATAGTTAGAAGAGTTTCTAATGTGAAAATTCAAATTGATAACACTAATGAGAGTTAATTTAAAAGAAAAGAGTATATTTATTGTAAAGATTATTTGATGTCGATCACGCTGGGTAAAAATATAACTACAAAATAATAAAGATTCGCATGATTACTTAGTAGTTACGCATGTTTAGCTCAGTTGCTGACTTTGCGTATTTGAAAATATACAATACTGCGAAACGCATTCGGTACACGTCTTGCGTCTCTACACAGCTTATTTATTATATTTTTAAAAAGTTACCGGAAAAAGTATAGAGCGTAATCCACGAGTTCCGCTAGTAAATGATTATGATTGTAGTATACAAATATTCTTAGGGAAATTTTTAAATCCTAGCTGTAAAATACTATAACTAACTGTACCTCGTTAGTCAAATACGAAGTTCTGAGCAAATCGACCTAGTTCAATCCTGGACGTAGGTCAAACCACCAAGCTTTGTCCAAGTTTCTGGTATGATTTTGTTGAAACGAAAGTGCTTCCAGCATAAACTAAGTAGCGGTCAGAGGAAGTCTAAACAACGCTATCTGCAGAAAAAGACATACCAGGTGTGTACACCTGTTATTCGTGAGTATAGAAAAACGTGTTTTTTGTTTGTAGGTACATTTCCTTTTATTTTAAATAATAATTTAAAATCTTATTTGGTATTGTAAAAATGTTCAAATGTGTGAAGTATCAGCTCATATTATTGAATCAAACGCATTAAAATAAATAATTTATTAATTACAGTATTGCTGAGAACATCAAACTTAGTTAATTAAATTCTAGCACAAATCACTGAAATCGCAAGATAGTAGCGGATATTATTTTTAATGACTTCTTTCTGTTTTAAATTTCTATTTTTCTGCATTACTCCTTTCGCAATAAATTTTGTTTATTGGGGGAACAGGAAATGACTGTAAGTCAGAAACAAATCGATAATGCACTACGCCAGTTTCCACAAATTTGCAATTATTGACTATTTTCAGATTAAATAAAATTTATTTAAAAAATTATTCTTACAGTAAACAGATAAATTAAATCTAAAACAAAAATAAGCTATTCAAAAAAAGAAATGTGTGCCGAGCACCCAAGTTCTAAGTGAAAGTTCTTAAAGTGTTCCCACTGAAAGTGTTTTTTGCGAAAACGAAAACGAAAACGAAAACGAAAACGGTTATGGCATGTTTTAATTGGCTGTAGAAATCGCTATAAAAACGTGCCACAAGATGTAAAGATGCATAGTAATTCGACGCAGTTTGCGCGTAATAGCGGTAGGTAGTGTAGGCGTCGCAGCGTTTCGATAAAAAATTCATCCCATCAAAATCATGGCCATATGATATCTATAATTAGCTTTAAAATATTTCTCAATGTTTATTCTCAACTTTATTTGCTGCATGTATATTTTAATATATTTATAATTTCTTTGGGCAAAAAATAATTTTTTGGACATTAAAATTAGACCATAGCTGATGCACCTGCTTTTAAACAAAGAAAATCAAGTCAATATGCCAAGTACTTCTCGAGATATTACGTTATATGTGTTAAAAAGAAAACGCTTAATTTGAAAATCTGGCAATCTGGTCATTTTTTTATTCATAATAAGTTCGGTATCGGCTTAAAAAAAGTCGTAAACGGCCATTTTGCATAGCGAATGACGCACTTAACAAGAATATGTCGGTGTGATCAAGTTGTACGCAAAAAAGATTTTATGAAGGAACCGACGTTTACCGTTTACTTAATTTACATGAAAATTTCATCGTTTATTTATATATACAAATGTTATTGATGTTTCAAATGTCAATACTTAAATTAAAAATTCTTTTTTTTTTGGTTTTTGTAGAAACTAAAGATAGCCGCGCATCCGTTAAATGACTTATGTTAGAGTGCTCGCATGTTGCACCCGCCGCCAAAGAAGTTTCACTTTAAAAATTGTTACCCTGTGTCCGCTGCGAAATTACGATCTCAGCATTAGCATTGTGTTAGTCAGTCACATCTACGCAGGCGCTTTACAATATAATTAAATTATCTCAATTTAATGTACGTACCTACAATACATACACACATACATACGCTTCGATTCCATATTTTGGCGATAAATCGAAAAATAGCCAAAATTATACAAAAAACAAATAAATGTAAAGTAAATTTGAAAACAACTAAAAACATTTTAACATGTTGTTTAATACAAAATCAAAAACAGACGATTTGCTAAAATCGGGGATTTACAAATTAAATTGTTCCCATTGTATTTCGGTTTATATAGACCAGATAATTAATAAATTTGATATTAGGTACAAAGAACACGTACATTGTTACAAATATACCCAACCAGATAAATCCAATTATGCTACACACTACACAATCATTCAATGACATTTAATAACATTATAATTCTTTTTGTTTTTGTGGTGATAAACGTAAGTTAGATATACTAGAAGCATTTGAAATTCACAAACATTTAAAAACTGTTGAAGTTAATAATTGTACATTATTTTAACATTATCGGAATAGTGTTAAACAGTGTTAAATTATTATTTTAACACAAATAGCAAACAAACTTATGTGCAGAAAATGTGTAATCAATTATCTCTGGTAGTTACATGTTAGCCACACCAGAGAATAATTTGCACCTGTATTAATTACCGAATTACTTATGAAACAAGCAGTTAGTTTCAGTTCATCGGTCTTTTGCTAATATCTCAAGTAGCACTAACTTTGTCCAGTATTATTCTATTAAGCCTTTCAGTCTGTCTACTTGTCCTTAACCAGCTAAATCCCACCCCCTTACAAATCTAGCCAGCCACCCTTGCAGACCAATATTGATTAACAGTGTCATGGGGCTTTATTTAAATGCAAGTACTATTAATTCATCTCTATTCAGTGTCTTGCGGTGCAACTTGTAATTATCACTTAGAATTCGTTACTTACTAATGAAATCTTCCCTTTAAGGCACCACAAAACTAACTCAATTACGTTAAAGTAGGACTATTTAAAACCAGTAAACATTGTAATTTGATAGAACCTTTTAACATGCAAGGCACTTATATATTAAATCCAAAACCCTTCCACCTGTCTCAACTTTTAATGGTGAGGAGCCCTCACTACTACAACCCACATATTTAGACGAACATTACACAGGTCGTCTATTTTAACCGAGACACTATAAGAATCTCGAAAGCTATACAAAAGATACAATGTCGGTTAAGTAAGGTAAACGTTGCCTTATTAGAGGAGCCAGATATAATAGTGATTTTGTTTTTCTCAAAAATACCCATAGCTTACTAGATACAAGCGGAAAACTGAAAATTTGGAATATCTTTAACCTAAAGTATCTTCAGTCAAATTTAAAATAGAAGAAAATCATACAGGAAAAAGTTCTAGATCTATTGAAGCTGTATTAAGACAAGATATTTTCCCGATTGTGGTTGTTTCTTCAATAAATATGCAACTTTTTCCTTTTACGATTTTTTTCTATTTTCACTATGAACACCACATTACCTTAAATATATTATATTTTTTTCGGTTTCTTGCTCGTATCTAGCAAGCTATGGAGTAGGTTTGGAAAAACGAAATCACATTTTCATTATTCCCCTAATTAGGCAACTTTTATCTAATGTAACCGACTTTGTATATCTTCTAGTTCTCGAAATCTTTATAGTGTCCTGATTCAAATATGCGACCTGTATACGGCTCATTTTTGTTTGTACAGTGAACCGCTACAAATATAGGCAAACTTAGAGATATAATGTTTGCTTGTGTTATTATGACCTAATCTGTTGATAACAGTCAAATTATTACCAAAACAAACTACTACCAAGAAACATGTCTCGACTCAAGGTTTCAAGTCTCTACTACTTCACAGCCGCGGCGGGTGATGAGGCATTTTATTTCAACAGCTTGCGTACAGTACTACTTCAAGATTGCATTTCTCCTATTAATACATAATTCTGATAACAATGATAGCGATGGATGAGTAAAATAACAATTTAAAATAATTAATAGCTTTTCACATGCCTTCACTAAAACGCATTTTTAGAGAACGTGTACCCCTAGCCAACATATTTGGCCCAAAATAATAATATTACCTCATTGTA
Source organism: Ctenicera cuprea (assembly GCA_958336395.1). NCBI lineage: Eukaryota > Metazoa > Arthropoda > Insecta > Coleoptera > Elateridae > Ctenicera > Ctenicera cuprea. The sequence goes on along the minus strand of OY284496.1, from coordinate 14,896,879 downwards.
TTTTGCACAAGTAATAAAAAATAATACTTAACTGCTGGATATAACAACAATATTGAAATCCATTCAACTATTCGAGCAGCTAAACGTTAACATACGGGGTATAGAGATGGTTCCACAATTATATATAACACTTGAAATACTAAAAAAATAATTCACATGTCAGAGAAAGAGACGCACCCTTATATGTAATTTCTAATTTATAAAATATGATTTTCACTAATTCGGAAAATTACTGCACATGTCAAATTATAAAATTTATAACGTCAATAACTTAATAACATGAAATGGAATTCAAGCCTACTACAATTTTAGTTACATATACAGAGTGCAACAAGGAACCGGTTCGCTCCCTTTTTTGTTATTTATTAAGCTAATCAATTCAAATTTATTATGGTTAATAGATGCATGAAGTCCTATTATTTGACGTAGATTACAACTTTCTGGAACTTCCGGTTTCGTCGGAAGTAACATCAACTTTCTTATTTTAAATTGAACACTGTATATATTTACATGTTTGAATTTGGGAGGAATCCGACGCCTGAAAGGGCAGAAGGAACCGCGAAAGAAGAAGAAGAATTTGGGAGGAAATGCTACATATGGTGGTGTCGTTTAACTAAATTTAAAGCGCCATAAGAATTGTAGGCTGCAAAAATTAAATTTTTTTACTTAGAGAGCCATGACCAACTCAATTTTATATTCTTACAAAAATTATTATTATCACAGTAATTCTAATTTTCCAACAATTTTTGTAAAAAAGCAAAATTTTTAAATGTATAAAAAATATCCGCTATAAAATATATTTAAAATTTTTCGACCATTTCAAAAATATATGAAATTTCCATTAAATTTTCGAAATATATTGAAAATTGCAAAAATTTCTATAAATAAGAGGAAGGTCCTGTAGCGGTTGCGCGACAATTTTTTATTAAGTGAGCTAGTATACTTACTGCATAATTTCTGCAGGACAATCATATGTCTCTCTGACATAACTGTCATGTTTTCAGACAAATAATTTTCTATTCTTAATCGTAAACAATTCCGCAGCTGTTTACATGTCGCAGCACACCCTCATATGTAATTCTATCTGTCTATGGAATTCTCAGCATCCTGTGGTGCACCTACATCTCAAAGGCTTCGATTTTCCGACGTGAGGCTTCTGTCACTGTCCACGCCTTGATCTTATATAGCAAGGGACATCTTAACGCGTATCCGGCGTCCGCCGGGGGCTTCGAGTTCCCGGTCGGCCTCGTCACTCGTGAGCCCCGCAAAAGTAGAAAAACAGAAGATATATTTTTCCTGTCTATAAACCTTGATATTTCTGTAAACATCTATTTAAATAAATATTGTGTTTATTTAAACCAAAGTTAGTTGTGTGATTTTGACGTAAAAGGAAATAATTTGGAACTTGCATAACGCAAAAAAGATGCGTTACAGTATTAAGGTAGAATATCGCATATTGATCGAAACTCAATGCTATAATTTTTAACAACCCTACCACCAAATACTTAAATGTAATAAGATTTCGCTATTTAGATAATCTATCACATCTACTGCAAACATAATTAATGATAATAATAATAAATATTTTTTTTTCTTTTTCACTGCAAGATATTTATTTGCAATCTGCTACAATACAGCAATAAACAAATCGGATCATTACAAGGTTTGGAACATCACTTTGACAATAACATGAGAGGGTAGACGCCCTTTGGCGTCTCCCACCTAATAATAAATATAAGGTGGGAAAGCAAATTTTGCAAAGTTGAAAATTTTAAAACATGTTTTTAACTGCCACCAAGTTAAAATCTGTAACATGCACACCACCCAACATATCAGTTTCTAATCTATATATTAAACGCGTTGGGTGTTAACTAGGGCATATTCGTTGGTACAACGGACCGTTACAGATTTTGATAAAAGTACCTACTTTATTTGCTTGTTTATTGTTACTAAAAACTACGCAAGAAATAGCCCACGGATGTTCATGTTAGTCGTGATCCCTTCCACCTTACTTAAATTTTAGTAGCGACGGGCCCCGCTACTAAAAGCCACATATTTACACGTTCATTACACAGTGACCGGCAAAATATTTGAAACACATGGAGAAATTTTTATTATTATAACTTTCCACAAACTTATTTTTGGGATTGATTCTGCATATCAGATAAACCAAAAATTGATTTAGACATAGAGCACGTAGTGCTATTTTTAATTTATTAATAGTTTTGTTCTAAACTTTTCACATTGCCTTAGAAGTGGATTTTTAATAATTTTTTCAAATATATTTTTTTATTTTTTTTTTAAGAAGACGATTTTTCACTTTAACATTTAATTTTTTTTCCGCCAAACCTGAAATCATGTGGCTTATGTCTAAATCAATTTTTAGGTTATCTAAGATGCAGAAGCGTCCAAACAAATAAGTTTTTGTAAAATACTAATAATAAAAATTTTCCCCATCAGACTCTTCGAGGAACACACATGTTGAGTTACGGATCCCTTTCATCGCGCTAGGCTTCTACTTACAGCAGGATTTGAAACAGATAGTACCAAAAACTCTGGAGATAAATGCAGGTCAGATCATGCAAACGATGCCGTGCGCAACGATCATCATAAATAACTCAAATCAGATCTATATTCCATATTCATTTAATGTAGTAGGTACGAAAATTCACGAATTCGACGACTTTCCGTATCTGAGATTATACAATACTACAGGACGCATTCGGTACATGTCGTGCAACTTAACACAGTTTATTTATTACACGTAAAAAAGTTACCAAAAAGGCGTGGGTCGTAGGCCACGGGTTATGCTAGTTTAGTATCTAATTAGGTACAGTTAGTCAATAAAGTTAGACAACTTATTTTGTCATTTGTTAAGCAATTTCTACCAATACATTATCATTATTGACAAATGTCATAAATTCAGACATTATATATCTTATCGTCCAATATCGTCCAGCTCAAGTGATTATTTCTTACTAGGCCACCCTGATACTGTTTTTCAATATTGCTTCTGCATATTTAGAAGCGCATCGACACACCCATGATACACAAAACGAAACCATGTAACTTTATGATTTGAATCTATATGCCTCAAAATAAGCACAATCTATTGTTAAGAATGGCAATAAATCTCGTTTCAGATAGTACAGGTAAATTTGATATTCTAATAAAAGTTACTTTCCAGTTGCATTTTTGAAGAAAATGAGATGTGTGTTTTGAAACTAACCAAAGGAATGTATAATTTGTTATCAAAAGTTTCCGACATCATTTTAAGCATGAGTACTGAAAAAGAAAGAAGTTATTAAATGCCATACAAATGTATCAAAAAACTTTTCAGAAACCTATTAAGTTTCTTCTACTTCTTCTTCTTTAGTCATCCCTTTTTGCCCTTAAAGCGTTGGGTGTCGAAGTCTTTCACTCAGGGTAGGCTCTTCGCTTGTGTAATAGGAGGTAGTAGGGCTGTATGGCCTTGAAACCACTACGCTTCTGCAGGTGGATGAAAGCCATGTTACAAGGCAGACAGATTCAGACGACATTGGCAGGTGAGACAGCACAGGTGTCTGTGGCCAGAGGATGCCCTCAAGGCGGAGTACTATCTCCCCTGCTCTGGGACTTGGACACACCAGAATCACAAAAGATATCGCAAACCCTCTTTTAAACATGGGTAGCGACACTATGATTCCAAAAATTTAATACGACAAACCATTTGAAATCCAAATGGACTGGGATCAATGGCGTCGTAGGGAAGAACAGAATCCGTCAAGAGGGTTGATCTGGTACACAGATGGGTCCAAGATGGATAACGGGTCAGGTGCTGGAATACACGGCGAAATCCCAAGGCACAACATGCATGTCTCACTGGGGCAAAACACCACGGTATTCCAAGCGGAGATATTCGCTCTGGGAACCTGTGTCTGTGAGAATTTGAGAAGGCAAACCTATCCACATACTCACTGACAGTCAGGCAGCCCTAAAGGCATTAGCATCAAAGCAGATAAGATCCAAGCTAGTTTGGGAATGCCAGCAAAACCTGAAAACCCTGGCAAAATACAACCAAGTAACACTGGTGTGGGTGCCAGGTCATAAGGGCATAGCAGGCAATGAAAAAGCAGACCAACTAGCGAGGAAAGGATCTGAGGCAACCTTTACTGGTCCTGAACCAGTACTAGGTATCACAAAGGCAACAGCACGTGGGGTAATAACTGAGTGGATCAAACAACAACACCAGCAATATTGGAACCACGTGCAAGGACAAAGACGCAGTAAACTGATGATGGGAAGACCATCTCAGACTCTAACAACTGAAATACTGAAACTGAATTCTGAAATAATCTTAGAATTGCGACGGGGCTATTAACCGGTCATTGCAGTCTAAGGAAACACATGCACAGAATGGGCGTATATACAGAAGAACCCATATGCAGACTCTGTAATGAAGAGGAAGAAACTGCCTCTCATGTAATCTTTGAATGTGAAGCATTAAACCGCCGACGTCACAACCTGTTGGGCGAAATAGACCCACAGGTAGGCATACCGGAAAAAGATCTGGTCCACAGGCTACTAAACCTAGTAAAGGGTCTTAACCTGTTCGCCTAAATCAAAACGCAAAGGCAGAGAAACACAATAGGCCTTATTGGCCGGGGTGTCCAGGGACTCACAAAACCGTGCTCTGCAATTGCTACTACCAATAACCAATAACCCTTCATGCACATTCATTCAATGTCATTCACACATGTGGTTATTCGTATGTGGTTATGTTGTGTGGAGCTTTGTTACTTGTCTTGTTCAGCCAGTAATCAAGGGCAAGCGCCGTTAATTCTAACCCAACGTCGAATAGTTACCGAGCTCGATACCGACCCACAGAATTACGGAAAAAATTTCTGTTTCTTCCGAGATTCGAACCGAGTACTCGCGCATTGTTAGTCTGGGCTTCTTACCACTAGACTACTCGGACTAGTTATTAAGTTTCTTAAGATGCACATTTACCGTATATAGTTTGGTCCCTTAACTCTATATACTCTCCTTTGTATAGCCGTTCTTCGTCTGAAAGCTCTGCCTATGGAGTCAATCATATTTAGTCGTTCCCTGATCTTCCATCTGAAGATCTTCATATTTCTAGCTCGCAATCCACCCATTACGTAAACTTCACCTATGTTAGGAGTATCAGCTCAAATGCCTTGTATTGCTGCATCTAATTCCATATCTGATACTAAATTTCTTTCTTCAAAGTTTATAGACACTTGGCGTCTGAAAAGTGTTCCTCGAGATATATGCAAAGGTTCAGAAATTTTTGTGCAGTTCAAACCTGCTGTCCTTAACCAGTTAATTCGATTCTTGTTTATACTTATACTGGGCCTTTCTACAGATCCGTTTCTGAATGTGCGAATGTCTCAGTGGGTGTACTTTCAGACGAATCCAAAACAGTATCTAAATGATTATATTGTATCCAAAGTTGTTCATATATAATACTAATAGAAGTAGTTTCAAATCATCACTTGGCTAATAAAACCAGACTATTTTATTTATAACTTTGGAAAAATTACCGAGGCATAATTTTATAAACTCGACATATAATTTTTATAATGATAGATATTTATCTCAAATAAAAATTTGTGAAAGCTGTTTATCAAGTTTTTGATTCTTTTTAGCATCTGCTTGCAAGAAATACGCATCTTATTAAATATAAATTGTGTGGTAATTAATCAGATAAGGATTTTATACATAAACAATTTACCTGTCTGTGTAAGTGTTCCTATAATATAATATAATATAATATAATATAAAAGTCGTCACTAAGTTGCTGTAAGTAATCTTCTACAGAATTCATTACAGCTATAGATAAATAGGTACTGCTTGTAGGAAATCTAGAAAACTTTAAAATATTTCAGTTATCAGTTAATGTGTTTATTTACTAGTAAATGCAGACATTGGGAAAATTTAAACAAATCAGAAACAAACACTACAAAGTTTACCAGTGGCGGCTCGTGGTGTGGCGTACTGAGGGGTCATTTTAAAATATTTTTTGATAAAAATGTACTTACCCAGCCAAATTTTAGGTAGACTTATATTTCAAGTCGATCCTTCGCCGCTTCGCGTTGGAAAAATGAGCTATCACTAGTTCATTAAAATTGTCAATGTTATTAATTAACGATTTTTCGATGATTTACATAGCTAACGCACTTAACTTTTTTTGCCCTATCGTGTTACGCAACAAAAAATTTTTTTTTAAAGTAGAGAAGCAACGCTCGCTTTCCACCGTTGTCATCGGCAAAGTTCAAAATTTTAATAAGTTTCACACTCTCGGTAAAAGTCTGACAAAGATTATTGTCTATAAATAATTGTAGTGTTGCAACAGCACCAGCACTTTCATAAAAATCCTCACGATCGTATAACACTTCTAGTTCGGTTTTTAATTTTAAATCGTTTATAACGGGGTAACTAGTCTTGACTAATTTAAAAACATTTTGTGGAAAACATTTTTTGTACTTCCCGAATTTATTTGCTTGAAATAACTGCGAAACAATTAAATGATTAGAAAATATAAATCTGTGTTCAACCTCCTATACAATTATGTCGCAAATTTTTACTGCAATTGGAAGTTTTCAATCTTCATTTATTTTATTTCTTTTATTTAAAATATACCTATTTTTATCAACATTTTCATTAAAATCTGTAATAGATTTTCGATAAGCACTGTCTAGTTGCAATCTGATATCCACATTACCAAGTGTGGCAAAATTCATAGAATTTTTCATATGATTTGCTGATAAAAAATGTTTTTGTACTTTAATTTGAAATGTTTTAAGTCAATCACGCCGTTTTTATACAACATTGCGTCATCGCAGAATAACAGACGCGGGAAACAGAAGAAAGCCTTTCTTATATCACATCCACAAATTCAATTCGATAACTCATTGAACTGACTCATTAAAATACCTTTATTTGTTGTTTTATTTGTTTAATAATTAGGGTTGGTTGTGGACGACCGTTTTCTGTCTACTTCAAACGTTTTTCAAACTTCAACCCACGTTGAGCTTTAAGTTCCATTATATTTTGCACAGACATTTTATAGCACTAAATTAAGATTTACTACACAAGAAAATGTCACAGACAAAACCGATCTACAGAAAAATCCCTGATTATTTTGACACAAAAAACGTTTGTTACTAACCTTGTGTCATACCAACAGAAACCGAAGTGTGAAGAAATACACCAACTACTTGTGATTAGCATGCGCTGTGATTTCTACTTATTTAATCAGAAACTGGGGTCATCGACCCTGAAGTCTCTAATGCGCATAAGCTTCTTTCCCTTTTTAGCTTGAGTAATCTGAATTTTACCGCAATGAGCTTTCTATTTCACTCTTATTCATTTAAAGACCTTTTAAGCCGGCGCCGGCGGCTTTATTCGGTGACGTATAGCTGAATTGTAGACAAACAGCCATATGACCCTCGCATAGATTCGCTTAACGCGCGCGCGATATTCAAACATTCAAACATTTTCGGATCCTGTGGCAGCTCTTTAATACGCGTTCTCGCATTGAAATCTCATACAAACATTAACTATAAAGTATTTTTTAAATTTTATAGTGTGTAATATATTATGCACTCAAACAAAAAGTAATTATTTTTTTTCTTATTGCATTGTGAGGTCAATGACCATTTGACCCAATGGAGAAACCGCCACTGAGTTTTCTATAGAAAAGCACATTCATTTGAATGTAAATATTTTACAATTTTATTAATTGGGTATATTTGCATATTATACATACATCAGCACTGCGGGCCAATGAGGCCCATGGCTTGGTCCCATTCACTTCAGGTTTAACTTGTTGCTATGTTCCGTGGGGTAGTGGGGCCCTTTGGGCCTTTAACCACTACGCCCCTCAGCTTACGCCAAACCCTTGGCATTACATTTAGTCGTTCATTTACTCATCCATCTATACTTGCATATTATATTAAGTATTAAAAGTTTTTTTATAGCGTACTGTTTTGAGTTTTTATAAATATTTAACATTACATACTAAACCTACATTAAGATAATAATTTTAAAATAACCTTATTAGAATTACCAGACTTCTAAACTTATTGCATTACTGCTATAAAAATGCATGTATGATATTTTTAAAATTAGGTTGTTAGAAGGAGAAAAAGTTACCTATACATTTTCGGTCTGCTATATTATACCTATATATTATCTGGTAGATATTATAAAATATGGTGAACATAAAAATGCGAAGTTGTCATAATTTGATAAACATAACATATACACTGTGCAGGCCTGTAGCCAAAAACTAAATTTAGGGGGTGCTCATGGGATTTCAGGGGGGTCAAATAGTTTTTTTCACCAAAAATCTAAATACAGCCTTTATATATTTATTATAAACATTAAAAAACAACGATAAATAAACATGATAAATATGTTGATTAAAATACAAAACAATAATTAGTAAAGTTGCAAACGCCTGTTACGCTTTTTATTAAATTTTCTATAAAAGCATCTATGTCGACTTTCTGTGTGCGTTCCTTCTCACATGCAAGCAGGATCAAATCTGCCATTCTCTGGTGGCACATGCCTATTCTTTGGGGGCGATTTATTTGAGTTAGCGTTGAGAAGGTGGATTCGCATACTACAGTGCTACTAGCTAAAGTCCTGGCTGTAGCCAAGAGATTATAAGTATCCTCAAAGACCAACCGTTGATTATATATTTCTTGGAATACTACCAGTCGCCTTTCTTCCTCTCCCTTGTCGCTGATAATCTTTACTTCACTTTACCTTTTATTTTCTGTAAATTGCTTGACAACTTTGATCTCTTCTATTGATGGAAGCTTTATTCCCAATGACGATTCCAAATATATCATTTTATTTAAATCCATTTCATCTTCAACTGTGGAAATAGCTTCCAACAATTCGGACTACCTGTAGATGGGGATGGGACCAGGACTACCGTCACGCGGTGACCGCGCTATCGAGACGTGGAGAATTCCAGTGCAATATTTAATTATTGCAGAAAAATGAAAAATATTTTTTTTTCTATAGCAACTGTTAAAACGTGCTATTATTAACTAAAATTAGAGGGAAAAGTAGCACTTTACCATCAAGGGTAGATAAAGTAGTACTTTAACAGCAAGGATAGATAGAGTATTTTATTTTATAAACAAACTCTATAGCAACCAAAAAGTTATTAAAGCCACCTACTCATTTTTTCGTGAAACTGTTTTTTTCCTGACACTTTTAAATTAAATTTATCATTGATTTTTCTTCATTTTTTGGTCTTCTTTAACAATTGCTATAGAAAAAAATGTTGTATTCTACACGACGATAAAATTTCATTCATAAAGTGCAATCTTGTACAATAAATAACTATTTTAAATAAGTCCTAAAAAATGGTCGTAATGTTGCTAATTCTCCAGGGGGTGCTCAAATTTTTCCAGGGGGTGCCAGGCACCTCCTGGCACCCCCCTAGCTACAGGCCTGACACTGTGTCTATAAAGTAACCCCCCGCCCCAACTAACTTTTGAACGACTTGATATTTTACCACAAAATTTGGTGTGCTGTAATGGGAAATTAAATACTATCTTTCAGCCCATATTAAAATTTTGTATCATCCAAAATGGTGACTGGGCGCTATTTAAAATTTTTTAATAAACAGGGGGTCGAGTGACACCTAATTGGAAAGGTCTTTTAGTTCTGCGTCTGATCCTAGAGTTTCAAAGAAAAATATTTAGCCATAACAAAATGACAATGTTTGAAGATAAAGAAGTCTATTTAAATAAACTAAGAAATAAAGCTTAAATTAATTAAAGTAAGTGTTCGAAATGTTTACCATTCACTTCTTGGCACATAAAATGTCGGTTATGAAATTCCTGCCTTACATTTTCATAAGTTTCTGGAGTGATATTTCTGCAAACTTCTGTAATGCGTTGCTGCAGCTCTTCAATTGTTTCTGGACGGGTTCTGTACACTTTCGATTTCAGATATTCCCATAGAAAAAACTCTAAGGAAGTTACATCTGGGGAGCGGCTATTCTACAGCCCCCGCCTACCAATCCATCTTCCAAGAAAATGTCCGCTGAGAAAGTCAGAAAAAGGTCTATAATAATGAGGGGGCGCACCGCACCGTTTTGTTGGAACATAACGTTTTCAATATTATTTCCAGCCACCTAAGATATTTCTGAAAAAATTTTGTCCTGCAAATGAAACAGTGGACTACTGGATAAAAAAATCAAAACAATTTTGAATTGAGTGAGTTCATTTGTTTAAAATCCGCCATTTTGTTATGGCGGGATATTTTTCTTTGAAACTCTAGGATCAGACGCAGAACTAAAAGACCTTTCAATTGAGGTGTTACTCGATCCTGGATAAAAAAAATCAAAACAATTTTGAATTGAGTGAGTCCATTTGTTTAAAATCCGCCATTTTGTTATGACTAAATTTTTTTTTGAATGTCTAGGATCAGACGCAGAACTAAAAGACCTTTCAAATGATGTCACTCGACCTCTCTTTCTATTTAAAAAAAATTTAAAATGGCGCCCAGTTGCCATTTTCAATGATACAAAATTTAATTTTTGGCTAAAAAATAGTATTTAATTTCCCATTAAAGCACACCAAATGTAGTGGTAAAATATCAAGTCCTTCAAAAGTTAGTTAGGGGGGGGGAGTTACTTTATAGACAGACGGTATAGGTGCTAGCACACGGTACGACGTTCCACATTAATGGGCCGAAGATACCGTTATTAACTTAGTTATTACTGGATTAAATTAGCAAAGAAATTAAAAATTTGTTCTGATTACGATGCTGTAGTCGAAAAACCAACTTAACATCTTTTTGTTTACAACTTATTCAGAAGAAAAATAATTTTTCAAATAGAACACTTTGTGTATTTTTGCATTTTTGTAATTTGGATTAAATTCTGCGCATAGTAGAGTCGTTCAATATTGTTTTTATAAAACTTAAACAATTTTAACTGCAAGTTTTCATTTTGCGCCAAGAGTTAAATTCATATTTATAAATCAAAGAGACTTCCAAAGTTGTAATAACTGTTTTGAAAACAAACAGATCAAAATTTTCAATTCTGTAACCCTTGCCATTTTCCAGCAAAAAATCCCCTTCATTAAAGTCGTGGGGATAAATTCCCTAAAATATATTATAATACAGTTGTTATTATATTTATTAATTAGAATATCCTGGCAATATTACACATGCAGCTGGCTAAGAAAACAAGAAAGCGTACGGGACCGAGAAATTCGTTTTTCCGTGACCCCGGGGCCGTAGAGCGAATTAAAACTGAAATTTTAATAAGTTTGTTCAACAATTTTTTTTTATTATTTAGCATATTTTAGCCATATGACACAGGAGGGTGGCTTATAAGACAAAAAAACTTTTGATAGCAAGAAATTCGTTTATGTGTGACCCGGGGGCGGTGGAGCAAATTAAAACTGTTATGTTAATAACTGCACTCAAGCAATTTATTTTATTATTTAGAATATTTCAGCCATATTACACAGGAGGATGGCTAATAAGACAAGAAAACTATTGGCAAATAACAAATCGTTTTTTCTTGATCCGGGGACGGTGGAGCGAAATAAAACTGTTATTTTAATCACTTGTCCGCGGCACTTTTTTTTATTATTTGGATTATTCCAGCCATATTACACATGAGAATGGATAATAATACAAGAAAACTATTGGCAAAGAAAATACTGTTTTTGCGAAAGCCGGGGGTGGTGGAGCGAATTAAGACTGTAATTTTAATAGGACGCCAGAATTTTTTTATTATTACGAATATCTCCACCATAGTACACATCCAGGTAGCTAACAAGATAGAAAAACGTTTGGCAGCAGAAATATTGTTAATCTGTGAGCAGGGGGGCGGTAGAGCGAATTAAAACTGTTATTTTAATAGCTGGTTTTTTTGACCCGGGGACGGTGGTGCGAAATAAAACTGTTATTTTAATAACGTGTCTGGGGCAATTTTTTTTATTATTTGGATTATTCCACCTATATTACACATCAGGGTAGCTAATAATACAAGAAAACTATTGGTAAAAGGAATATCGTTTTTCCGTGACCCGGGAGCGCTGGAGCAAATTAAAACTGAAATTTTGATAACTTTGTCGCAGCATTTTTATTTTTTGATATTTCAGCTATATTACACAAGCAGGTGGCCAACAAGATAAGTAAACGTTTAAAAGCGGAAAATTCGTTTTACTGCGGTGGAGCGTATTAAAATTGTAATTTTAATAATTTTGTCCCAGCATTTTTTTGATGATTTGGAACATCTTAGCCATATTACACATGCAGGTAGCTAATAAATAAAACATTTTTTTTAACAGATCACTTAGCGCAATACTTTTAATTAATATTATAGAACAAATGAAAAACACAAAAAGAAAGTGCAATAATTTTGCAATAATTTATTTCATAAAAAATGCATCGTTACACAACTTACGCAAATTAAAGAAATGTTACAAGTAACTAGAAAAAGAAAAATACGTACTATTAACACAAATACATAGGTAACCTCTCGGGAACAATAAATTCTTTCACATTGTGATCTCAAACAGGCCATTCAGCGGAAACATGCTACGAGAACCGCAGTGGTGGTAGAGACATAGCAGCCTCACATCGTCGCGGTGGATTTCCTTAAAAATAATAAAAGAATAAGTAAGCTAAAGTGAAACGTATGCCTGTAACTTACAATTGTACCAAGCACATATCTCGTTCCATTACGGTGCCCTTGTATGGCTTCGGTTAAAAGAAGATTCCAGTTGGTAAACATTCGTCGTAGACGACCACATATCATACTGCCGGACCTCAAATGTACTATCACCCGTCTTTCAATAAATACGGTAACATCTGGAAACTGGGAACCCCCGAAACCGCGGCGATCAGGGCGTCCAACAGTTACGTAGGTAATATAATGTAGTCCGTCGCCACCGCCTCGCCGGTACGCCATTTTTCGAGTTAAAAATTACTTGATAGACAAGAACGACAATGAATAACAAATGACATTGACAATTGCAAAACGAATTGCAGTGCCATCTTAAATAAATTATATTGTGGTCCGTTTGTTTTTTTATATTGCAAGGTTTCGTAGCGGTAGTTACTGTACGAAGCGGGATCATGCAGCTGGTTAAGAAAACAAGAAAACGTATAACACTGAGAAATTCGTTTTTCCGGGGCCCGGGGGCGGTGGAGCGGATTAAAACTGTTATTTTAATGCATTGTACTACAGCATTTCTTTTATTATTACGAATATCGCAACCATATTATACAACCAGGTAGCTAACAAGATAGTACAACGTTTGGCAGCGAAAAATTTGTGTTTTCCTTGAGCAGGGGGCGGCGGAGAAAATTAAAGCTGCAATTTTAATAGCTGTACTCCAGCAACTTTTTTTTTATTAGGAATATGTTAATCATAGTACACATCCAGGTAGCTAACAATATAAGAAAACGTTTGGCAGCGGAAAATTTGTTTTTCCGTGAGCAGGGGGCGGTGGAGCGAATTAAAACTGTTATTTTAACAACTTGTCCGCAGCAATTTATTAATTGAATTATTCCAGCCACATTATACATGAGGGTGGCTAATAATACAAGAAAACTATTGGCAAAAGGAATATCGTTTTTGCGTGACCCGGGGGTAGTGGAGCGAATTAAAACAGTTATTTTAATAATTTGTATCCAGCAATTTATTTTACTATTTCAGCCACATTACACAGGAGGGTGGTTAATAAAACAAGAAAATTATTGGCAGAAAGAAATTCGTTTTTTTGTGACCTGGGGGCGGTGGAGCGAATTAAAACTGTTATTTTAATAACTTGTCTCCAGCAATTGTTTTATTATTTGGAATATTTCAGCCATATTACACATGAGAGTGGCCAATAAGACAAAAAAAACATTGGCAAAAAGAATATCGTTTTTCCGTGACAAGGGGGCGGTGGAGCGAATTAAAACTGTAATTTTAATAGCTGTACTCCAGAAATTTTTTTTTAGTATTAAGAGTATTTAAACCATATTAAACATGAACGTGGTTAACAAGACAAGACAGACAACTATTGACATTGAAAATTCGTTTTTGTTTAACCCGGGAGATGTTGATCGAAATAAAACTGTAATTGTAATAACTTTGCCTCAGAAATTTTGTTCGTTATTTGGAACATCTCAACTATATTACACATGCAGATAGCTAACAAGGCAGGAAAACTATTGGCAGAGAAATTTAATTATCCAGGACCTGGGGGCGATAGAGCAAATTAAAACTGAAATTTTGATAACTTTGTCGCAGCAATTTTTTTTAATAATAAATTTCTGGGGCATAGTTATAAAAATTACAATTTTAATTCGCTTCATCGCTTCCGGGTTAAGGAAAAACGAATTTCTTCCTGCCAATAAGTCTTTTTGAAATATTCCGAATAAAAAAAAATTCCTGAGGCAAAGTTATTAAAACGATACTTAAGGGCTCAATTAGTTTAGTTGGTGCTCTAATAATGATATTGTACTTGCAAATACAAATACGGTTTCAAGTTTAAATGAAATAAATAAATTATTAGGGTTTATATACAACTCTGCATTGAAAATTATATCATGCTGTTCAACAGTCGGGGCAATTTACTTGGCTAGCGCCCACCCTGCCCCATTTTTCAGGGAGCGCCATACCACACTCTTGCAATTAAAATAATAAAATTAACAAATTACATATTAGATTACAATCTTAACAAAATCTGGTACATTTTTGCTTTTTTATTTGAAATTCTTAATTATTTTATTAGTTTCCAAACAAAACTAAACGTCTTTATTAATAATTTACTGTTGACTTAAAAAAATAGAACAACTGGTTCATTGTGCAGAACATGCCATACCGACGACCTTTTAGAATAATATAAACAAACTGTTGAGCGGTCACTCCACCATATTCTTGAGCATTAGAAATTTTGGTATACTTAGTTTAATTTCAATCGTCACGGAGCCTCGATCGCTTGGCTATTCTAGAATTTACATTAAAAGCAAAAAAAAGTAATCCATCGTGCCGAAATAAAAAAATTATCTGGGGCCCAAAATAAACAAAGGAGAACTGCTAAACAGAAAGATATCGCCAAACAAGCGGGCGCTTTAAGCAATATTTTATTTTATAATTTTAAAACTGAGCGAGTTGAAACTGCTGAAGAACATGTTTCTGCGTGAGGACGTTGAGGTTGAAACTGGTGTTAGTAAATAAAGTAAACCTGAAAAAAATGATTCGTTTGCAATGAGTGTAATGTCTGTAGCAACGCCGTCCAACAATGGATTCGACCAAAAAATTTCAGGGGATTTTTCAGATCCAGGTCAACAATAAATAATTGATATAAAATTGCTAAATAATTATTGAAAAGAGTCCAGTGCAACTGAACGAAAATAAAAGATACCGAGTAGATAGTAATAACAGAAGTTTTAAGTTCATTATACTTCTAAAATTACAAAATGGTGAAAGTGTTACAAAAAATGGGTTAATTAACTCATTTTCAAAAGATGCTGTGCTCTATTTTTGCTGCAAACTTCTTTCGACTAATACAACTTCTTTGTTCAAGGTGGAAATTCTGATTGGAAACTATATAGCATTTTACCTAAAGATAAAATGTCCAAAAAACATATTTTATGTTATAATTTACATGACATGACGATTGATAAGGAACATCAATAAATAATGAAGAAAAAAATGCGGAATTGGGAAGCAGTAATTGAGAGAATTGTATATATTATACAGTTTTTAGAACAACAAAATTTTGCTCTTAGAGGTTCACAAGATAAATAACTTGATGAACATTATGGAAATTTTTTAAAACTATTTGAAACCACCAGTAACTTTTATTTAGTTGCTTTCGAACATACTAGAAGAATAAAATCAAATCAAACACATGTGCATTATTTAGGAAAAACTATTCAGAACGAAATTATAAATTTAATTGTTGGAAAAATTAAGTCTTTAATTTTAGAAAGAGTTCGCGGAGCCAAATATTTTTTACAGTGTTGGATTGTACATGTACACCAGACATGTAGAACAATTGTGTTATTTTGAGATAAGTACATGCAGACGAGTCGAGTTGCGGAAGATAGTTTAATAATTAGAGATGCCGATGCTAAACACAAAGCGCGATGTATGGCAAGTCAAATTAAAAATTTCAAGTTTACATGTAAGTATATGGTTGTTTGGCATAACATATTACAACGAATTTATATTCTTAGTACAATGCTACAAAATCCGAAATTGGAGTAAGCCGAAAGCATTAGGATTATTAACAACATTAAAGATTATTATTTACTTGGTTGTAGGTGTTGAGGGATTTGCCAATGTTCTAATAAATGTGAAAAAAATTGCAATAGAATTTGAAACAGATTTATAATTATCAAATGATAATCTAATGGAAAAAAGAAGAATAATAGATTGAACATAAAGATAAGCCAGTTATCAATCCGGCAGAACAATTTAAGACATTTTTGTATTATACTGCTTTAGATATAGCTGTTACATCTCCGAATCGGCGTTTTTAACAATTAAAGGTGGACAGTGACCATTTTAGATTTATTTATGAAATTCAAGAAATGAAAAAAAAACGAAAAAAGTGGATTCAATTAAAAATTGCAACGAATTGGAAATAAATTTTAGGTGACGATGACAATTTTGATATTGATGGTATCGAGTTATTTGAAGAACTACAATTTCTATCCGCAATTTTACGTAAAACCCCTAAAATGAGTGATATTCAAGTACAATATACTTAAGCACACAATTAATAAATATTTATCTCAACCTAGGCTCAAGTTAAGAATATTGCTGACAATTACCAGTTTTGGTTGCATCGTGCGAAAGGAATTTTTCATAATTAAAATTAATAAAAAACTATTTATGTTTCAGCATGTCTCAAGAACGACTTATAGGACCATCATGTATGTTAACTGACAAGGAGTGGCGGAAGTCTTGGATGTTGTTAAAATAATTAAAGACTTTCAGCCCTAAAAGCGATAAAAGTGCAATTTTAAGTGGTGAATATATAATTAGACATTTACTTTAAAAAATTAATTATGACCTTTACCGTGTTGTGAAATTGGGAAACAATGACTATTAAAGGAATGCAGTTAAAACTAAGTTCGTGTGAAAGGAATAATATCGACCTATGATTGAACAAACACATTTTCCAATAAAAAAAATATTTTTTTGGAAGTTCCTTTCAAACACTTATTATTGTTTTTGATATACTATCTACCTTTAATAATTAAAAAAAAGCAAAAATGCTTGTTTCCTGGCTACGCCGGTCGTGGTGGGCGCAATTCTTATCCTTAGCCCATAGTCAAAACTATTCTTGAGCCGAGCCTGAAGTAAAAAAAATACATAAATTAAATTCATTGTAAATAAAACAATTCTTAACTTCAACAGGTTTTGTATTTTAATCTTGCTTTTGAAAATGATGTGTAAACACGCTGAAATACGTATAAAGCTAAAATACAAAACCTGTTATTGTTGTAAGAATTGTTTTATTTACAATAAATTAAAATGAACTTCAACGAAGTAAAGCTCGAACTTATAAATAAAACAAATTAAAATTCACTTAACAAAGTTTTTAGCAGAGCGGTCGATAGGCTTAAAGCTTGTTCACAACTACATAGCAAACCTGTAGCTTTTACATAAAATCCGTAACTGTCTCACCGTAACAAAACGACTAAATCTATTTAATGTAACACTCAAAAACGAACTGACGGATTGGGATTAATTTTGGCAGTACAACAGCCCCAGAGAAAGATATAATAATCCCAATCCGTCAATTCGTTTTTGAGTAAATAGGCGTTAAATTAAATAGATTTAGTCGTTTTGTTATGGTGAGACAGTTACGGATTTACTGTAAATGCTAGAGATTTGCTATGTATTTGTGAACAAGCTTTAAGCCTATCGACCACTCTGCTAGAGACTTTGTTAAGTGAATTTTAATTTATGTATTGCATCAGTTTGTTAAAGGAAATTGTTTTTTACCGATCGTAGACAGCTTTAAACAGCTGTTTAAAGCCGTCGGTCCCGGTTTAAAAATGACAGAAGTCAGAAATTTACTCAAATTGCGAGTTTGGAATTTCTGGCGCCGAAGAAGTAAATTGCTCAGACTGTTGAACAGACATGATATAATTTTCAATGCAGAGTTGTATATAAACCCTAATAATTTATTTATTTAATTTAAACTTGAAACTGAATTCGTATTTGCAAGTACAATATCATTATTAGAGCACCAACTAAACTAATTGAGCCCTTAAGTATCGTTTTAGATACCGTCAAAGCATAATCTTTGAATACATTTCATAACAGGTTTATTCGTAAAGTGTTTATAAATATTTAAACTTACTTCAGCTCCACTATCCAGCTTGACATTTATATCTACTCTAATTACCGCATAACTTTTTTATACTACGCCTTTTCCTCCTGGTTTGTAGAAATTTTGACTTGATTAAAAAACAATTGTGAGACATTATTTAAATTAGACTCTTCGCAATTTTACACATTATTCGATTCTTATTTATACTCTACTTGTCTCAACAAGCACATTCTTTTTAATTTTGCTAGATAGCTATCCCTGAATTTGCCTTTTATTTGTGCTAAATGTTTAAAACAACCATAAACGCATTAGCACTTAGCTTGCAATATTTATCGAATTAGCTGAGCACATCCTTTCCTAGTTAATTTTTAAACAGTATATACCGTCGAACCTTCTTTAATAAGTTACGAAAGTAATTTACCTTTAGGTCTTCATCTCTAGTTTTATTACAACTTGATGCACATACAATATTGCTTCCAAGTATTCCTATTTCAGTTACCTTCACCACGGTGACTTAAACACATTGTTCGTGTCCATATTCTAGATTTTCATCTGACGTCCTGCGTGATTTAATCATGAAAATAAGTAATACAAGATTAAATTAACATTGTTTAACTCAACTGTTTTGCCTGGTGACTGGATATCAAAGTTTACAGTAATCCAAAAATTGCTATAACTCGCCACGCTCCCTTTAAAATGCGTCCACCAATTGCATTCTCTGTATTTGAAACGTTTCCCTGTCATCTATAACATTGGCTCATCTTCAAGATCATCAAACATCTTGTCGGCCCGCTCAGTATTTTCTGAAAAACGCCACTACGTCGCTATCCCACTCCTGATAGGTGACCATCACGGCTATCGAAATTAATTAATGTAGTGCTATGATATTTGGAAGTGTATGTTTTTTACTGGGGTATTGTAGTTCCTGGAAGGCAATTTTTGGGATGCTTGCTACAATTCAATTTGAGGTTTGTGAAGGCTGTAAGGTTTTGATATTCTAACTTTTAAACTCAGGGTTGCGTATTATTGCTGTAATTTCTTGTTATATATTCTAATAATTTATATTTTTCATATTTGTGAGGTTTGTTTTTACTGAAAGAAAAGAAAAACACAATCAGATTGATACGATTTTTATTTATGTTAGTTTTAATTATAATTTAGTTCAGAATTGTTCAAAAGGTTTAATTTATAAGAAGTTTTAGACTTACTTGTTTTGTGCATCCATTAATGTCATTATGGATGTCAGTGTCAATGTCACAAACGTATAAAAGAATACTCATTGTCATAAGATTTATTTGTTTGTTCAAAAAAATGGGAATCAAGAAGCAAGACAAAAGAATGGAAAATTTGTTTAGTTAGTTACGACTCGTCTTTGTAAACAAAGACAGAGAATTTTATATCCTCTGGATGAATAAAGAGGAAAAACGAGTTTAAAAATAATGTAAAAGTGATTGTGAATATAAAAGAAGAAAATACAACTAATTATCAACGAATTGTGAAAAGTCCAGAAGAATAACAAGTATAAAGCGATCCAGAAAGTTTTTCCAGTTGTGATGGTGGTAAAACCAAGTTTAAAATAATATAAAACAGACCAGAGGAAGATTCAAACTAAAGGCGAGTGTTTGTGGTTACTTGAGGAACCTGTAAACTAGTGAAGTAGAAGTTGGACATTCATCGTTTGCTCGAGTGAGGATATCCCAATAAGGAGACGATAAGATAAGTGTTCTCTTTTTTAAAGGACGATAGTATTTAATAAAATTTATTTGATTTTCTGAAAATTTCATTAGAAAATTGATTTATTAAATAAAACCTTTTTTTTTTGTAACGTTGATATTGTTTTGTGTTTATCCTATCTCAAATTTATTTATTAATAACTTGTCTTACAAGCTAAATAACGACCCTGAGCAAGTTAATAAAGAGTCTCATAGAAAATATAATTTAAAATTGCGTGAATTGCGGGCATTTAGGGAATTGTTTTCTAGTAAGTACATGCACACGCATATCATTGCAGTAGTTTCAAAACAAAATTTTCAGGTTCTCGTTTCAATAGCCACGCCAAAGTTTTGGTGCGTGTATAAAATACTGACAACTTCACATTTCTTATATTGTTAGTTTATGGTAGTTAATAAATGACCAATAAAAGGCGGGCGATAGAGAAGCGGTTGAGGTCGCTGGCTTCGACACTGCTCTACCATACGTGATGGGTTCGATTCTAGGCAAGAGCGACCTTGGATGTAAAATGTGCGTGTGTGTTTGTGCATGTTAGAAAGAGGAACTCTAGTAGTTGGTGCCCCTCGTAAGGGTAGAAAAAAATGGACGAAACAGGTCGCTGGTACTTTGCCATACTTTTTGACGTTTTAAATATTCTCGCGTCAAGAAGTGATTGAAATTTATACTTCTAGTCATCTTCAGACGGTACAAGCCGACCGCTCCAGGCCCATGGCGTTGGTTACGTGCGGCGCGTGCCTACTACGTAAAGGCGCTCACGACCTAGGATCAAAAATGGTTATAACAACATTATTCATACAGTTATCAAAAATATGCAAAGAATGAAAAATATTGTCTTTTATTAGAACTAATTGATAGCTGTAGTTAAAATCATGTAACTTTTGGTTAACGCGTTGTTGATATTAAAAAGTATCGTTTTTGCATATGGTTGAAAATTATTGTTAATGCTAAATAAACTACTTTAGATGGTCTATTGAACTGTTTAAAGTTTATAACGATTGGCGTTTCTGAGTAAAAAATTAATCAATTTCAAATTTTTAAAACTACCTGAAGGGCGTCAGAGTAAAATTTGGGAGATTAGTAAAAATAAATTTTGTAGTTCATTGCAAGCTCTATCGGCTCAGAAAATTTAAAAAAAATGGTGCCGGCAGTTTTTAGGAGTAATTCTTGTGAAATATCCAAAATTTTGAGAAGCTAGTATATTTACAATTTTCATATTTCCAAAACTGTTTTGCATCACTGGATTATACTTATTAAGGGCTATTAAATAATATGATAATTTGTATTAATTGGGTATTTTTTTTTTGAGTAATCAGGCATTAAAGCTAAAATTTTCAAAAATTAAGAGCGCCCTTTATTTTAAAGATACAGCAATCGGAAAAAAGGCGTTTGGTTTGTCTTTAGATGCACTACAACGCTATGTATTTAAAATTACAAAAAAGTGTTTAGAAAGTATCTATGCCAAAAAACAGGTCTAACTTCCGTTTCCAGCTCCGATTAACGACCTTACAAAGAACTACCTGCAACTTGGACCCCAAAACGCGTGTTTCCGTTAAAATCTGAAATTCGAAAATTTGCATGAAATCATGACTTTCCTTACTTCAGTAGAAGTATGGGAAAGTAAAAATGATAACATTAAGTTGCATTTTATCAATGGCACTTATGCTAATCAGCTTCTTACCTCCTTTGTCAGCTATGAGAAATATTTGCGTTTTGAACATAATATTTCTAAAATAATAAAAACTAGTTTTTATATTGTTTCAGTTACTAAGATGTTAGCTATGTCCACAATATTAAGTGACAAGTAATAGACGTGCTATTTTAGCCATAAACATAATTCATCAGTGAGAAAGAGAAAGAGAGTACTAAGGACGTGTCAGTTTAAGCGCCTGTTACTGTAATTATTTGATAATGATTGCACTGCCTGAGGCGCTAGCACTGCCATTAACTAAGATTCCAATTTGTAACACGCTAACGGGTTACTTG
Source organism: Ctenicera cuprea (assembly GCA_958336395.1). NCBI lineage: Eukaryota > Metazoa > Arthropoda > Insecta > Coleoptera > Elateridae > Ctenicera > Ctenicera cuprea. Next base: position 14,874,830 of record OY284496.1, on the reverse strand, counting down.
TAATTACGACTCTGCTGCTTCTCACTAAATTTTAGGCAGAATTGCAGCACGCTTTCCTCGTTTTTGTCAAAAATATTTTAAGAGATAAAGACCAATTCGGTTGCTTCCTTAAAATAACCAACTCGAGGATATTTAAATTTCACTACTTTCGTTATCTTAATGATCTGATCAATTCAAAATTGCCCAAGGGCGTTTCATCAAATTACTTTGAAGAAAATTCCTGCATTAAATGCAAACATTTATTCAAATAAAAATTATAAATTGGATTCAGTTCAAACCAGCAACTAGTTTGCGGTTCTGTCTATACAAACCATGCTCAGTTGCATAACACTTAACATATTTTATCTTTGCAAATCGCTCTCCGGTTTTCAGATATATCTGATAGGTTCTGTTGACATAAACCTAAACTAATTTGAACAATTATCTAGTTTAATTCAAACCCTAAAATGTTCTTCACTAATGTATCTTATATAGACTTACTTTTTTAAAAGTTTCTTTTTTAGATTTCGTAGAGCCCACTCCAAGATGTACACTAAAAACGCTGTCATCATTATGCTGAGAAAAAGCTACAAGTACGATGAACTCACGGTACTTAAACGGAAAAACTGATTTAAACTAAACTCGTTTGATAACCAGAAGCCAGGGCCTCCATGTTTATATAAAACCCAATATCCTTTGTTTACCCAATGTTCGTTATTGCGAGGGTTAATGTTGTGACCAAAGGTAACGCAAATTTTCCTCACGTGCCTATGAAATCCCTTTTCAACAAAGTTTCATGCTTGGAAACTACATGCTACAATTAAAAACTGTTTGTTGCTCGGATTAATCAACTTTGTTGTAATATTAAATAGTGTGCTATTGTGTTTTAATATAATAAATTATAGTAGCCAGTATGCAATTTATTTTACAAATTTAATAACAAGTGTAGAGTGCGTTTTTTAGGCCAATGGCTTCATTATATTCTACTCTTACACTTCATTATATTACATTTTGTAATTTTAATTA